>BRKX01000003.1:23270000-24520000 GCA_026008535.1 Perilla frutescens | reverse complement strand
GCAACACTACACATTAATGGGCTTCACTAATTAAATCGAGCCACTTAGGGAATTAGAAGAAATAACTAACACCGCAGCAACCCAATATCTATCTGGGTCGGGTTTGTCGCCTAATCTGCCCATTATCCAATTTCATGTCCATAACATTACTCCCCTCTTCAAAGAGTCTTGTCCCCTAGACTCATATATCGAAATTGTGGTGGAGGTTTGGGTTGAGGTCGATCAAGCATCGAAATTGCTGCCATTTTTTTCATAAAGAAAATTTGAAGTCAGAGTCATCACCCTCCCAAGATCCTTAGTAAAGAAAATCATGCTTGACTTTGATCCATATTTCGTTCCAAGCACCATGAACTGAAGCTTATAATAGCCAACAAGCACACAGACACCAACAATAGCCACGAGGATGTTTACACTAGCATCCTTCAAGAGAGATTTGACACCCCTGTTCTTCAAAATCTGAGATAACATATCCAAAAGGATTTTATAGTTGACTGCTTCACCAGAGATCATCATCATACATTTGCGGACAATGCTATTTGGATATGATGCAAGACTAGTACCATTTATGATGAGCCAACCAAAGGTGAAACTAGCAAATAAATTGTTACATGATATTTGGAATACACGATACAATCCCATAAAGACATCAAATGCTAGAGTACTCATCTGATAGACATCAATCAAGTCATTAGACTGTTTTCCCCCTCCATCCTTTGTCAATCTAGTATGAGCATAGTTCAGAGAGTAAACAAAGAGGAGAGAAGCACAGTTCAGAGAGTAAATAAAGAGGAGAGAAGCACCACCACCTAAGGCAAGGTTCCGAATAAACAATTTCTAGTAGCCACCCTTTGTTGCACATATTTGAGAATCATTGAAATATCCAAGAATGTTAATTGTTGATTTAGTAGTCACTTTTTCACCCCATTTTTGCGATACAACATCTACAAGCTTTCTTAAAATCTGAGCATATACTTCTCCAACTGAAAATTTCTTGCAAATGGTAGGGCACTTGAGCTTGTGATTTTCAACCTGCATCTCCTCAGCCACCCATTTTCTCCCATTGGGATGATTGATTAGACCCGCAAACCTATGCTAATCTCTTAGCTCCTTTTGCAGTATCTCCCCTAATTTTTTCCTCGTCAATGCAAAAACTAACTGGTCTATCAAATCATCATTCATATAAACCTCAAATATAATTTCATCCTTATACGACACCCTTATCTTGTACAACTTCGAGATCAAATCATATTGATTCTTTAGCTCTATTATCGCCAACAATCCAAAAAAGAACCTCCCACCACTCGTATAGAACTTAAACACACCCTTACTTTCCTGCAACAATAGCAGCGAGTCATTGATCTCCCTAATTCCCAAAGAGATGAAATTTTTAAACCCAAGTTTGCTAGCCCACATCAATGCGAAATTCTCATTCTCCATAGTTTCATTTTCATCGAAAGCACTAGTAGCATGGTCATGGAGGGCATAATGATGTTGTAAGGCATCGAAAGAGCATTTAGGCAGACAATAGTAACTCATAGCAACATGTATTTTTGCCTTACCATATCCAAGGAATTGTAATGCAGCCTGCTCGGTCAAGCTAACACTACCAACTCTGACTTTTTCATCACTCTGTAGAACACTAAACATTTTTCCCCTTTCCTTTTCTGCTTTGACCAGGTGAATGATTTGGGATCTCATTTTTTGGCACTCTTCCTATTTTTTAAGCATCAAATAGATTCCTCTGTAGATAATTGACTTTAGTGGTGGTTTAGGTGCATGTCTTGCTGTCAAGTCTACTCCCATTATGTTAGAATTATCATCATGTAAACATATCTCCTTCATTTCCTAAACTATGGATTTTTTCATTGATATTTTATCAAACACTTTCCATTCATCAAATATATTAACGCTACTTCTTGAAAAACAAGTCACAATAATAGAGTTTCCCAACTCTTTTCCAATCCAACATTTAATTAATGCACCATTATCCTCAATTTCTTCAACTCCAACATCTAATTTCCTTTCCATCATCTTTAAGTTTGAATTTAGGTTCTTAACCAAATCGTTACAGCATGGACTAAGATGCAATTTAGAATTGTGCTAAACATTTTTGAATCCATCTTCATCCTTGTAATCAAGTATCAAAATAGAACTGGCCTTGGGTTTTTGCTCAAGCGATTGAAATTGAGTTTGATAATGATTAAACTTGGGAATGGGTGTAGATAGAGAATTTGGAAGAGGTGCATCGATCGGAGTGGCGACATAGGCTTTTTTCAGGTTGAATGAAGACGGTGATGACTGATTTTTCCCCCCAAATCTGATCTCAATTTGGCATTATATGACAACTATAGCATGGCCTAGTTGATTCAACTTTTCATTCATTCCCTCAAATTGTTTCATAATTTGTTTCTGCAATTTAAATTACCACGCTTCTCTTTTTAGTATTTCCGCTTGCAATTTGTGCTCAGATTTCTTCAATGCTTCTTCCAAATCATTCAAACTGATATCATCGGCCATCTTTTTTGAGGATCGACTGCTCTAGATACCAATTGTAGTGAACCTACATTTTCTTCTATTTTTGTGATGATTTTCTGAAAATTTGTTAGAGAAGCTGATAAGCTAGAAGAAGAATTGGAAGAAGGAGTTCAGATAGATGAGAGACGGACCAATAGGAGAGAAATAGAAGAGAGATCAGAAAGGGAGAAATTTTGGATAATTTTCTTCTTACTCTATTTCATGAAATGACAATGTATTTATACCTTACATATAATTAGAATAAAAGCAACACTACACATTAATGAGCTTCACTAATTAAATTGAGCCACTTAGGGAATTAGAAGAAATAACTAACACCGCAGCAACCCAATATCTATCCAGGTCAAGTTCGTCACCTAATCTGCCTATTATCCAATTTCATGTCCATAATAATGCTCTCTCTTATCTCGTATCTATTTTCTTAATTGGCATGTTAAAATATATTAAGATTAGAAGACTACCCCGAGGATAATCGGAAAAGGGAAATCGACTGCTAGCTTGAATAAGATCAACCCAGATAATAATGCCTCCCCGACGATGATCGAGAAAGGGGAGTAGATGATTGTTCTATCAATTATTGTTGGTTGCAACTGTAATATGTATTCTGTGATTATTGTATTAACTTCTGCTGCATTAGAGAGGAAGAAGGGATGGCATTATGTGATAATATGTTACTATTAAGGATTGCAAACACTTGTATAATTTCATGGATTTTGTGCTTGAGGACTGCAAACACTTGTATAATTTGATAGATTCTCATGATGAAATTTTTTTGCTAACTGGTACACATGAATTAGAGATAGGTTTTTTCAAATCATCATTAGAATGAATTTTGGATACCACATAAGTAATTGGGTACAATTTTCATTCAGATTTTTATTTATACTTTATGTTGTTGTGTTGCTGGAATGAATAAAGGAAGCAGCTAAATAAATTTTAACAGTTTTCTTTCTTTGACCACTTGATTTTTATTCAATCAAACATCAGATAAACTATTGTTTAGTGATGTGGGTAGATTTACTCTCCACAATGGTTTCAATATTTATAAACTCGAGTCATGCTTACAAGTATACAAGCATATAATTGTAGACAGGATGAAACGAGATCGATCCACAGGGAAAATGAATTAAAACTTGAAAATACAAGTACCACGATGATAGACGAGTGAAATATTTAGACTATGGATTAGGATGAGGGTTGATTGTCACAACAAAACCAAAACATAAGAAATAAACAAGTGAATACCAAACAACAACAATAAACAAACTAAATAGAAAATGAAATAAACAATACCAACAAGAGAGAGATATTTGAAGATGATAAATAAGGGCAAGACTTTAGGATATGGATCCACAATGCTCATATTTATCTACAACAAGGGATTACACACACATATATGCAAAGTTCATAGATAGGAAGACCACAAATATAGCAAAAGCATCTCTCGAATATCTCTTAAATTGCGAATGCGACAAGGATGGCTATCTCTAACGCATTCCAAGGTCGCACCTACCAAAGGCTCTAAGGGGTCACATTTCCTTCCACATAATGACATTCGACTAAGAAGACAAATATGTAGATTTAATCCAAGCATGCCTATGATCACGGGATTAACTAGAGGCAAGTGATTCATACATTTGATGCTAGTAAGAATGCCATTTCAAACAACACCATTCAAGAACTAGCATGGATTAAAATCTTGACAAAGCAAAATATATATATAAAACCCAAATCAAGATCAATATTCACATTGCTTCACCACATCCTAGAGCCCTAAGACTCTAACCATCCATATTCACAATAAAATCAAGATTACAAGACAAAGAACAATAACCCATTCTAAATACAAGTTTAAGAAGAGAGAAGAAGTGATAAAACCCAATGTAGAACACTCTTCTTCAATCCTATGGCTTGGATGCTGAAATGGATGGTTGAATCTTCCTCCTTCCTCTTGATCTTCAAAAATCCCCAATCTTGGTGTTTCTCTAAGTGTATTTCGTGTTCTAGGGTAGATGGATGTGTATTTTGAAAACCCCAAAAGATATATAAAAGAGTGGACCAATAATGAGATGCCAAAAGTCACTTTTAATTTCCGTCTGTACGGAACTCGACCCCAGGAACTCGTGTTTGAGGGTCGAGTTTGGAACAAAGGAAATCAGGTCTCTGAAGGCTCTGCAACACGGCATTTGGGTCGCATTTTGAGGTCGCGTTTTGACTGAAGGCCGAGGCGCGACCCCAGTAACTCGCGTTTAACACCCGCGTTTCGTCCAAAGGATTTTAGCTCTCTGAAGGCTCTGCAACAAGTGCTCTAGGTCGCGTTTGAGGGTTGCGTTTCAGCCTTCAGTCAAAACTCGACCCAAGGGAGTCGCGTTTGAGGGTCGCGTTCGGCATGAGTCTCCGGTAGCTTCCACGGTTTTGCTTCATTCTCGCTCGTTTCTTAGCCGATTGACCCGATTCAACTTGTAGTGTGCTCCTTATTCGATTCTCTATCTATGTATGGTCTTGAATCCTTCAAGTTTGAAGTAATTGATCCTTAAGTTCCTCTAAAACTCAAATAAGAAACAAAACATCCAAACTGGGAGGTTAAGAGCTCAAATTGGGTTAAAGCACACATTTAACTCACCAACACTCGTCATTTCAACCTCAATAAATGGTGCAAAAACCATACTTATCAACTCCCCCAAACTTAAATATTTGTTTGTCCTCAAACAAAAACAAGAGTACAAAAGCAAGCAATTTGAGTAAATTTGAATTAAGAAGGCAATTTGCTTCAAAAATCAAAAGATAAACAATGCATTGATAATATTGGCAATCAAACATAAACAAGTACATCAAAATCATCATGATACAATTATCGAAGTTCAAGCTCTCACAAGGATCAATTAACGCTCACTCTCGAGTGTATAGGTTAAACTTTTATCCACTCAAGGTAAAGTGTGCACTAGAATCCTACCATATGCTTGCAAAGTGACTACAATCTCCACTACTCCACGTGTGTTCTCAAACAAGAATCATTAAGGGCTTTTCGGGTTGTAGTGAAGGCTTTTCGGAAGGGTAGGACAAATATTTGGCAAAGTGGCGTCCCAAAATATCAAATCAATACATTATCAACCAAGTAGAACCACACAAGTTCTCTTTTACTCCTTTTGTTTCACAACCCAATCTCTTTGAGATTTTTCCAAATTTTTCATCATTTTTTACTCTTTTTATTTGTGATCACAATGTGAACATTTCTGTTCTTTTCTTCAATTAAGGATTTTCAATTCAAATCAAGATAATTCACTTCTTTTTAATCTTTTCATCACAAGAGTATTTCAATATTTTACCTTTTTCTAATTACAAGATTTCTCAAAAGTTCCAATTGAAAGAATATACACAACTTGTCATTTATTTCATTCCCAACCCAACAAAATCAAGAAAACATTTCAAGGCTAAAAAAAAAGGGCTTGCAAGGGATTCAATTTGTATTGGAAAGAAAAATATTTGGATCATCATGAGGTCAAAGAACAAATGGCCTTAAATCCTTTTCAAGAAATCAAACACACAATTGTAACCTCAATTAAGTCACCAAGCAAGTTCTAGAGAAAGACTAGTGCACCAAGAAGACCATCAATCACTCATCAAAGAAAATATTACACTTGTGTAATCTTTGGATAAAAATCTTCCCAAGGTAAGCTTTTCCTTCAATAATTGTACTTTTGAGACACTAAAAGAACCTTGTTTACATTATCATGCTATAAAATTTTGCCTTTTATCAATATTTTTCAAAAATTTTGAACATAAGCTCATGCTCATCAATGATTCCAATTTCATCAAAAACATGCTCTCATAACTCCTATCATGTTACAAGAACATACACCTATTTAAGTCAAAATATCCTCGAACCACATATCATAAGGCAATTGAACAAAAATATAGATAAAACATCACATGCTCATGAAACAAAATGACATGTAATCAAATATCCATCAATGCCTCCATCCAATCAATCCAACATAAAAACTAAAAAAAATTCAAGCATAATCCAAAACATAAATAAAATAAGCATGCTCAAACATCCGAACATGCTCCAATATCTGAAAACATAAATACACTAACTAGACAATTATTTAAATAAAGCGGTAAAATGAGCAGAAAAGACCCTTGCCACCATGACTCTCTCCCCCTCCCCCAAACTTATTTTGATCCAAGAGAGGAAATAAGTTTGGAGGTAAAAAGATGGTGGCAAGGCTCACTAACGGCGCAGTGAGGTGGATGGCGTGGAGACTAGTGTGGAAATGGCTGAGAAGATGATGACAACATGAACTGGGATTGGTTTTTTTGATCTCGGGAATGAGGTCGGGCTGGCTCGCAACCTTTGTTTCTCGAGTTTTGAGCTCCGTGTTTTTAGCTTTTGAGCATTTTCCATGCTTCCTTTGACATCTATTTTCGAACACTTATGCTCTCCCGTCATTCAACACAACTCCCTGCATTTATTTCACTCCACAAACATAAACATTAATCATCAACTTCCAATCAAAACACCACCCTTACAAACAAATCTAAACTAAACAGGATAAACAAAAGACAACAAATCAAAACAACATAAAAATCATTAGGTTTCCTCCCAACAAGCGCTTAATTTAACGTCGTGAGCTCGACAGGATATCAATGGCCAATAGTCAACCAAGAAGATATGGTGGCTTCCTATGCCACACAAGAACACCTTTTTGAATTCTCCAAGGCATTGCAATCAAATCTGGTTCAAAGATTCTAAAATACTCCTCGGGAATATCTTCTTTACTCTTTTCTTGACAAATCATCTTGCCCGGTTTGACTTTTCGAATCACCTTGCACTCTTTCGTGTCCTTAGACCCATCTTCTTTAGGAACTTCTCTTCTCTCCTTTAATTGATACATGATCGACAAGTTATGAACCCTGAGAGTAAGTTCACCTTTTTTCATATCAATTAGGGCCCTTGCGGTACTCAAGAATGATTTTCCTAGGATGGGTGATATCTCTTCATTCTCCTCCATATCGAGTACCAAGAAATCAACAGAAAAAATGAATTCGCCTACTCGCATAAGAACATTCTCAATGATCCCGTTTGGATGAGTAATAGAATGGTCTGCTAATTGCAAGCAAACATTTGTCATCTTCAACTTCCCAACTTTTAGCTTATGAAAGAAAGAAAGAGGCATAAGGTTCACACTTGTTCCAAGATCACAAAGTGCATTCACAATCAACTTTTCGCCAATATCACATGGGATAACAAAACTCCCCGGATCTTTTAACTTTGGTGTCAACTTTTGTTGAAGGAAGGTACTACACTCCCCCGTGAGGCTCAATACTTCACACTTTCTCAACCTTTTCTTTTTTGAAAACATTTCCTTAAAGAATTTTGCGTAGTTTGGCATTCTTTGCAACAAATTCACATGAGGGAGGTTGATGTGGACTTTTTGAAACACCTCCAAGAATTTCTTGAATTGTTCATCTTGCTCATTCTTTCGCAACCTTTCAGGATATGGAATAACAACAGGGAAGAGAGGTAAAGTTGATGGAAGTGACTTACTTGAAGTTTTCTCCGTTAACTTCTTCTCAATTCCAATTTCACAATCCTTGGCTTTCAATCTATTTTCAACTTTTCGTTCCTCAAGATTTATACGAGAAACCTCCAATTTTTCCACTGACCCAATAATCAACACATGTATAGCCTTACATTGCTCTTTTGGGTTGATGGTTGTATTTCTCGGGAACTTGCCTTGTTGGTGTTGATTCCCTATGATTGTAGCAAGTTGGCTCATTTGCTTCTCTACCATATTCACTTGGGTGCCAATCGCGCCCACATGATTCTCCAATTTTTCAAAGTGAGATTGTGTCTCACCTGTTAGTTTTGTACACTGGAAGACTTGTCTTTGTATACTTTTCTGATGATATGATGATATGAAATGAAAGTTATTGCAGTCACTGTTTGCATTTAGATTATGTTCTATAATTGTTTTATGCAATGTTCCATATACTTACATTGTAGATGATATGGTGTGGGGAGTCACACGGTAAGATCATATCATTAGAACCTTGTAATGTATTAAAGAGCTCACGACTTAGATGGTCCTGAACACACCATCGGTACACCGTAGAATAATCTGATAAGTTAGTTTATCTTGACTAACTGATTATTCTAGTACACTAGTTAGTGTATTGAGGAGGATCACGATAGGATACTATTCTCTGTCTCTGACCCAGTTACTGAGAGAATAAAGATCCACAGAGTTCGGGTTCTGAACTCATGTGATATTGGCGAGCATATGTGTGTGTTGTTTATTACTTTGATTTATCAATGGGTGAGATCTTTTCGTAGATCAAATTCGATATCTTGGGTAATAACAATGTATACATGATGTCTCGAGCAGTATGCATGAGCACTGTGTCCTGGTGCGCCAGGTTGATGATGTTCTCTTGAGGAAGCACAAGTTCATGTTGAAACCCTGCAGGTGGAATTTATTCCGTACATGAATAAAGCTTGTGTGGTACTACTCAAGGTTTTAGATGTTAATTAATTATAGCTGTCAGAGGCTTATATAATTAATTAATGAACATTATATCTTAAACACGGGGAATGGCTGGACTAAAGGAGAAAGCATATTCGTAAATATGTATTAAATTGGTAGGTCAGTTTTACTTCTTTAGTGGAATAAAAGTAAAACTTAATTTATTTAATTATATCCTAGGTTCATTGGATATTGGATATTAAATAAATTAGTGGGCCAATTTAATATTCTTCTAGATCCCTGTTGTAGCCCAATTGACTGATAGTGGACTGGATATTGAACTTGAGATAGAGGCCCAAGCCCATTAGGGCTGGAACATGAAATTTCGCCCCTCCCTATATATAAGGGGAGGGGGGGCACGAAATTTTATGATATTATTCATAGACAATCAGCCCCTCTTAGTCTCTCAAAGTTATCCACAGATTTCACAATTCTATCTAGTAGATTTCAGCCCACTCTGAATCTAGATACAGTCCGGGAATACAACAGAAGATCTTGGAGTAGAATCTGTGGTGCTCGATTTTTGAGGTGTTAGGTGGCGCCATACAGTGTTCATTCAACAGCAAGATTAGATCTTTAATCTTGTCCACAGACCGTCTATCGATTTGTAAGTAGATTCATTTCTATGTCTTCCGCTTTATTAGATTCGAATCTGCTTTGCATGTTTTTTGGTTAGACTGTGATAAACATGCATGTTACATAAAATTATGATTTGCATGAACACGGATTAATGAACAACCAAATGATCCTGCGGTGGTTTAATTCGAAAAAACCCCAACAACTGGTATCAAAGCGGGTTTTGGCACTGTTCTAGGATTAATCCGGGCATAATTTTGAATTGCATGATTAAATTTGATGATAAATTTATGGTGTTTAAATTTTCAGATTTAATTGGCTATGTATTTCGATTTTATGGTATTCAAAACTTGGAAGAATTTGAGATGTAGAAATCGAAAATTCTAGTTTTGAGGTATATGAATTTTCGGCCACTGTGGAATAAAGATTTGGGATGATATTTGATGATCTTCAAATTTCCAGATTTTATTTCACAAGGTTCGAAAATTTGGATGTCAAAAATTTCGATTTTTGATGTGTATAAAAATTCCCTAATTTTTTGTGTTAAAATTTTCGAACACTATAATTAAATTTGGATGGATTTTTGATCTACATCAAAATTTCCAGATTTAATTTGGATAGGTTCGAAATTTTTGATGGTTAGATTTGGATTTGGTGATTTTTGATGTATATCAAAGATTGCCTAATTCTAATCTAGATAGGTTTGAAATTAGAATTTTAAATTTGGTAATTTTTGAAGTGGATCAAAATTTCCAGATTTTTATTCTTGAAAATTTCGAAACCTATAGCTATATTATTTGGAATAGTTTTTTGATTAATGTCAAAATTTCCAAATGTGAAATATAGTGTAATTTTCGATTTTAATAAATTAATTTGGAGAAGATTTTGATGAAAATTAAATTTCCAGATTTATTTATTAATGTTGATCGAAAATTTGGTGCTTGGATTAAGGTTTGATGTTATTTGATGTATATCTTAATTTACCTAATTTTAATCTAGATAGATTTGAAAATAGAATTTTAAATTTGGAAGAATTTGAAGTGGATCAAATTTCCAGATTTATTATTTGGTAATTTTCGAAAATCTATTTGATTTAAATTGGATAAGGTGATTTTGGATATAGTTGAATAATTATCAAAATCCAATTGTAATAAGATTTTAAATTTGGATAAGTTTTGGAAGATTTTGGATTGGAATCAAATCTCCAAACTTTATCCTTGAAGATTTAGATTCTTATGGATAATATTTGGATTAGATTTTTGATTTATATCAATATATCCAATTATTATTTAATTAGGGTGGATTGAAAATATTAAATAAATTTGGTGGATAATTATTAATAATTTCCAGATTTATTTAAGTGATATTTTCGAAATATACAAGTTTAAAATTGGTGGATAATTATTTTAATTTCCAATTTTTATCTTGTGGATAATATCGAATTAATTAATTTAATTAATTATAAAATTCGATTATTATTTAATATTCATGCATAGATATCATATGTTATTTTATGTGGATCATATAATACATGATTGTTGGTTTTGTAGACTGTGTTTGTTTGCAGGTTTACCAACTATCATGGCTCCTTTATTTTATGTGATGTATGTTTATGTTGAATGGATGTTGGCCGTATGCCGGTTTGGCTACGTGATTTTAATCCATGAGAAAATCCATGGATTAGGTCTAGGTTTTATTTTACGTTGTTTTAATGTAATAGATATAAAGCTGTTAGACGAGTTTTTGAGTTGTAATTTTTATTCTAGCAATATTAGATTTTTCCTTTCGGAATAGATAGTCTGTATTGAATAAAGATCGGAGATCAACTCAAAAGAAGGAAAGTGGTTCAGCACCAAAAGGAAGGTTCACCGGTTCACGTCCCGAAACCCTAAATGGAGCTAGGATTTTCGGCGAGGCGCGGTGAAGGGGCGGCGGTTTCAAAGCCTATTTCCGGAGCTGACTTTCCAGTTTTATCTCATCAATTAACATGAGATATAAGCCATGATAGTTGGAATATTACTATTGCTTATTATGTTGAAGCATGTAATGGATGTTTATCATTTTATGTGATGTTTGCATGTTCGATAATGGGATAAAATGAAACCTCAAACATAAATAACTAAGTGGGAGAGATTCATACCAAAGTATGTAGAAAATCTCATGCGGTCTCCATTAAAATCTGGTTTAATTGAGAAGTGATGGGCATGCGCGTTGACATCGGTCTTCCTCCATATCGGATGTGTCATATCACAGATTTCTCTAAGAAATTAAATCCCCTAAAAGGATAGCTGTAGAACACTATTAGGACTAACTGACTCCTCCATCTGGAGCGGTTAAATTCGAGTAGTGATCTTGGTGTGAAGATAATGGTGTGCACACTTAGATGTAATTTATTGATAAACGTACACACGATCGTGGCTTATCAGTTAGACGATTACATGACCGTGTTAATTATCCGGCTATTAATTTGCTTGTTGTAAGGAAACTCAACTGGAGGCAAATTAAAGGTTTAATCTATTTAAAGATGTTTTTTTTATAAACGTCCACACTATCGTGGCTTATAAAAGACGTTTTTAAAGTGTCGGTGGAAAAGTATATAATTTTTATGAGGTTTTCGATTATATACTATTTATCCTAAACGTGTTTTGTGACTATACTGCATGTTTAATTTCAGTTGTTTCATATCATCAATGGCACTCTCCAATCTGTTCTCAATCCTCAAAGAAAACAAACTTGTCGGTGAAAACTACAATGACTGGATTCGTAACCTTAACTTAGTTCTTGTTGCTGAGGGACACAAGTTTGTGCTTGAAGAGGTTTGTCCTCAGATGTCAGATGAGGGTTCTGACGAAGCCCAAAAGGTTGCATATGATAAGTGGCTTAGGTCTAATGAGATAGCGCGCTGTTACATCTTGGCATCTATGTCAAGTGTGTTGCAACATCAGCATGAGCCTATGAAAACCGCTTATGATATCATGTACAACCTTAGGCAGCTATTTGGTCATCAGAACCGCTCGGCACGCCATTTGGCAATGAAGAAGCTAATGGATGCGAGAATGTCTGACTCCACACCTGTTAGGGATCACGTTCTCATGATGATGGGGTATTTATCTAAGATCGAGACCTTGGGTGGAGAGCTAGATGGCGACTCTCAAATCGACATTGTTCTTCATAGCTTGTCTTCGAAGTTTGAGCAGTTCAGGCTGAATTTTAACATGATTAAAAGGGATGTCAGCCTGACTGAACTGCTCATAGATCTTCAGGCGGCTGAATTGCTCCAAAAGAGCAATCCTGAGGCCCACATAGCTGAAAAAGGAGTGTCTTCTTCTGGTGGAAAAAGGAAGAAGAGAAACGCACCTAAGAAGGCTGCAGATGAGGCGCCTAAGGTGAAGAAGCCAAAGGCAAAGATTCCTCCCGAGAAATTCAAGTCGAAGACTAAGTGCTTCAAGTGCGGCCAACCAGGTCACTGGAAGGCGGCGTGTCCTAACAAGAAGAAGAAGAGAGGTACATCTCACACTCTGGTTGTGGAAACATGTTTAGCAACTTGTTCTACCCAGTCATGGGTAGTAGATACTGGAGCTACTGATCATGTTTGCATGTCTTTACAGGGGTTCCTGGTAAAAAGACAGCTGAGTGAGGACGAGATCACCGTCTATATGGGCAATGCTATGAGAGTGGCGGCTGTTGCAGTGGGAGACGTTGTTTTACCTTTCAGTAGTGATAGAACTTTGGTTTGGAAAGATTGTCTTTATGTGTCTGGTTTTAGGCGAAACTTGATTTCAGTTTCTAAATTGATTATGGATGGATATTCTGTTTCTTTTGATAACAAAGTAGTTATCTTTAGTGGTAAACATTTTATCTGTTCTGGCACATTGGATGGACACTTATACTTTCTTAAACCAACTGAAAACACTACGCAAAGACAACTGTTGAATACATCGATCATAAACCCTAACAAGAGAAAAGAACCTTCGGAATTGAATCAAACCTATCTTTGGCATCTATGGCTAGGTCATATTAACCTTAAGAGGATACAAAGGCTTGTAAACGATGGGCCATTGTCTTCTTTGGTACTGGAATCATTTTCTTTGTGTGAATCCTGTTTGGAAGGTAAAATGACCAAGCGTCCTTTCCAGTCAAAAGGTAATAGATCTGAAGGGCTATTAGATTTGATTCACTCGGACCTATGCGGCCCTATGTCAGTTCAAGCTCGAGGAGGGTTCGAGTATTTCATCACTCTCATTGATGATTACTCTAGATACGGTTATATCTACCTGTTACGTCGCAAGTCTGAATGCTTTGAGAAATTTAAAGAGTTTAAGGCGGAAGCGGAGAAACGAACAAGCAGAAGTATCAAGTCACTACGTTCCGATCGTGGTGGTGAGTACCTCTCAAGAGAATTTAGGGATTACATGGCAGAGAGTGGGATTACATCCCAGTTGACTGCGCCTGGAACACCACAGCAGAATGGCGTGGCGGAAAGAAAGAATCGTACATTGTTAGAGATGGTTAGATCGATGATGAGTTATTCTGAGTTGCCTATTTCGTTCTGGGGATATGCCCTGGAAACAGCAGCCTATATTCTTAACTCGGTTCCATCGAAATCAGTTCCTGCTACACCTACAGAACTATGGACTGGACGAAAGCCCAGTTTGAACAATATTCGGATTTAGGGTAGCCCAGCACACGTGTTGGACAAGGAAGCTGATAAGCTGGCTCCTCGTACTGATGTAAGGCTGTTCGTTGGATATCCTAGAGGAACGAAAGGTGGTTTGTTTTATAGTCCTAAGGATCAGAAGATCTTTGTTAGCACCAATGCTCGATTCTTAGAGGAAGACTATGTCATAAACCACAAACCAAGGAGTCACATCATCCTTGAGGAGTTAAGGGGAGGATCGAATCCTACACTAGTTGTACAAGAAGATGAACCACCAAACACTGCACAACGTGTCACAGAAGTACAGGAACTGCCTCATCGCAGTGGGAGGGTTGTACGCCAACCTGATAGATTCATTGGTCTGGGAGAGGCTTCAGATTTCCCAGAGGGTCTCAATGAATTGGATCCCAGGACCTATGACGAGGCAATTCGAGATAAAGATGCAGATTCTTGGAAAACTGCAATGGAGTCTGAGATTGGATCTATGGATCACAATCAAGTCTGGGAACTTGTAGAACCACTAGATGGGGTAAAACCCATTGGCTGTAAGTGGATCTACAAGCACAAGAGAGGATCTGATGGGAAGGTTGAAACCTTCAAAGCTAGATTGGTGGCAAAAGGGTATACTCAGAAAGAAGGGATCGATTATGAGGAAACCTTTTCGCTGGTAGCCATGCTTAAGTCAATCCGGATTCTCTTGTCTATTGCCGCTCATTTGGATTATGAGATCTGGCAGATGGATGTTAAGACGGCTTTCCTAAACGGAAGTCTTGAGAAAAACATTCACATGAAACAACCAGAGGGATTCATTGCTAAAGGCCAAGAGCACTTGGTGTGTAAGCTTAAGAGATCCATTTATGGACTTAAGCAGGCATCGAGGTCTTGGAACATCCGATTTGATGAGGTTATCCAATCATATGGATTCGTGCAAAGCCCGGATGAGAGCTGTGTGTACAAGAAATGTGACGGAAACGTGGTGGCATTCCTCGTACTTTATGTTGATGACATCTTTCTTATTGGAAACAGTAAGAAGGCGTTGTCAAACATTAGGGTGTGGTTGTCCGAGCAGTTCGATATGAAGGATCTGGGTGAATCCGGACATGTCGTTGGCATCAAGATCATTCGTAATCGCCAGAAAAGGATGTTATGTCTGTCCCAGGTGACTTATGTCGATACAGTGCTAGCTAGATTTGGCATGCAAGATTCCAAGAAAGGTTTTATACCTTACAGGCATGGAATTCATCTATCTAAGGAAATGTGTCCCCAAACACAGTCTGAGATAGAGGAAATGAAGAAAGTACCATATGCTTCGGCTGTGGGAAGTTTGATGTATGCTATGCTATACACTAGGCCTGATATATGCTATGCCGTTGGCATGGTAAGCAGATATCAGTCTAACCCTGGACAAGGTCACTGGACTGCGGTCAAAAACATTCTCAAGTACCTTAAACGGACTCGAGACTACATGTTGGTTTTCCGCTCTGATAGCCTAGTACCTTTGGGTTACACGGACTCAGATTTTCAATCCGACAAAGATCAGAGTAAGTCTACCTCGGGCTATGTGTTTACATTAGGAGGTGGAGCCATCGCATGGAGGAGCATTAAGCAGAAATGCATTGCGGATTCCACCATAGAAGCTGAGTATGTAGCTGCCTCTGAGGCTGCAAAAGAGGTTGTCTGGCTCCGCGGGTTCCTAGTGGGCTTGGGCGTGGTTCCTGATTTGCCTAAGACTATCACGATATACTGTGATAACTCTGGTGCAGTGGCAAATTCGAAGGAACCCAGAGCCCACAAGGCAAGTAAATACATAGAGAGAAAGTACCATCTTATACGAGAAATCGTTAAGAGAGGAGACGTGGCAGTGGTCAAGATTGCATCTGAGGACAACCTGGCTGATCCATTCATGAAGAGCCTGGCGGCTAAGACCTTTGATGGTCACGTGGAGAAAATGGGAGTGAGATGCAGACCCGGTAGCGCAGTTTGAGTTGATAGTTTTAGATTAGAGAGTTTGCCAGTTAGTTATTATGCTTGAAAGACATGCTTCAAGTATAAGTGGGAGATTGTTAGTTTTGTATACTGGAAGACTTGTCTTTGTATACTTTTCTGATGATATGATGATATGAAATGAAAGTTATTGCAGTCACTGTTTGCATTTAGATTATGTTCTATAATTGTTTTATGCAATGTTCCATATACTTACATTGTAGATGATATGGTGTGGGGAGTCACACGGTAAGATCATATCATTAGAACCTTGTAATGTATTAAAGAGCTCACGACTTAGATGGTCCTGAACACACCATCGGTACACCGTAGAATAATCTGATAAGTTAGTTTATCTTGACTAACTGATTATTCTAGTACACTAGTTAGTGTATTGAGGAGGATCACGATAGGATACTATTCTCTGTCTCTGACCCAGTTACTGAGAGAATAAAGATCCACAGAGTTTGGGTTCTGAACTCATGTGATATTGGCGAGCATATGTGTGTGTTGTTTATTACTTTGATTTATCAATGGGTGAGATCTTTTCGTAGATCGAATTCGATATCTTGGGTAATAATAATGTATACATGATGTCTCGAGCAGTATGCATGAGCACTGTGTCCTGGTGCGCCAGGTTGATGATGTTCTCTTGAGGAAGCACAAGTTCATGTTGAAACCCTGTAGGTGGAATTTATTCCGTACATGAATAAAGCTTGTGTGGTACTACTCAAGGTTTTAGATGTTAATTAATTATAGCTGTCAGAGGCTTATATAATTAATTAATGAACATTATATCTTAAACACGGGGAATGGCTGGACTAAAGGAGAAAGCATATTCGTAAATATGTATTAAATTGGTAGGTCAGTTTTACTTCTTTAGTGGAATAAAAGTAAAACTTAATTTATTTAATTATATCCTAGGTTCATTGGATATTGGATATTAAATAAATTAGTGGGCCAATTTAATATTCTTCTAGATCCCTGTTGTAGCCCAATTGACTGATAGTGGACTGGATATTGAACTTGAGATAGAGGCCCAAGCCCATTAGGGCTGGAACATGAAATTTCGCCCCTCCCTATATATAAGGGGAGGGGGGGCACGAAATTTTATGATATTATTCATAGACAATCAGCCCCTCTTAGTCTCTCAAAGTTATCCACAGATTTCACAATTCTATCTAGTAGATTTCAGCCCACTCTGAATCTAGATACAGTCCGGGAATACAACAGAAGATCTTGGAGTAGAATCTGTGGTGCTCGATTTTTGAGGTGTTAGGTGGCGCCATACAGTGTTCATTCAACAGCAAGATTAGATCTTTAATATTGTCCACAGACTGTCTATCGATTTGTAAGTAGATTCGTTTCTATGTCTTCCGCTTTATTAGATTCGAATCTGCTTTGCATGCTTTTTGGTTAGACTGTGATAAACATGCATGTTACATAAAATTATGATTTGCATGAACACGGATTAATGAACAACCAAATGATTCTGCGGTGGTTTAATTCGAAAAAACCCCAACATCACCCATGTATTTTTCCATCTTTCCCATGAATTCCATCAAGAGATCATCCATTTTAAGTTTCTTTTCTTCATCAATTATGCCATTGGTGCCCGAGAAACCGAGAGGTGGTTGAATGCCGTTGTTTGGATTACCATAGGACAACTTTGGATATTGTGCCCTATTTTGATAATTTTGATTTCCACCATAATGGCCTCCATATTGTGGCATGTACCCTTGATTGTATGGCCTTTGTTGATTTGAATAGCCTCCTTAATTCACATAGTTAACCTCCTCAAATTGGCTTTGAGAGGTCTCGGCTTTTGGATTGGTGAAGGCTTCAATCTTTGAATTTAAAGTCACCATTTGAGCCGCCAAAAGCCCAAGTGCATCCGAACTTGAAGTAGATGCAACTTTCTTTAAAATTTGGACTCCCTCTCTTACCACCGGCCATTAAAATGAATTAGAGGCCATTTCCTCTATGATTCTCATGGCTTCGTCTGGGCCTCTTGCTAATAAAGATCCTTCCGCGGCCGCATCCATTAGTGTTCTCACCTCGGGTTTACTTCCACCATAGAAGATACACACTTAGTGGTCGGTTCCAAACCCATTCCCGGGGCACTTTCTTAGCATCTCTCTAAAGCGTTCCCACACCTCATACATGTTTTCCTCATCCCATTGCTTGAATACGGTGATATCGCCTTTAAGTTTGAGAGTTTTTCCGGATGGAAAAAACTTATGAAGGAACTTTGTCACCAATGCATCCCATGTTTGGAACGATCCTTGGGCTTGGCTCAACCACCAAGTCTCCGCCTTGTCGCTCAAAGAAAATGGGAATAGCCGAATTCGGATTGCATCATCCGGGACTCCATTTTCCTTTATCGCCCCACTATACTCAAGAAAGTTGCGTATGTGCTCATTTGGATCCTCCATTGGCGTTCTTCGGAATGGGTGTTGTTGGATCATGAGTATAAGTGATGTCTTGAACTCGAAATTGTTGGCTTGAATGGGTGGTCTATTCACCACCCCTTGGTTCACGACGGGTTGAAAAAGGTTTCGGATTGGGGCCTCCACATTTCTATGTTGTGCTTCTTCTTGGGCTCTCAATTGTCCTTGCATAACCTCTAATTGCCTTTGTATTTGGGCAATCATAGGATCTTGAACCGGTGGAAGGTTATCCGCCATTCTCCTCCGTCTACGTGCGTTGTTGTGGCGCACCGTTGCTTTAATTTTTGGATCCAAGTCGATAGGTGGCTCACCTCTAGATCGAGTGTGCATACACTACCTATCAAAGAACTAAGAAATCAATGCAAATCTTAACAAAACAAAAATAATATAAAATGTCTAAACTAATCCACACAATCGTTATCATAATATTGCATATATCAAATTAATTCACAATTCACCGGCAACGACACCAAAAACTTGATGCGGGTAGATTTAATCTCCACAATGGTTTCAATATTTATAAACTCGAGTCATGCTTACAAGTATACAAGCATATAATTATAGACAGGATGAAACGAGATCGATCCACAGGGAAAAGGAATTAGAACTTGAAAATACAAGCACCACGACGATAGACGAGTGAAATATTTAGAATATGGATTAGGATGAGGGTTGATTGTCACAAAAAAACCAAAACATAAGAAATAAACAAGTGAATACCAAAAAACAACAATAAACAAACTAAATAGAAAATGAAATAAACAATACCAACAAGAGAGAGATATTTGAAGATGATAAATAAGGGCAACACTCTAGGATATGGATCCACAATGCTCATATTTATCTACAACAAGGGATTACACACACATATATGCAAAGTTCATAGATAGGAAGACCACAAATATAGCAAGAGCATCTCTCGAATATCTCTTAAATTGCAAATGCGACAAGGATGGCTATCTCTAACGCATTCCAAGGTCGCACCTACCAAAGGCTCTAAGGAGTCACATTTCCTTCCACATAATGACATTCAACTAAGAAGACAAATACGTAGATTTAATCCAAGCGTGCCTATGATCACGGGATTGACTAGATGCAAGTGATTCATACATTTGATGCTAGTAAGAATGCCATTTCAAACAACACCATTCAAGAACAAGCATGGATTAAAATCTTGACAAAGCAAAATATATATATAAAACCCAAATCAAGATCAATATTCACATTGCTTCACCACATCCTAGAGCCCTAAGGCTCTAACCAACCATATTCACAATAAAATCAAGATTACAAGACAAAGAACAATAACCCATTCTAAATACAAGTTTAAGAAGAGAGAAGAAGTGATCTAACCCAATGTAGAACACTCTTCTTCAATCCTATGGCTTGGATGCTCAAATAGATGGTTGAATCTTCCTCCTTCCTCTTGATCTTCAAAAATCACCAATCTTGGTGTTTCTCTAAGTGTATTTCCTGTTCTAGGGTAGATGGATGTGTATTTTGAAAACCCCAAAAGATATATAAAAGAGTGGACCAATAATTGGATGCCAAAAGTCACTTTTAATTTTCGTCTGTGCGGAACTCGATCCCAGGAACTCGCGTTTGAGGGTCGAGTTTGGAACAAAGGAAATCAGGTCTCTGAAGGCTCTGCAACACGGCATTTGGGTCACGTTTCGGGGTCGCATTTTGACTGAAGGCCGAGGGGCGACCCTAGTAACTCGCGTTTGACACCCGCGTTTCGTCCAAAGGATTTCAGCTCTCTGAAGGTTCTGCAACATGGGCTCTGGGTCGCGTTTGAGGGTCACGTTTCAGCCTTCAGTTGAAATTCGACCCAAGGTGGTCGCGTTTGAGGGTCGCGTTCGGCATGAGTCTCCAGTAGCTTCCACTGTTTTGCTTCGTTCTCGCTCGTTTCTTGGCCGATTGACCCGATTCAACTTGCAATGTGCTCCTTATTCAATTCTCTATCTATGTATGGTCTTGAATTCTTCACGTTTGAAGTAGTTGATCCTTAAGTTCCTGTAAAACTCAAACAAGAAACAAAACATCCAAACCGGGAGGTTAAGAGCTCAAATTAGGTTAAAGCACACATTTAACTCACCGAAACTCATCATTTCAACCTCAATAAATGGTGCAAAAACCACACTTATCATTTAGCTTATATAAGAACACAATCAGAGGTTTTGCCTGCATTGATTTTTATGGTGAAGGGAATATGAAAGAGAGACAGTAGTTATTTATTTATTTGTATATAAAAAAAATCTTCAGTTCTATGGTTCTATCAATTTATTTATATTCAAACATATTATTCCTACTTAAGAGGCAATTGTTATGGTTTACAGATGGAAACTTCAGTTCAGATGAAATCTTGCATTTTCTGGAGCCATTAGTTATTGTAATGACTGAGCTCAACTCTGCTAAAGTATACTCCAATGCGAACAACCTACAGGTTGCTCTTGCATCTACTGATATTTTTGCAACTGTCTTATATTTTGATTTTTCCTGTTTATAAAAAATTTAAATGGTTAATTCCATGAAAATTATCAATGCTAGTATAAGTTTTACATATGTGAAATTATTACCAGAAGTGTTACTATAATCATGGTGAATTTGACTTTTGGGAGCCCAATAAAGAGAGAAATTTTTATTCTCCCTTGTATCTTCAATGTTAGGAAAAATAATCAAAAGAAGTTCTAATAAAGTTTTGATGAAATGTTAAAACACTCAAGAAAAACTGAAGGCTTAGACAATCGAACTGAAGGCTAAGTCAACTTAAGTAAAGGCTTAGACTATTGAACTGATAGCCAAGTCAACCAAACCGGTGGTCAAGTCAACCCAACTGATGACCAAACTAAAAGTCAATTCAGCCGAACTGAAGTTCAAGACAAACCAACTGATGGCCAAACTGGAAGTCAAGTCGGCCAAACTGAAGCTTAAGACAACCCAACTGATGGCCAAATTGAAAGTCAAATCAGCCAGACTGATATCCAAGTCAACTCAACCGATTGTCAAAATCCGTTAAACTAAAATGTTGTTCAAGCAATAATGAGAAAAATGACTCTCAAAAGCTAAATCGAGGCATTAACTGAACTAAAACAGCTAGGCCCGGGTCTAAGGCCATTGACTGCACAATCGATGAAGTTAATGCATCCCAAAGAGTCAACTGTAGAGTAACGGCTACAACAACCATGTTTACGGCTATCTGCACCAATAAACCTCTGATCACTCAAGAGACCTGCCACAACCAACGATCATAATACACTCCTCTATAAAAGATGAGTGAGATAAAATTTGAAAGAGACTTTTACCTGAAATCTTTGCCAAGAATATTAAGAGCTCTCCCTCTATTCATTATCTACTCATTTGCAAAAGATCAAAAGCTCTGCTAAAAGTGATATATGCAGCCGCAAAAGTCAACCTGATAAGATAAGAAATCAAAAAGTAACAAGCATACTTAGTTTGCTATTCAAGCCCAGCTGAAGCTCTTCTCAGTAAAAGATTTGAAAAGTATCAATAACCGCTCAGTTCAAGGAGCACAACCAATTGATAAACCTAGTTCAAGACCAACCATCTTGAAAATTGAAAGAGATCTAAAATCTTGAAAAAAAGATAATAGCACCTAACTCTCCAACTAAGTGTGAGCCGCCGCTAAAGTAACTGCCGCCGCAATAGTTAACTATTGGAGACTGCAATTGTGAACCGTCGACCTAATTGAAGTAACACTGTAAAGAAACTCATTATTACTAGGTTCAATTAGTTTCTATTCATTATATAATTTGTAAAGTAAACTCAGATTATATAGTGGATTTATCCCTTCTGTGGAAAGAAGAGAGGACGTAGAAGTTTTAAGGCTTCAAACCTCTATAAAATCGACCATGTGATGTATTTCTTTTATTTTATTAAACTGCTTATCTCTTGAAATTGCATGCAAGATCACACAACTTGCATCTATCTCAAACAAACTGAAAATAGACAAGCTGTTTAAGCCAAACGAGTCAAAGGGCCCTTGAAGTTTTTGCTCATTTGTTTACAAGTTTTGAATTCAGTTAATTCACCCTCCCCCTCTAAACTGAACACGACTCATCCGGGGCCAATATTCAACTAGGTCCATGTCTTTGGTGAGGATGATGACTTGAAGAAGCTTCTGAAGCCTTTACAAGAAATTGCCAAGAAGTTCAATCGCAAGTTATAACTATCTATCCAAAAACCGCAACTAATAATCTCTTGTAACAATCCATCCAAAAACCGCAAAATACAAATTGATCGTTATATTTGTATTTTGGATGGATTATTGATTTATGGTATAAAGCATTATTGTTATAATTGTATTTTGGATGGATTGTTGATTTAACAATATAAAGCATTATTATTAGAACAATATTATAGAGTTTAATAACAAAACCAACTATTGTGAAAAGTCTTCATGACAACATATAAACAATGTTGTCTTAAGATCATAAGACAAGGGGTTTTACCCGTTGTCTTTAAAATAAAACAGTTGTCTTAAGTCTTTAAAACAACAGTTTTAATTCTATTACTACATAAAAACTGTTGTCATAAGAACCTAAGACAAGAGGTTCAATCCGTTGTTATACAAACACAATCGTTGGCATAAGGCTTTTAACACAACGGTTTTATTCTAAAGACAACGGGTAAAACCCCTTATCTTAGGATCTTAAGGCAAGGGTTGTAAACTGTTGTCATTTGAACAAAAATCATTGTCTTAAGGCCTTAAGACAACGGTTTTTACTTATCTGTAACTGCCCCTACAGACAACACCATCAAGCACAACAGTTTCAGTATCCTTAAGACAATGGTTTTTACACATTGTTTATGTCTGTTTTTCTTACAATGATTGTTGAAGTCCGAAGATAAAATCCAATTAATAATTCTGGGTATTGCTCATCAAACAGATTTGAAGTCTGGATTTGAGATCCATTGGTGCTTATTTAAAGGAGTTTGGTCTTTGTCAAAGGCATCACTCTCTTCCGTACTCAAGCACTGTTCCATTTTTTAGATATTCTGAAAAAAATTTGTTCTCTTGTATCTACTGTAAACCCACTATCAAAGAAGATCCTATAAGGAATGGTCTTAGAGCCACTATAGAAGTGGTGTAGAAAAGGATAATTAGCTTGTATCTAGATTTATTCAATCTCAGATAATGTAATTTTCATATGTAAATTTTATAATATTTGGCCTTTTAATTTGTATTTAATTAAATGCCTTTGACTTCTCATTATCATAGACCTGAAAGTCTTATCCTATATCGTGATTATATTATTACAGACAAAGCAAATTACTTAAAAATATTAAGATATAAAATTAGTGAAACAAAAAAGAGTATAGAGTATTATCAAGATCAACCTAAGATTTATACTAAGGAAAATAGTCCTTATTGGTTTGATTATTATCAGAGAGAGATTAAAAATTCTAAGCGTTCGCTTAAATCCTTTGAAATTCAGGTTAATATTTTTATAGCATAAAATCTTTATCTTTATATTATTTTTGGTATTTAGCTTAATTGATTAAGTCTGTGTGAACTTTATCTGTTATTATTCCCTTGAAACCTCAAGTCGTGTAGCCTTGGTGTCCCGTTGTTTCCAGTGATTGGCATTTGAGATTTTGCGTAAAACGTTAACAGAGATAGGGATTTTAGTAATGGATAAATTAACTAAGAATTTATCTTTTAAGGCTTGTATCTCTAATAATATTAGGGATGAAGAAAAGAAGGTTAATAAAAAGAACAATGAGATTATGATTCTCGAGAATAATGTTGAGAAAAATCTTAATGATTGGCAAATGTTTGTTTATGCTGCATCTAATATTTATAAATCTACGGGAAGTTTTATTAGAAAAACTTACATTGTTGTTAAGACTGTTGAAGAATTAGTTGGTCTTATAGATAGTTATCAGTCATTTCATTTATTTTCTCAAACCCTCTTAAATGAGTATAAGAAGAAATTTTAAGTTTTTTCATATAGGAATGGTTCAGATTGCTCTTAAACAAGCTACTAGGCTAGGACTAAATAATTCTGCTATAGTTGCTATTAGAGATAAAATACATAATATATTTCATGATTCCTTATAGAAATAGTGGAATCTAGTCTATATGATGGGCCAATATATTTTTCATGCTTTCCCAACTTTGTGGTCTCATTATGAGATCCTACAATACATCATTCTTTATGCTTAGATATTAAAACTGATGGTTATGATTTAAGAACAAATGCCAAGAATGTTATTCTTATTTACAGAATATATTATAAGGTTATGAATACTACCTTTTTAAATATTAGAAAAAATTATTTAAATAATAAAAATACTACAACTTTGTTTATTACTAATGTTGCTAAAAGCAATATTGTAGTTTCAAGAACAATATCTTGGGATATGGTTAAGTTAACTGAAAAATTGATTCTTGAGGAAGCAAATGAACTTGTTAAATAGGAAAATTCAAAATTAGAACAAATCATTGAGTATCTTAATGGTGATCAACCCTACACACAATGTAAGTTTCGATTCGATAGTTTTATATGTTTTGCAATCTGTAGAAATTGAATTCAACTTTGCATGCTATTCAACATAGGTTATTATTAATACCACACATAAAATAATGACATACATGAGTTAGGATTAATGAGTATCCAAATAGATCCTGTGGTGGTTCAATTCGAAAAAACCCCAACACATTTTATATAAGTTACTAGGTTTTTATCTCAATTTATTCGGATTTCACCCATTCTTGAAGTTTGGTGTGTTTATAAGAATTTGCAAGTTTTGTCCCGAGTTTTGCTATATTTTATTACCAAGAGATAGTTAATGACATTCCGGGGTCATGTGTTGAAGAAGTCAAGTCGAAAACAGGACAAAAATAGACCATAAAAGGATTCACAAGTGGAGCTACGAGTCAGGTCACGGGTCAAGTCGCGAATCGTCAAGAGGCCGACCACTATGAGTTCGCCACTGAAAGAGGATGCAGAAGAAGAAACCCCGCGAGCACGGTTACGAATTATGGTGGAGCCTGTGAATATTGTGCCACGTCGGTGACACAAGGACTCACTACCTGAGCCGTGAGTGACTAGGTCGTGAGTGAGGTCATAGGTCGTTTGGGTTTGTCCGATTTTGAGCTGGTTTTGGGCCTTTTCATACAAAGTATAAATAGGGTTTTGGGCAAAAATTCAACACAATTAATCATGCCCTAAAGTTACTAGCAGAGAGAAATAAGAAAAGGAAAAGAACACGAAGAATGAGACCAAAGAATTCAAGATTTTTCAAGATAGAGGCAAAATTGGACCTTCGAGTTTTATTTACTTTATTCTTTTCCGTCAATATTTTCTTTGTGGATGATTTTAGTTGTCTATTTTATTATGGAGAACTAAAACCCTAGTATTCTAGGGTTGTCTATGATTCGACTATGAAGTTAATTTAATCTATTTTATTTTTATGCCTATGACTTGATTGTGTTTTGCTTATTCTCGTGCTTATCTGTATTGTTTACCTGATCACTGAATAACACAATTTGATGCGTTAATTCATTAATCGTCAGAGAAGTTTTAACATGTGATTTGGAATAAGTAACTGGTTAATCAATATCACTAGACAGAGTTGCGGTTAATTTAGATAGCAAAGAACCTTAGGAGCCATTAGGAGTTGCATGTTAGATAGTTAATGGGCACATCATCATCATCATCATCATCATGATTATTATTATTATTAATATTATTATTATTATTATTATTATTATTATTTAATTTATGATGTATAGTCTAGGCACTTCGAGAGAAGGCTTAGAATGAAATAGTGGTTGTTCTAGCACAATTTAAGTCCCAACATATGTATAATAATGAAAGGATTAAATGAATGAATTAATTGATGATTATTCAATCCTAGAATATGTCATTTATTAATTGTTTGATTCTCTATGTTTATTTATGTGGTGTTAAGTTATTTTATTTATTATTTCCAGTCTTTAGATAATTAATTTTCCCAATTATGTTAGGTGGTCTAAATAACTGTAGGAAGTTAATTTAGATAATTAGTAGTATAATCATTAAGTCCCTATGGGTACGACCTTGTTTACCGTTTTACTATGAATTTCACTGTGTAATTGCAGTATAGGTTAAATAATTATCAAACGACCATTATTAAATTTTCCCAAATTAATCGTATATCATAATACTTGCATTCTTATTAATTTTTTAAATCTTAATTTCATATTTTAAAACTTATAAATTTCTAATTGAAGATATTGGAAGGAAGATATCAGAAATGTATTGGAGGGAGATATGGGAGGGAATTGAAAAAAAGAGAGAATATTGAAGCTAAAACTATGGATAACATGATAATTACATGTTATTAATTATCTTTAAATTTTAATTAAATCCATTTTGAACATCCAGAATGTGGACCCCAAGCACTACCATAAATTAATTATCTGCTTGTGAACTAAGTCTATGGACGAAAGTTGAATTAACTGCTATTCATTTGTCATGGGTTTTTAATTAGGGTTAATTGCCAAAAAAATGCAACACTTTTTAATGAATTTACAAATTAGACACCACTTTTCAAATGTTTCAATAATGATACAACTTTTCATTTTGTAGTAAAATAGATACTCCTTTTTTTTCCGGCCACTGATAAAATGGCACGCCTTTACTTATTTCCTACGTGGACTAGGACTCCTACGTGTACTTGCCATGTCAATGTTTATTTTTGGGTTAATTGCAAAAAAATGCACACCCTTTCAAGGAATTTGCAAATTAGACACCACTTTTCAAACGTTTCAATAATGACACAACCTTTCATTTTGTAGCAAAATAGACACCCCCTTTTTTTCGGCCACCGATAAAATGGCGTAGCTTTACTTATTTTCTATGTGGACCGGGACTCCGACTTGAGAAAACGTCATTGTTTTCAGCTTAAAGACTTGGGAATTAAACACACATTAAATTTAAAGCTCACACATTCTTCACCCTAATTTTTCACGAGAAATCTTCTTGAATTTGTCAAAAACTTTCGAATATTGAAAGTCCATACCAGAGGTTTCTACTGATGCCCAAATTGAAAGGTGATTTTTTCATTGTTTTGTTAATTCACGTGGGAAATAAGTAAATTCATGTCATTTTATCAGTGGCCGGAAAAAAAGAGAGTGTCTATTTTGCTACAAAATGAAAGGTTGTGTCATTATTGAAATTTTTGAAAAGTGATATCTAATTCGCAAATTCGTTGAAAATAAACATTGACGTGGTAAGTACACATATGAGTCCCAGTCCACGTAGGAAAAAGTAAAGCCATGTCATTTTGTCGGTAGCCGAAAAAAAAAGGGTGTCTATTTTGTTGGGGTTTTTTCGAATTAAACCACCGCAGGATCATTTGGAAGTTCATTAATCCACGTTCATGCAAATCATATTTTTATGTTACATGCATGTTTATCACACGTCTAGCACAATTAACAAGTAGAGCAAAATGAATCTAATAAAGCGGAAAACATAGATTCGAATTACTTACAAATCTGTAGATGGTCTGAGGATAAGATTAAAGATCTAATCTTGTTGTTGAATGAAACAGGAACCAGCGCCCCTTTTCCTCCACAAAATCAGCCACCACAGTATTCTACTCCGAGATCTTCTGTTGTATTCCCGGACTGAGTATCAAATACAGAGTGGGCTGTATACTATTGATAGGGTTGTGAAATATATGGATATCTTGAGAGACAAAGAGGGGCTGAATTACATCATTAAATTTTCACTCCCCCCCTCATTATATAGGGAGGTGGGCGAAAATACAGTTCCTAACCCTACTGGGTTTGGGCCTCTTTTTCAAGTTCAATATCCAGTCCACTAACAGTCATATTGAGCTACAACAGGGATCTAGAAGAATATTAAATTGGCCCACTAACTTATTTAATTTCCAATATCCAATAAACTTAGGATATAATTAAATAAATTAAGTTTTACTTTTATTCCACTAAAGAAGTAAAACTGACCTACCAATTTAATACATCTTTGCGAATATACTTTCTCCTTTAGTTCAGCCATTCCCCATGTTTAAGATATAATGTTCATTAATTAATTATGTCAGCCTCTAACATCTATAATTAATTAGCATCTAAAATCTTGAGTTGTACCACACAAGCTTTAGTCATGTATGAATAAATTCCACCTGTAGGGTTTCAACATGAACTTCTGTTTCCTCAAGAGAACATCATCAACCTGGTGCACCAGGACACGGTGCTCATGCATACTACTCGACATATCATGCATACACTTTTGTTTCCCAAGATATCTAGTTTATTGATATACGAAAAGATCTCACCCATTGATAAATCAAAGTAACAAACAACGTACACATATGCTCACCAATATCACATGAGCTCAGAACCCGAACTCTGTGGATCTTTATTCTCTCACTAACTGGATCAGAGACAGAGAATAGTATCCTATCGTGATCCTCCTTAGTACACTAACAAGTGTACTAGAATAATCAGTTAGTCAAGATAAACTAACTTATCAAATTATTCTACGGTGTACCGATGGTGTGTTCAGGACCATCTAAACCGTGAGCTCTTTAATACAATACAAGGTTCTAATGATATGATCTTACCATGTGACTCCCCACACCATTTCATGTATGAGCAGTTCAGTCAGGCTGACATCCCTTTTGATCATGTTAAAGTTCAGCTTGAACTGCTCAAACTTCGAGGACAAGCTATGAAGAACAATGTCGATTTGAGAATCGGCATCTAGCTCTCCACCTAAGGTCTGGATCTTAGCAAGATACCCCATCATCATGAGAACGTGATCCCTAACAGGTGTGGAGTCAGTCATTCTCGCATCCATTAACTTCTTCATTGTCAAATGGCGTGCCGAGCGGTTCTGATGGCCGAAAAGCTGCCTAAGGTTATACATGATATCATAAGCGGTTTTCATAGGCTCATGTTGATGTTGCAACACATTCGACATAGATGCCAGAATGTAACAGCGCGCTATCTCATTATACCTAACCTACTTATCATATGCAACATTTTGGGCTTCGTCAGAACCTTTCATCTAGCTTCTGAGGACAAACATCTTCAAGTACAAACTTGTGTCCCCCAGCAACTAGAACGAGGTTAAGGTTACGAATCCAGTCATTGTAGTTTTCACCGATGAGTTTGTTTTCTTTGAGGATTGAGGACAGATTGGAGAGTGCCATTGATGATATGAAGTAACTGAAAATAAAAAGATGCAGTATAGTCACAAACTTTAGGATATGCCGTATATAATCGAAAGCCTCATAAAAATTATATACTTTTCCACCGACACTTTAAAAACGTCTTCTATAAGCCACGATAGTGTGGACGTTTATAAAATCCATTTTTAAATAGGTTATAAACCTTTAACTTGCCTCCAGTTGAGTTTCCTTACAACAAGCAAATTAATAGTCGGATAATGAACACGGTCATGTAATCGTCTAACTGATAAGCCACGATCGTGTGGACGTTTATCAATAAATTACATCTAAGTGTGCACACCATTATCTTCGCACCAAGATCACTATTCGAATTTAAGTGCTCTAGATGGAGGAGTCAGTTAGTTCTAATAGTGTTCTACAGCTATCCATTTAGGAGATTTAATTTCTAGAGAAATTTGTGATATGACACATCCGATATGGAGGAAGACCGATGTCAACGCGCATGCCCATCACTTCTCAATTAAATCAGATTTAATGGAGACTGTATGATATTTCTACATACTTTGGTATGAATCTCTCCCACTTAGTTATTTATGTTTGAGGTTTCATTTTATCCCATTATCGAACATGCAAACATCACATAAAATGATAAACATCCATTGTATGCATCAACTTAATAAGCAACATAAATATTCCAACTATCATGGCTTATATCTCATGTTGATTGATGAGATAAAACTGGAAAGTCAGCTCCGGAATAGGGCTGGAACCGCCGCCCCCTTCACCGCGCCTCGCCGAAAATCCTAGCTCCATTTAGGGTTTCGGGACGTGAACCGGTGAACCTTCCTTTCTTGTTCCTCAACCACTTTCCTTCTTTGAGTTGATCTCCGATCTTTATTCAATACAGACTATCTATTCCAAAAGGAAAAATCTAATATTGCTAGAATAAAAATTAAAACTCAAAAACTACGTCTAACAATTTTATTTCTATTACATTGTAACAACATAAAATAAAACCTAGACCTAATCCATGAATTTTCTCATGGATTAAAATCACGTAGTCAAACCGGCATACGACCAACATCCATTCAACATAAACATACATCACATAAAATAAAGGAGCCATGATAGTTGGTAAACCTGCAAACAAACACAGTCTACAAATCCAACAATCATATTATATGATACACATAAAATAACATATGATATCTATGCATGAATAATAATATTCGAATTTTACAATTAATTAAATTAATTAATTCGATATTATCTACAAGATAAAAATTGGAAATTAAAATAATTATCCACCAATTTTAAACTTGTAATTTTCAAAAAATAATTCCAAAATAAATCTGGAAATTAATTAAAATTATCCACCAAATTTATTTAATATTTTTGAACCTCCCTAATTAAATAATATTTGGATATCTTGATATAAATCAAAAATTCAATCCAAATATTATCCATAAGAATCGAAATCTTCAAGGATAGAGTTTGGAGATTTGATTCACTTCAAAATCTTCCATACCTTATCTTAATTTAAATTATTATCACAATTGAAATTTGATAATTATTTGTCTATATCTAAAATCACCTTATCCAATTTTTAATCCATAGATTTTCGAAAATCCCCAAATAATAAATCTGGAAATTTGATCCACTTGAAACTCTTCCAAATTTAAAATTCTATTTTCAAATTTATCTAGATTAAAATTAGGTAAATTAAGATATACATCAAATAATATCAAATCTTAATCCAAGATCCATAATTTTCGATCCACCTTAATAAATAAATCTGGAAATTTAATTTTGATCAAAATCTACTCCAAATTAATTTATTAAAATAAAAAATTAACCCTATATTTCATATTTAGAAATTTTGATATTAATCAAAAAACAATTCCAAATAATATAGTGTAGGTTTCGAAATTTTCAAGAAAAATAAATCTGAAAATTTTGATCCACTTCAAAAATTACGAAATTTAAAATTCTAATTTCAAACCTATCTAGATTAGAATTAGGTAAATTTAATTCAAGGTGACCGAAAATTCAAGATAAAATTAGGAAATTTTATAACATCAATTTTCAAAAATATTGATCTCCAAATTTTCGAACACCATGATAAACAAATCTGGAAATTTGAAGAACATCAAATATCATCCCAAATTCATATCTCATAGTGGCCGAATATTCCTAGAACATCAAAACTAAAATTTTCGAATTACATCAAAAATTTATCCAGTTTTGAACACCATAAAAATTGAAACACATGAACAATAAATCTGAAAATATAAAGGACATAAATTTATCAACAAATTTATACATGTGGTTCGAAATTATGCTAGGATTAATTCAAGAACAGTGCCAAAATCCGCTCTGATACCAATTGTTGGGATTTTTTCGAATTAAACCACCGCATGATCATTTGGATATTCATTAATCCACGTTCATGCAAATCATATTTTTATGTCACATGCGTGTTTATCACACGTCTAGCACAATTAACAAGTATAGCAAAACGGATCTAATAAAGCGGAAAATAGAGATTTGAATTACTTACAAATCGGAAGACGGTCTGAGGACAAGATTAAAGATCTAATCTTGCTGTTGAATGAAACAGGAACCGGCGCCCCTTTTCCTCCACAAAATCGGCCACCACAGTATTCTGCTCCGAGATCTTCTGTTGTATTTTCGGACTGAGTATCAGATACAGAGTGAGCTGTATACTACTGATAGGGTTGTGAAATCTATGGATATCTTGAGAGACAAAGAGGGGCTGAATTACATCACTAAATTTTCATCCTCCTCCCCTCATTATATAGGGAGGTGGGCGAAAATACAGTTCCCAACCCTACTGGGTTTGGGCCTCTTTCTCAAGTTCAATATCCAGTCCACTAACAGTCATATTGGGCTACAACAGGGATCTAAAAGAATATTAAATTGGTCCACTAACTTATTTAATTTCCAATATCTAATAAACTTAGGATATAATTAAATAAATTAAGTTTTACTTTTATTCCAATAAAGAAGTAAAACTGACATATCAATTAGTTCAGTCATTCCCCGTGTTTAAGATATAATGTTCATTAATTAATTATGCCAGCCTCTAACAGCTATAATTAATTAACATTTAAAACCTTGAGTAGTACCACACAAGCTTTACTCATGTACGGAATAAATTCCACCTGTAGGGTTTCAACATAAACTTGTGTTTCCTCAAGAGAACATCATCAACCTGGTGTACCAGGACACGGTGCTCATGCATACTGCTCAACACATCATGCATACACTGTTATTAGCTAAGATATCGAGTTTATTGATCTACGAAAAGATCTCACCCATTGATAAATCAAAGTAACAAACAACGTACACATATGCTCGTCAATATCACATGAGTTCAGAACCCGAACTCTGTGGATCTTTATTCTCTCACTAACTGGGTCAGAGACAGAGAATATTATCCTATCGTGATCCTCCTCAATACACTAACAAGTGTACTAGAATTATCAGTTAGTCAAGATAAACTAACTTATCAGATTATTCTACGGTGTACCGATGGTGTGTTCAAGACCATCTAAGCCCTGAGCTCTTTAATACAATACAAGGTTCTAATGATATGATCTTACCGTGTGACTCCCCACACCATATAATCTACAATGTAAGTATATGAAACATTGCATAGAACAATTATATGAAATAATCTAAATGCAAATAGTGACTGCAATAACTTTCATTTCATATCATCACATCATTAGAAAAGTATATAAAGACATGTCTTTCCGGTATGCAAAACTAACATATTTTGCTACAAAATAAAAAGTTGTGTCATTATTGAAACATTTGAAAAGTGGTATTTAATTTGCAAATTCATTGAAAGGTGGTGCATTTTTTGACAATTAACCCTTTTAATTACCGTGATCGACTAATTGACATATCTTAATATATGATTGGACAGAGCATGATAACGATTGATAATAGCATGTTTCGCATTATGTTGTATGGGGTTTAATGAATGTTTTAATGCGTCTAAAAAGAATGTTAATTGGTTGGCAATGATTTAATAAATTTCTTAATGAATTTCTTAATGTTTAGTCATTACTCAACATGTGAATTGAAGTAATTCATAACTTACGTATTATATTTTATTTTATGTTTAGTTCTCGTATCTACTAAGAAGGATTTTAATTATTAGATAATAATATTTAACATATGTTCATATACGTGAATGTTTTGGAATTTAATATTATGAAAATTTTGTTAATCACCAAAGTAGTTGAATCTTGTATGTTTATTTAATTCTAAATTAATGTTGATTTATTTAATAACCCATGAAATAATTTATGCTAAATATTATAGGTGATGATTCATATGTAAATTAAAATTCATTATTATAGAGCATTACGGATCACCCAACGGTTGATTATTTATCTTTATAATTAATTAATATAATTATGGGTAATGAACGTGTACTGTTGGTTTATTTATATACCCGAAGGTAGTAAATAATTCCAATTGGTGCATGTTTCATTATAAAGAATGTATAATTTTATTAGCATCATTATGTTTGTATGTTGTGTGTTGATATATCAACCAAATGAGAGCATCAATATACTTTAGTTGTTATTTATATGTGTAGCATGTATTTTGTGAGAGATTCTTACCTACATGTAAGGATATTACCCTCAGTTACACAATAGAAATGCCACATTAAATCTATTGTGGCAGTTAAGGCATTACATAGAAGGGTAGTTAAGGATTCACCCCTATATATTACAAACTATATTAGGGAAGCTAAGTCTAGTTATTTGACATCCATGAAAACATCATAACATGAGTACTATTATTGTAAATAGTTTGGCAATTATCAAAATTGATTTACAATATCCTATGAGTTCACAACATACTCTTTTAACTAAAATTATAAAATCGAGTTAGTAAAGATCTAAAACGTTCAAAATAAAATTTGATATTAAAACTCATAAAATAGAATTATTACAAAGATTAGTTTACAAAGTGAATGAAAAGAAGGAAAAAAAAAAAAACCAGAACAATTCTCAAAATTCCTTTTAACATATCTTGGAGGGCACATAATTAGTGGGCCTGATCTCTAGTGTAACTATAAATTGAAAAGCGTGTTGGTTTCGAGTTCAATCTTGATATCCTACCTACCGTTCTGATGGGGATGGCCTAGTAGTGGAGTGAGGTTGATTGAATATCAAATATTACGGGTTCGAATTTTCTCAATGCCACAGGTCGGGTGTGTGAGTAAAAAAAAAAATCTTAATATTCTACTTACCAAGTTAAAAAAAAAACCTTGTTATGATTTTTCTTTTCATAGAGAAAAACTATTTAAAAAATAAAATAAAATTATAGCTTCTCGGAATCTTTGTTTACACATATTGAAAGATTTAGAAATTGCCAAGCCTTAGAATGTAAACATCAATCTATTTATTTATAGTACCAACTTGCTATGTTTTGATAAAGTTTGAAAATGAATTTAAGACGTAAACTTTTAAATTGTTTGAGATTTTTTCCCTCAATGAAATTATTTTAAGATACAAAACTTTTTGTTGTTTGCTTCAAGGTCCCAAATATTATTGAACCAACCCTGATATATGAATATCCAAAATTTGAGAAGCAATGATATGGGATTAGGCGTGCATATAAAAGAAATTGGATCGTACAATTAAAATGTTATAAAATTGAGAAAGCGTGTCAAGTTGCGATTGCTTAAGTAGGTCAAAAAGTTACTTCTGTCGAATAAAATAATTATTCTAGTGAATAATTTAAAAGGGTATAAAGCACTAATTTAAAAGCGTTTAATTAATAGCAGTTAACTATAATTAAAATTAAAGTGGTTGATTCTCCAAAAGTGAAGAATGGGCTGAGTAAATTAAATATGAATATCTAAAAGGTATGTGATTTTATATGATTGGAAAACTAGAAAAGACTAAAAGTTAGTAGATATAAATTTTTGAAATGTTAAATTCATTAACAATAATCTTCTCCTAAAGAAGCATATGGGGCCTTATTTATATAGTTGTTGGCAATCAATCAGACATTGCATTACCGGGGTTTTAATGCCATATATTATGTTGATTATGATATGAAAGTGTTCATAAATATAATAAAACATCTTTGGACTATTAGTTGGGAGTTCTAGAAAAGTCAAATAATAATTAATAACAAAGAAAAAGAAAGGAGGAGAGGGACTTGACTACTTGTAGAATATTAAATGGGGAAAAATAAATAAGGGTCGGCACTTACATATTTTTTTTTTTTTAAATTAAGTCTCTATGTTTTCATTTATAAAGAATTGAGCCTTGCACTTGATCTTGTATAAAAAATATTAAACTTCCCTCCTCATTTGAGGGGTACACTGAAATACCCACAAGCTTCACATCACACCCTAAGAATACTGAGCTCACGATTTTCTATGTCAATTCCACTCCAGCGATTCAACATCTGACCTTCTTTCCTACATTCTTCCAGGATCGAATGACGTTTCCCTTGATTTCTAGTCACGTTCTAGATAAAGATTATCGTCATTAAGCACCTTAATTATTTAATTATTCCGTATTTTGTTTCTTACTACACTTCTTCTTTTCCTGACTTGAGTGTCGGAGGCCTAACGATCGTCAACCCCCGACGGTCTTTGGTTCTTATGGTATTTCTGTTTTTGTTTCACAGATTGGCCGCTTCTCCTGATTGAATCAATTACTTACAGATTTACGGATCTATAATTTGGCGCCCACCGTGGGGCAGCGATCTATTCGTGAAACAGAATGACAACGCTAATAAGTCCATTTATTTCGTATTTTTATGGGCATTTTATCCTTTATAAATGTCATTTTTAGTGTGTTTTGAGTCGAAAAGAACCAGGTTGCGGTCAAAGGGCATTCCAAGAGTCGAGTCTGGCGGAAGGGGCATTTTACGCCGAGTTATTCACGTTTATCTTATACATATGTTCCTCAGAGGCACAGGGGACTTCTTCAGTATCCATCCCAGATTCGGTCAGTGAAGTGGGCATATCAGATACGAATGGAGCTGACAGATGATGCCGTGCCCACAGTACTCACACAGACTCGACCACAGGTCAGAATGGGCATTCCCGTGAAACTCGGAAATCAGTTGAAGGAAAACTGGCGGAAAATAGCTACATATCCGAAGGTGAGTTGGAGCTAAGCTGGACTCCTAGAAGGCGCTGCAACAAAGAGATAAGCTCAATCGAAGGAGATAAGAGCAATCCCTAAAAAATAGGGATTTGATAGAGCTGAAGCATATCCAGTCAAGATCAGAGAGGACACGCCGTTCCGGAATTGCAGCAGAAGACCCCCGCCTGTGGGGGAAACTTCACTCGAAAATGTAGTTATTTAAACAAGTTTAGTCTCTGGGTAAACAATCTTTAGACACTCTGAAACATTTCTACATTTTATATTTCTGCATTTTCAGTACGCTGCTTAGGTAGCCAAAAATAATCCGAAAGGTCTTAAACCTTCGGGACTTAGGTTATGTTGATGCTTCTCAATGTTGGAGTTGAGTTTTCGCTTAATTAATTTAGTATGTTTTTGTTTACTTTATGTCTTTAATTCCTGCAATTTCAATTACGTCTAGCCCTCTCGGCTAGATCTTTAATTCTGGCATTTGAATGATGGAATTGGTTTGAGCATAAATCTGGACTCGTGAGGCCAAAATAGGCATAATAATGCATGATAAGTTTCCATTAATTCTTGAGCCTTGTTCCACGTGAGTGTGTGTCTGAAATGCCCAATGTGGCTGATCACTCGTTAGGTAAAGAGGGCACACCACTATTAATATAATTGGCAAATCGTGACTGTGTGTTGGTTCATATAGTAATAAGGGAATTAATGGGTGTTGTGGGCACAAGAAGAATCAGTTGAACACAATAGATTTGGATCCGTCTAGGGCACATTGTTGCTTGTTTGCTTACATCTCTTAGAGGAATCGGGAGGTGGGTAACTGCTTAGGGGTTTAATCGAAGAGGAATCACTTTTAAACCTAAAATAAAAGGATGGATAAGGAGACGCAGAGAGGAATCCGGTCACCATAACTAGATGACATATCATGTATGAAAATCAATGTGCCCATGATCGAGTTGTTTTATGTTTAAATCAAATTCTAATTCAAATGCCGGAAACTTTTGTTATTTGATATTTCTTTAGTTCCTTTGCAGATTTAAATTCAGTCTAGTGACAACACCAAACCCCCCTTTGTGATTGGTTACTTGAAGATAGAATCGCAATAGCTCTCTGTGGGATCGACCCATACTCATTGGCTAGCTACGCTCACTGTGGGCACAGGAGTTTACAAATATATTTTTGAGCACGAAACGACCGCGCGTCAAAATTGACGCCGTTGCCGGGGAGCTGGTTTCTAGTGATTTTATCTTCCACAATTGGAGAGCCCGAAAGTTGATGCCCAGGGGCTCTTCAGAGGAGACTCTATTGTACGATCCGGAGATAGAGAAGACTTCGAGGAAAAACAGGGCAGTAGTAAAGAGGGCACACCAAGCAGCAAATAGACCTCGTGAGCCCACACCACCACCAGAGGATCAAGAAGATCAAGGAGCCGAAGGGCACAAGGAGGAAGGACAGTTTGAGAACGGCCACAACATCAATATGGCCGCAAATGGAAATGCCATGAATGGCAATGCGGATGATAACAGGACTTTAAGGCAGTTGGTGATGCGATTCTGCAACCCCAGGACTTGTATCAGATTGCCAGAGACGGAATCCTCGACCCGAACTTCTCAACACGGACGAACTATAGGTATATGAAACCTATAACCCAGCTATGATTGGAAATAAGAACCTTGGATGAAAATCGAAGACGCCACAAACAGTTGTGATCTACTGTTTGATAAGTTGAATGAACACGACACACGGTTCAATAAAAATCTCCAGAGAGAATTCTCAAATTTAATATCTCAAAACTGTCTAATGAAATATAATGCAAGCCCTTATATAGGTGGGCAAAATAAAACAACCCTAAAAGTCAAAACCTAATCTAAAAAGGAAATAAATAAATAGAAATCGCATTAATCCGCAACAGTCCAAATAGGCGCGACTCGGGCCCACTCGCGCCCCTGGTCGCGCTGTAGCTCGTGCCAGACTCAGTGCCGGACACGTCGAGGGCGCGACCTACTCGCCCGCGCCACCACTCGCGTTGTGACTCGTGCTCAGCCCAAAGCCAAACACGTCTCTGGCGCGACTGGTTCACTCATACCAGGTCTCGCGCTGCCACTCGCGGCAGCCTCCCCGAACGCTCGAACTCGATCATCGGCACCCCATCCAGGATCGTATCAGTTGGTCTTCCCGACCAACATGAATTTGCGCCCAATGGGCATTACACTCCCAGCTGTGACTCAGAACTGGGATATTCATGCAAACTTTATCCAGATCTTGCCGAAGTTCCACTGAATGCCTGGAAAGGATCCATAAAGGCATTTGCAAGATTTTGAGATGGTTTGCCAAACTCAAGCATCCGACCATGGACGAGAAGAGTATGTGCGGTTGGTCTCGTTCCCTTTCACTCTTCAAGATGAGGCACGGGACTGGCTGTACACACTACCCACTGGCGCTGTGACCACATGGAGGCAACTTCAACATAAGTTTTTGGAGAAATATTTTCCATGATCCAGAGTGCAAGAAATGAGAAGAAGGATAGGGATCCTGAAGATGGGAACTAACGAAAGTTTCTATGACTATTGGGGAAGATTCCAAGTGATGCTGGCGAAATGCCCACATCACCAGATTACTGAACACAATTTGATTCAGTATTTCGTCAGAGGATTGAGATCACATGAGAGGACGATCATGAATGCCTCATGTGGAGGATCCATATTGAACAAACAGCCTGTTGAAGCATTCAGAATTGTCACAGAAATGGCTGAAGACAACCGAGACTTCGGTGGAGAGGGCATTCGGGTTGTAAGTGAATCAGAAAGGGCACCGGACCAGGACAGCAGGATTGATAGATTGTGTGACAAGATCGAAAAAATCTTTTCCGGTGTAAGCATAGCGAGGAAGCCTAGACCTTGTGGGGTATGCAAAAGCATATCTCATTTCATGGATGAATGCCCTACTCTACAAGACGAAATGGAAGAAGTGAATGCTATAGGGGGCCAGAATGGGCATTCCAGAAGAAATGATCCCCATTCCCAGACTTACAATCCTGGCTGGAGAGACCATGAAATTTTCAGATGGAGAAGGCCGGAGGATGGGCACCCTGGACGTCCATTGCCACCACCAGAGGAGAAAAGGAAGCAAAGGCTAGAAGATCTTGTATTTGCTATGGCTGTGGAAAATGAGAAGTTTAAGCAAGAGACTCGAGCTGGTCTCTCGGACATGAGCAAGCAAATCAATCAATTGGCTCAAGACATGCACAAGATGGAGGAGAAAAATGGGAAGCTGCCTTCCCAAGTTGAGAATCCGAGAGCACAAGTGAATGCAGTAGCATTGAGGAGTGGAAAAGAGCTTCCGGAGATGGTCAGGCCGAGAGAAGAGAAGGATGATGTGCCCTTGGAGGAAGAAGTGGAAGAAATTCCCACAGAAGACAAGGCACAAGAAGCTAAGCAGACTGATGTTGTGCCCATTCCGGTAGTAAAGCAGCCTGCTAAAGTGCCCATTCTAGAGAGACGGAAACCTTCCTTTCCCGGGAGATTGGCACAGAATAGAAAATAAGAGAAAACCAGGGAGATGCTAAAGGTATTTAGCAAAGTGGAGATTAACATCCCACTGATCGAGGTAATAAAACAAGTATTGCAGTATGTCCGGTTTTTAAAGGAGCTTTGTACCAGAAAGGTGCGATTCAATGACGACACAAGGTTCCTAGTTGGGGAGAATGTATCAGCTGTGATACAAAGGAAGTTACCCAAGAAGTGTGATGATCCAGGGATGTTCATGATCCCTTGCATTATTGGAGACAGAAAAGTCGAAAAGGCCATGCTGGATTTGGGGGCATCAATCAATGTAACGCCCCTGTCGGTGTTCAAAGAATTGAAGATTGGACCTTTGAAGGAGACCCGTATGGCCATTCAACTAGCTGACCGATCTAATGTTTATCCAGAAGGCCTCATTGAAGATGTATTTGTCAAGGTGGATGAGCTTATCTTTCCAGCAGATCTTTATGTGCTTGACATGGGCACAGTGACTTCAAAATCTTCAATTTTGTTGCTGGGAAGGCCTTTCATGAAGACAGCTCGAACAAAGATTGATGTAGACAAGGGCACACTGACGTGTGAGTTTGATGGGGAGAATGTGACGTTGAACATTTTTGAAGCCATGAAGCACCCCCCGGATACAGAAAATTGTAATTTTGTGAACACATTTCATTCCCCGAACCGTTCTATTTTATCCATGGTAAGCAACAGAGAACCACTGGAGTGGGCATTGTGGGATGGACTGAATGACCAGGATGCTTTGGACGAGGATGATGTCATAAGGGATGGAATTATGATGCTGTACTCTTTGGAAGAAATGCCACACGGATGTGTGGACTATGGTGTGCCCATTCAGAGAAATGATGATAAGTTGATGCTTTCTATTATCAAAGCGCCCACGCTGGAGCTGAAGACATTGCCAACACATTTGAAGTATGCCTACTTGGGAGATAATGAGACACTCCCAGTGATCATAAGTGCGGGGTTGAATCAAGCTGATGAGGACCGCCTTTTGAGATTGTTGAGACTATACAAGGAGGCACTCGGATTGACTTTGGCAGATATAAAGGGCATTAGCCCAGCGGTTTGCATGCACAAAATATTGTTGGAAGATGATGCAAAACCCGTTCGTGATCCACAAAGAAAGCTCAATCCAGTGATGAAGGATGTGGTGCTAAAAGAGATAATTAAGCTTCTGGACCAGGGCATTATATATCCAATTTGAGACAGCAAGTGGGTCAGTCCAATCCATGTTGTGCCCAAGAAGTCGGGCATTGAAGTTGTGAAAAATGAGAAAGGAGAGCTTGTGCCCACACGACTGCAAACTGGCTGGAGAGTTTGCATTGATTATCGGAAGTTGTACACGGTCACACGGAATGATCATTTCCCACTTCCATTCATTGACCAGATGTTGGAAAGACTCATAGGAAACAAGTTCTTTTGTTTCTTGGACGGATATTCTGGATACATGCAGATTGCAGTAAGTCAAGAGGACCAGGAGAAAACAACATTCACGTGCCCATTCGGTACATTTACCTATCGCAGAATGCCCTTTGGCCTTTGCAATGCTCCTGGCACATTTCAGCGATATATGATGAGCATATTCTCTGATTTGCTAGAGAACTGTATTGAAGTGTTCATGGATGACTTCACAGTGTACGGGAGTTGCTTTGATCGATGTTTAGATAATCTGGAAAAGGTGTTGCAGCGTTGTGTGGACAAATGCCTGGTGCTGAACTATGAAAAATGTCATTTCATGGTCAGAGAAGGCATTATACTGGGACAACTGATTTTCGAGAGGGGCATTGAGGTCGATAAAGCAAAAGTGGATATAATCGAGAAATTGCCATACCCCACTTCTGTGAAGCAAGTGAGAGGATTCCTGGGGCACGCTGGATTTTACAGGAGATTTATAAAAGATTTTGCAAAAATTGCCCAGCCTATTACTCACTTATTGCAGCAAGATGTTCCCTTTGAATTCGATGAAGAATGTAAGAAGGCATTCAATTTTCTGAAGAAACAACTGGTCACGGCACCAGTCATTCAACCACCAGATTGGAGAATGCCCTTTGAGATTATGTGTGACGCCAGTGGCTACGCTGTGGGCGCGGTACTGGGTCAAAAGAGAGAAAAAGAAAGCCATGTAATTTACTATGCCTCCAAGACTCTGAATGGGGCACAGTGCAATTACACCACTACTGAAAAGGAGCTATTGGCAGTAGTGTTTGCATTTGAGAAGTTTCGATCTTATCTCTTGGGAGCAAAGAGCATTGTCTATACAGATCATGGTGCCCTAAGGCACTTGATGGCCAAGAAGGAGACGAAACCAAGACTAATTAGGTGGATCCTGCTTTTACAAGAGTTTGATGTCGAAATAAAAGATAAGAGTGGGGCACAGAACTTGGTGGCTGACCATCTAAGCCGGGTGCTGAATGAGAAAGGCGACGAAATGCCCATTGCCGATCATTTTTCTGATGAGCATTTATATTCAGCAAGGGGAACACTAGCACCTTGGTATGCGGATATAATAAACTACCTTGAGTCTGGAGAAATGCTTATTGGGTACTCAAGGTACCAGAAAAATAAACTGAGGTACGAGAGTAGGTTCTATGCATGGGATTGCCCTATTCTATAGAGAAGATGTGCTAATCAAATCATCAGAAGATGTGTCCCTGATGAGGAGATAGATGAAATTCTAAAGCATTGTCACAGTTATGCTTGCGGAGGGCATTTCGGACCAAACCGAACAGCGAGGAGAATTTTAGATTGTGGGTTCTTTTGGCCCACAATATTCAAGCATGCCCACAACGTCTGTAGAAGGTGTGACTACTGCCAGAGGGTAGGGAACATTATAAGAAGAAACGAAATGCCCATGACGCCAATCGTGCCAGTGGAGATTTTTGATATATGGGGAATGGATTTTATGGGACCCTTTCCAAATTCAAGGGAAAACCAATACATTATCCTGGTAGTTTATTACGTGTCCAAATGGGTAGAAGCAAAGGCCACTCCTACCAATGATGCAAGGGTGGTAGCCGCATTTCTGAAATCCCATATTTTTAGTCAGTTTGGTGTGCCCAGGTCCATCATCAGTGATCAAGGGACCCATTTTTGCAACCAAACGCTGGAAAGATTATGGAAGAAGTATGGGGTTCACCATAGGGTCACCACACCTTACCATCCCCAAGGAAATGGCCAAGCTGAAGTCTCAAATCGAGAAATTAAAGCCATTCTTGGAAAGGTTGTGGCTCCGAACCGAAAAGATTGGAGTGTTCATCTGCAAGATGCCCTGTGGGCATACCGAACTGCATTCAAGACTCCAATTGGGATGTCCCCATACAGGATATTATTTGGAAAGTGTTGACATCTGCCAGTCGAGTTAGAGCACAAAGCACGATGGACACTTCAGAAGCTGAATATGGACCCTGCCGCCACTGGGCATTTCAGGAAATTTCAAATTCAAGAGCTGGAAGAAATGAGAATGGAGGCCTATGATAATTCGGTGCTATACAAGGAAAAAATGAAAAGGCTCCATGATCAAGTAATTTGGAGGAAGAGCTTCATCCCAGGACAGAAGGTACTTTTGTACCACTCAAGGTTCAAACTTATGGGAGGAAGACTGAGGACCAAGGGGGTTGGTCCATCAGAAGTATATGCAGAATGCCCGAATGGGGCGATTGAGCTAATAAATCCCGAAACTAGAGGGCGCTTCAAAGTGAATGTTCACCGTGTGAAAGCTTACCTTGGACACTCTGATGAAGATGTCACAGTGATCTGGCTCGCCGAGCCCACTTACGTCTGATCTGGGGTAATATCGTGCCCACGACAATAACTGGGGCGCTACTGGGAGGCAGCCCAGGTTTTTTATTTGTTTTAATTCAATCTTATTTATTTTAAATAAGTTTTCCAGTTGATTAAACTAGTTTATGGTGCAATTTTACGCTTGTTGTGGATAAGTATGGTGCTTGTAGGTTTAGATAATGAGAGAGAAAGATAAAGATAAAATAAATCCCTTGGAAATAGGGATTCTGAAGTGAGGCACTCTGGAGAGATAAAGTTTGTTCCGATTTTTAAGGGGATAAGGCTTATCCATTAGCATGGGGCATACTGATCCGGGAGACTCCTAAGGAATCTGAAGAGTCTCAAGTCAAATCATGAATAGTGATTTCTTTTATATAAAAGCCTTACCCCACAAAATCTCCACTATCACTTTCACTCTCCTATTTCAAAAATCAGAACTCTCTCTCTCTCTCTCTCTCTCTCTCTCGCGATTTCTCCTGTAACCCTAATCTCTGAAAAACTTCAAACTCAACAATGGTGAAGACAAGAGGGAAGAAGGTTGCACCCAAGGCTGGACCAAAGGCACGCTTAGAGTTTGAGACTCCTACTGTCTCTGAAGAGCCCGCTCCAGCCAAGGTCATAAAGAAACCCTCTACCAAGCCCAAGGAGAAAGCTGCGTCTGAGACAACTACTTCGAGTAAGCTTCCCAAGGAGACCCCATCGGAACAAGAGCCTACGCTTGAAGTTGAGGCGACAGAAGAAAGCTCCACAACCCCGACTCAAACGGAGCAGCAAGATGATGAGGCGACTGCAGAGGGCATGCAGGAGGAATAGGCTACTGAAGAGCCTGCGCCAAAGTCTAAAAAAGGGGCTGAAAAGAAGAAAGCTAAATAGCCAGTTAAGGCTCTGACCCCTGTGCCATCGGTGGAGATCGAGGACGAGGAAGATGACGAAGAAGGAGAGGAAGTAGAAGGAAGAGAAGAAGGTGAAGAGAAAGGATACAAAGATACTGATTTGGACAAGTACTTAGATGAAATAGAAGATATTGAGGCTGAGCAACAACCTGAGAAGATACCACTTTTTGAACAGCAAGAAGAGGATGAGGCACCTGCTGACATCAAGAAGCGGGCACTGGAGAAAATAAAAGGAAAAAGGAAAGTTGGCGAGCCCATTCCAAAGCCAACCGAGCAGCCAGCAGTATCCCAGCTAGGGGATACCGAAGAAGAGCAGGAGCAGCAAGAAACCAGTGCGCCCTCCCAAACTCGGGCAGGCACTGAAGAGCCCTCGGAGGACTTCTCACCCAGGTGAAGGGTGGGGAAAGCTATGAGCATGAAAGCCGGAGCCAAGCTGGCTGGAGAGGCCTCCTCGCGCAAGAGGAAGGCTGAAGAGGGCATTTCAGCCTCTGTGCCTAAAAGAGGCAGAGGGGTGGGGAGCCCCACACCAAGTAAGCCCAGCAGTGGCCCGCTACCAGTAAGGGGCATCATCAATTCAAAGAGAGTCCACCGTGAGACACTCGCAGCTCTTGGTATAGAGCAGGAGGTAAGGGACTTGTTTTCTGCAATCGGTTGGGAATGTTTTCTAGATATGGAGTGTGTGATTTTTGTGTCTTTGTCTCGTGATTTTGTCCAAGATTTAAAAATTAAAGCTGTGAACAAGCCTGCTACATCCACTAGGGTTTTATCTTTTAAACTGATGGGTAGAAGTTATTCTATGTCGGCTAATGACTTGAACATGTTGTTGGGTATCGTGACATATTTGGGCCTCCAGGATGAGGAATATGTCGATGTCATGACTGTAGTGCCCGACTCTGCAGAAGGAGTCGACGCAAAGTGGGTTGATATTGGGGATGGATCCGTTTTTCAAAGCGGATCCACAAAGGGGTATTGTTTAAATAATGATGCTTTAAGATTTTGCCATAGGGTGTTGGCATATAATTTCTTCAGCCGAAAGGATAGCTCTAATTCAATCACTAATCATGAGCTATTTATTTTGTGGTGCATGGTTCATAAAATCAAAATAAATTTTGGTTCTGTGGCCGTTGCACACTTTCGGGAGATTAAAACACACCCTGGGCATCGTATTTCTTATGCCCAATTAGTCATCCAGATTGTAGTTAGATATAGGCTCCTTGATTTGCATGATACTGATTTAACCCCTCTTCTCTGTGAGTATTTTGATCTTAACTGCTTGAGAAAAATGCAAGATGTGGTTGACGATGAGGATGGAAAACCTGTTTTCTTTGTGCCGGGGGCAGACCCCTCGAGCATGCTTTTAGCAATGGCAGGTACATCAAGGAAACCACCAGCAGGGAAGGCACCGCAGAGGGAGCACCCAGTCGCAGTGATCATGAGGAGACTTGAGTTGATCGAGAATGCCCAGTTCCAAACCAATGAAAAGTTGACCCGAATCGAAGCAGCCTTGAAGGCTTATTTCAAACATGTTGGGTTCTCCTACCCAACGCCTGCAACCGACTAGCCTAGTTCTTTCTGTCTTTTTAGATTAGGTTTTGTTTTGTTTTTATTCTTTTTTTCTGTTTTCTTTGTTATTTTGTTGTTTGAGTATGTGTCCACACTTTGTAAGTTGCAAAGTGTGTAGGTGGGTAGTTGAGTCAAAGTATGCTATTCTGTGAGTCTGTGTGGGCATTTCACGTGATGATCCAACTTTAATTGCTTTACAGAAAAATCAGCATGCCCATTTAAGATAGGGATGACGAGCGAGTTTAGCATGCCCTGTGAGACTTGAGCCTATATGTTGTATGCTTCATATTACAGTTTTCTTTCATTCATGAGTGTGAATAATTATGTGCTTATGATGTTCTAGAATTTGCCTCTGTTCTGCGTTTAACTCTGGGAATTATTGATGTACATGTAGATGAGATAGGCCATGTATTTGCTGAACCACTGAAATAAAATAACTCCCACCAATGACACAGCCATTGCAGCCTCTTTGAGCCTATAAAATGCCCTGGTCGATTTTGTTCTGGGATGGTTTATACTTAACCAGGGCATTATAAAAACCTGAAAAGAAAAATTGTGGAAGATAGAGTTGTTGTTGGGAAGGTATATGTATAAGGGGCCAGGGGGAAATAAAATATAAAAAAAAAAAGAAAAAAAAAGAAAAAAAAAGTTATTAGAAAAAGAAAAAAAAAGAGTCTGAATAAAACTCCCCCGAGTCTGAAGTGCTCAGAATGCCCAATATAGGAGAATTCAGTGCCTGAACAGGGCACAGGAGGGTAGTGAATAGAAAGGAGCTGGGGAGGGGTCTATACAATCAATAAGAAACCCCTCCCACTTAAAATGCCCACTGTAGCCTAAAAATCCCTATTGATACTAATGCATCATGGTTTCTGGAGAATGAACGACAGAACTTTGGCAAATTCATGGGACGAATTGTACAGAATTACAGCCGAATTGAGAGTATACACTGAGTGAAGAGAGTCTGTGAGGAACACCAAGCTAAAACTCATTTTTGACCTATTTTAGGTATGCTGAAACTTTGCATTTTTATTGGATTATTTCTGATGTGCCCACACGGAGTAACAGTTTGCATGTTTGTGTCTTGAGTCTGTTTCTTTTCTCTTTTCGTTTCTTTTGTTCTTTCTGGATGCGTTGCACCCCATGATTGAGAACAATCATGCTTAAAGTGTGTGGGTGTGATAAGTCCATTTATTTCGTGTTTTTATGGGCATTTTATCCTTTATAAATGTCCTTTTCAGTGTGTTTTGAGTCGAAAAGAATCAGGTTGCGGTCAAAGGGCATTCCAAGAGTCGAGTATGGCAGAAGGGGCATTTTACAACCAGTTATTCACGTTTATCTTATACATATGTTCCTCAAAGGCACAGGGGACTTCTTCAGTATCCATCCCACATTCGGTTGGTGAAGTGGGCATATCAGATACGGATGGAGCTGACAGATAATGACATGCCCACAGTACTCACACAGACTCGACCATAGGTCAGAATGGGTATTCCCGTGAAACTCGGAAATCAGTTGAAGGAAAGCTGGCGGAAAATAGCTACACATCCGAAGGAGAGTTGGAGCTAAGCTGGACTCCTAGAAGGCGCTGCAACAAAGAGATAAGCTCAATCGAAGGAGATAAGAGCAACCCCTAAAAAATAGGGATTTGATAAAGCTGAAGCTTATCCAGTCAAGATCAGAGAGGGCACGCCGTTCCGGAATTGCAGCAGAAGACCTCCGTCTGTGGGGGAAACTCCACTCGGAAATATAGTTATTTAAACAAGTTTAGTCTCTGGGAAAACAATCTTTAGACACTCTGAAACATTTCTATATTTTATATTTCTGCATTTTCAGTACGCTGCTTAGGCAGCTAAAAATAATTCGAAAGGTCTTAAACCTTCGGGACTTAGGTTATGTTGATGCTTCTCAACGTTGGAGTTGAGCTTTTGCTTAATTAATTCAGTAATTTTTTGTTTACTTTATGTCTTTAATTCCTGCAATTTCAATTATGTCTAGCCCTCTCGGCTAGATCTTTAATTCTGGCATTTGAATGATGGAATTGGTTTGAGCATAAATCTGGACTCGTGAGGCCAAAATGGGCATAATAATGCATGATAAGTTTCCGTTAATTCTTGAGCCTTGTTCCACGTGAGTGTCTGTCTGAAATGCCCAATGTGGCTGATCACTCGTTAGGTAAAGAGGGCACACCACTATTAATTGAATTGGCGAATCGTGACTGTGTGTTGGTTCATATAGTAATAAGGGAATTAATGAGGTGTTGTGGGCACAAGAGGAATCAGTTGAACACAACAGATCTGGATCCATCTAGGGCACACTGCTGCTTGTTTGCTTACATCTCTTAGAGGAATCGGGAGGTGGGTAACTGCTTAGGGGTTTAATCGAAGAGGAATCACTTTTAAAGCTAAAATGAAAGGATGGATAAGGAGACATAGATATGAATCCGGTCAGCATAACTAGATGACATATCATGTATGAAAATCAGTGTGCCCATGATCGAGTTGTTTTATGTTTAAATCAAATTCTAATTCAAATACCAGAACCTTTTGTTATTTGATATTTTCTTTAGTTCCTTTGCATATTTAAATTCAGTCTAGCGACAACACCAAACCCCCCTTTGTGATTGGTTACTTGAAGATAGAATCACAACAGCTCTCTGTGGGATCGACCCGTACTCATTGGCTAGCTACGCTCGCTGTGGGCACAGGAGTTTACAAATATATTTTTGAGCGCGAAATGACCACGCGTCAACGCCTAATGAGAGTCGCAGAGATGGAAAAGGACCCCAGTAAGATGGCAAAACCACTATGCCTTCACCCGATGTTGATTTGTCACTGGCTGATGTTCTGAGAAATATATACAGCATCAAATGGCAAACACCACGGAGGAGTTAGTGCTTCTAAGATCAGAGAACGCTTCACTACGCAGTGAACTTGAAGATCTGACCATCAATGACAACACGCGCTATCTGAACTACATTAAACCCACCAATCTGTTCGGCGAGCCAAATTCCGTATACTCTGAGCATCGTCGTTCTGTTACTTTTACTGATCCATTTATTGCAGGTACTAGTGCGTCAGCACAGAAGGTAGACACCAGACAACAAATAGAGGAGAGCCCGCTAAGGCCACCTCCAGGGTTTGAGTATCATGCTTCTGGACAGGAAAGGATCTGATACCAGACTCTCGAGTAAGAAAGGGTTGAACAGCAGCACAGGTTCAACCAGGGATTCGATCAGAGAATGATCGATCACCCAAGTGATTTGGAGCAATGACTGGCTGGTATCGAGGCAATGATAACGCGAATTCTTGGTGTACCTCTCCCAATCCGCGAGGCTGCACCAAATAGCTTCGCTGACTCACCGTTCGTGGATGAAATAGGGTTAACAGAGATGTCGTCGAAATTCACCTTACCATCTATGAAGTTATTTAAAGGAACTTCAGATCCGGATGACCATATCGCACAGTATAAACAGAAGATGTTCATCGTAGCAATACCAAAGTACCTCAGAGAAGCCTGCATGTGCAAAGGTTTTGGGTCAAGCCTATCAGGAGCCGCACTGCAGTGTTTCACAAACCTTCCTAACGCTTCGATCGGATCATTTGCACAACTCACAGATCTTTTTGTAGAACAGTTCGCCAGCAGCCAGAAAATTGAGAAACATTCCGATGACCTCTACGCCATTATCCAGTATCCAAATGAACACTTCGGAATTATGTTGCAAGGTTCAATAGAGAGAAGGTAGAGATACCAGGCTGCAATGTTGACACCGCCATATCAGCCTTCAGAAAGGGGCTAAAGGGGGATTCAGATCTCTACAAAGAACTCACAAAGTACCCGTGTAAGACAATGGATGATATTTTAGCAAAGGCATGGGCACAAATTAAGTGGGAGGAAGATGAAGACCAGTATTATCGACCCAGGCCAAGAGGTCGAGATGAAGGAAGAGACTCCCGCAGAAATGATAGAAGAAGAACCGACCCTTACCCCCACAATGATCGATACAAACCTTGAGGTCGAGAGGATATTTCAGATCCATATGATCAATGCTTGCCAGAATACAACTTGTGCATCACACTCTCAGAAGCCGTCAATTCCTTGAAGGAACTCGGTAGTACAGTGAAGTGGCCGCCCAAGATGAGGAGTCCAGATCATGAACGTGACAGAATAATGTACTGCGAATTCCACAAAGACTACACAAAAATGCTCATACTCTACATAATTAAGACTACGGTTCTTCAAAAATACTGTAGTAAGGCACTCAATCACTACGGTTTTTTTTTAGTCCCGTAGAGTATGAGCGTTTTTTTTTCCTCACGACTACGGTAACATAGGTTTTTGTAGAGTATGAGCGTCGATTTTCTCCTTATAACTACAGTGAGATAAAAATCGTAGTCTATTGGCATGTGTCAATTGTTAAGACTACAGAGTGGATATTATCTGTAGAGATTTCAATAGATCACAATGTCTATGGTATTGACACAGAACTGTAGTAATAATATTTATAAATAAGAAAAATAAATAAAATATAAAATTTAAATATCATATCTACGGTTTTATTAAATTCGTAGTAATAATGTATTTTTAAAAATAAAAATAAAATCAAATTAAAACTTAAAAATTTGGGTAAAAACATGAAATCCCCAATTTTTGTCAAACTTCCGCGCACTGCCCACCCTTCTCCTACCCACATAAACCCCTTCACCGTAATTGCTTCTCTCTCCGCCGCTTTCTCTCTCTATCCTCTCCCAAACCCCGCCCACTCTTATTGCTATATTCCGGCTTCGCCGCCGCCAAAACTATTGATCCTTACTACTTATCATGCTTATTGGCAGAAAAGAAGCCTCTCAAAGTGGTTGTCCTTCTCAGCGGCGACATAGACAGCAGCGTCGACCTCCGCCTACTCCACACCGCTGGCCATTCTTGCACCGCCTTCTACTTCAAGTTTGGGGGTCGAGTTCGTAATCAGGCATTAATTTGATTTTAAACCCTAAATCAGTCTTCCACCTCTATTCCAGACCACCTTATCCCGTGTGGTAACAACTGCTGCAGAACCTATTGTTCATGTGAGGTAATTTTTTAGCATCTCATTTATTTTGATTATGTTACATCCACTACAAGAAAATACAAAAATAGCGACGGAATCGGACATAAAATTCTATTCGTCTCTAAATAGAGATTGAATTTGAGACACAATACTATCCGTCTCTAGTTAGAGACGGAATCGGAGATAGAATTATATCCGTCTCTATTTAGAGACGGAATCGGAGACAGAATACTATCTGTCTCTAGTTAGAGACGGAATTGGAGACTGAACAACGACCGAATTAGACGGAACTAGAGACGGAATTATTTTTAAATATTATTTTTAATTATTTATTTGGTAGAGATGGATTATTTTGTCATTGAATTTTTTAATAGTTTTTTGGGTAGTGACGGAATTATTTCCATGGTTGATTGTTTTAAATTATTTATGCGTATTTTCACAGCCCGCTCAATTTACCCCGCTCAATTTTCATCTCTTCCCCAATTCAGATTGGGATATCTTTAGAGAGGGAGAACATTTTTTCAAATTGAGATATCTATAGAGAGGGACGGGCATTTTGAAATTTCACCACCAAAGTGAATTTCGTCGGTCTCCACTGAAATTCCTTCTTTATCATTCTCTCCTAATTTGAAGCCCTAGGTTGTACTGTCACTTCGCCGGTGATTAACCACAACTCCAGTCTCCCGCCCACCCTCTGTTACGGCGTCCTCCGGTGCTGTTGTCTGGCATCTCTGTATCGAGCTCGCTCTGTTCGAAAGCTGATGTCGTTCCTCTTTCCAATCGTAAAAAGTTTGATTTTCTTCCATTTTCTTTTCTTTCTCTTCTTCACTTGTATTATTCTTCTTCTCATCTTTAATCGGATTTTGTTGATGTTGATCCTAGAGAAAGAGAGACAGAGTTCCATTTAATTTAAAATATGCTCCTCTGCCCCCGCTGACTGTTGTGCTCCGGTGTACCCGACACTGTACTCCAGCGTCTCCGACATCATTCGGCACTGCTCTCCAGCATCCCTGAATAGAGGATCACTCTGCTTCGAAAGCTATTGTCATTTTTCTTTACAATTGATAAAGGTTCGATTTTCTTCCATTTACTTCTCTTTCTCTTCTTCACTTATATTATTCTTGGGATGATGGGAAAGTTAGGTAATTGATGTAGTAGTGGCAGCCTAGCTAAATATTGATTAAGGGGAATGTGGCAGCACTGATCATGTGCCAAAATTTTTGGGATTAAGGTTTTAAATGTTTATGCTTAATTTCCCCCCTTTTCAAGCTATCACAAAACTAATCTATTTAGTTAGATTTCTGCCAATAGAAGTTGTTCCTAAGTCAACTCACCTATCATTATTTCACAACACATCTCAACACTTTTCTTATTAAGTAAGGGAGTTGATTCGATTTTTTTTAATAGTTAGTAACAAAAAAGAAGTTAATTATACTTCTACTATTGTAACAAGATTAAAAACTCTATCAATTTATAAATAAATTAAAATAGATTTATAGAATAAGTGAGTTTACAAGTATAGAGCACATTGATGTGGTAAATGGATTTTTATTTTTATTTTTTTCTTTCAGCAATAAGTTGTTTTTTGAATGTTTTGCGTATGGAAATACTTGAATGAAGTCAAAGGAAATATCTGAATAAGCTCACTGATATCTATGTGTAAAAAAGGTAAGTTCGTGCTACTTGTTTGGAATGAAATTATAGTTAGCAGGTTAGGTTTTGAACTAAAAAAAGAATCAGCTAGTAAGTTACTTTTGAAGAGATCTATTTAGAATATTTTTGTGTTTATCCTTTCATTAGGTTGTACTATATATGTTTCTAACTTGCTTACTCATTCTGATATTGGCCTTGTGTTCTTTTCAAGCTACTTCTGTTATTTAAGTGCATAATGAATCTGATTGAAAATATTGTGCTTTTCTTAATGTATGTGGTGGAAAATTGGGAATAGATAACTTATACAAGAAAAAAACAAGAAATGTGAATAATTCACCAATCTATCTGCAAGAGATTATACATTCCAGAAACAAGATTTATGAATAAGATTCATGTTTATAACAGGGGTCAAATGTGAGGCAAGTTATGGTTGGTTTTGCATTCTTCGTGCCCTGTTTGTCGGCAACCATTGGTCGAGCCTTCTTCAGCTCCTTTTGTGTGTGTTGCTCAATTTCTCATTGTTCAAATCAGATAGTTATTATAACTTTAATTAACCTACTCATATATATATATATATATATATATATATATATATATCTTAACTGGTTTGTTGAATTGATTTTGGACGTTATTTAGGAAGAATAGTACTAGAGTCTAGAGTAAAGAAAGGACTAGTGTTCAGTTGTTTTCTGTATATACAGGGTATATATATATATATATAGCTTTAGTAACTACAAAAGTTAACTAGCACTTTGGAAATCTTTGGGAGTGTTGGCGATTACTATCAATTCAGTTTACCATTTGTATGGATTTTTGTGAAAATGTATAATAATTTTGGTATGATTAAATGATTTGATATTTTAGATTTAAAGTTTGGAAAATTAAAATATATGTGTCTATATATATATATATATATATATATATATATTTGTTTGATTTTTTTTTTGTGACTGGTCATAATTTAATGGTGCTTCACATCTTCACAAGAACGGAATTGTGCATCAAAATCTAAAACCTGAAAACATTCTCATGGATGCAGATGGGCATGTATGGTCATGATCTAACATGCTAGATTTGCAGGAGCATGCACGACTTATAACATGACTACATATCCTTCCGATGATAAAGTAATTTGCTTCTTTACTGATCTGAGTGCTTACTCTCCGGGTCATGCTAACTGATTTTGGACTGGCCAAGGAGATTCATGAATCGAGCAGATCCAACTCACTATGCAGGACAACCGAATATATGGCTCTAGAAATCTTACAATCTAAAGGTCACAACAAAAATGTTGATTCGTGGAGTATTGAAATCCTTTTGTATGAGATGCTTACTGGCCAGGTAATATCTTGAAACCAGGAACAAAATAATTTTGGCCATTTGGGCACTATTAGTAAATTTAGGAGGCTTTTTTCCTACTTATATCTCATTTGATCGCATGCACAGAGTTCAAAAGATTTTCATATCTACATGAAGTGATCCGCTACGCATTTTTTTCAGTTTGTTCTGGTGTTTGTGCTTGAAAAAGATGAGCTGATTTTCATGATTGAAGACCAAAAACCTACTGTTATCCATAAATTTCTACGCTTCTTTCTCGATTTGCTAATCTATTTTATGTTCATAGCTGCTTCAAAAGAACACCTTGAAAAGGTTAGGCAGTGGGCCTAAGGGAGCAGAAGAGATCAAAACTCATAAATGGTTTCGTACGATCAATTGAAAGAAACTAAAGACAAGAGAACACGATCCTAAGTTCAGACCAGATGTGAGTGGCCAAGATTACACAGCTAACTTCGACAAATATTGGATTGCAATGCCTCTGGATGACTCCCCAGCTCCTACTCCAATAGTCGGGGGCCACTTCCATGGGTATACTTATGTTGCCCCTAATCCCTAGCTTTCATCTGAATGAAGAACCAACTGAAATCGATGTAAGGATGCTTCCACAGATTGGCTAAACCTTGTTTCTACATGCGGCATAGTAAGGATGCTTCCATAGATTGGCTAAACCTTATTTCAGAGGAATCTGTCTTCTGAATCTCATGTAAGTTTGTTATCTATTCATATTTATCATTATTATTTTCTATACAAAAGTCTAAATAAGTATTGTGATTATTATTGTTATTGTATAGTTTCACAATCGGACATATTTTCAAATGGAGATTAATGAAGTTCGTTTTGAGTGGGTAGATTTTGTGTTGGAACTAATATAGGATGTTGGCATTTGGAATCAAAGTGAGCATATTGCAATCTTTTGTATTTTGAATATTGAATATTTTGTAGTTTAGATTACATTTTGGATATTGATGATAGATGGGTTTTATTGGATATTAATGATGTTCTATTGAATATTATGGATGTTGTATTTGATATTGGATGTTGTATTGAATATTGAATCTGTATTGAGGTTTATTCTGAATTTTTGTAAATTTAATTTATTGTAATTTTATTTTATTTTTTTGCAAATATATGGACTACAGATAAATTAACCATAGAGATAATAAAAAAAATGTAGACATTACAAAACACAACTGTAGACATTACAAAACAAACTGTAGATTTAAAAAAAAATCACTACGGTTTAGTAAACTATAGTATTAAGAAATCAAAAAATACTACGGTGTAAAACACAACCGTAGTCTTAAGGTACCTTTTACTACGGTTTTCAGGTCCAAATGGGGTGAAATATCTACGGTCAAAGTGTAATATGTAGTCTTAATTGCCTTATCTCTATGGTATTTTGGGTCTTACTACTACGGTGTTAAAACCGTAGTCGATTTGCTCTTAAGACTACGGTTAAAAATCGTAGAGTAGGTGGGTACTCTATCTCTACACCACCTTTCTCTACGGTTGCAGATCCCTTATGACTACGGGTTTTAGCCGTAGAGTATGAGCGTTTTTGTGGTAGTGAGATCACAGCCATAGAATAGATGATTGTATCGCATTGCATCGCGAAGTCATCAACCTACTCAAGCGAGGCCATTTGAAAGATTTGCTGACTGATAAGGGGAAGCAGACCTTCAACAAAAATGATGAGAATCCGAGGGATCCACCAAAGCCCCCACCAATTGAGCATGTGGTTAATTGCATAACTGGAGGATTCGAGGTTAGCGGAGTGTCCCAGGCATCAGCAAAATGACACTGCAGTTGTCTAAAATACACGCCCATGATACCAAAGCCCGATACCGAGATGGAACTCATAACTTTGAGTTTCACCAATAGCGAAGCTTCTGAACTCTCACACCCGCACTACGATGCACTCGTTATTTCAGTCCTTATTTCTAACTGTATGATCAAGAGGACTCTCATTGATGGTGAGAGTTTGACTAATGTCATTTTTTTATCTACTTTGAAAGGAATGCAGGTCCCCGAGGCTAACTTCATCAAAAAATCGATGACCTTGATTGGATTCAGCGGCGAGCACAAAGACACCATAGGTGAAATTACACTACCTGTGTATACGGAAGGGGTTAACCTACACACCAAGTTTTAAATTATCGATGCACCCTCAGCATACAACGTCATCCTGGAGAGACCTTGGATTCACGAACTAAAAGCTGTACCCTCGACCTACCACCAAGTCATATGCTTCCCAACCCCATGGAGAATTAGACAGATCCGTGGAGAGCAAATTGCATCAAAAGACTGCTACAGATTGGCTTTCAAGACTAACCACGTGCAGGTACAAGAAGTAAACCAAATTGATGAGGCATTGACGTTAAACTCAAAATATGAATGCGGAGAAAGCTCAAATTCAAAATATGAGCAAGGAGAAAGTTCAGGGTCAACCTCCTACGTCGAACCTGAAATGGAAGATCTCGATGAAATACAGATTCACCCCGACTACCCAGACCACATCGTTCAAATTGGGTCGAGACTGACTTCTGAAATGCGAGCAGAGTTAATCACGTTTTTGTCAGAACACCATGATTGTTTCGCATGGTCACACGCCGACATGACAGGTATCGATCCTTCTATCATAACTCACAGGTTACAGGTCGATCCTGATCACCCACCAGTCAAACAAAAAAGAAAAAAATTTGCAGCAGAACGAAATCAAGTGATAGAGGAAGAAGTTCAGAAGCTAATCGATATCGGTTCAGTTCGAGAGGTGTAGTACCCTGATTGGCTAGCTAATGTTGTGGTAGTAAAGAAGAAGAATGGAAGAACAAATTATGTATTGACTTTACTGATCTAAATAAGGTCTGCCCAAAGGATTCATTTCCACCCCCTCACATCAACACGCTTGTCGATGCAATAGCAGGACATGAGATGATGAGCTTCATGGATGCTTTCTCTGGGTATAATCAGATTTTCTTACATCCAGATGATCAAGAAAGAACAGTGTTCGTCACAAGTCGAGGCATCTGCTGCTACAAAGTCATGCAGTTCGGGTTAAAAAATGCAGGAGCCACATACCAGAGGCTGGTTAATCGTATGTTCGAAAAGTTAAAAGGTTCGACGATGGAGGTCTACATAGATGATATGCTTGTAAAATCACTACAAGCCAAAGATCACATTGGGCACCTGAGGCAATCATTCGAAGTGTTAATAAAATACAACATGAAGCTTAGCCCCTCCAAATGTTCTTTCGGAGTAAGGTCGGGAAAATTTTTAGGTTACCTCGTCACAGAAAGAGGAATCGAATCTAATCTCGACCAAATCAGGATAGTGGAAAATATAAAGGCACCCCGCAACATCAAAGAAGTAAAAAAGCTCACGGGTCGTTTGGTAGCACTTAGTCGTTTCATATCAAAATATTCTGACAAGAGCCATCAATTCTTCAACACACTCCGAAAGGAAAAAAGACTTCGAATGGACGCCAGAGTGCGACCAGGCTCTCAACCAACTTAAGTCCTATCTCTCAAGTATGCCTTTGCTCTTGAAGCCTAACTCAGGTGAGGTACTTTTCATTTATTTATCCGTATCTGCTAACTCTTTAAGTGTAGTGTTAGTTCGTGAAGAACAGGGACGACAATACCTTGTCTACTATGCTAGCAAATCACTACTTGATGCAGAGACCAGATATACTCAACTCGAAAAATTAGCCGTCGCACTAGTCATGGCCTCGCGAAAGTTGAAGAAGTACTTCCAGGCGTACCCAATCACGGTGGTGATGACCTTTCCACTAAAAACTGTGTTGAGCAAGCCAGACTTATCCGGCAGATTATCAAAGTGGGTAGTAGAGCTTGGAGAGTACGACATCACCTATCTACCCTGGACTGCAATAAAATCACAGGTTTTGGCTGATTTTATTGTAGATTTTTCATCAGAGCAGCATGAGCTTGCTGAAAAAGAACTACTCTCAATAACCGAAGGTGATAATTTAAATCACTGGACCCTTCAAGTTGACGGCTCCAATAATTTCAAGGGGAGTGGATTGGGTATAGTATTGATCTCTCCTAAAGGCGACGCTGTTGAAAGAGCAGTTCGATGTGGATTCAAGATAATAAATAATGAAGCAGAATATGAAGCACTGATCGCCGGACTAACCTAAGCCAAAGATATGAAGATACCAAACATCAAAGTACAAAGTGACTCACAACTTATTGTAAGTCAGTTCGGAGGATATTTTCAAGCAAAAGATTCTAGAATGTCAGCATATCTTACCATGGTGAAGGAACTATCAAAATCGTTCACAGAAATAGAAGTTACCCACGTGGCGAGGGAGGAAAATTGACATGCAGATGCACTGGCCAACCTAGGGTCAGAAATTGATTATTAGTCTTCGAAGCACATACCCTTAACATATGCCCAATGGCCAGCAGTGTGGAAAGAAAAAGTAGAAACCAAATCGGTAGAAATAGTCTAGGTTGAAGTTAGTTGGATGACTCCGATCATCAAATACATTACCGAGAATGAACTACCTGAAGACAAGACAGAGGCTAGGAGGATCAGAGCTAAAGCAATGAAGTTCAACATGATCAGTGGGTCTTTATACAGAAGTTCGTACTCAGGCCCCTACCTGAAGTGCGTAGGCCCAAATCAAGCAAAATATATCCTTGAAGAAATGCACGAGGGAGAGTGTCGAAATCACTCTGGACCACGAAGCCTAGCAAACAGGGCCCTAACAGCAGGTTTCTACTGGCCGACCATGAGAGCCGATTCAGAGAGTTATGTTAAAAAATGTGATAAATGCCAGAGATTTGCTCAGTCCAATCACACTCATCCAGAACCACTCCACCCTTCAATAACGCCCTGGCCTTTCATGAAGTGGGGCATGGACATCGTAGGAAAACTACCCAAGGGTAGCAATCAGAAAGTTTTTCTCTTGGTCATGATAGATTACTTCATAAAATGGATCGAAGCAGAGGCATTCGCTCAGGTCAAGGACCGTGAGGTAAGAGGTTTTGTGTGGAAATATATTTTTTGCAGGTTCGGAGTACCAGCAGAGATCGTCACAGACAACGAACCTCAATTTATCAGTTTTGAGTTTCAAGACTTCTGTAAAAAATGGGGAGTCAAGATAACCTATTCCACCCCAAGGTACCCAGCTGCTAATGGTCAAGCCAAAGCCTTCAACAAAACAATAATGAACACCCTGAAGAAAAAGCTAGATAAACACAAGGGAAAATGGGTCGAGCATCTCCCCAGCGTGTTATGGTCTTACCGAACCACAATGCGAACAGCTACGGGGGAAACACCTTTTTCTCTAACATACGGGTCTGAAGCCACCCTACCTCCACAGATAGGGATTAGGAATGCGAGGACTTCAAGAGTGAATGAAAAGGAGAATAATCGGGAGCTAGAACATAACCTGGACACAATTGATGAGCAACGGAATCAAGCAGCAATGAGAATAGCTTCATACTAGCAGCAGATAGCCCGACATTATGATAAACACGTTCGGCTCCGTAGTTTCAAGGTTGGAGATTGGGTCCTTAGAAAAGTTTTTCAAAATACTGAGGAAGTCGGGGCTGGCAAACTAGGCCCTAACTGGGAAGGTCCACACCTGATCATGAAGGTAGTAGGAAACGGGGCTTACAAGCTGCAAACTATTGAAGGCAAAGAAATTGCAAATAGTTGGAATGCAGCTCACCTCAAGCAGTATCATTTCTCATGCTGTATGCAGGTTGAAACTCAACCATGATAACCGAGGCTCAGTAGAGAAGCCCCCTTAAGGTCGATCCCGTAGTCCTTAGGGTGAACATCGATCCTGAAAGAAAGAGTTTGCATTTCTATTTCATTTTCTTTTACTGCTTTCAGTAATTTTCAAATTTATTTCCTACTTCAGCTACTGACTTGAGCGTCGGAGGGTCGATAGCTCTGCCATCGACCATCTAGTCATGTTATGTGCAGATTAATACCCAACATTGATAACTAAGGCTCAATAGAGAAGTCCCTCAAGGTCAACTATGCAACCCTTAGGGTGAACATCGATCATGAAGAAATGAGTTCGCATTCTCGTTTATTTTCTTTTACTGCTTTCAATTATTTTTGAACTTATTCCCTACATCAGTTACTGACTTAAGCATTAGAGGGTGGATGGCTTAGCCATCGACTATCTAACCGTACTGCCTGTAGGTTGAAAATCAATATTGGTAACTCAAGCCAGACAAGAATGACCCTGTAGATCTCAAACACGCACTAGGGTCAGCATCAAGTATAACAAAGAGCAAAAACGATGGCTTTACACCTCAAAGTTGATAAATATCATCGATGTCAATCTTGACATGTATTCAACGACAAATTCTAAAATGATATTTAATACCAACATCTCCAAATTATGGTTCAACCTCAATGTAAGTTCAGCCTCGATTGTAATTTAGATGACTTGCATATTTGCATATGCTAGTTTTAGATCCTAGAATTGTAATCTACCGATCAGATTAAATGTAAAACAATCAATACATATATTTTTACGTATGTGTTTCTAAGATTCTCTCGTTCAAATATATGTCATGCACTGGCACACATAAACTTCCAAACATCGAAGTTGAAGAAAAACAGAAGCTCAAGTATGAAATGTCATTCAGAATGTCAACGAGAGTTCAACATTGATAAAATAAAGTGGAAAATCACCACAAATATACTGCAACACCGAAGCCGGCGGAAATAACGATAAGTCTAAATGCACGACAAAATTTGCATAATAAAAGTATAGAAAATCAGCCACGCACTGTATAACTCCATCAGCCTACGTTGCGTTATTGCCATAAAGGAAAGACAAATAAAGATCAGGATTCTTATCCTTGATCATCCCAACTAAGCCTTCAACTACCTTCATTTCCATGTCAGCACGAATGGATTGAAAGGCTTCAGAATCAGCTATTTTCTGGAGGTCGATCCCCTCACTTTTTTTAGCGGCATCAAGGGCCTTATCACGAACTGCCAATTCGGATTTATAATGGTCATTGGTAGTATCAAACTCCTTCTGCATCTTGGCATGAGAAATCTTCACTTTTCTCAGACGACTCTTGTATGTTTTGGATTCTTCCAATACCGTTGTCGCTTTCTTCTCAGCCTCAGCCTTCCCCCTTCTAACTTTTTCTACCTCAGTCTTCAAAGCAGCTACCTCAGCCTCAAGCTTGGGTGTTGAGGATGACTCGACTTCAAGATTTTCCTGAGCACACGATAGTGCCATGGTAGCCTACATTCACAAAAATTAAAACAAATTAATACGTCGATCTATATGTGAAAAACAAACTTTATGAAAAATTGGATACATACCTGAACAGAATGATTAAGTGCACGAGCAATCTGAGACTTTAATCCAGCCGCTTGTAGATTGCCAATATCGACCACCACCATCTCATTCTGCATCTTCGACCAAACAATGCTGGATGGATTGAATGAGACTGAATTTCAAGGAACTATCTCATTCCCTAATTCATCGAGCATCGGGCCTACTGGCCCATCAGCAAGAGAGAGAGAGAACTAAACCCCATCTCAACTACCACTGAATCTGGTTTCTCTCGAGCAGGTGTGGTGTGTGGGGTAGGGTTAGGAGCTAAGGTCAATGTCCTTGCATTCTTACTTGTGGGGACATCAGAGGGATGCCAACCCCCAAACGGGGCTGCAGACCCCAAATCACCTTCCTTACTTGATTTATCCTTAACTTCATCAGCCTTAGCTTTAATCTCTATCAATCGGAGGGTACGAGCATTGATAGGAGACATCTTGATGGTACTAACTACTCTTTCATCTCGCAAAGTCTTGAAAGAACGATACTCTTTAGGGATGTCGAGGGCTCTTTGGATCCGTTTAAGTAAGATACCCTGCGGTTTATGTTTCTTGTGAACACCTGCAAAAGAAGGACATTTTTTTACTACTTAGAGATAACCATAATCAAGACCAGACTTGGCGTCATCCAAATTCATAAAAAAAAAAGAAACGCACGAGCTTGGCTAAAAAATCAAGAATGACATCCTTCGCTATCTTCACCATATGTCATCCAAAACCAATTAGGCTTCCAATCACCAGAAGATGAAATACATTCTCTCACTAGTCCCGCAAACCCGCCAGTCCATCTAGTGAAATAATAGAAGCCCAGATTGTCAGGCACATTAACGATTCTATACAATGAGTGCCACTCATCCAATGACGGTTCACCAAACTTCAGGTTATACCATATTAACAACATACCCATCATATGGCTGTAGCCGTTAGGAGCAATTTGAGTTGGGGAGATTCCATAACTTGCTGCATTCTTTTGAAAGAAATTATGTAAGGGTAGTCGAACCCCTCTCTTAAAAATGTCAGAATAAACTGCAACAGCATCTCCAGGTGGCCAACAAGCCCTCTCCGAAGACTTAGGGACCCTTACCTTCAGTTGACAAGCAATTCCATAAGCCTGTATTATATGTTTCAAAGACTTCTGGTCGATAGCATACGATATTGTTTCTGCCTTGAACCCCAAAAACCTTTGGGAGCTACCGCATGGTCACCCGAATCATCAGGACCATTGATCTCTTCGCCTGATTTTTCCATCTGATCAACAACTATGTCATTACCTTCAGAAAGCGTTCCATCAGCATCTTCAATACCGCCTGTCTCTGAATCTGAGCTTTCATCTTCAGATTAAGATTCATCTCTCAAGTTCCAGATCTCACCACACTCAGTGGACCCTGAATTTTTCTTCAAAGTCTTATATTTTTTTGAGAATATCGAACATGTCATCAACGTCAATATGGCTGTAGCCGTTAGGAGCAATTTGAGTTGGGGAGATTCCATAACTTGCTGCATTCTTTCGAAAGAAATTATGTAAGGGTAGTCGAACCCCTCTCTTAAAAATGTCAGAATAAACTGCAACAGCATCTCCAGGTGGCCAACAAGCCCTCTCCGAAGACTTAGGGACCCTTACCTTCAGTTGACAAGCAATTCCATAAGCCTGTATTATATGTTTCAAAGACTTCCGGTCGATAGCATACGATATTGTTTCTGCCTTGAACCCCAAAAACCTCTGGGAGCTAACCGCATGGTCACCCGAATCATCAGGACCATTGATCTCTTCGCCTGATTTTTCCATCTGATCAACAACTATGTCATTACCTTCAGAAAGCGTTCCATCAGCGTCTTCAATACCGCCTGTCTCTGAATCTGAGCTTTCATCTTCAGATTCAGATTCATCTCTCAAGTTCCAGATCTCACCACACTCAGTGGACCCTGAATTTTTCTTCAAAGTCTTATATTTTTTTGAGAATATCGAACATGTCATCAACGTCAATTCTAGGGTCGACTGAACTTGACTCTTCTCTTTCTAGAATCTCAGTTTGGGGTCTTCCCATGTCTCTGCAGATGTCGATCATTGTTTCTCACTCATCCTCACTCAATGACATCTAAGAAAAATAAATAAAATCACTCAAATCAAGATCAAGAGGATAAAGAGACGAGCAACTTACCAATTACTGAGGACGAATGTTGCCCAGCGTATCTTGATGTCACCTCAGTTTTGAAACTGAGAAAATAATGACAAATAATGATTTTGAGCGTCTACAAAATAAGAGTAATTTCTCCTTCTTATAGAAGTGGCAGGTGGCGCAGCTAGGATGGAGTCTTACTCTCCAAGCAAGGAGAAAGGCCCTATTTCAAAGCCCAGTCCAGATAGGAATTTGAGTTGTATAAGGATTCTTAATTACTACAATTATTCCATTACAAATTTATAAATAATAATAACAATCGACCTTAGGATCTATCATGTTAAAGATCGACCCTAAGGGTCTACTATGCCAAAAATCGATCCTAAGGGTCTACTATGATGAAAATCAACCCTAAGGGTCTACTATGATGAAAATCGACCCTAAGGGTCTACTATGGCGAAAATCGACCCTAAGGGTCTACTATGCCAAAAAACGACTCTAAGGGTCTACTATGCCGAAAATCGACCCTAGGGTCTATTATATCAAATATTGACCATAGGGTCTCATAAGCATCAAGGTCGATCATATTCTGGGTTCGATCTCGTCGACCCTCAAAAATAGTCCCGAAAGTGAAATGGAGCCTTGCACTTGATCTTGTATAAAAAAAATTAATATATATACTATAGTGGCTATTTTTCGTCAGCCCATTATGCTGGTCTATGATGATTAAACGTTGTCATTTAACCAAGCAACCTCACAAAGATCGGGTATTTTGAATTAAATTGAACTAGCCGTCCGCATTACCTGGAAGGGTTGACGTGATCAAACGAATGAGATCATGCCTCAACCGCTCCCATAATTTATGCGAACTGTAGCGTTGCCTCTCTCTATAAAAGGAGACTTCCCTCCTCATTTGAGGGGTATGCTGAAATACCCACAAGCTTCACATCACACCCTAAGAATACTGAGCTCATGATTTTCTAAGTTAATTCTACTCCGGCGATTCAACATCCGGCCTTCTTTCCTACATTCTTCCAGGATCGAACGACGTTTCTCTTGATTTCTAGTCACGTTCTGGATAAATATTATCGTCATTAAGCACCTTAATTATTTAATTATTCCATATTTTGTTTCTTTCTACACTTCTTCTTTTCCTGACTTGAGCGTCGGAGGCCCAACGATCGTCAACCCCCCGACGGTGTTTGGTTCTTATGGTATTTCTGTTTTAAGTTTTAAGAAGCATGGGATGGATGTGTTTTTAAAAAAATGGGGTTTGTGGAAATCTGTCACTTCACTGTTAGCTTATGATCCTTCTGTTGTTTATGAGTTTTACTCGAATGTTATTCTTGATATGGGAGATCCTGCAAAATTGTCTTTTGGAATAGTTTATTTTAGGGATCACATTTACAATTTTTCCCCTACTGTTATTAACTCGTTCCTTGATCTTGACAATGAGGACACAATCATTTCATTAGACTTGATTAACGCTGTGGTGAAGGTGATTACTGGAGGCCTTGTTCAAACTTGGATGAACAAGGTAGCTGCCTACAAATTAACTTTTTTCTACACAGTGCTGTTTAAGCTAACTGTGTGTAACTGGCTTCCCACATCGAATGCTTCTGTCCTCACAGTTGATTAGGCAATTCTCCTGTACAAGCTTTGGAATCATCTGCCCTGCAACGTTGGTGCCTATATTTTTGATGCAGTTTTGAAGGCAGCCTCTAAATCTACCTCTTCCAATGTGCTTCCTTTTCCATGTTTAATCTTTGCTATTCTTAAGATTCAAGGGTTAAAGGAGAGCAAGAAGAAGCTAATTGTTGAGTAGGCCTCTCTATCTATTCAGAAGACCAAGGGGAATGATGACAGGATCATTGACCTGCCCTACCATTCTACTGCTGCCAAACCTGAGGTCCAGTCTGCCGATGATACTCCTGTTCCCTCCCAGTCGCCTGCAGCACCTGATGTTGATTCTAATGTTGTCTCCATGCCTTCTATTCCTATTGTGATCATGTCTTTGGACACATTTCAACATCAAATAGCCCAGGTGGATCAGACAATCACTCATCTCTCTACCGTGCGCAATGTTTTTGTGACTCTCCTTTCTACACCAAAAGGGGGAGTAAATGCTGATGAAGTGGGGGGATGAAGGTGTTGATGAAGAGGGGGATGAAGGTGATGCTGGAGCTAGTGCCGCCACAGATGTCACTGCTAAAGGACGGGGGAGGAAGAGTGCAGCTAAGGGGAAGAGGAAGTTAATGTGAAGCTGACTGTTTTAAAGCTTCTGTTTTTATAAACAATGTTTCGTTTTGTTAAAATAATGTTTTTATATGTGCTGGACACATTTAAGATGCTTGATGCATCTTTATTTTGTTTTGAGGTGTGCTGGACACATACCTTAATTTTAGGATGCTTAGTGCATCTTTATTATGGGATGCATATTATCTTTATTTTGGGATGCATATTACATCTAGGTTTTATTTTAAATGCTTGTCTTGTTTAATTTGGTATTGTGGTATTTGCTATATACCGTATTTGTTGGGTATGATAAGCATAGTAATATTTTGGGATGTTGATTGATTTGTTAATCACTCAATTTTCCTAAGATTAAGGGGGAGATTGTTGAGTGTTGTCTGACATTGATGTTCAATGTTGAACTTAGTGTCATACAGACTTCCTACGACAGTCTCTGTGACATTCGTCGTGACTAATCTTATCATTTCCTAATTTTTTTATTATTATTTATTATTAATAATAAATTATAATTTGCAATATATCATAAATCATATATATATATATATATATCCACGAAATTAATATTTCAAATAAACGGATATATATATATGGTTAATATATTATTTAATAGAGTTTAAATAAGTCAAAACTCTATCTCCTATTTTTTAGGTTTCTTGTTATATCTATTTAACCTTTTTTCTTTTTCAGAATTTATGTTGCTGGAAATTATCAGAAAATGGGTAGGAACGTGGGTTATGATTTCAACCACACCGAGGAGACGGTTTTCCTCAAACACGATGAAGTAGTGGTGGTGGCGGTTAATTAGAACCCATGATCAAAGAAGAGATTATTGGTTTTGTATACTAGAAAAGCTTGTCTTTGTATACAATAAACAATATTAAGATAATATAGATTGAATAATGATTGCAGTCACTGTTTGTGCATTTATTCATTATTATATTTATATGCTTGGTTCCATATACTTGCATTGTAGATGATATGGTGTGGGTCAACACATGGTAGAGATCATATCATCAGATTCGTTGCAATGTATTAAAAGGCTCACGACTTAGATGGTCCCGAACCCACCATCGGTACATCGTAGAATAATATGATAGTTAGTTTATCTTAACTAACTGATTATTCTAGTACACTGGTTTGTGTAGTGAGGAGGATCACGATAGGACACTGCTCTCTATTATGACCTTAAGTGAGAGAACAAAGATCCACAGAGTTCGGGTTCTTAACCTATATATATTGACGGACATGTATATGTTATGTTGACTGCTTTGATTTATCAATGAGTGAGATTCTTAGATAGAATCAACAACCTCGATATTTTGGGTAGTGGCATTTACATATATGATGGGTTGTGCATTATATATGGTCACCATGTCCTGGTGCGCCAGGTTGATTATGTCTCTTGAGGAAGCACGTAGATCATGGGAAGCCCTGCAGGCATAATATTAATTTACTCTTTACATGATATGGAAGTCGTGCGGTACTACTCAAGGAATAAGATATTAATTAATTATAGTTGTCAGAAGCTTGCATAATTAATTAATGGACATTATATCTTAAACATGGGGAATGGCTGAACTAAAGAACAAAGCATATTCGCAAATATGTATTAAATTGGTATGTCAGTATTATTTATTTAGTGGAATAAAAATAATACTTAATTTATTTATTTATATCCATTTCATGGATATTAGAAATTAAATAAATTAGTAGTCCAATTTAATATTCTTCTAGATCCCTGTTGTAGCCCAATGTGACCTAAGTGGACTAGGAATGGAACAAGAGTTGGAGGCCTAACCCATTAGGGTTTGGAGATGAAATTTTCACCCCCTCACTTATAATAAGAGAGGGGGGCCACGAAAATTACAAGAAAAAATACATCAATACAGCCCCTCTAAGTGCTCTCTTGATTGCTAGAGTTTCCACAACCGTTTAGTAGTCTGCAGCCCACTCTGCATCTAAACAAGGTCCGGGAATACAACAGAAGATCAAGAAATAGAATATTGGAGCTGTGAGATTTCAAACACCAAGGAAAAGTAAATCGCCATCCATGTGTTCTCCATCAACAACGGGATTAGACCTTTAATCCCGTGAGCAACCCGACAACGTTTGTAAGTACTGTTTCGATAGATTCTATTTTATTCCGCTGCAATATATTCGAAATTGAAACTTGCATGTTAATTCAACATAGGATAATTAATATCACACATAAAATTATGATATACACGAGTTAGAATTAATGGCATCCGAATAGATCATGTGGGGTACAATTCGAGAAAATCCCAATAATTGGTATCAGAGCAGGTTTTGCTTCTGCTCTAGAATTAATTCTATGTATAATTCGAATTTTATGTTTAAATCTGTAGATGGATTTTAAGTTTTAAAATTTTCAGATTTAATTGTTCATCATGTTCGAATTTTTTGGATTAAAATCGGTTTAGAATATTTGATGCAATTCGAAAAATTCTAGATTTTAATTCATGTGATTTTTGAAAGCTATAAATTAATTTTGGAAAGGATTTTTTATGCATATCAATATTTCCAGATTTAATCTATTTAATGGTTCGAAAATATGGATTAAAAATTGGAAAGGATTTTTCCAAAATCATAATTTTAATCCTTTAGATTTTCGATCAAGGTGTATATAATTTTGATTGTCTTTTTATTAAAGATGAACTTTCCAAATTTGAAGTCCCACTGTGATCGAAAGTTTGATCAATCAAATTCCCAAATCTTGTTTAATAATATTCGGTCCTACAATTAATTTGGAATGGATTTTGATGAAAATCAAAATTTCAAGATTTGATTGGGATAGGGTTTGAATTTTATGGGGATTAGAATTGAAGAAGGTAATTTTTAATGTATATCAAAAGCTACCAAATTCTAATTCAAGTAGGTTTCAAAATAGAATTTTAAATTTGGTAAGTGTTTGAAGAGGATCAGACTTCCATATCTTTTATACTACTAATTTTGATACCTAGTAAATAATTTGGAAAGAATTTTGATTAATTTCAAACTTTCAAATTATTAATTTTATTTAGGGATATTCAAAATTTGGAGATCAAATATTCAAAAATTTGATGTTAAATTAATTCTCTAAATTGATCCATATTTTTTGAAAATTTGGAATTGGACTTGGAATAGATTTTTGATGTTATCAAAATTCCATATCTAATCCTAGAGATATTTTCAAAATATGGGAGATTATAATTGGATAAGGCAATTTTGATGAATATCAAAAGTTACCTATTTATAATCCAAATAGGTTTCAAAATAGAATTTTAAATTTGGAAAGTATTTGAAGTGGATCAAAATTTCCAAATTTTTTATTCTTAGAATTTTCAAAACTTAGGTATATAATTTGGAAAAGATTTTTTACTAATATCAAGATTTCCAGATTTATTTATTTAGGGATTCTCGAAAATTAAGGAATTTTATTTGGGAAAGATTTTTGATAAATATCAAAATTTTCAGATTTATTCTTTATGTTATTTTCGAAGAATTAAGATTGAATTTGGTGGAAAATTATAATTAATTCCTAAATTTTATCTTAGTGTATTATTCGAAATTTTAAGATTGAATTTGGAGGAATTTTTGATTTATTTTAAAAATTTTCATATTTTATCTTTGTGATAATTTCGAATGTATAAGATTTAATTTGGTGGTATATTTTAATTAATTTTAAAATTTCCAAATTTAATCTTATGGTATTTTCGAAAATCTTAATTTAATTAAGGATAATTTTAAAAAATGATCATGTATGGATATCATATGCAATTTTATGTTTATCACTTAAAATTTGATAGTTGTTGTATGTAGACGGTTTTTATTTGCAGGTGATACCGACTATCATGGCATTTTAATTTTGTGATGTGATGATTTAATTTATGTTGAATGTGTGGTTGTTGATGGTCGTATGCCGGTTTGGCTACGTGGTTTTTATCCATGAGAAAATTCATGGATTAGATTAACATTTATTTTATTACGTTGTTTTAATGTAATAGGAAAAATAAATGTTCAAGTATAGTGATGATTTCGAAAATCATCAGTCTTGTGTTGCATTTTTTATTCCTTTATTATTCTAGATATATTAGGATTTTCCATAATTAAAATCTTTATCATATATTTAAGAGAATGATTATTTTGTCCTAGTGGATTTTGATAAGGTAATTGATATCTTTGGATTTATTCAAATATGATAAGAAAATATTTAAATTTGGAATAGAAATCCTTATAGAATTAGATAAGGATCAAAATCTACTTAAGGAAGGAAAGTGGAGCAGCCCCAATCAAGGAAGGACTCACTACAAGAATTTCGCTTATAGACAACACTTGAAAGACAACGGCTCGAACGCAAGCTGTTGTCTCTCAATACTTAGACAACGGCTTGAACACGAGTTGTTGTCTATAACCGAATTTTTATATAGACAACGGTTATGAGCTGTTGTCTATTTCATAATAGACAACGGTTGTGAATAACTGTTGTCTACCACCGTGTTTCTTTTTTTTATTTTTTTATTTTTAAGTAACAACGGTTACGAGCCGTTGTGTATTTAGTGAGAGACAAGGGCTTACGAAATCCGTTGTCTATCACCGCAATTCTTTCCTCTCTCCACAACAGTTAATTCAAGTCGTTGTCTATATTAATATTGACACCATATTTCTTATGCCTAAACGATGTCGTTTTTTATGTTGCTCAATCAAAATTCCTAAAATTCCCTAAGTATCGATTTCAACCTAAAATACTCTCTCTTCTTCTCAAAATCTATCGCCGACACCAATCACCTCCTAGAAATTCCGTTCGCTCAAAACCTAAGTATCGCTCGTCAGTTTCCGTTCGCTGCTTCCCGTAGCCCCGTCAACGACCGCCGCGTTCCATCTTCACGATTAGAGTCACTGCTGATGTCGTCGAAGTCATTTCCCTAATTTATTTCAATTCCTTTCGCACTTTGGGAACCCCAATTTCAGATATGAATATTGAGGTGATCGAGTCCTCATTTTTTAATTGTACTTGCGTGTCAATTTTTAATTCTAGTTCTCAAACTATTCTTTATTTGATAAACAGATTTTGTTGTAATTGGTATTTTGTATTTTCGATTGTGTCAACTGGTGTGCAGTGGCACAATTTTGACAGCAAATTAGGTGTCCTATAGCAGCAACGACTTGGACTAGGGTTCCGGCGAGGCCTGCCTGAACGCACACTCATCTCTGCAAGGGGATAAACTGAGACGCACACTATTACTAAAAGCTCAAGGTATGTGCTCCCTTTACTCAATTTTAGCTGCTTGATTGGCATGTTAAAATGTAGCAAGAATTAGAAGACTACCCCGACGATAATCGGAAAAGGGGAGTCGACCGTGCTTGAATAAAATTAACTCAGATAATTTGCCTCCCCGACGATGATCGGAAAAGGGGAGTATTTTATCTATCTTTGTTATCTAGCTGCAATTTATCTTGGAAAGTCAGTTTCTTTCTTTCTTCAATCGCTATACTATTGAAAATCAGTGTGCAGAGGTGTGTATTCTGTATAAGTGTGGAATAAATTCATATCATATAAATATGCTTTTCTTTTGTGGCTTCTAAGTAGTTACATGATGTTCTTCGCTGGTAAATTTGATATAATATATGTAGAGAAATATGATATTTAGAGATAATATATGTAGGTGAAGTGAAGTTCCACTGAGATCCTCATTAATTAGTAGGGAGGTAGCCAGGTAGGTACTACTTACGTTCCTTCATTGGAAACAAATGCCTACTATATATACGCATGAATCATGAAGAATTCTTTCCTAAATAAATAATTGCTGTTCTAGGAAAAATCTGAAAGAATATGTGTAAATAACTGAGAATGCATGCAGTAAAAACTCAAGGAAACGTTATTATATATATTTATAATTATATATATAATCTGCAGAGAGTAGTACTATGTGGTGGGGTTAAAACTAAAAACTGAAAAAAAGTTTAAATTCCAACTGTAATTTCTATTTTTATTTTTTTTATGAGCATGTAGATTAATGTGGATGGACAATTTCTTGATTCAGACTCCACTTGCATTGCTCTTTATCATTCAATCTATAAAGAGACAGTGAACTGGATTCAGACCCTACATTTTAAGCCAAGAAATTAAACTTGAAAAAGAAAAAATTAAATACATTTAATTCATATATATTTCATAAATGCAATCATTGTCAGTTTTAACTCTGTTAAATATGTTGTTGGGAAGTATTTAATGGCTTTGAAATATGAATATCAATCGGATAGGGAAGACCAGTAATGAATTAGTATAGTTTAGAAATAAAAAGTGTTGAGTGAAATCTCACAAACACTTTCAGAAGTTAAGTTACTGCATATATATGACCAGTGGATTTATCGAGTGACAATTGTCATATATTTTTTTTTTTTTTAAATAAGCACACATATTTGTTAGTTCTGCCTGTCACGATGACTTCTTTTAATTTGCTTGGGATTACTAGCAATCTAGATACCTATTAAATCATATATATACATAAAGGATAAAAGTTAAACGGATAGATGGAGGGAGCAATGTGATTATGAGATATATATATACAAATACAGTACAAAATTATTCCAAGTTGCATTAACTTATTTTTATCATTGAAGCATGTACAAGGATGAATTTTCACTTCTCTGAATGAGGTAAAATGTGGTATTATTCCATGTTGCATTAACTTACATTATATACAGTGTTAGGAGGATATATTACCTTTATATTAATTTATTTTTTTGGGAAGAAAATGCTCGTATATTACTGTTATAATACATAATATATAATAGTTTCACTCTCAAAAAAAAAATTAAAAGAATAAGTTTCAGATTAGTTTGATTATATATTAATCAAACTAAGTGCTTTTCGTGAGAAGCTTGGTGCTATTTTTTTGTTGTAAATTATGTGTAGAAAATGCATAAAAAGTTATATATATTCTTTTCAATGGAATAAGAAATAATTAATATTTTGCACTGTTAAATGGATTCATTGTTAAAGAATGGATAAAGATTGGATGTTAAAAAGTAGATTGTTGAAGGAGTACGAGGATGGAGTCGAATTTTTCTTGAATTTTGCCCAGCAAAATGTGAATGATTCTAAAGCAATGCCTTGCCCTTGTGTGAAGTGTGGTAATTTACGGAGATATGATGTCAAAACTATTAGGGCACATCTGACATATAATGGAATTGATTTAAATTATCGTACATGGATATGTCACGGTGAGACTTATTGGGAATCACACACATTTGACACTAATAAAAATCAAGAAAGCATTGGAGGAGATGATTTTTATTCAGAGGAACCCGTAGATATGGTGCATGATGCATGTTTTAATAATCCAACTCATTTCAATGAACTACTTGAGGAAGCTGAGATGCCTTTATATTCTGGATGCATTAAATACACCAAGTTATCTGCAATTGTAAAATTGTATAATTTGAAGACAAAATACGGTTGGAGCGACACTAGCTTTACCGAATTACTAAGTTTGATAGGAGACATGCTTCCAGATGATAATACATTGCCTTCATCCTTGTATGAAGCAAAAAAGAGTTTATCTGCATTAGGGATGGAGTATGTCAAAATTCATGCATGCCCTAATGATTGCATCTTGTATCGAAATGAGCATGAGAATTTGGCAATTTGTCCAACGTGTGGGGTGTCGAGGTGGAAGTTGGGAAAGAACAACAAGATTAATGAAGGAGTCCGCAAAGGTTCTATGGTATTTTCCTCCTGTACCAAGATTCAAAAGAATGTTTCGTAATAAGGATTTGTCTGAAAATTTAACTTGGCATGCTAATAAGAGAATTTCTGATGGCCATCTACGTCATCCTGTTGATTCGCCAACTTGGAAAAACGTGGATGAACAATGGCCAGAATTTGGGAAAGAGCCAAGAAATCTTAGATTGACACTATCCACAGATGGTATCAATCCACATAAACTTATGTCATCTACGTATAGTTGTTGGCTAATTATGCTCATCACGTACAATCTCCCGCCATGGTTATGCATGAAAAGAAGACATATGATGCTCACTTTGTTGGTTTATGGTCCACGACAACCTGGGAATGATATTGATGTCTACTTAGCACCCTTAATTGATGACTTAAAACAATTATGGGATGTGGGTGTTGAAGTATATGATGCATATCAAGAAGAAATGTTCATGCTTAAAGCAATCCTTCTTTGGACAATTAATGATTTTCCTGCATATGGAAATTTGTCTGGCTGCCAAGTAAAAGGTTATAAAGCATGCCCCATTTGTGGTGACCAAACATGTGCCGAAAGATTGACACATGGTAAAAAATGGCATATATAGGACATCGAAGATTCTTACCATACAACCATCCTTTTCGAAGACAAAAAAAGTCATTTAATGGAAAGCAAGAGTTAGACCATCCACCAATAGCATTGACTGGCTTTGAAGTCTTTAAAAGGGTAGGTGGGATTAAAAATGTGTGGGGGAAAAGAATTGCCAAAAGTCAATCAAAAAATGATGAGGACCAAACTTGTTGGAAGAAGAAGTCAATCTTTTTTGACTTGGAATATTGGAAACATATGCAGGTTCCACATGTTCTAGATGTGATGCACATTGAGAAGAATGTATGTGAAAGTTTGATTGGTACATTACTTGATATTCCGGGAAAAACAAAAGATGGAGTCGCAGCACGATTAGATCTTATAGATATGGGCGTAAGGAATGAGTTGGCACCAATAGTGGGGGAAAAGAGAACATATTTACCACCTGCTTGCTATACTCTTACCAAAGAAGAGAAAAGACAAGTTTGTGCTTGTTTACATGGATTGAAGGTTCCAACTGGTTATTCATCAAATATTTCAAGTCTTGTATCAATGAAGGATTTGAAACTTGTTGGGCTTAAGTCGCATGATTGTCACACATTAATGCAACAATTACTTCCAGTTTCTATACGTGGTGTTTTGCCCAAACAAGTAAGATTTACCATCACTAGGTTTTGTTTCTTCTTCAATGATTTATGTAACAAGGTCATTGATGTATCAAAGCTGGATGAGATTGAAAGAGAGATCACAATTACGTTGTGCATGCTTGAAAAACATTTTCCTCCTGCGCTATTTGATATAATGTTTCATTTGACCATTCATCTTGTACGTGAGGTTAGATTGTGTGGACCCGTGTGGTATAGGTGGATGTATCCATTTGAAAGATTCATGAGAATCTTGAAAGGTTATGTGAGAAATCGCAATCACCCCGAAGGATGTATTGCCGAATGCTACGTGGCTGAAGAAGCTGTGGAGTTCTGCTCATAATACTTATCTAATGTGAACACTATTGGAATACCATCCAAACACCGCCAAGTACAGCTGACTAAGCCTTATCGGGTCCACAAATGGCATCAATTAGTGATGAGAAGTGGGAACAAGCACATTTATATGTGCTAACAAATGACGATGTCATTAATCCATACATTTAAGTAAGTCATTTGTGTTATACAAAAAGGGGGAGTTTGAGGGTGAACATTTGACACAAACCATTATTAAGATTGTAAGAACATGTTCTTGTTTATGTAAAAATAAATAACTTTTGAAATTGTAGCATGTAATGTGCTTGGTTTTTATACATTATAGGATGAGTATACGCAACAGAAGAAAGATGGTGTATTTTGTAGCATGCATCCAACCCAAGATATTCTCACTCAGGCCCTTGAAACTCCTGAACATTGTGGTCGTGTGAGGGCTGTTGGAGGTCATATTACTCCAACCATTTACTTCAATTTAACTAGAGGGATGACAGGAGGAGTTGGAAAAATGCAAGAGATGAGTCAAATGATGGTTCAGATGAATACAAAGATCATGGAGCTCGAAAATCTTATCAAATCAAAGGATTGTGAAGAAAAAGGCAGCTGCTCAGTAAAGAATAATGATCTTCAACCAATTGATGATGAGGCAGAAATTGAAAATATCAAAGCTGCACAGAAGGTCAAAGCGGAAGGATCGAAGGTACATACAATACTTTGATATCATATCTATTTGTATTAGTTAAACATTGAATTAAAAATATAGGGCGGGTAAAGTAGGCAACAGGTTAATTGGTACATCAACCAATCAACTTGTATTGATACCATGCAATATAGGGTATGTGATCTAATATACATACATTGATTCATATATTTTTTTTCATTAATTTATTTGTCTATATATGTAGTTTTCATTGGATTCTAACGGTGATTGATCCACATAAAGAGACTGTTTATTTGTTGGATCCACTAAGCCACCAAAATCATGATGAGCAGTGGAAGCATGTTGTGGACATGTAAGTTATCCTTAAAGCTTCTTTATACAAAGAAACATACTATCTTAATTTATTTTATATTATATTCAGGTCACTAAAAATATTCAATGCAAGTATTTCAAAAAAAGGGAGAAAGAATCCCGTCTGGGATATAATCAAGGTATGTATTTATTTCCTAACAACTTATCATATATATATATAATTAGATGTACATTAGAATTAGAAGATTTTGTTGACACAGAGTCCAAGGCAACCTGATTCAAAGCAGTGCGGATTTTACGTCATGCGCTATATGAAAGACATTGTAGAAGCGTGCAAATCTTTAGAGTCTATTTCACTACATTCAGTGGTATTTTTGTGTTATTTATTAGATTGCAATTTGATTATATTAATAGGTATTCAATTTGCTATTTTTAATTCTAATTTTCATTAATTTATTAGTTTGCCGGAGGCAACTAGTCAAAAACAGAACTTGATGAAGTTCGCACTGAGTGGGCAGAGTGTCTTCAAGATTATGTGGTGGATTGATAAAATAATGTAAGTTTAATATCTTAAATTTAATTTACCTTAATATTTATTTTGTTATAGGAAATATAGTAGTTGATAGTTGTGTTTCTTTTTTTTCCAGTTAGTTTGATGAAGTCGGCATGTTGAAATGATTGATGTTTGTTATCGACATTCAGGATACAACTTGATGACAATTTTATGGATTGTAACTTTTGTATTATTGACATTTTGGATTGTGACAATTATATTTGACACATTTGTGACTTTTGGATTATTTACATTTTGGACTTTTGGATTATTGATATTTTGGATTTAAATTGATATTTTGTATTGTTTTATTTAGTATTTATAAAATTCAGGCTACATTTTATAATAATATCGCAGGTTTTAAAAAAAATTGATATTGCAAAAAAAAAAAACAAAATTAAACAAAAGACAACGGCTAGATAGCCGTTGTCTATCATATTAATAGACAACGGCTGCATTGCAAAGCCGTTGTCTGTAAACTCAGAGACAACGGCTAGTACACAGAAACCGTTGTCTATATCCATATAGACAACGGTTATATTCTAAATAGCCGCTGTCTACTTACATGACTATATTCAGAATTAACAACGGCTAGAAATAATCGTTGTCTATATTGAGATAGACAACGGGTATTACGCGTTGTCTTTCAGCGCGTCCTAATAGACAACACCTTTATAGACAACGACTCGATTCTTTAAAGATAACGTGGATTAGCCGTTGTCTATAGCCGAAATTCTTGTAGTGACTACATCCCGGACACGTCCCGAAACCCTAAATCGGCGTTAGGGTTTTGGCGAGACGCTTGGTGGTGGCACGGATAACGTCCAGATTTCCGGAGCTGATTTTCCAAGATTATCTCATTAATACAACATGAGAAATATGTCATGATAGTTGGTTTAAATTTTTATGCTTATTATATTGTTGTTTGCATGTCATGGATGTTTATCATTTTATGTGATGTTCTTGCATGCTAAAGAGATAAAATGAAAACCTCAAGTATAAATAACTAAGTGGGAGAGATTCATACTAATGTATGTAGAAATCTAATTGGTCTCCATTAAATCTGGTTTAATTGAGAAGTGATTGGCATGCGCGTTGACATCGATCTTCCTCCATATCGGATGTGTCATATAACAGATTTCTCTAGAAGTTAAATCTCCTTATATGGATAGCTGTAGAACATTATTGGAACTAACTGACTCTTCTATCTGGAGCAGTTAATTTTGAAATAGTGCGCTTGGTGCAAAGATAATGGTATTCACACTTAGATGTAATTTATTAATAAACATCCACACTATCATGGCTTATTAATTAGATGATTACATGACCAGGAATATTACCGACTATTAATTCACTTGTCAAAAGGAAACTTGACTGGAGGTGAATTAAAGGCTAATAACCTGTTTAGAAATGAATTTCATAAACGTCCACAATATCATGGCTTATGGAAAATATTTTTAAAATATCGGTGGATATACATATAATTCTTTTTAAGGATTTCAATTATATGATTATCTGAATGGTGTGACTGTACTGCATGTTACTTTTTCAGTTATTTCTATATTATCATGGTACTCTCCAACTTGTCTTCTATTCTCAAAAGTTTTATATCGGTGAAATACTAAAGACTGGATTCGGAACTTAAAACATTATCTTAAACGACTAAATGTTTAATTGTACTTGATGAGGAATGTCATAAGAAACCAGTTGCGAATTCTAATGAAGTAGTGAGAACCTCTTAAGGTGTAGTCTCAAGAAACTTTTCGGACATTAGAATTATACAACAAAACTAATTGCCAAGAAAAATTTGATGAACACCAAGATGGTCGATAACATTCTTATAAGGGATCATGTTCTCTGGATGATAAGTTACTTATCGGAGATCGAAACCCTGGATGGTGAACAAGACGCCGAGTCTTAGATCGACATGGTGTTTGACAATCTCTCCCTGAAGTTTAAACAGTTCTCTTTGAACTTTAGCATGATAAAGAAGAATGTCACTTTATCAGAAATGCTTGTTGATCTTCAGATAGCTGAGATGCTAGTGAAATGTATCACAAAGGTGCAAACGGCTGAGAAATGCATCTTCGAGTAAGAAGAAGAATGCATCTCAACCAAAGAAAGCATGTAGGGCAATGAAGAAAATGACATAGTTACCTCAAAAGTATTTTAAGTCCAAAGGATATGTGCTTTAAGTACAATCAGCCGAGACATTGTAAGTCTGAGTGTCCTCTCAAAAGGAAAAGTATCTCTCACTCGTTTGAGTAAAGATGAGATCACTATGTATATGTGCAATGTTGTGGTAAAGTGGCGGCTATTGCAGTGGGAGACATAGATATACCTTTTAGTAGTGATAGATTTTAGTCTTTAAAAGGATTGTCTGTATGTGCTAGAATTTAGAAACTTGGTTTCTGTTTCTAAGTTGGTTTTGGATTGATATTTTGTTACCTTTGATAACAATTTTTGTTATCATGGTTAGGAAATAATTTTTTTCTATTCTGGCATATTGGATGGACATCTTTAATACACTAAAGTCTATGCCTAAGACTACAAAACACTATTGAATACATTGATTAACCTCAATAAAAGGAAAGAATCTTTGCAAAGGAATCAAACCTATCTTTGGCATCCAAGACTTAGATATATTATTCTTAAGAGGATTCAAAGTTTGATAAATGATGGATCATTGGTCTCACTGGTCCTAGAATCATTTCTTTGTGCAAATCCTGCTAAGAAGGTAAAATAATCAAGTGTCCTTTAAGGCTAAAGGAATAGATCCAAAGAAGTTATTAGGTTTAATTCAGTCTGCCTATGTGGCCCTATGACAATTCTTGCTAAGAGGTGGTTATGAGAAATTCATCATACTTATTGATGATTACTCAAGTTTTAAATACATTTACATAATGCGTTTCTAGTCTAAATGCTTTGAGAAATCAAAGAATTAAGATAGAAGCAGATGAACGCATTAGTAAAAGTATCATGTCACTATGATTCTGATCATTAGTGACTTGTACCTCTTAGGCGACTTTAGGGATCACTTGGCGGAGAATGGGATTGCATCCCGGTTGACTATGTCTGCTATTCAAATAGCAGAATGACGTAGTGGTGCGAAGAAATGGAATGTTATTGGAAATGGTTAGATCGTTGATGAGCTATTCAAAGTTGTTTATTTCATTTTGCAGATATGTCCCAGAAACGACGATTGTCTGTTGGATATCCCAGATGAACGTAAAGTGGTTTATTTTATAGTCCTAAGAATCAGAAGGACATTGTAAGCACTAATGCCCGATTCATAGAAGAAGACTATATAATAAGTCACAAGGTTAAGAACAAGATCATTCTTAATGGTTTGAGGAAAGGACATTCAAATCCTACACCAAAGTGTACAAGAAGAGGTACCACCTAATACTGCACAGCGTGTCACGAAGGTACAAAAAATTCTTCATCGCAGTGGAAAGATTGTGTGCCAACCTAATAGATTCATTAGTTTAGAAGAATCTTCTGATTTTCTGGAAAGACTAAATGAATTGGAGCCCAGAAACTACGATGGAGTGGTTCAAGATAAGGATGCAGTTTCTTGGAAAACTACAATGGAATCCGAAATGGGATCTATAGATTACCATAAATAGTGGGAGCTTGTAGAACCACCAAATGGGGGTAAATCTCATTTAGTAAAAGTGGATCTATGAAGGAAAGAGAAAAACTAACGGGTTGTTAGATCTGGAATCTCTTGTCTGTTGCTACTCATTTTAACTTATTTGTTTAGCAAATAAATGTCAAGACAGTTTTTCTGAACAGAAGTCTTGAGGATAATATCTATATGCGACAAACAAAGGGATTCATTGCTAAAGGCCAATAGCACTTAGTGTGCTAGCTTAGAGGTCCATTCGTGGATTTAAGTAAGCATCAAAATCTTGGAATATCCGTTCTAACGAAGTTATCTAGTCAAATGGATTCGTGGAGAAATCGGATAAAGGCTGTGTGTACAACAGGCGTGATGGAAACGCGGTGGTTATCCTAGTACCATATGTTAAATAGCAACTTGCTTATTAGGTAACAATGAGAAGGAGTTATCAAACATAGGGGTGTGATTGTCCAGATATTTCGATATGAAGGATTTGGGCTGATGTACTCATCCCGGGTTACCTAAATCGAAAATGTGCTAGCTAGATTCAACATATAAATTCCAAGAAAGGTTTTATACCTTTCGAGAATGAAATACATCTACTCAAGGAAATGTGCTCCCCAAACACATAATAATATAGATGTGAGAAATGAGATTCCTTGTGCTTTTGCAAAAGGAAGACTCGTGTATGCTATGCTGTGCACAAAGCCTGATATCTGCTATGCAGTGGCATAGTGGGAAGATGTCGATTTAACCTTAGTTAAGGACAATGGACTGTGGCAAAAAGCATTCTCAAGAGAACTTGAGATAGTATGCTTGTTTACCACTTGGCAGTCTAATTGCCTTAGGTTATGCGGATTTAGTTTTTCCAGAATCGATAAAAAGGATCAGAGTAAATCTTCATCGGCATATGTGTTTAAATTGGGAAGAGGAGTCATGGCATGGAGGAGTAAGGCAGAAATACATGCTCACTCCACCATGAAAGTTGAGTATGTGGCTGGCTCTGAGGCTACGAAAGACTGTGCGCCTCCATAACTTCTTATTGGACTCGGGCGTGGTTCTTGATTTGCCTTAGGAGTATCACGGCATATTGTGATAACTCCAGTGCAGTAGCAAATTTGAAAAGGAATCCAGAGTCCATGGGGCAATTAAACACATAGGATTAAAGTACCACCTTATACGAGTTATAAGGAAGGAAGATGTGGCAGTGGTCAAGACTGCATTAGAAGACAAAAATGGTTGTCCCATTCACGAGCCTTCCAAGCTCAGACCTTCAATAGTCAAGTGGAGATAATGGGAGTTGATGCAGACCCGAGGCCATTTTAAGTTTATGTTGGAGAGTTAGCTCGTGTGTTGTTTATACTTGAAAGACATGCTTCGAGTATAAGTGGGAGATTATTGGTTTTGTATACTGGAAAAGCTTGTCTTTGTATACAATAAAGAATATTAAGATAATATAGATTGAATAATGATTGCAGTCACTGTTTGTGCATTTATTTATTGTTATATTTATATACATGGTTCCATATACTTGCATTGTAGATGATATGGTATGGGTCAACACACGGTAGAGATCATATCATCAGATTTCTTGCAATGTATTAAAAGGATCATGGCTTAGATGGTCCTGAACCCACCATCGGTACACCATAGAATAATCTGATAGTTAGTTTATCTTGATTAACTGATTATTCTAGTACACTGGCTTGTGTATTGAGGAGGATAACGATAGGATATCGTTCTCTATTTTGACCTTAAGTGAGAGAATAAAGATCCACAGAGTTCGGGCTCTTAACCCATATATATTGGCGGACATGTATATGTAATGTCGACTACTTTGATTTATCAATGAGTGAGATTCTTAGATAGAATCAACAACCTCGATATTTTGGGTAGTGGCATTTACATATATGATGGGTCGTGCATTATATATGGTCACCATGTCCTGGTGCGCCAGGTTGATGATGTCCTCTTGAGGAAGCACGTAGATCATGGGAAGCCCTGCATGCAGAATATTAATTTATTCTTTACATGATACGGAAGTGGTGCAGTACTACTCAAGAAACAAGATATTAATTAATTATAGCTGTCAGAAGCTTGCATAGTTAATTAATGGACATTATATCTTAAACATGGGGAATGGCTGAACTAAAGGAGAAAACATATTCGCAAATATGTATTAAATTGGTAGGTCAGTATTATTTCTTTAGTGGAATAAAAATAATACTTAATTTATTTATTTATATCCATGTCATGGATATTAGAAATTAAATAAATTAGTAGGCCAATTTAATATTCTTCTAGATCCCCGTTGTAGCCCGATATGACCTAAGTGGACTAGGAATGGAACAAGAGTTGGAGGCCCAACCCATTAGGGTTTGGAGATGAAATTTTCAGCCCCTCCCTTATAATAAGAGAGGGGGGCCACGAAAATTACAAGAAAAAATACATCAATACAACCCCTCTAAGTGCTCTCTTGATTCCTAGAGTTTCCACAACCGTTTAGTAGTCTGCAGCCCACCCTGCATCTAAACAAGGTCCGGGAATACAACAGAAGATCAAGAAGTAGAATATTGGAGCTGTGGGATTTCGAACACCAAGGAGAACTAAATATCCATCCATGTGTTCTCCATCAACAACGGGATTAGTCCTTTAATCCCATGAGCAACCCGACAGCGTTTGTAAGTACTGTTTCGATAGATTCTATTTTATTCCGCTGCAATAGATTTAAAATTGAAACTTGCATGTTAATTCAACATAGGATAATTAATGTCACACATAAAATTATGATTTACATGAGTTAGAATTAATGACATCCAAATAGATCCTGTGGGGTACAATTCGAGAAAACCCCAACAGCGATGACTTGTATCTTAGTCGACTCAAGTGAAGAGCTTATTAAAGAAGCATGAACCACACTTGAGGAGATTTATTCGAGCAGAAGATTTCTTACCGCTGTGTGTGAAGATTGAAAAGCTCGAGTCACAAACTTAGCAAATAGATTTCGTTTGTTTTCTTCTTCTTTCCTCTTGAGTTTTTATTGTACAATCGATTCATGAGAATAGGTTGTTCAAGTTAGGATAGTTAGAAGGTGTTTGGAATCGTTGCAAGTTTGTATACAAATTAACTGATAGGTTGATTTGTAATTTTTGAATTCTATTTAGCAGTAGACTAGATTAGGGTTCATGTATCTTTGTTGATGTGTCAAGAGCACAACGTCTGACATTATCAATTGAATTTTTGTGTTTGCTCGTGGAAGCTTAATTTCGCCCTGTGGTAATCACATACATGTTGTGTGTGATTTAAAATTTATCTTCGTGTTCATATTTTATTGTTTATTTTCAGCATTTTATGTTAAAGATAGTATTTCTACTATCAGTAACATTGAGTTTGGCATTACGTCTCTGTGTCTATTTTCAGTGTTTTTACAGCAACTAATTCTAACAAATATGATATACAAATACTGTTAATAACATGAAATTGTGGTGTAAAATATTAATCGAATAAAAATATGTGCTAATATTGCAGCTAATGTTATAATAATGATATGCTAATATGATATAAAAATATTGCTATTAACATGAAATTGTGTGTGGAAAAGATTGGTCAGATAAAAATATGTGCTAATATTGCAGCTAATATTATAATAGTGATGCGTTAATATGATATATAAAAACTGCTAATATGTTCTGTTGATCCCGGACGGGTCTAATAGAGTTTAGAAGGAGAGGGATTCGAATAAACACTTCCTAAAAATTACTTTGATGCGGAATAAATAAGGCCCTGACTCATTTTGATAGATAACTGTTTTGAGCATTGAATCAGTTGAGATATGCAGTTTTTTTGTGTACAACGTGATGATGTGGTTGTATGCAATTTAAAAATACAAGTTAAAGCGAGATACAACACACAAGGATTTTATAGAGGTTCAAATCTTAAGACTTTTACGTATTCTCTACCTTTTTCTCGAAGGAAAATTCACTATATAATTTGAGATTTATACTTTACAAATTATATAGAAGGTTGGAGCTGAACCTGGTAACAGTGGCTTACTCGACATAGTTATCTCAGCTGGGTCGATTTCTCATACTTGCAGTCTCCGGCAGGTAGCTATTGCGGCGGCAATTTATTTAGTGGTGGCTCACACTTAGACGGAGAGTTAGGTGCTTTTGAAATCTTTTCAAGGTTTTAGATCTCTTTCGATCTTCAAGAGGGTGATTCTTGAAAGGGTATCAATCGGCTATGCTTCTCTTGCTAAGTTGATGTTCATGATTTGATGATTTAAGCTAGAAATTTTACAAGAACTGATTTGTCGAATCAAATAATAGATGTCATATATTCTATTTAACTAGTTCTAATGCTCTTGTCGTGTGTGTATCTGTTTGAGATGCCAATGTTAGCTTTCCGATATAGATATATTTGCTATTATATTTACACGCTTATCCACTCAATCTTCTTTGAAGTAGATAGCTCATTTTATTTATAGAGAGGCAACTTTGAATATGACCGTTAGTCAGTTGGCAATGATGAAGTCCATTGCATGTTGAGTGTGCAAAGTAAAGTGGCCGTTGGGGATGTCAGTTTATTCCAGTATTAAATATGGGTTGGTTTGGTGCGCACAGTCAGAAGTCATTACTGGATGAGTTCAATTGACAACCTTCAGTTGGTGAGTGACACACTATTTATTAACATATAAGTGAACCGCAAGTGCACGACATTATTGTAATACTTAGGTGAGCAAGAATATCGTATCCCACAAGAACTGCTATTTTCACGTTCTCAAACACAAGCACCTTATTAATATCTAGATACTAAATAAGCAGGTGAAAGGAAATTAAATAAAATAACACAAATAAATGCAGAGAATAAAATTACTAGACTATCGAATAAAGGGAACCCTAGGCTTTAGGAAAACTGGATTATTATATCAATTATCAGTATTTATTAACTCTTGCAACCCGACTGTTGCCTTTAATCTATCAATGGTGGGGAATCACTAGTTTGTTATGAGGTTACTTTTATAGGCATAAACCATAACATAGATATAACGTGCATGCACTTCACTTCAGTCGGTTCTTCACATGTCATTACTCCCAATCTAGCACACAAAGATTTATTCAACTCTATGTGATACGTATTCACTTGGTCGGTCCTTCCAAGCACATATAACCTGATTTCTATCTTTCTATCACTAATAATTCTCTGGTCAGTACTTCAAATTAATGAGTAGCATGCATAATTGGTGATCAAGCATCCAAACAAGATATAAATAAACTCATAAAAATCAAGCCCCGAGAGATAGCAGGAAGAAAGTAATTAAATCATATTATAAAATCCATAACATCCAATCCCTAAAATCTAGCTATAAATTTAGATGGACATAATTAAATAAACAATAAAAACTAGAGTATAAGTGTTCATGACAAAATAAAATAAAATAATAGAACCAAATAACACGGGGAAATCCAGCTGTCTTGTCTCTTCTGCGGTAGCACTCCATCTCTAGCAACCTTGTCAACTCCCCTCGAGTAGATGGCAAACCTTTGTCTTCTTCTCCTTCCTCTTGGTTTATTCTAAGTATATGGTATGGTATGAGGTGTCCAACATAACATATGAGACGTGTATATCAAAGTGAGAACTTTTATTTCTAGGTTTAAAATCCTGAATTGAAGATAAAATTCACATTCTTGCGGACCCGCACACATGGGTTGACCGAGATAGTTGGGCCAACCCAGAGCCCTGAATCTGTACAGGGTCGACCCAGGTGATTTGGGTCGGGTCGACCCATGCCTTAAGAAATTGCACTGGCTTGGGTCAACCCATGCTTTCTGGGTCGACCCAAGCGTCTTCCGCACCGGACTTCGAATTTTTTCAGGTTTTGATCATTTAATCAAGTTCATTAGGCTTTAATTGAGTATTTAATTAAATCCAAGAGCCTAATTAAATCCGTTTTCAACTTCCCTTGTCCGTATTTAACTGTTTTGCTTCAACTATGCAACGAAATCATAACTATTACTGCAAAACTAGCAAACCCATCAAAAACTCCAAATGATAACAATATAAGCACAAAAGCTATATAAAATACACAACTTTATATATTAAACATCATCAATTCATATCTAAAAGTTGTGTAAAATACACAGTTGTCAACCCCCCAAACTTAAACTGTTGCTAGTCCCGAGCAATGAAAAAGAACAGAAAGAGAAAAGATATGAAATGATGATCTAAGTACTTGCCTCGGATTTTTCTCAGATGCGTTAAACTTGAACATGGAAAGATTAGACAGAAAAAACTAATAGCACATCAATCAAAATTCATTGGAATTACAAGCCTCTCGAAAGGTAAATAGAAAATTCACTCCACACTCGAGTGTATAAGGTGTAACTCTCAAAATCAGAAAATACAGCAACCCACCATAAGCCTGCAAATTATCCATCTCTCCACTACTAAAAATTGTAAACTCGAACTAGAAATCAACTAGTACTTATGTTGGTTGTAGTGTCAGCTTTTTAGACAGGCAGGTAGAATATGACTAACTGACTTATCCCAGAAAATTCTTGAGTTAGCTACTCTCAATCATCCCCCATAAATGATCAACTAGTAATAAATCTCAGTAGAACTAAATCATGTTTAGTTCTCTTCTCCCTTTCCAACATTAGATAAAAATTACCGACAATGCAATTCCCGCACCATTGATCTATACCAAAAATTTCCATACATCCAAATATGAAATTCCTTAATCCTCTGGCTATCAAATAATGGGTTAAAAAGCTCAAACGGGCGAACTATGGAATCTTTCAGAGATAGGTACAAATTTAGGAAAAATCAAAGGTCAACAAAAATGGAAATATATTAATATTTAATTATTTACATGAAAAATTAAAAAAAATCTAAAATAATATTTTTTCCGTTTTCGGAAGGTAAAAATATGTGAGATAAACACATTTTTATATTTGTGGATGAGGAGTTGTTATTATACTCCGCATATTATATAGATTTCGGGTAGCTACACTAACTAACAAGTATTACTATTAATAGTTTTTTAATATTAATTGAATCTAATTGCTTAATTTTGCACAATAAATATAATCTATATATGTAATAAGTTCATTCTCTAATATAATATATTTTATTATTGCTCTAATATTCGCATTAACTAAATAAATTACAAGTCTAATATTAATACTCGTAATTTCGTAAAGTTGGTCTATCCCGCAACAAAATATAAAATTATTGTTATTGTCAAGTTTGTGTCGAAGTTCATATAATTTTTTCTTAATTATCCATTAAGAAAACAAGAAAGCTCCTAATTTTGGACGATTCTATTCACAATTTCTATTTTTCTCTTTGCAACCCTCAATATTAATTTTAATAAAAAAAATATTTTTAAATATCTTATTTTGTCCGTATAATCCATTTATGAATCTCATTTACTTAATTTCTTGAATACAACCCCAAAATATTAAGTAAAATGCTTCATAAAACTCGGAAGTCTACTTCCCCATAAACTCATCATTGACAGTCTATCAAACCAACAACTTTGATTTATTTAATTATCGATACTCAATTTGAAATAATGTTGGGCTATCAAACCAGTTTACGGAAGAGGTAGATGTCTATTTTTGCTTTTTGATAATATTGTTTATGGTAAAATTTTATGAATTATCCTCAGTTTTGCAGAAATCCTCTCGCGTTCTTGCAATGATGAGGAATAAAAGTTGGGCATTCATTTGGAAGTCAATATCGCAAAAGCACAAACTAATAAAAGTTGGGAAATTTGAATGTGATCTAAAACAGGGTGATTTTGTGATGAAGAACTGTCAAGCTGCATAATATGGCGGAATTCTGCAAATGCAAAAGTTTTAACTATGACATCGTGGGGTTGTGAGGGTTATTCTTATACATTTGGAAATTATTTTATATTATATGATTTTTTTAGGTGGTGGGATTACAAGTGTAAAATAGTCTAGTATACTATTATTTTAAATTTAATTAATTTTCGGGATCATGAAAAGGAAAAAAGAAGATTGTGAATAGAATTATCTTAATTTTTCCTTCTTGCCATACAAAATATAAAAAAATTGATGTAATAAAATAACATCATCAATGATAATAGTTGTAAAAACATACATCTTCATGGATTGGCGTGCTCCACCCACAGTAACTTATAAAGTATTAGAAGATTCGGGAGCCAAACCCGGATTTGGTATTTTAATTATAAAAAAATATTTTGGTAAAAAATTATTTTGGGGAGCTACATTAGTAGATTTTAATTATGTTGGTCCTAATTTTTTTTCACCTTTTATTATGTTAACGACATTGATGCGTTTGTTTTGTTTGTTTTTTTTTTGTTTAACCAAATCATATGAAAAGCATTATTATAGTTAACATAGTAGGAGGCACAAAAAAAAGTGACCAACATAATTAACATATACAGTTTCTGACGTAGCAATCTTAGTATATATGCCTTTATCTAGGCTACCAAACATTGCCAAACTAATTTACTCATTCCAGAACTTAGTCTACCAAATAAAACAATGTACCAAACAGATGTGTGAAACAATCTTAGTATGTTTATCTTAATAACCAAACACATAATTAAAATAGCTAATACGCAATTATCTTTCAAAGCAATCCAAATTTTATTAATGTGGGTATATCCGTACCAGTATACCAAACATTGCCTTACTTAAATAGCAAGATATAGTTCGGAAATAGTTTTTTTACCAAAATATATTTTTATTTAATTAAAAATGGCAAATCCAGGTTTGGTGCTCGCATCAAATCTTCTGTTATAGTATGTGTAAGAGTTAGATCAGAACTATTAAGTTAAATTGGCCCGGGCCTAAAAGCAATAGTAGAATGTCGGAGATATTTCTAATAATTGTCCGGGCCCATCTTTTAAATTTCATTATTGCGCCTTTTTAGTTGCACCAGCAACAAGAGTTCACAATTGGGCTAGGCTCACCTAGCCCAGTCCGACCCAAGCCTACTATAGGGCGATTCAGTCCAGCCCATGAAAATTACGAGTTAAGTGGACTGAGCCTGGCGAAATAGGCTAACATGGAGTTCTTTTTTTAAACTCAACCCATGCCTAAGCCCACCGAAGACTCGGGCCATCCCTAGCCCAAAACCCGCCTCAAGCTCACTTCAGACCATCTTAGTTTAATTTATTAATTTATTTCACTATATATAAAAAATATTTCTACATGTTACAATTTCAAACTTTAATACCATTAGAACATACTACTAATTATGTCTTGTTATATGAATGATAATTAAATTCACTAAATTATATAAATTAATGACATCATTTAAAAATTTAAATAAATTCACCAAGTAAAGTTATAAAAATCTTAACTAAGTTCACCGAGTAAAATTATATAAGTGATGAGTGGTGTTTTTGCACATCATTTTGAGGTTTAAAGGAAGTGAATTGAAGAGTTGTGCATGTGATTTAACACGAATTGTGTTTTTAACCTCCTGATTTGGAAGTTTTATTTCTCTTTTGAGTTTTACAGGAAATGGGGGATGAATCATTGCAAATTTGTGGGATTCAAGACAACGGGATGATAGAGAATCGAATAAGGAGCGCGCTGCAAGTTGAATCGAGTCAATCGGTTAAGAAACGAGTAAGAACGAAACGAAACCATAGAAGCTGCCGAAAACACGAGCTCCTCGGGGTCGCATTTTGGGCCTATTCCAAGCGTGACTCGGAAACGCGATCTTCTCTGGTCTTCTTTCGGGCCTCTTTCAGGCAAGATCCGGAAAACGCAATCTTCTACCGGTCGCGCCCCAGAACACCCAAAGCACGACCCTAAGGAGCGAGCCAAATCTCGCGTTACAGAGCCTTCTGATCCTTGATTTTCTCCATCCAAAACGCGACCCAAAGAGCGACCTCCTCTTGGTCGCTTCTCGTGCATTGATTTTTCAATTTTTAGTCTTTTTTCCCTCATTTTGTATTTTCTTTTAGTACTTTTATTCATCCACTATATAAACTCACCCGAATTCGAAATTAGGTCATTCCATTCCACCTTTAGCCATTTTTAGAAAGATAAATACTTGGAGAAGAAGAGAGGAGAAATGGAATTGAAGATTGGGCAAGAACAACAAAGTTGAAGTAAGATTTGAAGGCCAAAACATCCATCTAGGTTCATTTATTCTTTAATTTTGTTAAAATCATGTTCATTATTGTAGAGATTTTAGTTACCCATGTAATTATGCAGAGCTAAATCTTTGATACTCTTCGGTGTTGGTTTTATTTAGATTATGAGACATAAATGAAGTTTATTTTGGATGTTTAATGGTTCTTGATTATGATTTGGATTCTTGTTATGTACGGGTGTTATGTATTGTTGATTGGTGGGAAGTAATTGATAATTAAATAGCATGAATATGTATGTTGATTCAAAATCCGAGAAATGAGCTTCAACATATGAACCTAGAATTTAAAGAACAATTGTCAACAAAATCAAGAGGTTTGAGATAGTTGTTAAGGCATAGATCATTGATGCTCTTGGTAAGCACACTTAGACATTAATTGGAGACAATAATCCTAGGCTTGTGTTATTGTTGTGCTTGACACTAAACAAAGAGACACAGTCAAGATGGATCACTAGTGTCATGCTGCAGACTATGTTTGTTTATCAAGTGCTCTACATTGCACTTGTTTCAGTAATTAATTGTCATTCATCTGTATGGCATTGAATAATCACTTAAGTATTTGATTTTTCCAAGTACTTATCTATTGTTCTGGACAATGTTCATAAAGATTTAGATGAACATGATCTAAACTTATTGAAGATAGCTTAAGCAGGGAGTTTGGATTGAGCTGAAGATGAAGACTATTGTGCATCATGCCACAACTGAGATTGTTCAACATGCTGAGTACTGCCAGCTAGCTTGAGTGATAGCCAGAAGTCAGCCTGTGAACATACAAGACATTCCGCCGTGCTACCTGAAGTGAAGGTTCAAGATCAATAATGTTCATTGCAACGTTCATGAACGTTTGCATAAACATTCTTTGTCTAGATTATTCTTCCAAGATCAATGAAGTTGTTCAAGGTTTCCAACCACAAAGAGTTTCAAAGATCATTTTAGAAGTTGTCTTATCCAACTTGAAGAGCATGTGATTGAAGAAAAATATAGAATTCTAAAGATGGATAATATCCTAACATGGATTGTCCTAGGTCTCGGTTTCAATAAGGAAAGTTTTCTTATTCGTTTCAGATGAGGATTAGGACATCACTTCCCTTGTTAAGTGTTTCGTTATCGGGGTTGAACACATAAATCCCAAACCCGCAATAGGATGGGATCGATTGTAGGGCAGTGAGTTAACCCGAATCGTGTCTCTCGAGAAAAGCTTAACAGAACGATTTGTCCCTCTCGTGTTACACACATGAAAATAAATACTATTCTAAACATTCTAAACGGGGGATAAGGAGATTAAACTAAAATCTACTAAACCAAAGCGAGAGAAAGATAAGAAAGTAAACAAGCAAACAAATAAAATGATCTAAACTAATATGTACGGACATTAGGGCACAGATCCTCTCCTTGGTTTCTCTCCTAGCTCGATTTAAGTTGATTTCGTTAACCTTAAATGTATAATAGACTCCATTAAGAGGATTAACTTCATTTACTCTCATCGCTAATCCATTAAACCCCTATCGGCTAGATTATACGAGTAAGATTAACACTTCTTAAGCATACAATAGACTCCATAAAGAGGATTAACTTCATTTACTGTCACCGTCAATCCATTAAATCCTCATTGGCTAAATTATATGATTAAGATGATGAAAGAACCTAGTCGGGCAATAAAATCTTCTTTCAATCTCATCTATTACTTAGCAATGTTGAATATTGGCCAAACACTCAATTTTGACTAGCGCCACATGATGAAAGACTATGAAGCAACACATGATGTCTCTATTCTATTATATGACAACATGAGTGCCATCAATATATCAAAGAATCCAATTCAGCACTCAAGGACCAAACACATTGACATCAGACATCACTACATCAGAAGTCTAGTTGAAGAAGAAGTTCTAAAGATTGAGCATGTCAATACAGAATATCAACTAGCAGATTTATTCACCAAATGCTTGGATACTACAAGATTTGAGAAGTTGAGATCTCCATTAGGTATTTGCATCCAACATTAATCAGCCTAATAGTTTGTGAATGTGTTTATTTCACACACAGCAGGACAAAGAAGGCTCCTGCAAAAGAATGAGCTGAATTGGAGAATCTCCAATAGATGTTCGCTTAAGATGTTCATAAACATTGTTGTGAAGATGTTCATATACCGTGTTCGTAAAAGCTAGTTCATGTCTCTGCAAATTTGAAATGCTGAGTACAAATTTTATAGAATTTCACTCCAAATTCTGTGTCTAATGGAAACTATTCAAACGTCACTGGAGAGAGATGATCACAATATAATGAAAAACTTCTGATCAAATCTGCATTCTCTCATTTTGCATCTCAAAATTCTTACTCTCTTCTCTCTAAAAATTCTTACCGTTGACCTATTTTTCTCTCTCACTTCACACTTATTTTTTCTCTCATCTCTGTAATGGCTCCCAAAAGGAAAACTCCTTCCAAACCCATAAAGAGGCCTGGTCGTGTCACATATGTTGGCTGCACTATGGATGAAGATACTAGCCTAGACGACTTCAATAGACAAGTCATGGGACTTGACTCCGAGAAACAAAAAGTGTCTAAATGTTTTACAGATGAAGAAGAAGAATCTGGTGATTCAGAAGACCGATTCATAGAAGAATACCATGAAAGCGATGATGAAGATCGTATCTCTGAAGAAGAAGTAAAAATTACCTATTCCAAGAAAGTCAAGAAGATCAAGCCATTAAAGCTTGATGATCTAATCAAGCAAGTAACTAAGTTATATAAGCCAGCCCCTGCCACAAAATCTAGAACAAAAAGGCAGTATAAAAAAGAAGGCTACTATGAAGAAATCCAAGAAAATAGTGGAAGAAGTTTCCAAGAATCTTGAGAAAGAAACTGAATAAAGAGATCAACCGGAGAAAGCTCCTGTTGCTGAGAAAGAATCTATGCCTCAAGCCGTTCCAAAAGCTATTGATGAGGTTGTTGCTGAGAAGGTTGTTCAAGAACATGTTCTTGAACATTCTGATGAAGATGAGCATGTTCCACTTGCTCAAAGATACAAAGTTTCCAACAAGAAGAAAGTTGTTGTGAACAAAAGGAAGACCAAGATCATCCATCGATTTGTGATCGCAGAAGATCCTGATGAAGAGATTCAAAGCTCTTCATCTTCTGAGAAAGAAGCACCTGCATCTCCAAAATAGAAGTTACTCACCAGTGCCTAGTACACAATCAAGCCAGTTGTTGTCCGATATCCATCTCTAGGAGTATCCATGAAAAAGAAGGTTTCTCGAAAGTCGACTAAGGGAACATCTCCTATGTCTACCAGGTCTCCAATGACCAAAAGCAAAGCTTTAAAAGAAATTCTGGGAAGCTTTCTGAAGAAAGCACAAGCCAGAAGGGAGACCGAATCTAAGGCTGCTGCTGGAAAGAAGACTAGGGCCTTATCACTGTGGAACTCACAGGAGGTGAGTATGATTATTGGCCATTAAACCCACATACCATCCCATCAAGCAAGCTGTCAGTCACCTACAAAGCTCTGTTCAGAATCACCATTCACAACTGGGTGCCAACCACCCACCGGATAAGAGTAAATCTGTAATAGCCCAGTCCCGAGAGTGGGATTAATTAATAGAGACATGGTATTAATTAAGGAGATTAACTATTTAAGTGGAAGATTAATGAAGAAGGTTCTCAAATAGGGAAGTACTTTCGAAAGATAGGCAATAAATCTTGAAATCACTTGATCAAAGAAGGGTTGAAACATTTCTAAGTCAAGCGAACGGAATAAGGCTAATTAATCAGATACCAACAACTATAGACCCATTCATAGGTCAAAGCGAATAAACAGAACCAATCATGCTCAAGCCTTTTCATAGGCGGAAAATAAATCATGAATTGAGAAACAAAGATGTAACTTAAATTAGGCATCAATATATATATATATAATCATGTCTTAGAGATGTTCATAGGAATTTAAATACGGATAATAATACTAAGAGTTATAGATAAGGTTTATTAGAGTAGTAGAATTCATAGTGGGGATTCAAATACTTAAATTAACAAAATAAGATCTCGGCAGCTAACCGACATCCACAGCCACCAACATCCTTATCATCTTAACCTGAAAAATATTTGAAAAGGAGGGCATGAGTACTAATGTACTCAGTGGGTTTTGATAAAACTCTTTAATAAAATTTCAGAAATATCTAATTTCAACTGGCTGTATATGGAGAGCAAAACGCAAAAGCCCTCTCCATATCTACAAAACCTTTTTATTTTTCCTTTGGCCCCTTCCTGGCTCAAACCTGATGTCTACTGCATCCTTAGGAATGCCTTAGGATAAGAGAGGGGTTACCTCAAATACCCTACTGAGTATACGAGGGGGTTACCCAGTAGTGACTTGAGTATGCGAGGGGGTTATCCAGCAGTGACTCCCTTAGTGATCAAGGATCACATCCTGATGATTTAAAATCACAATCCTTTGAGCTCATAATTCTACTTAATCAAATGATATAATCCTTCATTCATTCTTTAACCTCGCTAGTATAAATCAAGCCTAGACTATAACATATAGGACTATTCCTTTAAATCAAGCATGATTTCATGGCCTACAAGGGATTTTAATACTACCCTAGAAGGCATTACTCATCTATACAATCCTTAGAAAAATTTCAACATCAATCTCAAGATCATGATCACATATATAAATACTTATTGCAACAAATAAGCAATTCTCAATATCTCATGCTAAGCATTTATAACATATCTAAACATGCTTAGGAGCTCAATTAACAATAATCCTTCATTATAACTTCTTTCCTTATTTTCTTTCTATAGAGATCAATCAGATAGAGCAAAACTTTTAATTGGATATTTCATCTTGCCCAATCATGCTTCTAGAGCTTATTATCTCAAACAATAGATGAGTATAGAATTACCCACCTCAATCACGGAGCGAAGGACGAAACAATGAGCTATAAGTCCTTTCCCGAGTCTCCACGGGGTTTACCTCTTCCTACAAAAGCTGATCATCGACTTAGAGGTCCTCATCGAGATTTCAAAATATAACAAGGAATCAAAATTACATATAGACCCTCTATCCTTAAACACAACTTAGATACAGATTGCATGACTTTAGAACTTGATAAAATACGGGGATTAAAGGTTGGAAGAACTCTGTAAAAACCCAAAATTTTTCTGAAAACAGACTTGGAAATGGGACACCAGCACCGGTGGAGGGGCCCAGTGCTGGTTGCCCATCAAACAACATCCTCCGCACCAGCGGAGTACCCAGCGCCGGCGGGGCACTCCGCGCCCGCGGGGTCTCCTTGGCCGATGGGGTACCCCAGCGCCTGTAACAGCCTGGTCCCGAGAATGGGGACGGGGTTCTTGGGCGTAAAAGCCGAAGAAAATAGGTAGATTAATCGAAAATCCAGGGGGGTATTTTTAGAATTAAACTAAGTTAGCGCCTCACAACTTAGGCAACTTAACTTTATGACTTGGAAGGACTATCATCTTTAATGAATCAAAGGGGTCAAAGGATTCAATCGAGTCAAAGGAATGCCAAATCATAGGCCAACCGAAATTTAAACAGAATCCAAAGACAAACATATAGGAATTTGACTTTATAACTAAACAAGACTTCCTCAAAAGCCACAATGGCTAAGACCCATAAAAAGGTCGGAGTCAAATAAATCATACTGTCTCATTCATAGGACCAAACAAGAAACTAACTCAAAACTTAACTTGAACGAACAGAATCATGCTTGAAAGGAAAAGCCTCTTCGTAGGCAAACAATAATAACAAGCATGAAAGACTTATTCACAAGTCAACTGAAGATGAATAGATACCAGAATGCTCAATAGGTATGACTATTCAAATAACTTGGAATCATTAAACGAACAACTGATATATCAAAAAACATGCTTCAAAGACTTTATTGATAACTAGAATTCATAGCATTTAAAACATGCTACTATCAAGAATCTAGTTACACATATCAAGACTAAATACTAACATCAGAGTACTTAGCAGAAACTTAGCGGAAGAAAACATGTAACCATACAGAGCAACAAACTTGAAACCTCAGACAACTCAGACAACCCCACCAGCAACACATCACCGGCTTCAGCATCTCAACCTGAAAACATTTGAAAAAGAGAGGGTGAGCACTAATGTACTCAGTGGGGTTTTATGAGAAAACTCTTTAATAAACTTTGGAATATCCAATTAATAACTGGCAGCATATGGAGAGCAAAACGCAAAAGCCCTCTCCATACCCGCAAAACCTTTTACTTCCTTTTCTGGTGCATTTTCTGGCTCAAACCTGCTGTCTACTGCACACTTATGCCTTAGGATGAGAGAGGGGTTACCTCAAGTATCCTCTGAGTATGCGAGGGAATTACCCAGCAGTGACTCCCTTTACTTTCAAATGTTCAACTTTAGTGACACGAAGGTCACAACATGATAATGCAAATAAACTGTTCTTTGAGCTCGACAACCTTCTTACAACAGAAGTTATATCCTTCCTTAACCTCCTTCCTTACTTAACCTTAACCTTCCTTACTTTACCTTAACCTTCTTTACTTACTTGACTTAGATTACAATACCAAACCTAGAGCAATCGTCTAAGGCTAATTCTTAAATTGAGCATGATCTCGGCCTATAAGGGATTTAACACTACACTAACAAGGCAATCCTTACTCTTTAACTATATGAGCTTTTAACAAAGCATAAACATTCAAATACGAGGAAATGAACACGAATAAACATCGATTGCAAATAAAGCAATTCTAAACATCTCATGCTAGCATAAATTGTATATAAACAATTATAGCATATCTAAAAATACTTGAGAGCTCACTTAATTTTTACTAACTTCCTTTACTTTATCTAACTCAAATAACAATTCAACATAATCATGCATATAACTTCCTTTATTCCTTTCATTTCCTTGTACAGAGACTAAACAGGCAGAGTATAAAATATTTTAATTGGATATTTCCCTTTCCTTAACATGCTTCTAGAGCTTAATAGCTCAAACCTTATACTTGGTTTAGAACCACCCACCTCGATGATGAGCATTTTGATAACGAGCGCGTAGACGAAGCAACGAGCCGAAAATCCTTCCTCGGGCCTCCTCGGGGTTCACCTCATCTTTATAAAAGTCAATCCATGACTTGAATCCTTATTCGAGCTCCTAATAAGACATCAACACGATATCTAAACCCTTGACCCTTAAATACAACTTAAAACATGAGAATTTAAAAGATTAAGGCACCCGAAATTACCACAAAAGGGGACGGAAAATATGATTCGATTGATCGAGATTCCGGATGATTGGCCACTGCTACCTTGTAGATCATCGAAATAGATTTGATTTGAGTACTCATGGGCCTCGTAACTCCAACCGAAGCGAAAGTTATGGCCTCCGCACGAAAATGTGTCGGAGCTGCTGCAGCAGCCCCGCGCCCGCGGAATCTGTTGGAGTTTTTTCGAATTGAACCACCGCAGGATCTAATTGGATGTTCATTAATCCTAATGTCATGTAGATCATAAATTCATTCATCTCATATGATTTAATTAACCGAGTTTAATTAACATGCAAATCCGGTTTAAACGATTCTACTAAAGCGGAAACATAGAATCGAAAAATGACTTACAAATTAAACGACGGGTGGAGGACAAGATTAAAGGTCTAATCTTGTTGTTGTATGTATGAAAAACGGCGCCCCACAGTGATATTCCACTCCTTGATCTTCTGTTGTATTCCCGGACTGAATCTAGTTTCAGGGTGGGCTGAAATCTACTAAATCGGTATGGAATCTGTGGAGATAAAGAGAACACAAGAGGAGCTGAATTGTAACCTTAAAATTTCGTCCCCCACTCTCTTATATATAAGGGGGTGGGTGAAATTTCAGTGTCCCAACCCTACTGGGTTTGGGCCTCTATCTCTTTTTCTATCTCCGGTCCATTAAAGTCATATTGGGCTACAACAGAGATCTAGAAGAATATTAAATTGGCCTGCTAATTTATTTAATTTCCAATATCCAATAAACTTAGGATATTATTAAATAAATTAATTATTATTTTTATTCCACTAAAGAAATAATACTGACCTACCAATTTAATACATATTTCTGAATATGTTTTCTCCTTTAGTCCATCCATTCCCCGCGTTTAAGATATAATGCCCATTAATTAATTATGTAAGCTTCTGACAGCTATAATTAATTAATATCTTATCCTTGAGTAGTACCACACAAGCTTTACTCATGCATGGAATAAATTCCACCTGCAGGGTTTCAGCATGAACTTGCATTTCCTCAAGGGGACACCATCAAACTGGCGCACCAGGACACGGTGCCCATACATATTGCACGACCCATCATAAGTGTAAATGTCACAACCCAAGATATTGAGATTATTGATCCTTATGAAAGAATCTCACCCTTTGATAAATCCAAGCTGCACACACTACATGTATATGTCCGCCAACACATAGGGGTTAAGAACCCGAACTCTGTGGATTCTTATTCTCTCATTTAAGGTCAGAATAGAGAATAGAATCCTAAGTAGATCCTCCTCAATACACTTAACCGTGTATTAGAATAATCAGTTAGTCAAGACAAACTAACTATTAGATTATTCTACGGTGTACCGATAGTAGGTTCAGTGCCATCTAAACCGCGAGCCTTTTAATACATTACAAGGAACCGATGATATGATCTAACCATGTGTTTACCCACACCATATCATGTACAATGTAAATATAGTGAACATGCATATAAATATAACAATTTAAATGCAAACAGTGACTGCAATAGTATTCATTCTATATCATCATAAAACCATTATCAATAAAGTATACAAAAGACAAGTCTTCTAGTATACAAAACCAACAATCTCCCACTTATACTTGAAGCATGTCTTTCAAATATAAAACAAACTGGCTAACTCTCCAACTCTAACCAAAATCTCAAACGGCAACCCCGGGTCTGCATCTCACTCCCATTTTCTCCACGTGACCGTAGAAGGTCTTAGCCGGAAGGCTCTTCGTGAATGGATCAGCTAAATTGTCCACCGATGCAATCTTGACCATTGCCACATCTCCTCTCTTAACGATTTCTCGTATAAGATGGTACTTTCTCTCTATGTGTTTACTTGCCTTATGGGCTCTGGGTTCCTTCGAATTTGCCACTGCACCTGTAGCGCCCCGGTCCCGAGAGACCTTGGAAATGAGCGCCACGGGGGTGGGGTTTAAGAAGAGGGGAAAGAAAGGGAATTTCAAGGATGATTATCAATGAACGATTCCAAATTAGTTCAATAAAAGAGCACGATCATCGTAACAAATTCAGAGTTATATATATATATATATCCAAAACATGAGTTTTTGGTCTTGCGGAAGCTAAGAATTATCAAAAGAAATAGTACGATGATCAGAGGTTAAGATGAGCTAAGACAACAGATTAGCTACAAAAGTACACCTATAAGCCCCATCACAGCTCATCATCTCCACGCTCCAGCTCATTGTCCTGAAAACATTTGAGAAAATATTTGGGCTGAGTACTAATGTACTCAATGGGTTTTCTGAGAAAAATCGAGTTATCAAAAGCATTTGATAAAATAATTATCTGTGAGTATGCAGATGAATCTTAGAAGGTTTTGTAAAGGGAAATGCATCTAAGTTCATCAAAACATTTAACATGAATGTGTTCACCAGTAAACCCTGAAGTGAACCTTGATCCATTAGTAAACCCTGAAATGGACCCACTCACCAGTAAACCCTGAAGTGAGCTAAGTACGACACCCGCAACCACCACTACATCATCATGCGCAATTACCGAGTAAACCCTCAAGGTAATTAAAAGTTCTTTTAGCTGAGAACAGCCAGGGATTGGGTGCGACTCAAACCAAGCAAGACTGTAGCTACTCACATTGACACAGCGCTGGTATATGAGACTCCGACAACCACAGCAAGCAGAACGAATTATTTTACACAGATAATCATATATGCACATTTGTTTCAAAACGAGCTTAATAACTCAAACATAGCATTTTGAGAAGGATAGTATACGCCCACCTTTTGACTATAATAGTCGAAGCTTTTTAGTTTCTTCAGAATCGAGCAACACCACAATGATTACGTCTTACGGCAAATGATCTACGAGTATCAAAATTCATCTTAGAACCTCCACGAGGTCAAGACTCTTGCAATTACATAGTTTCACATGCTCGTCGGTTAAACCGACCCAAGTTAAACCTCAATAGCTTAACAATTGCCTACTCCGGCAATGAATAATGTCTCAAATCTCAACAATACTAAATCACATAAATGAGACTCAGCAACATCATAGACCTATGGGAGTTTATTAAACAAAGAGACCCTTTTTAAAATACATTTATCTCATTCGAGCACAAATCGAACACTTGGCGTGCGATTTTAAATGACACAATTTAAATCCATCGTTAAAACCGATCTTAGCTCAAGGGTCCTCACAACCCTAGCTACTAACTGATAAGGACACTCCTTAGCATCATTGAAGGAGTTAAAAGATCCCTTAATTGATTTCGAATAAGGGCGATTTGAAAATTGAAAATTTGTTGAGCAATCTGCACAACAACTGATTTTGATGATTTATCAAAATTTATCCAGAAGGAATTAGGGGCTGGGCCCTATACCATTAGAAAGACACTTAAGTCTAGTTTCCGGAACACTTTTCGGTGACTCCATACGATAACTAACGAAAAAGTTATGACCGTTTTACTAGAAGGTAGCAAATCTGCCACGAATTTCCGAAAACCGAAACATGACCCAACTTTGAAGATTTTTTATAATTTAATCAGAACGAATTAGAGATTGAATAATATACCGTTGGAAAGCCACGGAAGTCTAGTTTCCGGCAAAATTTACGATATCTCAATCGGACGTCTAACGAGGGAGTTATGCTCGTTTTACCGAGAGGTGGCAAGTCTGCCGAGAGACAAGCGCGGGCGCGCGACCTTGCGCGGGCGCGCGACCTGTGCGTGCTCGCGCGCGTCCCCGCGCTCGCGCGGCCTATGCGCGCTCGCGCGGGTCCCCGCGATCGCGCGGAACTGAGGCCGAGAGTCGTGAAAACGATGACAGACGCCATGATACTCGATAAACAAGCATTCAAATCATCTAAACACATCTAGAACTCAACCAAACTTCAACTAACATGCTTTGAATCAAATCAAACTTTATCTCTACCATCTAACATGCTTCAAACCATAAATAAAACACATAGCAAGATTTCGAAAATACCTTTCGAAAATTACTCGGAAAGCTTGAAAAGTGGTGAAGATGGCTGGAAACGAGCTGGAGTTCCTCTCCACGAATGATTGCAACTCCTTGCTTCTCTCACCCTCTCTTTCTCTCTCAAAGAAGAAGGAATAAAAGAAGATGGTGTTTGTTGCTCTCACTATTTCTTTCTTCTCTCCAAAGCTCACACATGAAGAAGATGAATGGAGAAGAAGAAGAAGAAGAAGAAGAAGAAAGGAATGAAGAAGAAGAAGAAATGAAGAAGATGGAGCTGTTTCTTCCTTCTCTCTCTCTCGAAAATGTTGCAACAAAGAAGTTGAAATGGTGAAAATGGCTATGCTAATTTCATAAATCCAATTTGGTTGATTTGGGGGACAAAAAGAGACGGGAAGCATGGGGAGGTGAGGGGAAAAGTGATGGGAGGTATGGCCTCCCATGACTTGGGAGTTGACTAGGTAAAATATCGGGTTTAAATACCGGTTGTTCGATTATCGTGATATTTTCCGTCTCCGGAAAAATCCCAAATTGGATCGAAATGGATGAAGTAATTCATTGATTTTAAAACCATAAATTAAATATATATATATTTTTTTGAAATATTTTAAATACGCCAAGTGACACAAATCAATAAATCGATTAATAAACATATTTAAAATATATTTTGATTTTCATCGATACAACACATCGCAAGTTCAGTTAAACCACCGAATTACGAAAATTTTAAAATGACGCGACTCCCATAGTCTATAATTGCAATTAATTATATACAAAAAGGTTCGGGGCACTACATACTCTCCTCCTTAAAAGGAATTTCGTCCCGAAATTCAAGCATGCTGAAACATCTCGGGATACTTCAGTTTCATCGAGCTCTCAAGCTCCCATGTTGCCTCGTTTCGGTCATGGTGATTCCATTGCACAAGCACTAATGAAATCTCCTTGTTTCTCAAGACTTGGACCTTTCGGTCGATAATCATGTGTGGCTTCTCTTCATACGACATGTCAGGTCGCAATACAAAATCATCATCTCGAATCACGTGTTCAGGATCGAACACGTATTTTCTTAGCATCGATACATGATAAACGTCATGTGCTTGGGACAGATTTGGCGGCAACGCAAGCCGATAAGCAACCTCACCAATTCTTTGCAGAATTTCAAATGGACCGATAAATCTTGGTCTTAACTTGCCACGTTTCCCAAATCTCACAACACCACGTGTTGGAGATATCTTCAAAAACACCTTATCACCAACTTGAAATTGCAAGTCGGTCCTTCTTTTGTCAGCATAAGCCTTCTGACGATCTTGTGCTTCTTTCATCCTTGCCCGGATTTGATCGATCTTTTCAATGGTCATTTGCACAATTTCTGGCCCCAAAATTCTACGTTCCCCAACCTCATCCCAATATAAGGGTGATCAACATTTGCGTCCATACAAAGCCTCGTATGGCGCCATTTTGATGGTGGATTGATAACTATTGTTATACGCGAACTCCACCAACGGTAACATGCCCTCCCAACTGGTGTTTCCATCAAGCACAACTCCTCGAAGCATGTCTTCTAGAATCTGAATTGTTCTTTCTGATTGGCCATCAGTCTGTGGATGAAATGCTGTGCTGAAACTTAGTCTCGTGCCCATCGCCTCTTGAAGGCTTTTCCAAAATCTCGACGTGAATCGGGTATCACGATCCGACGTGATAGAAACTGGAATCCCGTGCAATCTAACAATGTCTCTCACATAGATTTGAGCCAACCTGCTCAAATCTGTCGTGGACTTTATTGGAATAAAATGTGCTGACTTTGTCAGTCGATCAACGACAACCCAGACTACCGTGTTTCCTTTTACCGATCTAGGTAAACCAACAACGAAATCCATCGTGATATGCTCCCATTTCCATTCAGGAATCTCTAAAGGTTGCAACAAACCCGAAGGTCATTGATGAACGGCTTTCACTTGTTGGCACGTCAAGCATCTTTCCACAAATGTTGCTATTTCACGTTTCATGTTGCTCCACCAAAAACTCTGCTTCAGATCTTTATACATTTTTGTACTACCGGGATGGGCAACATACGGAGTACTATGAGCTTCCCTCATAATCTCCAACTTCAATTCGTCAACATTTGGAACACACAGTCGATCACGAAACATCAACGTTCCGTCATCGGCTTCCTTGAACTCCTTTGGTTCGCCACTCCTGATCTTCAGTCGGATTTTCTCCAACTTATCATCTTTTGGTTGTGCTTCAACGATTCTTGCTCGCAGTTCAGGTTTAGCTACCACTGCAGCTATCGAACTTGTCGTAGAGTCGGGTGTAACCACCACCTCTAACTCTAGTTTTTCCATTTCCCGTACGAGTTCTTTCATATCTGAGATGTGACCGTCAGATACCCCTGGCCCGTATCTGCTCAAGGCATCTGCAACCACGTTTGCCTTACCCGGGTGGTAATGAATCGTGCAGTCATAGTCCTTTACTAATTCTAACCAACGTCTTTGCCTCATGTTCAACTCCTTCTGCTCGAAGATATACTTCAAGCTTTTGTGGTCGGTGAAGATTTCACATTTTACCCCATAGAGGTAATGCCTCCAGATTTTGAGAGCATGCACGACTGCGGCAAGCTCCAAATCATGGGTTGGGTAGTTTAACTCATTCGGTCTCAACTGACGAGAAGCATAGGCTACCACCTTCCCATTCTGCATTAACACGCAGCCCAAGCCTAACTTAGATGCGTCTGTATAGATTACAAAGCCTTCTACTCCTTCTGGCAGCGTTAAGACTGGTGCAGTGGTCAATCTCTTTTTGAGTTCTTGGAAACTCTTCTCACATGCATCAGTCCACTCAAACTTGACCTTTTTCCTCAGAAGTTGAGTCATCGGCCTCGCTATCTTCGAGAAGTCCTTGATAAACTTTCGATAGTATCCTGCCAATCCGAGGAAACTTCTTATCTCATGAACATTTGTTGGTGATTTCCATCTTTCTACCGCTTCGATCTTTGCAGGGTCTACTTTGATTCCTCCTGCTGACACGATGTGTCCGAGGAACATCACTTCCTGGAGCCAAAATTCACACTTGTTGAACTTTGCGTAAAGTTTCTCCCTTCTTAGTGTTTCTAACACTATTCTCAAGTGTTCTTCGTGCTCCTTCTCACTTTTCGAGTAAATTAGAATATCGTCAATGAAGACCAGCACAAATTTGTCTAAATGCTCGTGAAAAACTCGATTCATCAAATCCATGAAGACTGCAGGAGCATTGGTTAGACCAAATGGCAACACTAGAAACTCGTAGTGGCCATACCTTGTTCGAAACGCGGTCTTAGGTATGTCTTCTTCTCTCACCTTGACTTGGTGATATCCAGATCGTAGATCGATCTTGGAAAATACCCTTGCACCAGATAACTGATCAAAGAGATCATCAATCCTTGGAAGCGGATATTTGTTCTTCACGGTTAACTTATTCAACTCGCGGTAGTCGATGCACATCCTCATCGAACCGTCTTTCTTTTTGACGAATAGGATTGGTGCTCCCCAAGGTGAAACACTAGGTCTTATGAAACCCAGTTCTAATAGTTCTTCCAGTTGCACCTTCAACTCCTCTAACTCCTTCGGAGCTAAACGATACGGTGCTTTGGACATTGGCGCTGCACCTGGTTGTAGCTCGATGGTGAACTCCACTTGTCTATCTGGTGGCAATCCCGGCAACTCTTTTGGAAATACGTCATAGTACTCTCATACCACCGGTACTTGATCAACTGTCAGCTCCTCTTCCTTCTTGCTCGATAAGTGCACTAAGAATGCTCGACACTTGCCCTTTCGAATCATCTTTATCGCTCTCAGCATTGATATGATGGGGATCGCACTTCCCATTCTTGTTCCATAAAACTTTGTCTCCGCCCCACCCGGCTTTTGGAGTATAGTCTCCTTTTCTTGGCATCGAATCGTGGCACATTCTTTGGTCAGCCAGTCCATACCGAAAATAATATCGAAATCTTGTATCTCAAGTACATAGAGACTGACTGTGAAACTCTTTTCACCTATAAGCACATCTAGGTTCTGGCACATGCAATCAGACAAAAGCGTTCGCCCTGAAGGAATGCTTACGGCTAAAGGTTCTTTTGCTAACTCAGGTTCAAGATTCATACGCCTACATGCACTTCTAGAGATGAATGAATGCGAAGCTCCAGTATCAAACAAGGCAAGCACAGGTACATCACACATACTGATCATACCTGCCAAGTTTCCAGGATTTCCGGCAGCCTCCTGCTGATTCAGCGCATATGCTCGGGCCTGTTGAGGTGCCCTCCGATTCTGGTTCTGGCTTTGTTGAGGCCTCTGGTTGCCTCGATTGTTGCCATTGCCTCGACCACCTCCTCCCTGTGGTCCCTGTTGTCTCTGGTCTGGCACTTCTGGCCTCTGCTGACATCGATTAGCAAAGTGACCCGGTTGGCCACAACGGTAGCATGTAAGACACTTTCCAAAATGGTGTCTATGGCAGGTGGCACACTGCGGTGCATAACCTTGGTAGCCCTGAGGCCCCGCTGCCACATTACCTTGGCCAGCCGGCCTTTGTCCATAGCCTCCTCCGCCCTGATAATTGGGCTGGAAACTCTTTTTCTGGTGCCCATGCTGAGGACCTTCCCATTTTCGCTTTCCCTTAGGGTCAGCCGTAGGCGGATGAGACGCCGACCCCTTCAAGGCTCCCTGCATTGCCTCAATGCTCAGTGCCCAGCTCAAAAATTGGCCATAATTAGCTCCGTCCTTCCCGACTAGAGCAGTCCCGATCTCAGGCCTCAGTCCCATACGGAACTTTTCAATTCGTTTCTCTTCAGTTTCTACTGTCTGAGGCGCATACCTCGACAGTCTGTTGAATTTCAGGTCGTAGTCAGCCACAGAGCCGCTACCTTGTTTCAGATTCCAGAACTCATTCGCCTTCTGGTGCTGATAGTGAGTTGGAATATATTTCTGATACAGAATGGACTTGAAATCTTCCCAAGTGAATATCTCCCAATCGTCATCGGGAATCATTCGTCTCACTGACTCCCACCAGAAATCGGCATCATCTACTAGTTGGTATAGCGCACAGGCTATCTTTTCCTTGTCATCACATTGGAGAAATCCGAAAATTTTCTCCAAAGCACGGACCCATCTCTCAGCCGCGAGTGGGTCACCTTCCCCATTGAACACCAGGGGATTATGATGTCGAAATTCAATTTCGATTCGCGGTCCTTGGACCGGCGGCTCCACCAGCACCTCTGGCATCGCTAGATTAACGTTTCTCGGTCTTCTTCCCCTCGGAGGCATCCTGCACTAACCGAGTTCCAATAAGAATCATGATCATAAAGATCATTACGTATCGCCATTCAATTGATCAATAAAGAATCTCTTGGGTACAACCTCTCCGTTGATCCCAAACACGCATGATCTAAACCGATACATGCTTAATGAATCAAGAAGTCTCATAAGACAGCCTATGTTCATCAACTATAGGCTAGATTCATCTATGTTCTCTAAGTCATACCATACTGCTCTATCTGAGCGTACCAATAATCAGATTCCAACAATCAAAATGCACAATAACATGGATCGAATTATTAGGGCCTCCCCACCCATAAAATCATTTTGAATTTTTTTTTTAAAAGGTCACATCATATAGAATCCAAGAATCATGGCATCCCTGCCAACAGTTAAACGTATATGGCCCACATACCAACATGAATACGTCCAAATGGCACTCATGCCCACGTAATCATAAAAATGGCTCACCCGCCAAATTTAAACATATTTGATTCACTCGTTAAAATTAATCACAAATGTGGCTAACCTGCCAACAAAGAATCATGTATATGACCTACCCGCCAATATACAATATAAGTTTCGGCTCATCCGCCAATTTTAAAGCATCATTCGGCTTTCCTGCCGGTATCTAACACATGTATATGGCTAGACCGCCAGTATACAATCACATATATGGCTAAACCGCCAGCATCAAACATATATACGGCTAAACCGCCAGCATCAAACATATATACGGCTAAACCGCCAGTATATAATCACATTTATGGCTAAACCGCCATTATCAAACATATATACGGCTAAACCGCCAGTATATAATAACATAACTCACAATTGTATCCAAATAACAATGAATCATTTCATAATATCCAAATAAACAACACATTTCATAATAGTCAAATATTTGATATTTCAAACGCATAAAACATGCGTACCTTTGCTGTCGCGTGAGAGACGAGCTGAGGGCTTATGAAATAATATCTAAAGACTTAACAAGGGAACAAACAAGATGACCCAGCAGGCTGCAGAGTTGCAAACCTGCTCTGATACCAATCTGTAGCGCCCCGGTCCCGAGAGACCTTGGAAATGAGCGCCACGGGGGTGGGGTTTAAGAAGAGGGGAAAGAAAGGGGATTTCAAGGATGATTATCAATGAACGATTCCAAATTAGTTCAATAAAAGAGCACGATCATCGTAACAAATTCAGAGTTATATATATATATATATCCAAAACATGAGTTTTTGGTCTTGCGGAAGCTAAGAATTATCAAAAGAAATAGTACGATGATCAGAGGTTAAGATGAGCTAAGACAACAGATTAGCTACAAAAGTACACCTATAAGCCCCATCACAGCTCATCATCTCCACGCTCCAGCTCATTGTCCTGAAAACATTTGAGAAAATATTTGGGCTGAGTACTAATGTACTCAATGGGTTTTCTGAGAAAAATCGAGTTATCAAAAGCATTTGATAAAATAATTATCTGTGAGTATGCAGATGAATCTTAGAAGGTTTTGTAAAGGGAAATGCATCTAAGTTCATCAAAACATTTAACATGAATGTGTTCACTAGTAAACCCTGAAGTGAACCTTGATCCATTAGTAAACCCTGAAATGGACCCACTCACCAGTAAACCCTGAAGTGAGCTAAGTACGACACCCGCAACCACCACTACATCATCATGCGCAATTACCGAGTAAACCCTCAAGGTAATTAAAAGTTCTTTTAGCTGAGAACAGCCAGGGATTGGGTGCGACTCAAACCAAGCAAGACTGTAGCTACTCACATTGACACAGCGCTGGTATATGAGACTCCGACAACCACAGCAAGCAGAACGAATCATTTTACACAGATAATCATATATGCACATTTGTTTCAAAACGAGCTTAATAACTCAAACATAGCATTTTGAGAAGGATAGTATACGCCCACCTTTTGACTATAATAGTCGAAGCTTTTTAGTTTCTTCAGAATCGAGCAACACCACAATGATTACGTCTTACGGCAAATGATCTACGAGTATCAAAATTCATCTTAGAACCTCCACGAGATCAAGACTCTTGCAATTACATAGTTTCACATGCTCGTCGGTTAAACCGACCCAAGTTAAACCTCAATAGCTTAACAATTGCCTACTCCGGCAATGAATAATGTCTCAAATCTCAACAATACTAAATCACATAAATGAGACTCAGCAACATCATAGACCTATGGGAGTTTATTAAACAAAGAGACCCTTTTTAAAATACATTTATCTCATTCGAGCACAAATCGAACACTTGGCGTGCGATTTTAAATGACACAATTTAAATCCATCGTTAAAACCGATCTTAGCTCAAGGGTCCTCACAACCCTAGCTACTAACTAATAAGGACACTCCTTAGCATCATTGAAGGAGTTAAAAGATCCCTTAATTGATTTCGAATAAGGGCGATTTGAAAATTGAAAATTTATTGAGCAATCTGCACAACAACTGATTTTGATGATTTATCAAAATTTATCCAGAAGGAATTAGGGGCTGGGCCCTATACCATTAGAAAGTCACTTAAGTCTAGTTTCCGGAACACTTTTCGGTGACTCCATACGATAACTAACGAAAAAGTTATGACCGTTTTACTAGACGGTAGCAAATCTGCCACGAATTTCCGAAAACCGAAACATGACCCAACTTTGAAGATTTTTTATAATTTACTCAGAACGAATTAGAGATTGAATAATATACCGTTGGAAAGCCACGGAAGTCTAGTTTCCGGCAAAATTTACGATATCTCAATCGGACGTCTAACGAGGGAGTTATGCTCGTTTTACCGAGAGGTGGCAAGTCTGCCGAGAGACAAGCGCGGGCGCGCGACCTTGCGCGGGCGCGCGACCTGTGTGCGCTCGCGCGCGTCCCCGCGCTCGCGCGGCCTATGCGCGCTCGCGCGGGTCCCCGCGATCGCGCGGAACTGAGGCCGAGAGTCGTGAAAACGATGACAGACGCCATGATACTCGATAAACAAGCATTCAAATCATCTAAACACATCTAGAACTCAACCAAACTTCAACTAACATGCTTTGAATCAAATCAAACTTTATCTCTACCATCTAACATGCTTCAAACCATAAATAAAACACATAGCACGATTTCAAAAATACCTTTCGAAAATTACTCGGAAAGCTTGAAAAGTGGTGAAGATGGCTGGAAACGAGCTGGAGTTCCTCTCCACGAATGATTGCAACTCCTTGCTTCTCTCACCCTCTCTTTCTCTCTCAAAGAAGAAGGAATAAAAGAAGATGCTGTTTGTTGCTCTCACTATTTCTTTCTTCTCTCCAAAGCTCACACATGAAGAAGATGAATGGAGAAGAAGAAGAAGAAAGGAATGAAGAAGAAGAAGAAATGAAGAAGATGGAGCTATTTCTTCCTTCTCTCTCTCTCGAAAATGTTGCAACAAAGAAGTTGAAATGGTGAAAATGGCTATGCTAATTTCATAAATCCAATTTGGTTGATTTGGGGGACAAAAAGAGACGGGAAGCATGGGGAGGTGAGGGGAAAAGTGATGGGAGGTATGGCCTCCCATGACTTGGGAGTTGACTAGGTAAAATATCGGGTTTAAATACCGGTTGTTCGATTATCGTGATATTTTCCGTCTCCGGAAAAATCCCAAATTGGATCGAAATGGATGAAGTAATTCATTGATTTTAAAACCATAAATTAAATATATATATTTTTTTTTGAAATATTTTAAATACGCCAAGTGACACAAATCAATAAATCGATTAATAAACATATTTAAAATATATTTTGATTTTCATCGATACAACACATCGCAAGTTCGGTTAAACCACCGAATTACGAAAATTTTAAAATGACGCGACTCCCATAGTCTATAATTGCAATTAATTATATACAAAAAGGTTCGGGGCACTACAGCACCCGAGTTATCACAATATACCATGATACTCTTAGGCAAATCAGGAACCACGCTCAAGTCCAACAAGAAGCTCTTGAGCCAGACGGCCTCTTTTGCAGCCTCAGAGGCAGCTACATATTCGGCCTCCATGGTGGAATCTGCAATGCATTTCTACTTTATGCTCCTCCATGCAATGGCTCCGCCTCCCAAGGTAAACACATAGCCTGAGGTAGATTTACTCTGATCTTTATCGGATTGAAAATCTGAGTCCGTGTAACCCAAAGGCACTAGACTATCAGAGCGGTATACTAGCATATAATCTCGAGTCCTTTTCAGGTACTTGAGTATATTCTTAACCGTAGTCCAGTGAACTTATCCAGGGTTAGACTGATATCTGCTTACCATGCTGACTGCATAGCATATATCAGGTCTAGTGCATAGCATAGCATACATAAGGCTTCCCACAGCCGAAGCATATGGAATGCCCTTTATCTCATCTATCTCAGCCTGTGTGTGGGGACACATATCCCTGGATAGATGTATTCCATGCCTGAAAGGTATAAAACCTTTCTTGGAATCCTGCATGTTAAACCTAGCTAGCACTGTGTCGATATATGTCGCATGTGATAAGAACAACATCCTTTTCTGGTGATCTCAAATTATCTTAATGTCAAGGATGTGTCCGGCTTCTCCTAGATCTTTCATATCGAACTGCTTGGACAACCACACCCTTATGTTAGATAATACTTTCTTACTATTTCCAATAAGTAAGATATCATCAACATATAGCACGAGGAAAGCCACCACATTTCCGTCACTCTTCTTGTACACACAGCTCTCATCCGGACATTGCACGAATCCATATGACTGGATAACCTCATCACATCGGATGTTCCAAGACCTTGACGCCTGCTTAAGTCCATAAATGGATCTCTTAAGCTTGCACACTAAGTGCTCTTGGCCTTTAGCAATGAAACCCTTTGGTTGCTTCATGTGGATGTTTTTCTCAAGACTTCCATTAAGAAAAGCTGTCTTGACATCCATCTGTCAAATCTCATAATCCAAATGAGCGGCTATAGACAAGAGAATCCGGATTGACTTAAGCATGGCTACCGGCAAAAAGGTTTCATCATAATCGATCCCTTCTTTCTGAGTGTACCCTTTCGCCACCAATCTTGCCTTGAAGGTTTCAACCTTCCCGTTAGCTCCTCTCTTGCATTTGTAAACCCACTTATACCCAATGGGTTTTACCCCATCTTGTGGTTCTACAAGCTCCCAGACTTGATTGTGATCCATAGATCTAATCTCAGACTTCATTGCAATTTTCCAAGAATCTGCATCTTTGTCTTGGATCGCTTCATCGTAGGTCCTGGGATCCAATTCATTTAGTCATTCAGGGAAATCCGAAGACTTACCCAAACCAATAAATCTGTCGGGTCGGCGTACAACCCTCCCACTGCGACGAGGCAGTTCATGTATTTCTGTGACACGTTGTGTGCAGTAATTTGTGGTTCCTCTTCTTGTACTATTGGTGTCAAATTCGAATTTTCCCCTCGAAGTTCCTCGAGTACTATCTCACTTCTTAGCTTGTGATTTATTACATAGTCTTCCTCTAAGAATCAAGCATTGGTACTCACAATGATCTTCTGATCCTTAGGACTATAAAATAAACCACCTTTTGTTCATTTGGAATATCCAACAAATAGTCTAACATCCGTACGTGGTGCCAGCTTATCAGCTTCCTTATCCAGCACATGTGCTGGACTATCCCAAATCCGAAAATGTCCAAGAGTGGGCTTTCGTCCAGTCCAAAGTTCTGTGGGTGTAGATGAGACTGATTTTGATGGAACCACATTAAGAATATAGGCTGCCGTTTCCAGGGCATATTCCTAGAACGAAATAGGCAGATCTGAATAGCTCATCATCGATCTAACCATCTCTAACAATGTTCTGTTCCTTCTCTCTGCCACGCCATTCTGCTGTGGCGTTCCCGGCGCAGTCAACTGAGATGTAATCCCATTCTCTGCTAAGTAGTCCCTAAATTCATTCGAGAGGTACTCACCATAACGATCAGACCGTAGTGATTTGATACTTTTACCTGTACGTTTTTCCACTTCCGCTCTGAATTCTTTGAAAGTCTCAAAGGATTCTGACTTGCGGCGTAACAGGTATATGTATCCATACCTTGAGTAATCATTAATGAACATGATGAAATACTCGTACCCTCCTCGAGCTTGAATTGACATAGGGCCACATAAGTCAGAGTGAATCAAATCTAGTACCTCTTCAGATCTATTCCCTTTATCCTTAAAGGGTCGCTTGGTCATTTTACCTTCCAAATAGGATTCAGACAAAGGGAACGATTCTAGGACCAATGAAGATAAGGGCCCATCGTTCACTAGTCTTTGTATCCGTTTAAGGTTAATATGGCCGAGCCTAAGATGCTAAAGATAGGTTTGATTCATTTCCGAAGGTTCTTTTCGTTTGTTAGGTTTTATGATCAATGTATTTAGTAAATGCATTTGCGTAGTGTTTTGCATAGGATTAAGTAAATAAAGATGTCCATCCAATGTTCCAGAACAGATAAAACGTTTATCACTAAAGATAATAACCTTGTTATCAAAAGAAACAGAATATCCATCCATAAAAAGTTTAGAAACTGAAATCAAGTTTCGCCTAAAACAAGGCACATAAAGACAATCCTTTAAAACTAAAATCCTATCACTACTAAAAGATAAGGTTACATCTCCCACTGCAACTGCCGCCACTTTCGTAGCATTGCCCATGTAGACTGAAATCTCTCCATCACTCAGCTGTCTTTTTGCCAGGAACCCCTGTAAAGACATGCAAACATGATTAGTAGCTCCAGTATCTACTACCCATGACTGAGTAGAACAAGTAGCTAAACATGTTTCAACAATGAGAGATTGAGACGTACCCTTCTTCTTTTTCTTGTTAGGACAATCCGCCTTCCAGTGACCTGGCTGGCCGCACTTGAAACACTTTGTCTTTGACTTAAATTCCTCGGGAGAAATCTTAGTCTTAGACTTCTTCACCTTAGGCGCCCCCTCTGCAGCTTTCTTGGGTGCGTTCTTCTTCTTCCTTTTAGTACCGGAAGAAGACGTCCTATTTTCAGCTAGGTGTGCCTCCGGATTTCCTTTTTGAAGTAACTCAGCTGCCTGAAGATCCATGAGCAGTTCAGTCAGGCTGAGATCCCTTTTAATCATGTTAAAGTTTAGTCTGAACTGCTCAAACCTCGAGGACAGGCTATGAAGAACAATATTGATTTGAGAATCGCCATCCAGCTCTCCACCCAAGGTCTCGATCTCAGCCAGATACCCCATCATCGTGAGAACATGATCCCTAACAGGTGTAGAGTCAGACATTCTCGCATCCATTAGCTTCTTCATTGCCAAATGGCGTGCCGAGCGGTTCTGATGACCAAAGAGCTACCTAAGGTTGTACATGATATCATAAGCGGTTTTCATAGGTTCATGCTGATGTTGCAACACATTCGACATAGATGCCAGAATGTAACAGCGCGCTATCTCATTGGACCTAACCCACTTATCATATGCAACCTTTTGGGCTTCGTTAAAACCCTCATCTGGCTTCTGAGGACATACTTTTTCAAGTACGAATTTGTGTCCTTCCGCAGTGAGAACAAGATTAAGGTTTCGAATCCAGTCATTGTAATTTTCATCGATTAACTTGTTTTCTTTGAGAATAGTGGACAGGTTGGAGAGTGCCATGATGATATAGAATAACTGAAAAGTAAATATGCAGTACAGTCACAAACTTTAGGATACTCACATATAATCGTATACCTAAAAAAATTATATGTAATCCACCGACATTTTAAAAATGTTTCTTATAAGCCACGTTAGTGTGGACGTTTATAAAATTCATCCTTAAATAGGTAAAACGACCTTTAATTTACCTCCAGTCAAATTTCCTTATGACAAGTAAATTAATATTCGGAAATAACCACGGTCGTGTAACCTTCCAATTAATAAGCCACGTTAGTGTGGACGTTTATTAATAAATTACACCTAAGTGTGAACACCATCATCTTAGCACCAAGTCCACTATTTCGAACTCCCTGATCCAGTTGGAGGAGTCAGTTTGTTCTAGTAGTGTTCTACAGCTATCTTGATAAAGAAGTTTAATTTCTAGAGATAACAGTGATATAACACATCCGTTATGGAGAAAGACCTATTGTCAACTCGCATGTCTATCACATCTCAATTAAACCAGATTAATGGAGACCATTTGAGATTTCTACATACTTTGGTATGAATCTCTCCCACTTAGTTATTTAAGATTGAGGTTTCATTTTATCCCATTGTAAAACATGCAAACATCACATAAAATAATAAAACACCATTGCATGCTTCAAACAACATAATAAGCAATAATAATAAAAACCAACTATCATGGCTTATATCTCATGTTTCTGAATGAGATAAAACTGGAAAGTCAGCTTCGGAAACTCGGGCATGGCTGCCGCCCTTATCACTGCGCCTCGCCGAAAACCTAGCTCCAATTAGGATTTCGGGACGTGAATCAGTGATACTTCCTTTCTTGAGCTGTGCCACTCTCCTTCTTTGAGTTGATCTTCAAACTTTATTCAATATAGAATATCTATTCCTTAGAGGAAAAAACTAATATATCTAGAATAAAATTACAACTCAATAACTTGGTCTAACAGTTTTATTTCTATTATATTAAAACAACATAAAATAAAACCTAGACCTAATCCATGGATTTTCTCATGGATTAAAATCACGTAGCCAAACCGGCATACGGCCCATCATACATCCAACATAAATTAAAACATACATCACATAATTAAGGAGCCATGATAGTCGGTAACCCTGCAAACAAGTCAGTCTACAAATCCAACAATCACAATTACATGATTAGCATAAAATAACATATGATATCCAAACATGACATATTAAATAAAATTAATTAATTTGATATTATCCACAAGATAAAAATTGGAAATTAAAATAATTATCCACCAATTTATAACTTGTATTTTTCGAAAATATTACTAAAATAAATCTGGAAATTATTTAAAATTATCCACCAAATTTATTTAATATTTTCTAGCCACCCTAATTAAATAATAATTGGATATATTGATATAAATCAAAAATCTAATCCAAATATTATCCATAAGAATCTAAATCTTCAAGGATAAGGTTTGGAGATTTGATTCCAATCCAAAATCTTCCAAAACTTATCCAAATTTAAAATCTTATCACAATTGGATTTTGATAATTATTTGTATATATCCAAAATCACCTTATCCACTTTTAATCAAGAGATTTTCGAAAATATCTAAAATAATAAATCTGGAAATTTGATCCATTTCAAATTCTTCCAAATTTAAAATTCTATTTTCAAATCTATCTAGATTAAAATTAGGTAAATTAAGATATACATCAAATAATATCAAATCTTAACCCAATCTTCCAAATTTTCGATCCACCATAATAAATAAATCTGAAAATTTGATTTTCATCAAAATCTATTCCAAATTAATTTATTAAACCGAAAATCAACCTATATTTCACATTTGGAAATTTTGACATTAATCAAAAAACTTATTCCAAATAATATAGTGTAGGTTTCGAAAATTACAAGAAAAATAAATCTGGAAATTTTGAAAAATAAATCTAAAAATTTAAACAACATAAATATTTCATCAAATTTATACATATATTTCGAATTAATCCTAGGATTAAATCTAGAACAGTGCCAAAACCCGCTCTGATACCAGTTGTTGGGGTTTTTTCGAATTGAACCACCGCAGGATCTAATTGGATGTTCATTAATCCTAATGTCATGTAGATCATAAATTCATTCATCTCATATGTTTTAATTAACCGAGTTTAATTAACATGCAAATCAGGTTTAAACGATTCTACTAAAGTGAAAACATAGAATCGAAAAACGACTTACAAATCAAACGACGGGTGGAGGACAAGATTAAAGGTCTAATCTTGTTGTTGTATGTATAAAAAACGGCGCCCCACAGTGACCGAACTCTGTGGATTCTTATTCTCTCATTTAAGGTCAGAATAGAGAATAGAATCCTAAGTAGATCCTCCTCAATACACTTGACCGTGTATTAGAATAATCAGTTAGTCAAGACAAACTAACTATCAGATTATTCTACGGCGTACCGATAGCAGGTTCAATGCCATCTAAACCGCGAGCCTTTTAATACATTACAAGGAACCGATGATATGATCTAACCATGTGTTTACCCACACCATATCATCTACAATGTAAATATAGTGAACATGCATATAAATATAACAATTTAAATACAAACAGTGACTGCAATACTATTCATTCTATATCATCATAAAACCATTATCAATAAAGTATACAAAACCAACAGAATCCCCGCGCTCGCGTATCTCCGCGCGCCCGTGCACCGTCCTGGCCTAGAGGGCACTCCCGCGACCGCGGAAGCCCCTGCGACTGCGGGATCCTCCGTGACCGTGCCACCTGGGTGATTTCCGGCGGCGGAAACTCCTCCTCCGCTCCTCCACGGTCGACTCGCCGAACAAAAACTACTTGTCTTGGAGGTGCGCTCACGAAGAGCACTCCTCGCTCGACTTTAGAAATGGAGGTGAAAGAAGTAAGAAATGAGAAAATGGGAATGAAGGGGGGCTCCTCTATTTATAGGGGAAAACCAAGCTTCTCCGAGAAGCTTCTTCAGTGCAACAACACTGCTTTAAAAATATCGGGTTCGGTTAAAAGGCGCTTTATTCGATGTCGAGGTCCAAATGACCTCAGACACGAAATCCAAAAATACCGGGAGGTTCATTGGCTCGAGTACTATTAAACCAACTTGACTCGGGATAAAGAACGAGTCATCTTGAAGGAAAACGAGAAAAGATCCTCTTTTCAAAAATAAAGTTACTATTCCACACAAGGGACAAATAAAATTCCTAAGCGTTCAATTGACCTCAGAATGAAAATCCGGGAACGCCAACGGATTCCTTGAGAAATTTCCTATAGGATAGGCTTGAAAAATCAAGGCTCGGGTCAACACACGAGATTTCGCAAATTTCTAAGAAACGCGCTCCTACGGAAAAATACTATTCATATATTCTTTAAACGTGTTTTAAATCACCGGGAACTCAAACGACTTCCGATTCAAAATCCGAAAGCACCGGCATGCTCCTTGGGTCAACATCTTTCAAACATGACCAAAATCGGCTATAATTGAGCTCGGATCAAAATTCTCAAAAAGACAATTTTACGAAAAATAAATCCTAAAATCGCGGCTTAGAACCGAAACATCTTAATTATGCTCAAAATTCCTTTTAATATTTCCTAATTAAAATTAGGAATTACTTAATCATATTCTGAAAATCCGGGTTGTTACATCCTACACCCGTTAAAAAAAATTTCATCCCGAAATTTACTCCATCTCAACAGAGATCTGGATTCCTTTTCAAGAACTTAAGGCCTTACTGAAACAACGTAGGTTTGAAACCTTTACTATAGGGCTAAGAATAGCCTGAAGCCTTCCTTTATAAAATAGTCCTCACGCAGGACTAATACTTCTATAATCGTTCATCTTTTCTTCTTCAAAGCCTGAGCATCTTCTACCTTTTCTTCCTTATGAAATCTCTCTTGAAACATCGCTTCACACGAACTCCTTATGATCTTGCATTCGAGCGGACTTCTAGAAACTATTCGATCAACGAAATAAATAAAAGAAAACTTCGCCAAGCTTGCTCCTCGTGCACGAGCCGTGCGGTCTCAACGAGTCCATCCTTCTTTTGTTTCGCTTGGCTTTGCTTTTACTTCTGGCTTTACTTCTCGCAGCTTTGAAAAACTTTAAAGAACTCGAACTAGACAATAAACTTAAAAACATCAGGCATTTACTTCGATGGTTCACTGCACGCTCTATCACGTTGAAAACTTGCTTTATCTTCATCTCCAACTTCTTGAGGTTTGACTTCTTCGTCTTCTTGGGGCGTACTTCGTGATGCGCTTCTTAAATCCTCGATGCAACTTAAATCTAAAATTCTTCATCGCAGTCGTCTGACTTCATGGCTTCTGCTGGCGGTCACTATAGTTTGTACGTGTAATGATCGCACGTCTGGACTTTAACTGCACGCTCGGAACTTATCTACCGGCATTCTTTAGATCGCCTCCAAACGCAATGAGCTGAGAAATCTTCTCGAAAACGTGCGTCCTAAACTTAGAGAATACTATCTGGCACTTACTTGGATTCTACTTCTTACTAGGAAATACTATCTCTTGTTCCTCCAACCTTGACTAAAAAGAATACTACTATAACTCTCTGCTTTATTCCAAGATCCACACTCGAGTTCTATGAGTCGGAGCAAAATAAACGAACGCCTGTGAGTGAGGACTTTATCTTAATCAATAATTTCTTGACAAAGTCAAAATCTTAGAAAGAATATAACACTTAGTTGTATATGCCAAAAATATTGCCTTTTCAGAGGACTTATAAACTTGAAGGATTCTTGCACATAACAAAGATATGGAAGAAATCAACGGTTAGCAACTGAAAACTATGCTTCAATATTCTCTCACAGGCATCAACATAGCCTATCAAGGAAATGCTATTACTGATTCTTGATGATCAAAGAAGTACCATCAAAAGGATTGTAAATTATCTAAGCGGATATAATCAAAGAATTTCAAATGGTATAAATGGAGAATTTCAATTGATACAAAACTATTGAAGGGAAATTGATTCAATTAACAAGAGAATAAATCGATTCCAAAAGAGAATGAACAAATCGATTCTATTGACAAGAGAATGAATAAATAGAGTCAACAAACTTCCATCAAACTGAAACTCTCAATCTTTTGAACACTAGGTCTATCTTCTTAACGATCTTCTTCTTTGGGTCTTCTCTCTCTTCCTTAAGCATCACGTACCTTCTTCTTGGCGAGGTTGCTATGAAAAAGTATGAGTCGGCTGGACTCAAATGGTTGCGCCTGGCCAAAAAATGATATCCGGGGATCTCTTTCTATCTATCGAACGGGACACGATAAAGCGACTTGATCTATGGATCCTTCTGCACTCAATATAACTTGACTTCAACGTCTCTTGGAAGCTTGGTACAACACCGATATATCTTCAAACTCTCTTGGCTATGGTCGCGACGACAATCTTCATCTTCATTAATCAGCTTGAAGCAAGCGATAACTTCTGGGCATCGAATGTGACATGACCTTGAATGTACTGTGGGTTATGGGCCCACCACGCTTCCGCTGTGCTATTCTGATAATTCACCTTTAACTTGACTGCTCCTCTTCTTGCTTATCGCTCAAAACTGGACTTCATGACCTTCTTCTCGATTCTACTAAAATCTCGAAATCATTTTTCCTTCTTATGAGCGCTCTATAAATGTTCTTTCGAACCGCTTCTTCTTAACTCTAGCTCCTTGAGAAGGAACTTACTCAATCTAGGTTCATAAGAGAACCTAAAGAGAATTCTAGAATTCTCCTTAATTCAAGCTTGTTATAGTCTATGTTCTAACTATATTATCTATGCCTCATTCATCCTTAACTCATCCTCAAATTCTTTTCTTATGGGCAGTAGACGAGCTTTTATCATAAAGAAGATTTTTAAATCGACTTTAAAACTTTATAACTCTACTAAAAAATTTTAACGGTCTAGAGTAACCGAAATAGTTTGAGTATTTACAGAAAATAATATTCTGAAAAGATCTGCTGCTTGCTCGAGTCCTTAATAACTTAAAACTCTTTAAAACATTAATCTGGAACTTAGTTCAATAAGTTCCACCTTAAACTTAGGTATAACCAAAAATTTTATTTCGAAAGAAATAATGCTCGATTTTCAAAATCGACTAACCTTGTCTTTGCTCAGAACTTTTCTCCTTTATCCTGTACTTTCAAAAGTTATACCAAATATAATCAAAATACATTAACTCAATCATACCTTAACTTTGTTGAAGATGCGAGGGTGATGATGAGCTGGAGGTTGCTGATTAATACCTTAGAACAATTCAATACTCACATAAGAGTTCAATCAATTACTTTAAGAAGAGACAGGTCTGCAGAGTTGCAAGACTGCTCTGATACCATCTGTAACAGCCCGGTCCCGAGAATGGGGACGGGGTTGTTGGGCGTAAAAGCCGAAAAAAATAGGTAGATTAATCGAAAATTCAGGGGGGTATTTTTAGAATTAAACTAAGTTAGCGCCTCACAACTTAGGCAACTTAACTTCATGACTTGGAAGGACTATCATCTTTAACGAATCAAATGGGTCAAAGGATTCAATCGATTCAAAGGAATGCCAAATCATAGGCCAACCGAAATGTAAACAGAATCCAAAGACAAACATATAGGAATTTGACTTTATAACTAAACAAGAATTCCTCAAAAGCCACAATGGCTAAGACCCATAAAAAGCTCGGAGTCAAATAAATCATACTGTCCCATTCATAGGAGCAAACAAGAAACTAACTCAAAACTTAACTTGAACGAACAGAGTCATGCTTGAAAGGAAAAGCCTCTTCGTAGGCGAACAATAATAACAAGCATGAAAGACTTATTCACAAGTCAACTGAAGATGAATAGATACCAGAATGCTCAATAAGTATGACTATTCAAATAACTCAGAATCATTAAAGGAACAACTGATATATTAAAGAACATGCTTCAAAGACTTTATTGATAACTAGAATTCATAGCATTTAAAACATGCTACTATCAAGAATCTAGTTACACATATCAAGACTAAATACTAACATCAGAGTACTTAGCAGAAACTTAGCGGAAGAAAACATGTAACCATACAGAGCAACAAACTTGAAACCTCAGACAACTCAGACAACCCCACCAACAACACATCACCGGCCTCAGCATCTCAACCTGAAAATATTTGAAAAAGAGGGGGTGAGCACTAATGTACTCAGTGGGGTTTTATGAGAAAACTCTTTAATAAACTTTGGAATATCCAATTAATAACTGGCAGCATATGGAGAGCAAAACGCAAAAGCCCTCTCCATACCCGCAAAACCTTTTACTTCATTTTCTGGTGCCTTTCCTGGCTCAAACCTGCTGTCTACTGCACACTTATGCCTTAGGATGAGAGAGGGGTTACCTCAAGTATCCTCTGAGTATGCGAGGGAATTACCCAGCAGTGACTCCCTTTACTTTCAAATGTTCAACTTTAGTGACACGAAGGTCACAGCATGATAATGCAAATAAACTGTTCTTTGAGCTCGACAACCAGCTTACAACAGAAGTTATATCCTTCCTTAACCTCCTTCCTTACCTAACCTTAACCTTCCTTACTTAACCTTAACCTTCCTTACTTTACCTTAACCTTCTTTACTTGACTTAGCTAGCAATACCAAACCTAGAGCAATCGTCTAAGGCTATTTCTTAAATTGAGCATGATCTCGGCCTATAAGGGATTTAACGCTACACTAACAAGGCAATCCTTAATCTTTAACCATATGAGCTTTTAAGAAAGCATAAACATTCAAATACGAGGAAATGAACGCTGATAAACATCGATTGCAAATAAAGCAATTCTAAACACCTCATGCTAGCATAAATTGTATATAAACAATTATAGCATATCTAAAAATACTTGAGAGCTCACTTAATTTTTACTAACTTCCTTTACTTTATCTAACTCAAATAACAATTCAACATAATCATGCATATAACTTCCTTTATTTCTTTCATTTCCATGTACAGAGACTAAACAGGCAGAACATAAAATATTTTAATTGGATATTTCCCTTGCCTTAACATGCTTCTAGAGTTTAATAGCTCAAACCTTATACTTGGTTTAGAACCACCCACCTCGATGATGAGCATTTTGATAACGAGCGCGTAGACGAAGCAACGAGCCGAAAATCCTTCCTCAGGCCTCCTCGGGGTTCACCTCATCTTTATGAAAGTTGATCAATGACTTGAATCTTTATTCGAGCTCCTAATAAGACATCGACACGATATCTAAACCCTTGACCCTTAAATACAACTTAAAACACGAGAATTTAAAAGATTAAGGCACCCAAAATTACCACAAAAGGGGACGGAAAATATGATTTGATCGATCGAGATTCCGGATGATTGGCCAAATAAAATTCCTGAGCGTTCAATTGACCTCAGAATGAAAATCCGGGAACGCCAACGAATTCCTTGAGAAATTTCCTATAGAATAGGCTTGAAAAATCAAGGCTCGGGTCAACACACGAGATTTCACAAATTTCTAACGAACGCGCTCCTACGGAACAATACTATTCATATCTTCTTTAAACGTGCGTTAAATCACCGGGAACTCAAACGACTTCCGATTCAAAATCCAAAAGTACCGGAATGCTCCTTGGGTCAACACCTTTTAAACATGACCAAAATCGGCTATAATTGAGATCGGATCAAAATTCTCAAAAAGACGATTTTACGAAAAATAAATCCTAAAATCGCGGCTTAGAACCGAAACATCTTAATTATGCTCAAAATTCTTTTTCATATTTCCTAATTAAAATTAGGAATTACTTAATCATATTCTGAAAATCCGGGTTGTTACAGCGCCGGTTGGGTTCCCCGCGACGGGGACCTGGACTCTACGATTTTTTAGGTTTTGCATGAACTGGAATACATTTCCGATGAAGATCGATGATAATTAAATACTTGAAAAACACAAAAACGAGCATGCTTGATTACTTGAAATCGATACTATAACGACATACATGTTATTAACTCTTTTTATAATACTTGGAAATTACGATGAGAATCGAAATACGAAACTTAAACGGGTTTGAATGGAATTTAATGAAATAAATAGGAACAACACAAAATAATAACAGGAACACAACAATAACGAAAAGCGGAAATGAAATGTGGAAATTACTATTCATTTACTTTCTTAATACGATTTTCATCACCGGGGCCTCAAATGACCTCGGATTAAAATTTTGAAAATGCCGACGCACTCCTTTGGTTGAAACCTTTCCAACAAGACCAAAATCGGCTATAACTAAGTTAGGATCAAAATTTTCAAAAAGACGATTTCATGAAAAATGATGCCTAAAGTCGTGACTTACATCTGACATCCCTTAAACCTTATTAAAATCTCTTCCTTAACATCTTAATTATGCTTAAGAATTCTCTAATCCTTATTTGAAAATCTGGGGTGTTGCATCCTACCCTCCTTAAAGAAATTTCATCTTGAAATTTACTGACCTCGAGACATCGAAGACGTCATGAATATCTACCGCCAACCTATAAGCTATCTCGTTAACCTTCTCTAAAATTTCAAAGGTCCAATAAATATGGGCCTTAACTTGTTCCGTTTGCCAAAATGGATTACTCCTTTAGATAGAGATACTTTTAAGAACACATTGTCTCCAACGCTGAAACTCAGCTCCGTCCTTCTTCGATCTGCATATGCCTTCTGCCTATCTTAAGCTTTTTGAATTTGTTAACGAATTAACTCGATCTTCTGGACCGCTTCTTGGACCATCTCGAGTCCAAGTATCCTTCTCTTGCTAACCTCGTCCCAATATACGGACGATCTACACTTCTTTCTGTACAGGGCTTCATAAGGAGCCATGCCGATTGATGATTGGTAGCTGTTGTTGTACGCAAACTCTACCAACAGGAGTAGCTCCTCCCAACTGCTTCCTTGGTCAATAACAACTCCTTTAAGCATGTCCTCCAAAATGTGAATAGTCCTTTCGGACTGACCATCCGTCTGATGATGAAAAGCCGTGCTAAAATTAAGCTTCATTCCCATGGCTTCTTGTAGACTCTTCCAGAATCTTGACGTAAATCTCATGTCGCGATCAGATATGATCGAGACTGGCACTCCACGCAGTCGCACAATTTCCTTAATGTATGTCTAGGCTAATTGATCTAGCCCATCAGTTATCTTAACAATAATAAAATGAGCTGCTTTCGATAATCGATCCACGATTACCGGAATAGCGGTATTGCCTTACTTAGACTTTGGCAATCCTACCACAAATTCCATATTAATATGGTGCCACTTCCATTCTGGAATTTCTAAGGGTTGGAGCAGTCCAGAGGGTTTCTGATGCAAAGCTTTCACTTGCTGGCAATTCAAGCACCTTTCTACGAAGGCGGCTACCTCCCTTTTCATGTTATTCCACCAAACATTTCTCTTGAGATCTTGGTACATCTTGGTGTTTCTGGGATGAGCTGTGTATGGCGTCTCATGCGCTTCACGCATAATCTCTTCTTTTAGCTCCTCATTGTCTCGTATGCATAACCTTCCTTTGAAAAAGAGAGCGTTGTCAGCAGCTTCTGTGAAGGGTTATGAATTACCGAACCGCGCTTCCAGTCTTTTTCTCTTGAGGAATTCATCTCCTCTTTGGGCTTCAACTATCCTTTGCCTTAAGTCGGGCTGAGCGACTATCATGGCGATTTGCGCTTGAATGGTTTTAGGTGGTGTTAGCACCTCTATCCTTAACTTCTCAAACTCTTTGCAAAGATCTTCCTTGACTTGAACTAGCCCTAACTCTGCCTTTTCCTTCCTACTCAGGGTATCAGCTACCATGTTTGACTTGCCAGAGTGGTAATAGATTGTGCAGTCGTAATCCTTTACGAGTTCCCACCACCTTATTTGCCTCAAATTAAGATCCTTTTGCTCGAAGAAATACTTCAAACTCTTGTGGTCCGAATAGATCTGCACTTAGCTCCATAGAGATAGTGCCTCCAAATCTTCAGCACGTGAACAACCGCTGCTAACTCCAAATCATACGTGGGGTAGTTCTGCTCGTGATTCTTAAGTTGTCGCAAAGCATATTTAAATTTCCTCTTTGCATTAGCACGCATCCTAATCCTTTCCTTGATGCATCCGTCTAGACCATAAAATCTTCATTCCCTTCCGGAATGGCTAATACTTGGGCTGAGGTCAACTTCCTCTTCAAAGTTTGGAAACTTTCTTCACACTCTGGCGTCTATTTGAACTTGAAATCCTTCTTTAATAGGCGTGTCATGGGCTTAGATATCGTCAAGAATCCTTCAATGAATCTGTGATAATATCCGGTGAGTTCTAAGAAACTCCTTATCTCGTTCACGCTCTTTGGAGATTTCTAATTACTTATCACTTCTATCTTGGTTGGATCTACCTTGATTTCTTCAACTGACACTATGTGTCCCAAAAACATAACCTCTTTAAGCCAAAACTCGCATTTGCTAAACTTAGCATAAAGCTTTTCTTTCCTTAATGTCTCCAGCACCACTCTTAGGTGTTCTTGGTGCTCCAACTCCTCTTTTGAATAGATGACGATGTTATCTATAAAGACCAGCACAAACTTATCCAAATATGGGTGAAATACCCAGTTCATTAGATCCATGAACACTGCTGGGGAATTTTTTAATCTAAAAGGCATTACTATAAACTCATACTGCCCATAGCAAGTTCTAAAAGCAGTTTTGGGGATATCTTCCTTTCGAATCTGTTAAAATTTGTTAGCTCAAATACTGTGAAAAATAAAACTATGTGCAAAATTATACACAATATTGTAGTCAGTGTTACTCACTTTACCAACAACATTGTCACAGGAAATTTATAGAACAGTTTGCACGAAAATAACTTTAAAACACAAGTAAAAATAGCTTGTGAAAAATGTTAACGTGCAGATAATAGAGTTGATGTTGAAGCCAGTGTTAACCACTATACCTTCAAAACACAGCGGAAATTTAAAGCAACTTGCACGAATGATAGTTTTAAATCACACACCTTCAGTATGTGATTGCCTCAGGGTGAAATTCACTAACATAAGTGAAATATAAAAACAATACAAGTGCTGTCTTGGTTCACTTCCTTGACAACATTGCATACAACATAAGAGAACTATCTTAGCTTCACTCACTTGAATAATCTCTCAAAATATCTATCTAAACATATAGATAGATTACAACAAGTCACTCTACATCCTAGACTTCTCAAAGTTGACTATCTAACCTACACACACAACTAGAATAAAAGTCTTCAGCTGATTGGGACGCTAGGCAGATGTCGGAGAGTATGTCTTGGATCTTCAAGACAACACTAGATGCAAGATTCAGAGCTTCTCACAAACCACGGTGATAACCTGCTTGCATCAAAGATAAAACAACATAGAGATATTTCTCGGTTCACTCCCTTGAATAATCTCTATGAAAATAATAGAAATTGTCCTTGCTTCACTCACTCAGACAACTCCTGTAAAAATCACTACCTAGCACCTAGATAGATAAACAACGTCTACTGGAAGACCTCGCAACATTCAATCTAATCTACACCCTACAAACACAACAAGGATACATACCTTTATTGATCCAGACAATAAGGAAGATGTCGATGTGAATGTTGATGAGTTCCAGTAGACACTAGACTCAACCTTCGATCTCTCTGAATTCTTCGTAGCAACACGTCTTAGGTTAGGTGAATGATTTCAAGGTCTAAAGAGACCTTAAATACTTCATCTATCTTGTATTAGCAGTTGTTCCACGATCCTAAGAGGCATGGACTTGAATCAACCACCTTCCACTTTCCATTACTGTAGTGGACTTGAATAACTGCTTTCTGCATTACGGAGCACACGTTCTTCAACATCGTATAATAGTGGCAGTTACTCTAGTGACCGGCGTTGATAAGTCCATTTATTTGGGGTTTTTATGGGCATTTTGTTCGTTATAAATGTCCTTTTTTCGTGTGTTTTGAGTAAAAAAGAACCAGGATGAGGTTAGGGGGCATTACGGAGGTCAATTCTGGCGAAATGGGCATTTTATACCCTGTTATTCAAGAAAAATCCAAGCTTAATATTTAATCAGAGGAACTGGGTACTACTTTCAGCACTCATCCTATATTTGGGTGGTGGAATAGGCATATCAGAGATGGATGAGGCTGACTGCAAGATGCCGTGCCCACTTTGCTCATGCAGACTTGACAACAATGGGGCTGGACTAGGGCGAATGCGAAAAACTCAGAAATCAGTTGAAGAGAGAGAATAGAAGGATAGCTACATTATCCGAAGAAGAGTTGGAGGTGGACTGGACTCTTGGAGGCATGGCAACCGAAAGATAAGCATAATCTCAAAAAAATAGGGATTTGATCGAGATAAGGCTTATCCAGACAGATCAGCGAGGGCACACTAGCTCCGAAAATCCAGTAAAGACCCTAACTTGTTGGGGGGATCTCTGATTCGGAAATGTTAGCAAGCCTATGGGATGACTAAGTACATAATTGCATTGATCTAAGTGTATACACTAAGCCTAAACACTGAGTGAAGAGAGTTGTGAGGATTAACATGCTAAACTCATTTTTGACCTATTTAAGCTTCTTTTAATTCTGGAAACATAGTTTTTGGTAGTCAGAAACATTGCTACACTTTTACTTTCGTGCATTTTCATTTTCGTACACTGGTTGGGCAGCAACAAACAATCCATTGGCCTTAAGCCATTGGGACTTAGGATTATGTTCATAAAATCAACGTTGGAGTTGAGTATTTTTACCTATTAAATCAGTAAGTTTTCTTGATAATTATGTCTTTAATTTTTGCTATTTCAATTATGTCTAGCCCTCTCGGCTAGATCTTTAATTCTGGCGTTTGAACAATGAAGTTGGTTTGAGTATAAATCTGGACTCGTGAGGCCAAAATGGGTATAATAATGCATGATAAGTTTTCGTTGATTCTTAAGCCTTGTTCCACATGAGCATGTGTCTGAAGTTCCCAATGTGGCTGATCACTAGTTAGGTAAAGAGGGCACGCCACTATTAATTAAATTGGTGAATCGTGACTGTATGTCGGTTCATATAGTAATAAGGGAATCAATGGGGTGTTGTGGGCACAAGAGGAATCAGTTGAACACAACAGATCTGGGTCCGTCTAGGGTACACTGCTGCTTGTTTGCTTACATCTCTTAGAGGAATCAGGAGGTGGGTAACTGGTTAGGGGTTTAATCGAAGAGGAATCACTTTTAAACCTAAAATGAAAGGATGGATAGGAGATGCAGAGAGGAATCCGGTCACCATAACTAGATGATCTATCATGTATGAAAATCGGTGTGCCCATGATCCAGTTGTTTTATGTCTAAACCAAATTCTAGTTCAAATGCCAGAACGTTTTGTTATTTGATATTTTCTTTAGTTTCTTTTGCATACTTAAATTTAGTTTAGTGAAAACCCCAAACCCCCTTTGTGATTGGTTACTTAAAGGTGGAATCGCGACAACTCTCTGTGGGATCGACCCGTACTCATTGGCTAGCTACGCTCGCTGTGGGCACAGGAGTTTATAAATATATTTTGAGTGCGAAACGACCGCGCATCAAAATTGACGCCGTTGTCGGGGAGCTGGTTTCTAGTGATTTTATCTTCCACAATTGGTGAGCCTGGAAGTTGATGCCCAGGGGCTCTTCAGAGGAGACTCTATTGTACGATCCAGAGATAGAGAAGACTTCGAGGAAAAATCGGGCAGCAGCAAAGAGGGCACGCCAAGAAACAAATAGACCTCGTGAGCCCACACCACCATTAGAGGATCAAGGGCACGAGGAAGAAAGACAGTTTGAGAACGGCCACAACATCACCATGGCCGCAAATGAAAATGCCGCGAATGGCAATGCGGATGATAACAGGACTTTATGGCAGTTAGTCTTCCCGACCAACATGAATCTGCGCCCAATGGGCATTACACTCCTAGCTGTGACTCAGAACTGGGATATTCATGCAAACTTCATCCAGATCTTACCGAAGTTTCACGGAATTCCTGGAAAGGATCCACAAAGACACTTGCAAGACTTTGAGATAGTTTACCAAACTCAACCATCCGACCATGGGCGAGAAGAGTATGTGCGGTTGCTCTCATTCCCTTTTACTCTTCAAGATGGGGCACGAGACTGGTTGTACACACTACCAACTGGCGTTGTGACCCCATGGAGACAACTTCAGCAGAAGTTTTTGGAGAAATATTTTCCAGCATCCAGAGTGCAAGAAATGAGAAGAAGGATAGGGAGCCTGAAGATGGGAACTAACGAAAGTTTCTATGACTACTAGGGAAGATTCCAGGCGATGCTGGCAAAATGCCCACAACACCAGATTACTGAACATGATTTGATTTAGTATTTTGTCAGAGGATTGAGACCACATGAGAGGACGATCGTGAATGCCTCATGCGGAGGATCTATTTTGAACAAACAGCCTGTCGAACCATTCAGAATTGTCACTGAAATGGCTGAAGATAACCGAGACTTCGGTGGAGAGGGCATTTGAGTTGTAGGTGAATCAGAAAGGTTACCGGACCAGGATAGCAAGATTGATAGATTATGTGATAAAATCGAAAAAATTTTGTCCGGTGTAAGTATGGCGAAGAAGCCCAGACCTTGTGGAGTATGCAAAAGCATGTCTCATTTTACTGATGAATGCCCTACTCTACAAGATGAGGTAGAGGAAGTAAACACTGTAGGTGGCCAGAATGGGCATTCCAGAAGATATGATCCCCATTCTCAGACTTATAATCCTGGCTGGAGAGACCATGAAAATTTCAGGTGGAGAAGGCCAGAGGATGGGCATCCTGCACACCCATTACAACCACCAGAAGAAAAGAAAAAGTACAGGTTAGAGGATCTTGTGTATACCATGGCTGAGGAAAATGAGAAATTTAAGCAAGAGACTCGAGCTGGTCTCTCGCACATGAGCAAGCAAGTCAATCAGCTAGCTCAAGCCATGTATAAGATGGAAGAGAAAAATGGGAAGCTACCTTCCCAGGTGGAGAACCCAAGAGAACAGGTGAATGTAATGACTCTAAGGGGCGGAAAAGAACTTCCAGAGATGAACAGACCAGTAGAAGAGAAGGATGATGTGCCCTTGGAAGAAGAGGTGGAAAACATTCCCACGGAGGACGAGGCACAAGAAGCTGAACAGAAGAATACTGTGCCCACTCCAGAAGTAAAGCAGCCTGTTAAAGTGCCCATTCCAGTAAAATGGAAGCCTCCCTTTCCAGGGAAATTGGCACAAAATAGAAAAGAAGAAGAAACTAGGGAAATGCTAAAGGTATTCAGCAAAGTTGAAATCAATATTCCACTAATTGAGGCAATCAAACAAGTGCCGCGATATGCCCGGTTTCTGAAGGAGCTTTGTACTAGAAAGATGTGATTCAATGACGATGCAAGGTTCCTAGTTGGGGAGAATGTATTGGCTGTGATACAGAAAAAATTACCTAAGAAACGTGATGATCCAGGGATGTTCATGATTCCTTGTATCATAGGGAACAAGAAAGTGGAAAAGGCCATGCTGGATTTGGGGGCATCAATCAACGTAATGCCCCTATCGGTGTTTAAAGAATTAAAGATTGGACCTCTGAAGGAAACTCGTGTGGTCATTCAGCTTGCTGACAGGTCTAATGTATATCCAGAAGGCCTCATTGAAGATGTATTGGTCAAGGTGGATGAGTTTATTTTCCCAGCAGATTTTTATGTGCTTGATATGGGCACAACGACTTTAAATTCTTCAATTTTATTGCTGGAAAGGCCTTTCATGAAGATAACTCGAACCAAGATCGATGTGGACAAAGGCACACTAACGTGTGAGTTTGATGAGGAAACAGTGACATTCAACATATTTGAATCACTAAAGCACCCCCCTGATACAGAGAATTGCAGTTTTGTGAATACCTTCCGTCACCCGAATCGATCTACTCTATCCATGGTGAGCAATAGAGATCCATTGGAATGGGCATTGTGGGATGGACTGACTGACCAAGATGCCCTAGATGAAAATGTTGACATCGAGGAACGAATTATGATGCTTTATTCATTTGAAGAAATACCATACGGCTGTGTAGATTATGGTGTGCCCATTCGGAGAAATGATGATAAGCTGATGCCTTCTATTATCAAAGCACCCATGCTGGAGTTGAAGGCATTACCAAGGCATCTGAAATATGCCTATTTAGGGAATAATGAGACTCTCTCTGTAGTCATAAGTGCAGGGTTGAATCAAGCTGATGAGGACCGCCTTTTGAGATTGCTGAGACTATAAATGGAGGCACTCGGATGGACTTTGGCAGATATAAAGGGCATTAGCCCAGCGGTTTGCATTCACACGATTCTGTTGGAAGATGATGCAAAGCCCTTTCGTTATCCACAAAGAAAGCTCAATCCAGTGATGAAGGATGTGGTGCTAAAGGAGATAATTAAGCCACTGGACCAGGGCATTACATAACCTATTTCAGATAGCAAGTGGGTTAGTCCAATCCATGTTGTGCCCAAGAAGTCGGGCATTCAAGTGGTAAAAAATGAGAAAGGAGAGCTTGTGCCCACACGACTGCAAACTGGCTGGAGAATTTGCATTGATTATCGGAAGCTGAACACGGTCACGCGGAAGGATCATTTCCCACTTCCATTCATTGACCAGATGCTGGAGAGACTCGCAGGAAATAATTTCTTTTGTTTCTTAGATGGATACTCAGGATATAAGCAAATTGCAGTAAATCAAGAGGACTAGGAGAAATCAACATTCATGTGCCCATTCGGTACATTTGCCTATTGCAGAATGCCATTTGGCCTCTGCAAGGCTCCTGGCACGTTTCAGCAATGTATAATGAGCATATTCTCTGATTTGCTTGAAAATTGTATTGAGGTGTTCATGGATGACTTCACGGTGTATGGAAGCTGCTTTGACCGGTGCTTAGATAATCTGGAGAAAGTGTTGCAGCGTTGTGTGGACAAATGCCTAGTGCTGAACTATGAAAAATGTCATTTCATGGTCAGAGAGGGCATTGTACTGGGCCATGTGATTTCTGAGAGTGGAATTGAGGTTGATAAGGCCAAGGTGGACATAATTGAAAAGCTACCATATCCCACTTCGGTGAAGCAAGTGAGAGGATTCCTGGGGCACGCTGAATTTTACAGGAGGTTTATCAAAGATTTTGCAAAAATTGCCCAGCCTATCACTCACTTACTGCAGCAAGATGTTCCCTTTGAATTTGATGAGGAATGTAAAAAGGCATTCAATTTTCTGAAGAAGCAACTGATCACAGCACCAGTCATTCAACCACCAGATTAGGGAATGCCCTTTGAGATTATGTGTGATGCCAGTGGATATGCTGTGGGCGATGTACTGGGTCAGAAGCGAGGAAAAGAAAGCCATGTAATTTACTATACCTCCAAAACGCTGAATGGGGCACAATGTAATTACACCACCACTGAAAAAGAGCTATTGATAGTAGTGTTTGCATTCAAGAAGTTTCGGTCTTATTTCTTGGGAGCAAAGAGCATTGTCTATACAGATCACGGTGCCTTGAGGCACTTGATGGCAAAAAAGGAGACGAAGCCGAGACTAATTAGGTGGATCCTGCTTTTGCAGGAGTTTGATGTCGAGATAAAGGATAAGAGTGGGGCACAGAACTTGGTAGCTGACCATCTGAGCCGGATGCTGAATGAGAAAGGCGGCGAAATGCCCATTGCCGATCATTTTCCTGATGAGCATTTATATTCAGTACGGGGCACACCAGCACCCTGGTATGTGGATATAGTGAACTACCTAGAGTCTGGGGAAATGCCTATTAGGTACCCATGGTACCAAAAGAATAATTTGAGGTAAGAGAGCAAGTTCTATGTCTGGGATAGCCCTATTCTTTGGAGAAGGTGTGCTGATCAAATCATAAGAAGACATGTTCCAGATCATGAAATTAAGGAGATTTTGAAGCATTATCATAACTATGCTTGCGGAGGGCATTTCGGACCAAACCGAACAGCAAGATGAGTTCTGGATTGTGGGTTCTTTTGGCCCAGAATATTCAAGGATGCCCACAACATCTGCAGAAGGTGTGACCAGTACCAAAGGGTAGGGAATATCACAAGAAGGAATGAAATGCCCATGACGCCCATCATGCCAGTGGAAATTTTTGATGTCTGGGGAATGGATTTCATGGGACCCCTTGCAAATTCCAAAGGGAACCATTACATTATCCTGGCAGTTGATTATGTGTTGAAATGGGTAGAAGCAAAGACTACTCCTACCAATGATGCAAGGGTAGTAGCCGCATTTCTGAAATCCCACATTTTTAGTCGGTTTGGTGTGCCCAGGTCCATCATCAGTGATCAAGGGACCCATTTTTGCAACCAAATGCTGGAAAGATTGTTGAAGAAGTATAGGGTTCACCTTAGGGTCACCACACCTTACCATCCCCATGGAAATGGCCAAGCTAAAGTCTCAAATCAAGAAATTAAAGCCATTCTTGGGATGGTTGTGGCTCCGAACCGAAAAGATTGGAGTATTCATCTGGAAGATGCCTTGTGGGCATACCGAACTGCATTCAAGACTCCAATTGGGATGTCCCCATACAGGATGCTATTTGGGAAGTGTTGTCATCTGCCAGTCGAGCTGAAACACAAGGCACGATGGGCACTTCAGAAGCTGAACATGGATAAGGATACAGCTGGGCACTTCAGAATATTTCAGATTCAGGAGCTCGAAGAAATGAGAATGGAAGCCTATGATAATGTTGTGCTTTACAAGGAAAAGATGAAGAGGCTTCATGACCAAGTGATTAGAAGAAAGAGATTCTTCCCAGGACAAAAAGTGCTTTTGTACCACTCAAGGTTCAAACTTATGGGAGGAGGACTAAGGACCAAGTGGGTCGGTCCATTTGAGATGTATTCATAATGCCCAAATGGGGCAATTGAGCTGATAAATCCCGATACTGGAGGGCGCTTCAAAGTGAATGGTCACCGTGTGAAAGATTACCTTAGGCACTCTGATGAGGATGTCACAATGATCTAGCTCGCAGAGCCCACTCACGCCTAATCTAGGATGATGTCATACCCACGACAATAACTGGGGCGCTACTGGGAGGCAGCCCATGTATTTATTTGTCATTTTTCTTTTATATTTATTTTAAATAAGTTTCCAGTTTATTACATTAGATTAGGGGTAATTTTACGCTTGTTTTTGGATAAGTATGTGATCTGCAGGTCAGGATAAGGAGAGAGAAACCAAGGATCAAGATAAATCCCGGGAAAATAGGGATTTTGAAGCAGTGCATTTTGAAGAGATAAAGTTCGTTCCGATTTTCCAGGGGATAAGGCTTATCCGTTGATGTGGGCATACTGATTTAAATAAATCTTTGGAAATTTGAAGAGTTACAGTCAGTTCAGGAACAGTAACCCACTTTAATAAAAAGCCAACCCCACAAAATCTTAACTTTCACTTTCATTCTTTTCGGGAAAAAATTAAAATTTCCTCTCCTCTCCCTCTCAAAACCCTAAAGCATTCCTCTGCAAATTTTCAAACTTCAATAATGGTGAACACACGAGGTAAAAAGGTAGTACCAAAAGCGGGAGTCAAGGGCAAGCTAGAGTTCGACACTCCAGTCACTTCTGCAGAGCCCACCCCAGCTAAGGTGGTGAAGAAAAAGGCTGTAAACCCTAAGGAAAAAGTTGCACCTGTAACAGCCACTTCATGCGAACCGGAGAAAGAGCCTGTAGCTGAAGCAAGCTCTGCTACACCATTGCAAGAGGAACGTGCTGAAGATGACACCACTGTGGGTAGAACACAAGAAGAAGAGGAAGTGGCCACGGAGCCCATATAAGAACCTACTAAAATAGCCTCTAAAAAGGTAAAAATCGGCTAGGGTTCCGACGCCTCCGCCGTCTGAAGAGTTTGTTGAAGAGGAAGAGAACGAGCAAGAAGAGGGTGACGACGAAGCCCTAGATGACTATGTAAATGAGTTGGATGAAGAGGAAACATAGCCCGCAGAGGAGCAAATCCAAGAAGAAGGACCTGCTGAGATCAAGAAACGGGCACTGGAAAAGGCAAAGGAAAAAAAGAAGGTCGGAGAGCCCATTCTGGAACAAGCAACTGAGCAGCCCGCCGCTTTCTAACAAGACGAAACCGAGGAAGAGGTTTCAGAACATCAAGATCAGCAACAGCAGTAGAGTGAGCCATCTCAAGGGAAGATGCTCGAAGATGAGCCCTCAGAGGACTAACCACCCAAGCAGAGGGTGGAAAAAGTGGTGGCCATGAAAGCAGGGGCCAAGCTAGCTGGGGAGCCCTCCTCGAAGAAGAGAAAAGATATAGAGGACATCCTACACCTTGATCCTAAAAAGGGTAAGGAGGTAGGGAACCCCACTCCGAGTAAGCCAGGGAGTGGCCCGCCACCAGTCCGAGGCATTATAAATTCGAAGGGGGTCCATACTGAGTCGCTTGCAGCTCTTGGGATAGAGCAGGAGGTAAGGGATTTATTTTTTGCAATTGGTTGAGAGTTTTTTCTGGATATGGTGTGTGTTATTTTTCCTGGATTGTCTTGTGATTTTGTTAATAGCCTGAAAATAAAAACTGTGAATAAGCCTGCTACGTCTACTAGGGTTATGAATTTTAAAATTCTGGCTAAGAGTTTCTCTATGTCTGCTCATGATCTAAACATGATGTTGGGCATCGTGTCATATTTGGGCCTCCAGGAGGAGGAATATGAGGATGCAATAACTATTGTGCCCGACTCCGCTGAGGGAGTCGAGGCAAAATGGGCTGAGGTTGGTGACGGCTCCACTTACCAAAGTAGAGCCACAAAAGGGTATTGTTTGAACAATGAGGCTTTGAGATTCTGCCACAGAGTGCTTTCCTATAGTTTCTTTGGTAGGAAAGATAGTTCGAATTCCATAACTAATCAAGAGCTTTTTATTCTTTGGTGTATGGTTAAGAAAATAAAAATTAATTTTGGTTCTATGGCCATCGCACATTTCAGGGAGATTAAAACTCACCCTAAGCATAGATTCTCGTGTGCCCAGTTCATTACCCAAATTGTTGTTAGGTCTAGGTTGCTAGATTTAAGCACCACTGATCTAGTCTCCCTCCCCATGGAATTCTTTGATATTGCTTGTTTAAGAAGAATGCAGGATGTGGTGGATGATGAAGAAGGAAAGCATGTTTTCTATGTGCCGAGGGCAGACCCCTCGAGCCTTTTGATGATTGCAGGTACATCCAGGAAGCCACACGCAGGAAGGGCACAACAAGGGGAGCATCTGGTTACTATGATTCTGAAGAAGTTGGAGGTGTTGGGGAATGCCCAGTCCCAGACAGAAGAGAAGCTAGACCGCATTGAGACCACCATGAGAGCCTACTTTAAGCACGTTGGGTTTTTATACCCAGCGCCCTCATCTGATTGAATTCTGGTTCTTTTCCTTCTTTAGATTAGGTTTTGTTTTCTTTTCTTTTCTTTTTGCTGTAGTTTGTGTGTCGCCCCTATTCACCCACTTTGCATAGTGTAAAGTGTTTGGGCGGGGGCATTCCAGTTTGTTCTTTTTTATGTTTGTGGTTGTGTCAGTTTTAACACTTTCCAAATTGCAAAGTGTGTAGGTGGCTAGTTGAGTCGAGCATGCTGCCTGAAAAGTCTATGTGGCCATTAATTTTAATATTTTCAACCTTAAACTGCTTTATATCAAAATTCAGCATGTCCGCATAAGATAGGGATAACGAAAGAGTTTAGCATGCCCTGGGAAGATTCGAGCCTAACACTGTATGCCCATTTCACAGCTTTCTTTACTTCATGTGTGAACAATTATGTGCTTAGAAATTCTAGAACTTGCTATTGTTCTGTTTGACGCTTGGAAATTGTTGATGCATAAGTAAATGACATAGGCCATTTTGTTTTACTGAGCCACTGAAAGGAAAATCTTACCCACCAATGATACAGCCTTTGTAGCCCTTTGAGCCTACGAAATGCCCTGGCAGAGTTTTTGTTTGGGATGGTGAAATATATAGCTAGGGCATTACAAGAGCCTGAAAAGAAGAAAAAATGGGAAAGGCAGAATCATTGAGGGATACTTATGAAAAGGCTAGAAAAGATAGGGGAATAAGAAAAAAATGATAAAAGAAAAAAAAGAAAAAATAAAATTCCCCTAGTCTTAAGTGTTCAGAAAGCCCAAGAGTAAGTAATATTTGTTGTCTGAACGGGGCACAGCAGGGTAATGAGTTAGAAAAAATAGAGGGGGTTTGTACAGAAATAAAGCCCCACCTACATGAAATGCCCACTATAACCTAAAAAGCCCTATTGATACTTATACATCTATGGTTTCTAGAGATTGATAATAGAATGTTAGGAAGCCTATGGGATGACTAAGTACATAATTGCATTGATCTAAGTGTATACACTAAGCCTAAACACTGAGTGAAGAGAGTTGTGAGGATTACCATGCTAAACTCATTTTTGACCTATTTAAGCTTCTTTTAATTCTGGAAACATAGTTTTTGGTAGTCAGAAACATTGCTACACTTTTACTTTCGTGCATTTTCATTTTCGTACACTGCATGGGCAGCAACAAACAATCCATTGGTCTTAAGCCTTTGGGACTTAGGATTATGTTCATAAACTCAACCTTTGAGTTGAGTATTTTTGCCTATTAAATCAGTAAGTTTTCTTGATAATTATATGTTTAATTTATGCTATTTCAATTATGTCTAGCCCTCTCGACTAGATCTTTAATTCTGGCGTTTGAACAATGAAGTTGGTTTGAGTATAAATCTGGACTCGTGAGGCCAAAATGGGCATAATAATGCATGATAAGTTTCCATTGATTCTTGAGCCTTGTTCCACGTGAGTGTGTGTCTGAAGTGCCCAATGTGGCTGATCACTCGTTAGGTAAAGAGGGCACACCACTATTAATTGAATTGGCGAATCGTGGTTGTGTCGGTTCATATAGTAATAAGGGAATCAATGGGGTGTTGTGGGCACAAGAGGAATCAGTTGAACATAATAGATCTGGGTCCGTCTAGGGCACACTGCTGCTTGTTTGCTTACATCTCTTACAGGAATCGGGAGGTGGGTAACTGGTTAGGGGTTTAATCGAAGAGGAATCACTTTTAAACCTAAAATGAAAGGATGGATGAGGAGACGCAGAGAGGAATCCGGTCACCATAACTAGATGATCTATCATATATGAAAATCGGTGTGCCCATGATCGAGTTCTTTTATGTCTAAACCAAATTCTAGTTCAAATGCCAGAACGTTTTCTTATTTGATATTTTCTTTATTTTCTTTTGCAGACTTAAATTCAGTTTAGTGACAACACCAAACTCCCTTTGTGATTGGTTACTTGAAGGTGGAATCGCGACAGCTCTATGTGGGATCGACCCGTACTCATTAGCTAGCTACGCTAGCTGTGGGCACAAGAGTTTACAAATATATTTTTAACGCGAAATGACCACGCGTCAACGTTCACCTACAATGGTTAGTGTCTAAGACAGAGTGGAAACATCACGTCTCTATAAATCTGGAACATATTTTGAGCTAGTCAAAATCAAACATCATCCACGATTTAATCCAGAATTATTTAACCAATAAATCCCTAAATATGTAGAAAATAAAATGTGACAAAAATCACAAAATAATCAGATTAATTTAAAATAAATTAATCGTAAAAAATATGAAATAACAAGATTAAACTTTAAGTCCACCGATTGTTGTTGAAGTCGATGTTACATGCAACACTCGCTGTAACACGTCTCCACATCATGGAATCCAATCACCACTACTCTTATAACGGCCAACAAAGTCTTCATCCTGCAGACACATGTTAGAAACCAAAGGTAGTGGAGAAATGTTCCTTAAAATTAGGAACTGTTTTGACAAAGTCAAAACCCTGAAAGTTTGAAGCTTATCTCTTTATTCATTCATAATAAATCAACTAAAAACATGGGAATAATAAAGAGATAAGATTCAATAATTCATCAGATCAATTATAATTAATTAATCCGAAAATATAGAAGAAGAATAAGATTAACTTCCAGAGAGTTGTACTAGATGTCACGAGAATGACAGAACATATTCGATATAACATTGACTTCGATATTATCAATCAGAGTGATAACATCATCTAGAACACATCATTCTCAATAGTAATGATCCAAAGGTAATTGCTCTCCAGATCATCTTCTCTTGTTACACTCTCTTCAACTTCGGATAACTGCTCCACTATATGTGACAGTTATTCAAAGACAGAGAGAACATCATGGTTCCTGAAAAGTAGGAACCAACTTTGACTGATTCAAAGTTAGTTATAATCCATGATTTAAACCTGTTTTCACCTACTAAATTATCTGTAAAATCATGGAAGTAATCAGTGATAAAAATCACAAAATAATCATATCAATTTAAAATAAATTGATTCTAAAAATTATGAAATGAAAAGATTATCATCCTGGAACAGACTGATGTTACGGAAAAGACGGAACAACATTAGATGCAACATTGATTTCCATGTTACATCTTTTGCAACCGTTACCAGCTAACCACTCCTACACAATCTGCAATATTAAGGGAGCTATACCAGTCTTCCCACATTCAGTACCTGCAAGGCGGTTAGACAAAGTAGGGAAAGAAAATAGTGGTTCCTTAAAAGTAGGAACTAATTTTGACCATTTCAATATTAAGTTTATCCACTATCTTAACCACCTATATCCACTATTTTAAATTCAAATCTCGTGGATATATTTAATTAAGATAGACAAATTAATGAGATTAATTCAAAGAGAATTAATCCTAAAAACCAGGAAAGGATAAGATTACTATATGTAATGTTTCGGTCAATGTTGTCGGAATGGTGTTACACAGTATGTATAACATTGAGGACAATGTTATCAACATTGTTGATAACATCTGATGTAGCACCATTGCTAACAATCTCCCCCTTAATCTTATCCTTTCTGCAGAAAACATAAAAACTCAATATTTACAGTTAAAGCCGCAGCGGAAAACTTTGGAGATTAAAATCTCCCCCGTAAGGTTTGCTCCCCCTTAAGTTATTACCTGTACAATAATATACAACAATTTTGGGTATAATCCCCTGTACAGAACTGAATGTGAACATTAAGATGTTCACAAATGGATTGACATGTTAGCATAACATGTCAAAAATTTAACAGACATATGTGAGCATATATCAAAATACAATTTCAGATGAATCACACATCATCTTAAACACAAAGTCAGATGAATCATGGATCATCAAAAATCAATAATCATATCCCATGATTAAAAAATAGATATCACATGAATATCAAAAGCAAAGATGTATATTGGCATATACACCTGACAAATTGATGTTTAGCACATCAGTAAAAAAGAAGTGATGTTCAGCACATCAACAAACTAAAAATGTTCAATGCTTACAAACCATAAAGAGTTCAACTCTTTAAAACATCTACATGTATCAGCAATCTACTCCCTCTTTTTGTGTAGAAAGAAAGACTTTGAATTCTCTTCGCATGTCCACCATAACATTATTCATCAATGTTTTGAAGTGAATCATGGATTCCAATTGCTCAATGTAGGATTTGAAATTGAAGACCGACAGTTGGAACATCTGGGCAGTATTGACTTCAATATCTATTCTATTATTAATATAAACATTAGTAACAAAATAATTAGAGACAGACAGCTGAATCAATTTGGTGTTGATCCACTCGGCAACATCATCGTCAATATCAACATGAACATTGATCTATGATGGGGTTAAGATAGAAAGTGCAGTAGCAAATTATGGTAGTTCCACAACACGATCTCCCTTGTCATGTACAAACACTGCACCATACATATTCTCGCACGAGAAACCAACATCAGGCACTAAGCTTTAAAAGAAATCCAATATAACATTAGCATTAAAAAGACAAAACTTAGTTACCATCTTCCAAAGAGGTCTCTCCATAAATAAACATCCATATCATATTTCTCAAGGCTTAGCAGTTCAATGAATTTCTTATGTTTAATTGGTCATTGAGACACAATTTGAGACAAATCACGAGTCGCGTGAGAAAAAAATTGCTAAACACCTTTCTAAAATAATAGAGAGAACCTGAGGAATAGGTATTGCATGTATTTGAATGCTTGGTTGTCCATTGCAGCATCATGGTTAGAATTCATTGAAAAGAAATACTGAGAAACTACTGATGTTAAAACTGGTGTGTCCTGGACAGAGACAACTTCCGCTGCAATATTCAAATTCTGGATATTCTTATCAACTTGATCTTTTCACTGCATATTTTCTTCATAAAAAAAATCCTTTTCTCTTTTGATCTCTTCTCTATAGTGGTAGTCAGGACATCAGCTTCTTTGAACTTCTTGCAGCTTGACAACAAAATTAATTTCATGAAACCTCTTTCATATTGATAAGATGCATGATACCCACTATCATTACTCCTTTAGCAGGACATGTAACATTCAATTTCAGATCTGGATCTCTGGGGTTACCAACATCTTCTCAAATGGAAAACATTTAGTGGCTTCAGATTCAAAACACTTGTTGTTGGAAACGTCACTGAGTAAAATATTTCATCATCTTGCTTCTCTGTAGATAGATTTGGAGCATGAGACATAGCAAGTTCATTCATTTCAGCACCAGCATGTTCAGTCATGATATGATTTGAAGTGACAGTCGGTGTTGAAGTTGATGATGGATTTCCAACTGACTTCTCATACATTTCTTTGAACACGTTGAACATGGTAAAGAGATCCTTTAGATCAACTATTTTAACCCTATAAAGCTTTTAGAGAGGAAAAACTGGAGAAAATGATGAGAAAATATAAAGGCCAATGAGGAAATGAGAGAAATTAAGAGCCACACTCGAGTGTTTATGGGATGAAGTCTATTAAACATTGGCTCATGAAATCACCCTTCACACATTAACTAACTCCCCATTTATCCAATAAGAGGTAGAACTCAAGTATCACCTTTTTAGAATGTATATCTTTAGTAATCCAGAAAGCGCCATATCTTTTAAGGCCAGACACATACAAGAAAAAATAAACAAATGCATGACAATAAACTAAAAGGAGAAACATACAATTTAATATAGATATACATTTCAGAAACACTAATTTCGAGAATAACATCTCAATGAACATCAATTCAAGCACAGTCCACAAATTTCATTGAATTTCGATGATGAATGAAGAGATCAATTTCTTACCTCTTTTTGAATAGAACACACTGTTGTATTAAACACCATGTGTCTAGATAGAAATCGATCGAAAATGTATTACCTTACCACCATTTTACCTGAGTGCATCATCACCGCGAATGCCGTGCCCCAAGTTACTAAGTGATAATCGTACATTTTCAGAAGAGTGCACATGATATGTAACATCCAAGCCTTACTATTGTGCTCGTAGTTTTATATCAAGGCAAATTATTCATCATCATATGTTTATATCATGGACATTTCTCTAAGAAAGACTGATCATTGAGACATTAAACACGATCAAAGTACAACTGAAATAAATATCTAAGATTAAACAAAATGCAACATGCATATGAAAAAAAAAAGACACAAATAAATACTGATGTTGGACAGAACAGATACGACATAGTGTCCAACATCGACTATGCAGAGATTGCATAACACACAAACTAAGAAATTTCCATAAAGAACAGAATCTATAAAAAACATGGGCCTTTATAAAGATATCTCCATTCAATTTTTCAGATGATATATATATATATCCAATGCGAATGATACCATTGTTCACCAAATACTGGACAAAGTGATGACATATGTCAATGTGTTTGGTGTGAAAGTGTTGGACCAGGTTTTTTCAGATATCAATCGCATTTGCATTAACATAGAACAGGGTCAACACTCTGATTGACATTTCATAACCATTCACAACAAAGCAAGCATATTCAAATACATGAAAGTATTTAAAGTTTTGTTTTCTCTATTTCAAACACTCATTCCTTCACTGCAAAGAGAGACCATGTTTCCAATGTGATATGCAGTGTGACAGCTTCAGTACATAGCACAGCTTTTTCAATAATCTTTTGGACTGCAAAATCTCCTGTAGTGTCAGATTTTTCCTTTATTTGCATATACAACATCACAATCAACATTCTCGAATTTTCTGTCATGGTTAGTTAAAATACAAGAAACACTAGCACAAAATTGAGAACTTAAGGTCAAGTAGAGTTTCTTGAAAACTTTAACCACTTTACATTCTTCATGCAGAAAATCAACCCTAGAACATTAGGAAAAATCATCAACTACAACACTGAAAACACCTTCTTTTATTCATACTCTTAGTGATCAATATACCTTGACAACCATGAAAAAAAATCATATGTGCTTATAATTTTAATGAAATTTGAACAAAGAGAATGCATGAGACAATATAAAAAAATACTAAAACACTTGAGAATGCCAAAAATAACAAAAATAAAAGAAGAGAGATAAAAAAACAAATGTTGGGTTCAGGATTTGTAACATTTACCCCAACATCAACAAACCAAGCACTACATCACACATGCATTAAGAGATTTCTGAAAGCTTGAAAATCTCACAAGATCAAGAGTTTTATTCAAAATGACAACTCATTGTTTTTCTGTGGATAAATAATCCAAATCAGATTTCTTCATCCATTTCATATTCAAACTTTTATATTTTCTATGGATGTTGGATCTAATATTTGGAAATATTTTGGCCGACATTTTACCAGCAACATCATGCAATTTATAACAAAAAGGGCTTAATGTGACCAGCAGAAAAACAATAATGACATATAAAATTCCTCTTTCCAATCTTAGGTTTATCAACTTTATGAGAATTTGTGTGACATGTACCACTAGCATTTCCTTTAACAAAAGAAGTGTACTTAAGATCATCATTCAAATCATTAGGAAATATTGTGGTAGAATATTTTACCTGCCCAAGTCAGGATCTATGTATATTATCAATGGACAATACCTCATTAGGTGTGGAAGATCCTTTCTTCAATTTCTTAAGAGGTAGATAAGCAATTTTTAGTTGTTTCTTGATAGAAATCAACTCCACATTTTTTCTTGAGAGGATCAGTTCCAAATTCGTCACTTGCTCCTTCATCTATTCATTTTTCTTATTGAGTGACTCCACAACTTGGTTTTGTTTCATCCACTTGGAAAGAAGCTCATCATATAACACTTTTACTTCTTCTACAGCCTTTTTAGCTCCAAAGTCATCATATTGTAGTGAATCTGTCTCACATAAAATAGAAGAATTAAAAGAGTTTGTATTATACTTTTCAGAGCTTTCATACCTGTCAAATGTTGTTCTGGATGTTGAAACACAATTCAAGTCAACATCAACATCTGAATCAGACTCATTGACTTTAACAAAAGGTAAGATAACTTGGTCATCATTTTCTTTCACACTGATGTCGACACCAGTATCAATTAGACAAGAATCTTCACTAGAGATTGCAGTTTTGAACGGACTAGAAAACCTGACACCTTCCGTTGATGGAAGTGGTGATGGTTCAAATATTAATGATGATGTTGCTCTTTGAACTGCAACTTTTTTCAGTCGTACACCTATATATCCTTCAAAAAGTTCTTGACGAATATCCCATGCATGCTTGGTTGTAGTACACTTTAAGATCAATTTGAAATAAGGAACGTCAACACAAACAGAAATAACATTAAGAGCTTTAGAGTAGAAGTTCGAAATAGTTTGTTCTTCAACACTCCATCGACTTTTAACGTTGTTGATGACTTTTCTAGCTTTATTTGTCTCTTTTGGAATAGACCATTCCTTCAAAACTGTCATCCATGCACATTCATCAATATATTTGATGTACATACTGATTCGAACCTTCCATAAGGCATAATTTGTTCTAAGAAAACTAAGTGTTGGTGGATGACATTGAGCAATGGAAACATCCATCATAGTAAATAATCAACACAATATGTAAGCAATACTGGATCGAGTACTTAGTGTGTCAAGTACCGGCTCTTGATGTCACTTGTTAAAATTTGTTGCCTTAAATACTGTGAAAAATAAAACTACGTGCAAAGTTATACACAATGTTGTAGACAGTGTTACTCACTTTACCAACAACATTGTCATAGGAAATTTATAGAACAGTTTGCACGGAAATAACTTTAAAACACAAGTAAAAATAGCCTGTGAAAAATGTTAATGTGCAGATAATAGAGTTGATGTTGAAGCCAGTGTTAACCACTATGCCTTCAACACACAATGGAAATTTAAAGCAACTTGCATGAAAGATAGTTTTAAATCACACATCTTCGGTATGTGATTGTCTCAGGGTGAAATTCACTAACATAAGTGAAATACAAAAATAATACAAGTGTTATCTCGGTTCACTTCCTTGACAACATTACATACAACATAAGAGAACTATCCTGGCTTCACTCACTTGAATAATCTCTCAAAACATCTATCTAAACATATAGATAGATTACAACAAGTCACTCTAAATCCTAGACTTCTCAAAGTTGACTATCTAACCTACACACACAAGTGGAATGAAAGTCTCCAGCTCATTGGGATGCTAGGCAGATGTCGGGGAAGATGTCTTGGATCTTCGAGATGACACTAGATGCAAGATTCAGAGCTTCTCACAAACCACGATGATAACCTGCTTGCATCAAAGATAACACAACATAGAGATAATTCTCGGTTTACTCCCTTGAAAAATCTCTATGAAAATAAAAGAAATTGTCCTCGCTTCACTCACTCAGACAACTCCTGTAAAAATCACTTCCTAGCACTTAGGTAGATAGACAACGCCTATTGAAAGAACTTGCAACATTCAATATAATCTACACCCTACAAACACAACAAGGATATAAACCTTTGTTGATCCAGATAATAAGGGACATGTCGATGTGAATGTTGACGAGTTCCAGTAGACACTGGACTCAACCTTCGATCTCTCTGAATTCTTCATAGCAGCACGTCACAAGTTGGATGAATGATTTCAAGGTCTAAGGAGACCTTAAATACTTCCTCTATCTTGTATTAGCAGTTGTTCCACGATCCTAAGAGGCATGGACTTGAATTAACCGCCTTCCACTTCATATTGTTGTAGTGGACTTAAATAACTGCTTTCTGCATTACGGAGCATACGTTCTTCAACATCGTGTAATAGTGGCAGTTACTCTAGTTACCCACATTCACCTGCAATGGTTAGTGCCTAAGAGAGAGTGGAAACATCATGTTCCTATAAATTTGGAATAGATTTTGAGCAAGTCAAAATCAAACATCATCCACGATTTAATCCAGAATTATTTAACCAATAAATCCCTAAATATGTGGAAAATAAAATGTGACAAAAATCACAAAATAATCAGATTAAGTTAAAATAAATTAATCCTAAAAAATATGAAATAACAAGATTAAACTTTAGGTCCACCGATTGATGTTGAAGTCGATGTTTCGTGCAACACTCACTGTAACACGTCTCCACATCATGGAATCCACTCACCACTACTCTTATAACTTCCCACAAATTATTCATCCTACCGACACACGTTAGAAACCAAAGGTAGTGGAGAAATGTTCCTTAAAATTAGGAACTGTTTTGACAAAGTCAAAACCCTAAAAGTTTGAAGCTTATCTCTTTACCCCTTCAAAATAAAGCAACTAGAAACATGGGAATAATAAACAGATAAGATTCAATAATTCATCAGATCAGTTATAATTAATTAATCCGAAAATATAGAAGAGGAATAAGATTAACTTCCAGAAAGTGGTACTCGATATCACTAGAATGACGGAACACATTCGATATAACATTGACTTCAATATTATCAATCAGAGTGATAACATCATCTAGAACACATCATTCTCAATAGTAATGGTCCAAAGGTAATTGCTCTACAGATCATCTTGTCTTGTCACACTCTCTTCAACTTCGGATAACTGCTCCACTAACTATGACAGTTATTCAAAGACAGAGAGAACATCATGGTTCCTGAAAAGTAGGAACCAACTTTGACTGATTCAAAGTTAGTTTTAATCCATGATTTAAACATGTTTTCATCCACTAAATTATCTGTGAAATCATGGAAGTATTCAGTGATAAAAATCACAAAATAATCAAATCAATTTAAAATAAATTGATTCTAAAAATTATGAAATGAAAAGATTATCAGCCTGGAATAGACTGATGTTACGGAAAAGACGGAACAACATTAGATGCAACATTGACTTCCATGTTACATCTTTTGTAACCGTTACCAGCTATCCGCTCCCACACAATCTGCAATATTGAGGGAGTTATACCAGTCTTCCCACATTCAGTACCTGCAAGCCGGTTAGTCAAAGTAGGGATAGAAAATAGTGGTTTCTTAAAAGTAGGAACTAATTTTGACCATTTCAAAATTAAGTTTATCCACTATTTTAAATTCAAATCTCGTGGATATATTTAATTAAGATAGACAAATTAATGAGATTAATTCAAAGAGAATTAATCCTAAAAACCAGGAAAGGATAAGATTACCATACATAATATTTCGGTCAATGTTGTCGGAATGGTGTTACACACTGTGTACAACATTGAATACAATGTTATCAACATTGTTGATAACATCTGATGTAGCACCATTCTTAACAGAATCTTTAGCTGATGATACCCTGATCTCAAATCTATCTTAGAGAAAACACTTGCTCCCTTAAGCTGATCGAAAAGATCATCTATTCTTGGAAGAGGGTATCGATTCTTGATGGTCTGCTTATTTAACTCTCTATAATCGATGCACATTCTCAACGTGCCATCCTTCTTCTTTACAAACAGAATTGGAGATCCCCAAGGCGACACACTTGTTGGATAAAACCTAGATCTAATAACTCTTGCAGTTAAACCTTGAGTTCTTCCAACTCCTTAGGCGCCATTCTGTAAGGGGCTTTCGATATTGGTGCTGCTTCTGGTTCCAAATCGATGGTGAACTCCACTTGTCTATCTGGGGGTAGTCCTGGTATCTATTTTTGAAATACGTCTGGGTATTCTCTTATGACTAGAACGTCTTCAATGGCAAGCTCTCCTTCTTCTTTCCTTACTAGATTAACTAGAAACACTTGACAATTATCCTTCCTCATCATCTTGGCGGCTTTAAAGCGGAGATTACTGGGACTTTAGTTCCCAGCCTTGATCCGTAGATCTTCACCTCGGACCTTCTGGGCGGTCAAAACACTACTTTTCTTTCAGGAAAGTTTATGGCGGCATGGGATGAGGCTAACCAATCCATTCCTAGGATTATGTCGAAGTCCTGAATCTTTATCACGTAAAGATTTAACTTAAAAGTTTCCCCTTCTAGATAGCATTTTTTTTCCAGAGCGGATACTTATCTCAAGAGAATTCTCAGCGTTCTCAGGTTTTATCTTTAATTTCTTACAAGCAGACTCAGCTATAAACGAATGTGATGCTCCGGTATCAAAGAGAGCTAAAACGGGCATATTGAGTATGGTAATCATACCTGCCATATTACCTGGGGCCTTAGAAGCCTGCTGCTGATTGAGAGCATACGTTCAAGCTTGCTGGGATAGCCTCTACCCTAGGTTAGGCCTTTGATCTCATCCTTAGTTTGGCCTTAGATTCATTCCCAACCTCTGTCCTTGAGACCCTCTCCTTGCTGCGGCCTCTGCTGATTTTCCAGAAATTGTCGCTACGGCTGCTGGTCTGGGGTTGCTGTGGCATTTGAGGGCATCTATTATTTCCTTTAGAACACTCCCTCATGAAGTGTCCCTCTTCTCCACAGTTATAACACCCAGTTGGATTCATCAGACCACTTCCGGGGTGTGTCCTTCCACACTTTGGACATACTATTAACCCAGAGGTGAGGTCAGGCTGATTCCCTGCTTTGTCATTGGGGTCTTTTTCCTCTGTCATCTCTCCTTTCTCCTTCCCACTTCCTTTTTCTTCTTGGATCATTGGTTGGTTGAGGAGTTGGTATCTTCTCACGAGGGAGTAACGCTTCAATGCTTAAAGCCTTTGCTAAAGTTTGAGCATAGGACAGGTCCTCTTATCCAGCAAGAGCTATGCCAATCTTTGGCCTAAGTCCTTTCTTAAACTTATGCACTTTCTTCCCGTCTGTGTCCACTAGGTGTGGAGCATACCTTGACAGCTGGTTAAATTCCCAATCATATTCAGTTACCATCTTCTTTCCTTGCTTAAGGTTTCAAAACTCCATTTTCTTATTCTCTCGATAGCATTCTGGAATGTAGTTTTGGTACAAGTCATGCCTGAAATCTTCCCAACCATATTATGCCCACTGCTCAAGAGTTATAGTCCTTCTAACAGATTTCCACCAATAAAATGCATCATCCGTGAGCATAAAAAGAGCACAACTAAGTTTCTCTTCCTCCGAGCAAGCTATGAAATCAAGCAGAGAAATAGACTAATCATTAGGGCGCTCTAACATCAATGCCCTTACACCCCATTCTAAAAGCTTAGCTACGTGTCGGACCCTTTCCCTTCCCTTTGCAAGGTGACCCCACCTACTCCTCGCCTTCTTCCTCCAGATCTTCTTCTTCATCTTCATCTTACTCCAGATCCACAAACTTCCTCATGCTTCTTTCAGGAAACTGATGGGGCATACACTATCCCAGATCTAGAGATGCAAACATTTGATACATAAGAGGCCAATGATGCACTTGAGAAGTGCAGAAAAATAGGGACTCGGGATGATTCACGACTTGGACATTTGAGGGTCCCGCTTCTGAAGGTCCTTCAGTATGACGGTGAGATGCCCGAGGTCCAGGGGGACTGTTGATGATAGTCCTTTGAAGCTCCAGTTCCAACACTAAAGATGGGTTTGGTTTGGCAGCCTGCTGCTCAGTCAAAGCATTCACTTGTCCATACTCCATCACCCAACGAGCCATTAGGGCTGAGAAGAATTCCATCAGGTTTCCAATCTTAGCATAAGTCTTAAGATCATGAGTGACGGTGCTCTGCAGGATGTGATACATCGTGGGTCTCCAGGTGGGAGGTGCATGCTCACACATATGAATGCATGTCTCGAAATCCGACACGCTTCCCGGTGCTCCTCTATGGCCGTTTGCCTAAGTCCATTTCTCCAAATACCTCACTATGAAGGACAACAATTGTTCATTTACATCCCATGTCTCCCTTATGAACCTCTCAACCCTTTCTTGCACAGGACTAAAAAGAGATACACTCTTTCTAGTTGTCAATCGGCCCTTAACCATCTAGAAATAGATAGCTTAATTAGCCTATATCATTTAATGGAGACCTAAGGTTCTCCAGAGTTCATACTATAGTCTAGATTCAGACTATTCTTTCGTGCCATGTATGCATAGATCCTTAAAGTAGTAGACATTTATCAAAAATTTTGGTGCCCATAATCTTCATCTTAAATCAAAATATTTACCTTTTCTTTAGACAAAAATTTGAGAATGAATTAAACCTTTGGATTGAGTAAGAACTCTTTTTCACAAACTTTTCATTTCAGAAAATCATCTTACCCAAACACCTTTTACTCTGAATTTCATTCTCACTTATTTTTCTTTATCCATACAAGGATATGAGATTAACTTCCTTAGCTTGCTCAAATCTTTCCTTTCCTTTATTCCAAAAATCCTGAATCCAAAATCCGAAATCTCTACACTACCACACCTTAATTTTTGGTTGAAGATACGAAGGTGATGGCGAGTTGTGGGTTGCTACTTTAACTACCATAGAACAATTCATATGTACATAAACACTTCAGTAATTTACAAAGAGACAGGTCTGCAGAGTTGCAAGCCTTCTCTGATACCATCTATAACAGCCCGGTCCTGAGAGTGGGAATAATTAATGGGGACGGGGTGTTAATTAAGAAGATTAATAATTTAAGTAGAAGATTAATGAAGAAGTTTCTCAAATAGGGAAGTACTTTCGAAAGATAGACAATAAATCTTGAAATCACTTGATCAAAGAAGGGATTAAACATTTCTAAGTGAAGCAAATGGAACAAGGCCAATTAATTAGATACCAACAAGTATAGACCCATTCATAGGTCAAAGCGAATGAACAAAACCAATCATGCTCAAGACTCTTCATAGGCGGAAAGTAAATCATGAATCGAAGAGCAAAGTTGTAACTTAAATTAGGCATCAATATATATATAATCATGATTAATCATGTCTTAGAGATGTTCATAGGAATTTAAATATGGATAACAATACTATGAGTTATAGATAAGGTTTATCAGAGTAGCAGAATTCAAGTGGACATTCAAATACTTAAATTAACATAGGTCAAAGTAAATAAACAGAACCAATAATGCTCAAGACTCTTCATAGGCGGAAAGTAAATCATGAATCGAGGAGCAAAGATGTAACTTAAATTAGGCATCAATATATATATATAATCATGATTAGTCATGTCTTAGAGAAGTTCATAAGAATTTAAATACGGATAATAATACTAAGAGTTATAGATAAGGTTTATCAGAGTAGCGGAATTCAAGTGGAGATTCGAATGCTTAAATTAACAAAACAAGATCTCAGTAGCCAACCCACATCCACAGCCACCAACATCCTTGTTAGTGCCATCTGCACTCAAGTGTTTGAGATTGTCATGATCTGTATGGCAATATCAAAAGAACACAAAAGGTTTATGTTATTCATGTTCGAATAACATGTTCTGGACATTGCTTTGAACATTCCGCTGCCAATCTGATTGAAGATCAAGACATGTACTTAATCATGTTCAGGAACATGATTATGTACATGATTGTTCAGAGATTTTACAAGAGATGTGCCATGATAGATTCAAAGAGCTGGAGATGCAGAATCAAGATGGACATTTCAGAATAAAAGCTGCCTTGTTCGTGATCAAGATCAAAGAAGAAAATAAGGGGTTCTATTCAAGAAAGACATCTAAAACTAGGAAAGTCCGAATTAATTAAGGAAAGTTTCCTTGTTGATTCCAAGTCAGATTAGGACTTCTGATTACCTTGTTAAGGCTTTATCTTTTGTTTATAAATAGCCTGGGAATCAGACTAGTTTAGTACACGAGAATTTTATGAATACACAAAGGGTAGAGAGTCTAAAAGACATCATCTTTGAAGCATATAGTATTTGGGTAGACTAGGTTTGATCCTTGTGATCATTGTGTTTCTAGTCTATGTTTGAAGTTCTTTCATTCACACTTTTAGAGGAGTCTCGGGAGAGATTTCCTGTGGGAACTAGAGGAATTCTAGATTGTGACGGGAGCTCGCAATTCAGTTCAACGAAAGAGGTTGTAGTGGGTAGGAAAGAGGTCGAGTGACGGGAGTCTTCATGTAATAGCCTTTGTAACCATTCAACATAGTAGTGATCTGTTTCTCACGGACTTGTGAAGTCCCCCTTACGTAGATCAATTGATCGAACAGGGTTACCAACCTTGTGCCATTTACTTACTTTCATTTTATATATTCTGACCTTCAATGTTCACCACAATGTACACGTACATGATAATGAACATGATCGCACAGTTTATGTAACTTCAATTGGTACCAGAGTGGGTCGTCTTTGGTTTTAGTATGAAAAGATTCCTGAAAAGTACATTTCTGCGTGAAGGTTTTGGTTGTAATTCAGTCATGAATTCAATCAAAGAAGAGGGATCTATGGTCAGACCACCATTGCTTAAAGGCAACAACTATCCTTACTGAAAAACAAGGATGACGGCATTTCTGAGATCGATTGATGAACTTGCATGGAAAAGTGTCAATGAAGGATGGGAAAAGCGAACTGTTGCTAAAGAAGGAAAACATGTGGAGATTGAAGAAGGAGAATGGACTGTACCGCAAAAGAACTGGTACAATGTCAACTTTAAAACTCTCAATGCAATATTCTCTGTAGTGGATCTGGAAACATTCAGCCTGATCTCAATGTGTGAAACTACCAAAGCTGCATGGGATATACTGGAGACTACCTTTGAAGGGACTAGCTCAGTGAGGCTATAAAGGCTTCAAAATCTCACTTCAAAGTTTGAAAATCTCAAAATGGAGGATAGAGAGTCCATTGGTGAGTTTAATGCCAAATTAAGGAACATATCAAATGAGAGTTTTGCTCTTGGTGAGCCTATCAACAATGAAAAGCATGTAAGGAAGGTTCTCAGATCTCTTCTAAGAAAGTTTACTTACAAAGTTATTGCAATTGAAGAAGCCAAGGACATCAAGAATATGAGACAAGCTGATGGGGTCGTTAAGAACATTTGAGATGAACCTGGAAGATGAAGACAGTACCTCAAGGAAGAGAGGTATTGCTCTTAAAACTGAAGTCTTTGAAGATGTACTTGAACATGTACAGAAACAAAAACCTGTACTTGATTCAGATACAATGAAAAATATGGTCCTTATCACCAAAAACTTCAGTGGAATGTTAAAAAGAGTAAACAAACAGTCTTCCAGAAGGTCCAACAATAGAAAACAACCATCTGGCAACTCTCAGCAGAACAAAAACTCTAGCAGTGAATAAAAAGAGTTTTATTCATCAAATCTAAGGAGAGGAATCCAATGCAGAGAATGTGATAGTTTTAGACATATTCAAGTTGAGTGTCCAAATACTCTAAAGAAAAATAAGAAGAATTACAATGCTGCTCTTAGTGACAATGATTCTGATGGAAGTAGCAGTGATTCAGATGAGGACACAATTGCTTTTACAGTGAAAATCTCAGAGTTCCAGGATCCTTTCAAACTTGCAGAAGATGAAGACTCAGACAATGAAGACTTCATCCATGAAGAGTTTGTCAAGACATACAAAGAGATGTATGAAAAATAGCTTGAAGTTGTTGAGATCAACAAGACCCTGCAATCTCACAACAAAGACCTACTCAAAGAAAATGAGGAATTGACCAGATCTGATGCTAAACAGAAGGTCATCATCCAACAGCAAAAGAAGGAGATTGAAGAGTTATCTGCAGAACTCAAGTCCATCAAAAGGAATGTCAACATGCTGAACAAGGGTACTAAGAATCTTGATAAAATTCTTACTACTCCAGGACATTCAAGAAAGAGTCATCCAGGTCTTGGATATAATGGTGGACGATCCGAGACAGTGTTTGTCAAAGTAAGTACAAGCTAGCCAGTGCATGAACAAAATAATGTCCAAAACATCCAGAAGAACATTAACAAGAAGATGACTACTTATAATTGCAACAGAAAATGAATTATCTGCCATTATTGTAAAGAAAAAGGCCACATTCGTCCACATTATGAAAAGTATCTCTATGATCTGAAAAGAATGAGAAAGAGATCTGTGGTTAAGCATTCTAGCAACACCAAGATGAGACCAGCTATTCAGAAAAAGAAGAAGCCTGCACAGAAGAAGCAATGGGTTGTCAAGCAGACCAGTATGATTGCCCATATCTCTCTAAGAATTGTAGACAAGGAAAACTGGTATTTTGATAGTGATTGTTTAAGACATATAACTGGAGATTGCTCTGTTGTACCGAATCTAAAAGCTTGCTCATCAGACTTTGTCATCTTTGGAGATGGAAAAAGAGGTAAAGTAATGAGTAAATGTGAGCTGATTGTTGAAGAAATGCCTAAACTGAAGAAAACTATGCTAGTTGATGGACTCAAAGAAAATTTGATTAGCATTAGTCAACTGTGTGATGATGACATGACAGTTGTCTTCACCAAAGAAAGCTGCAGGGTAATGAATAAGAACAATGACTTATTCATGGAAGGAAAAAGATCAGCTGACAACTGCTATCAGCCACATGTTTCTACATAATGTTTTTTAACATGCTAAAGAACATCTATAAAAGAGTTAAAGATCTGGCATCAGAAACTTGGACACATCAACTTCAGAAATTTCCAGAAGATCATCAGCAAAGAAGTTATCAGAGGTCTCTCCCAGATCAGAATTGATAGAGATAAAGTTTGTAGTCCATGTCAGATTATGAAGTAGTCCAGATCTCAGCATAAAGAAGTACAAGACAGAATTTCTAAGAGAATTTTAGATCTTATTTATATGGATCTAATGGGGGCCTATAGCTGCGGAAAGCTACGGAGGACAGAAGTATGTTCTTGTCTGCATAGATGATTACTCAAGATTTACATGGGTAGACTTCCTCAGAGACAATAATGAAGTTTTCACAGTATTTAAGAGATTAGCCTGCAAGATCACAGTTGAGAAGGATCAACACATTATCAGAATCAGAAGTGATCATGGCAAGGAATTTGAGAATCAGTACTTTGACAATTTCTGCAGTGAGAATGGAATTAGTCAAGAGTACTCAGCCCCCAAGACTACTCAGTAGAATGGAGTTGTTGAAAGGAAGAACATAACTCTTGAGGAGATGGCAAGAACCATGATTGCTGCTAAAGGAGTTGCTACTATGTTCTGGGCAAAAGTCATCAACACTGCATGTCATATCAGAAATAGAGTTCATCTCAGACCAGGTACTTTCACTACACCATATGAGATTTGGAATGAAAAGAAACCTAAAGTGAATTACTTTCATATGTTTGGCACCACATGTTATATACTCAATGATAGAGAGTATCTCAGCAAGATGAACAACAGAGGAGTTGAAGGGATGTTTGTTGGATACTCTAGAAATAATAAATCATACAGGATTTACAACAAAGAGAAAAAGGTTGTCATTGAGACAGTTAATGTCAGATTTGATGATCAGGATAATGCTGTTAATACCTCCGAAGAAGATGTTCACATAGATATATTTGAACATCCGAAGGTACATGATGATATAAACAGAGAATATGAACAGTGGATAGTGAAGCAAAGGAAACCTTCAAAACAGATCATCAAGGATCATCCTACTTCAGAAGTAATAGGAGACATTCATGAAGGAAGAATTACCAGAAGCAGACTAAGAAAGAGGATGCATGATGAAATATCTAATGTCTGTTTCACATCCAAGATTGAACCCAAGAACATCCAAAAAGCTCTCAAAGATGACTACTAGATTGAGGCTATGCAGGAAGAACTTCTACAGTTCAAAAAAAATGATGTTTGGGATATGGTGCAAAAACTTGAAGGAGTCAACATAGTAGGAACCATGTGGATATTCAAGAATAAGACTGATGAAGCTGGGAACATTACAAGGAATAAAGCTAGACTGGTTGCTCAAGGATATTCTCATATAGAAGGGATTAATTTTGATGAAACTTTTACTCCAGTCACAAAGATATAATCAGTCAGACTTTTTCTAGCCATGGTCTGCATCATGAAGTTCAAGCTGTATCGGATAGATGTCAAGAGTGCTTTTCTGAATGGATTTTTGAAGAAGGATATGTTTGTAGCATAGCCTAAAGGGTTTGAGGATCCACATCATCTAGAGTTTGTGTTCAAACTAACAAAAGGCTCATTACGACTTAAAGCAGGCTCCTCGATCATGGTATGAAAGACTAGCTACATACCTGGTTAGCAAAGGATACAATAGAGGAGGAGAAGACATAACACTTTTCATCAGACATGAGAAATCACAAGTAATTGTGGTTCAAGTATATGTGGATGATATAATGTTTGGCTCTGTGTCTGAAAAGATGGTCAAGGACTTTAGTAGAGACATGGAAATTGAGTTTGAAATGAGCTTAGTTGGAGATCAAAAATACTTTCTTGGACTTCAGATTAAGCAGTCAGAAGAAGGTATATTCATCTCGTAGTCCAAGTATGCCAGAAACTTGGTTAAAAAGTTTGAGCTGGAGAATTCTAAGCATAAAAGGATTCCTATCAGCACTACAATCAAGATTGGAAAAGATCATGCAGGAGCTGAAGTTGATCAAACTTTATACAGAAGCATGATTAGGAGTCTCCTTTATCTCACAGCAAGCAGACCAGATATAGCATGCAGTGTGGGAGTGTGTGCTAGATATTAGTCTTGTCCTAAGGAAAGTCATATGAAGGCTGTTAAGAACATCATCAAGTACATCAATGGAACTGCAGACTATGGATTATGGTATACATCTGATACAAATTCAAGTATTACTACATATTCTGATGCTGATTGGGCAGGGTCTCCAGATGACAGAAAAAGTACATCAGGTGCTTGTTTCTTTTTAGGAAACAATGTTGTTTCCTGGTTCAGTTAGAAGCAGAATTGCATATCCTTATCTACAGTAGAAGTTGAATACATTGCAGCAGGAACCGACTCTACTCAGATTTTTTAGATGATGCAAATGATGAAGAACTATAAAGTTTCTCATGATACACCTATTTTGTATTGTGACAATATTAGTTCTATTAATATATCCAAGAATCCAGTCCAACATTCAAGGACAAAGCACATAGACATCAGACATCACTTCATCAAAGAGCTAGTAGAAGAAGAAGTTCTCAGAATTGAACATATGAAGATAGAAGATCAACTAGCTGATCTTTTCACCAAGGGATTGGCTGCTGCTCATTTTGAGAAACTTAGAGCATCCCTTGGGGTGTGCTTGGTTCGGTAAAACCAAGAAGGGTGGTAAGAGTGTGTTTATTTCACACTCAGCAGGAAAGAACCATTCATGCACAAAGGGACTGAACATTCCCATAAATGTTCATTAGGATGTACATGAACAATTTTCAAAATCCAGTGTACATCTTTATCAACATCTAGTTCTGACTCAATAGCGTCATCTCTGGTTTTTCGAGATTTTCCTCCAGTTTCATAGTCTAACAGAAACCAGAGCCTATGCTTTGAACATAGTACTCTCTTATATATATATGTTTAGCCATTTAGAAAGATCATTCATTCGCTCTCAATTTTCAAAAATCAAAAGCTATCTCTCTAAAATTTTTTGTTTTCTCTGTGATCATCTCTTCGTTCTACATTTTTTTGTGATCTCTCCAGAAAAATATCCAAATCCAATCAATGGCTCCAAAAAGAAAACTCGTTCGTCCTAAGAAAGTTGTTAAACCCAGAATAAGGTATGGAAAAGTCACATATTCCAAACCTCAGGACCAGTTTTATGAAGAAGATGAATTCGATCATCAGGTTTGAGGATAATCATCTTACAAGAAACCTGCTCAGAGGACGCTTCGTGATGAATCATCCAGCAAGGATACTGAAGAGTTTATTGAAACTTTTCATGGAGAAGAAGAAGATAAAGACTTGGAAATAGAAGAACAAGAAGTTGTCTCTTCTGCAAAGAAATCAAAGACCCAAAGTCTAACAATCCAAGATTTGTTAAAGGATGCAACACATTCATAAAATGTCAACAAGAAGTCTACTACAAAGAAGGCAAGAACAAAGGGGACTATAGTCAAGTAATCAAAGAAGACTGTAACTCCTTCTGCAAAGAAAGTCATGACAGCACCTGCTGCCCAAGCCCTTCAGAAAGAGAAGGGATCTGCTGTTGATGATCCTGTTATGCCTGAAAATGTTCCTGATCATGCCAAGGAACATGTTGCTGAGACAAGTACTGCAGAGACTTCAACACTTAGAAGCATTGTTCAGAAGCCTCCAAATCAACCTTCTCCTACTGAAGATGATAATGAAGACAGGGAAGATGATATTCCCTGAAGCCTGAAGATGAAAGCAATCGTTGTTGTCATTGCCAAGGGAAAGAAAAAGGTCATAAAGAGACCTTTGGTTGCAGAACCTACTAAGAAAGAAGATGTTCAGAGTTCATCCTCTGAATCTGCTGAGAAGACTCATGTTCCACAACAGGAGAAGCTGCTTGCATCTGCACAATATTATTCATTCGCCAGATCACCAGTTAAGAAGAAAACTCCAAGGAAGAAGGCATCTACTACAATGGTGCAGTTAGTTCAGAGAACACCGATGACAAGTAGTCGAGCATCTTCCATACCACCATCCACTGCTGCATCTTCAAAGAAGAGAAAAGCTGTTGAACCCGTAGGCCCTTCTAAGAAGGCTAAGAAAGCTGCTCAGTCCAAAGATGTACCTGAAGATGTTTACTCACATTCTAGTAAACATGTGATGCGACTAATCAGAATGCGGAAGCTAGAAACGAACACACATCAACTATAAGAATGATTCAACCCAAATAACCACTAGAATGAAGAGTAATAATATGCTAAATAATCTGACCTAAACACCCAATAAAATTCAAACAAGAATTAAACCAAAAATAACACAGATTAACATGAAAAACTCAAATAATGATGCGACTGAAAACCTAAGCAAATGAAGTCAGATTAAGCTCCAATTTTAATACAAGGTACAAAAATAAGTTAAGAAAAATATATCCAAAAATCATCCAAAACGCACAAGTGTTTTGAGATATGGCTTGGTGGTCAAAATCGGCTATTCTAGGGCTAGGAAATTGGTTATGGCTTCAATATACGACCTGCTGGGTATGGGCAGCTATATGGATGATATAGTTGATGTTATGGACGGTATGGAATGACTATGGAGGTGTGGTGGTTGGTGGTGGATGGAACGAAGGTATGTGCGAAGGAGATGACAAAAATGAAAGATAGGTTGTGAATCTTACCCGAAACGAACCTCGAATCGACGAGAATCTGAAATGCGCCTATGGAGTAATCAAATGTGCCTATGAAGTAATCTTTGTGGCTGTCTAATCCAGATACTAAAAGATCTCATGAACGACATGGTTGATTTCAAGTTTGAATTCACCAAAATCAAACTCTACGCAAGAACTATGGAATTTGAGACAAGTTGAAAGCGATACACTGTATTTTTCATTCAAACGAGTCTAAATCACAATAATGTCAAAACATAGCTTAAGTACTATCCTAGGGCATGAAATTTAACAAGTATTTGGGCTTAATTTCGATCTAAACTTAAAAATAAAATAAATAAATCATTTGGCCCAATAACACCTAAACAAGTTGTGATAAGTGGGCTTCTAATTAAATTAAATAAAACCAACTATACTAGTGGATAAATAATTAAATCAAGTTGATTTAATTATATAGTGCACGTCCCTTAGCTCCCCAACATCAATCTACAATTGGACCTCTCCGCTGCAACTCCGGGTTTAAATCATCAATGCTATGCACGGTCTCATCAATGCTATACATGGTCTCATCAACATTAGTCTGATATTCATAAACAGATCATCCATGTGTCAAGTATCTCTAAACATACTATTTTCTGATCTTCCAATTATGCTGAGTTGTGGGAGAAAGTGAAGCAGAGGTCTATGATCTCTGAGAAGAAGGTGGACAAAGATACACTACTAGCCACAGAAGTATATTCATTGCTGAAAGAAGCTGGGTTACTTGGAAAAGTGCAGAGGGTGCACGAGTTTGTTCCAATGGTTGTTTCAAAATTCTACTGACATATGACCAATGAGATTGATGATCCAGAATTTGAAGACTTTTATAAAGTCTTTGTCAGTTGAGAGATGTTGAATTTCTCACCAGATCTCATTAATAAGTTTCTGGGATGCCAAGTTGAGGGGGAGTTCGAGGAGATAGATGACTAGGGGATAGTTGCTGAAGAACTGACCCAGGACATCTTCACAAAATGGCCATCTCATCCGCAGACATTCTCTACTTCTAAGCTAACTCACAAGTATGGAGCTTTGTTCAGAATTTTGATTCACAACTGGTTGCCAACAAAGCACAGGGCTACTGTGACTCAAGCTCAAGGAAGGTTTTTGTATCACCTCAAAACTGGGAAGAAGTTTAATTTTGGTGAATTTGTGCTTGGAAAGATTGTCAATAGTACAGAGTCTACTGTGGTTAAGAGACCTATGTGCTATCCTTCACTGATCTACAACATCATAAAGCAGCAAAAGAAGAATGTCTCAACAAAGAATGACAGGGTCATTCCACCCAAAAAGTCTCTTGTGATCAAGGTTGCTCCTAAAATTGGTAATCATCACATTCCACCCAAAAAGTCTAAATCACAATAATGTCGAAACATAGCTTAAGTACTATCCTAGGACATGAAATTTAACAAGTATTTGGGCTTAATTTCGATCTAGGCTTAAAATAAAATAAATAAATCATTTAGCCCAATAACACCTAAACAAGTTGTGATAATTGGGCTTCTAATTAAATTAAATAAAACCAACTATACTAATGGATAAATAATTAAATCAAGTTGATTTAATTATATAGTGCACGTCCCTTTGCTCCCCAACATCAATCTTCAATTGGACCTCTTAGCTGCAACTCCGAGTTTGAATCATCAATGCTACGCACGGTCTCATCATTTCCTCTTCCTCAAGAGAATTCGACCTCGAATTCGAGTCCTCCTCACCAAAGTCATCTACAGGAATAGGAAATAAATCAGTAACCTTAAATATGGAAAGACATATATACTCACCGAGTAAATCAGGTCCTTATCTAGGCCATTTAATGGGCTTCTCATGCACACAGGACTTGACTTGTTGATCATTCTCCTTCACCTGTTTAGTGCTTATGCAGGAGTCGTCTTCAACCTTGAACTTGACCCTTTCTATCTGCACATCACTAGGTAAAGAAAGCACATCAATAACACTGTTCTTAAACGTAACCGGTACAAGAGGCAAGCCCGTATTGATTGCCTTGTCGACTCCTTTAACAGAAAATAAGAGGCTGCAAATTTGATCTACATGTGCAACGAATCTGGATGCTTCTCTATCGAACAAGAATTCTCTAGGAGAATCCGGTGGTGCTAAGGCTGAAGTTTTTGCTGCGGTGATGGCCTTTTTCTCGACTGCCCTCTTCTCTCTTTCTTCTTGGAACCTTTCCAGCATCCCCTTTTGATCTTTTACAACGTACTTAGGCTCTAATGGCCATAGTCTAGTGATCCGTCCTTCTCGGGTCATGGCATAGGTATTGGTGAATCCATCGTGTATTGCTTTTCTGTCAAATTGCCAAGGACGACCAAGCAAAATATGTGCCGCCTCCATGGGAATGACTTCACACAAAATAGTGTCAGTAAAATGATTAATGGAAAAGGTGACATGTACCTGATATCCAATGTGTATCTCGCCTCTGTCTGATAACCACTACAATCGGTACAGTTTTAGATACTTTTATGGTACCAACTCCAGCTTTCCCACAGCATATTGACTGATAGCGTTCGCAATGCTTCCACTATCAATAATGAGTGAGCATGTCTTATCTTGGATAGAGCACCGAGAGTAGAAGATATTATCTCACTGATCATCATGTTCATCTTCATGTATAAGACTCAAAGCTCGAATGGCAACAAGACTCACATGGGCTTGCTGCGGCTGCTCATCTTCAATCTCGATCTTAGGAGGACCCTTAAGGGGCTGATCTTCGACCTTTGAATCAATAGGTTCGGTAGCCTCCTCTTCACTAGCGGATTCTAGCTCGTCTTGTTCAGTGATGAAAAGAACCCAACGGTTAGGACACTGTGCCTGAAAGTGTCCCTATCCTTTGCACTTGTGACACTGAACATCACGTACTCTCACTAGTGTGTCATTCAACGGCTGGCTTTGCTATACAGTGCAATTCAAATTACTTCAATGTGGTGTAGGTAAACTATACTCGGGTCTACGTGTAGGTTGTGATGTAGACTGATCAACACAGTGAGCTGGTGGCGCGGACTGCTCTTGAGGGCGTGTAGGGGCTGTTATAGGCGTGGAAGACTCACCTCGATCCCACTGTATCCGTACTGGCATCGACCATGATGGTCTTCTGCGGCCATCTCTGAGTTGCCGCTCTATAATTGAGGCATAGTGGATCATGGCCTCAATACTAGTGAAGTCCCTCAACTCGACTTCACAGACGATGTCTAGATTCATTCCCTTAATGTATCGGTTGATTGTAGCAACCAACGTCTCTTCTTTCCCAACCCGGTTCAGCACTGTCTCTAACTCCTTATGGTATTTCTCAATAGACCGGGCCTTGACCGTGGGAAGATATACTCTGGAATTTTTTATTTATCTGAAGGAAGAAAGAAAAGAAGATATAATAAAGAAGACACTTAAACCCCTGACGAACCTAGCTAAGCTTTCATTCCAATTCCTATTCATAATTCATAGGAATGAAATGACCCCTCATAACATCCTTCATCTCCTGCCAGGTGTCAATCAAAGGGTATCTGTCTCTGCGGTGTCGGTGCTGCTGGAACTCTCACCAAGTAGCTGCATACCTGGTGAATTCCATAGAAGCTAACTACACCTTCTTCAACTCTGGGAGATCATAACAATCAAAAATCTTGTTGAACTTCCTCTCCCAGTCGAGGTAAAGGTCTAGATCATACAGTCCTTTGAACGTCAGTAGGCTTGTCTTGATGTTATTTAATAAGCTGTCGGGGTTTACACGTCGGGGCTGATACTGTGGTTAGGTGCGGGCTACATGTCTGTAAGGCTGACATGGTCGGTCACGTCTCTGAAATAGCTCAAACTCGGCCTTTGATTCCTCTGCAAAGTCATCATAATCTCCTTCTGTCTCATGATCATAGGGATCGTTAAACTGCACATGAGGTTGGCGAAACTGAGCTTGATGTGGTCTAGCATTCGTTCTGGCTGGCTCGGCTGTAAGTACTTCTGGCTGACGAGCTACTTCAGGCTCATGAGCTACTGCTGGCTGTCGAGCAGCTCCTTCTGGCTGGACAGGTTGGCCTTGAACTAGTGGTGGTACAGGAGTTCGAGCAGTAAGAAGCTGAAGTTGTGCCATCATTTTGGCCAATGAATCCTCTAACTTGTTCTCCGGTACTTGATAGTGATACTGGGCATCCCACGGTTGTGGTGTCGATAAAGCCATGTTTGTAGGAGTATTAGGTGATGCGGGTGCCTTATCATGCGACTTATAACCATCTCTGGATTCCATTTATACTTGAAAAATAAATAAAACAAAAGACAAGGGCCTCACTTATTTTTTAACTCTCGTGTATATCACTCAAATTTTTTTTCGGCACACTTTAGATGTCAACTCCAACTGTCTCTGATGTCTCGATAGAACTGCTACTGACTTCTCCAACTCTAGTCAAGAGCTCAAACTTGACTTCCAAAGTACCACTGGGTATACAAAACACCACGAAGTAGGCTGCAATGTGGTCAGTTTCGATTGTATGGGTGGAAAAGAAAAGAAATTTGAAGAAACGGAAAAATCGAAAAATTTTCACCAGGTAATTTCACCTCGAAGATGATCGAATTTGGCTAAAAGTACACATAGGTCATGGCAAATTCGTGAGTCTTGTGCAAAACATCATTCCACTTCTGGAATGATATTATGGAGGAAAATCGGAGTTCTGGAACAAAATTGGTAGGGAAAAGATGGATAATGGGTGTTTTTGGCCGAAAATTGGAAGGAAATTAGGTGAATTGTGGACACAAATTGTACTTCAATGTGAGCAATAATCTAACAAGGAAATAAGATCGACTCAACTAGGAAACTAACAAAAACAATCCCAATTCAACTAGGAAACACAAAATTCGATCCCCCTATAATCAAACACCAAGAACCAAAAAATTAGACTCCCTACAATGCAATGTGACATCCCCAATCGCTATATGATGAAGAATGGAAAATTGCGATACAACACAAGAAAAACAAGAATAAAGCAACCCAAACTCAACAATGGTCAACAAAATTAATCAAGAAATTCAAGAAACAAAGCAAGAACAAACGTAACATAATAGGGCTCGATCAATTCAGTTTTTTATCAATTTATTTTTTTCATCAATGAGATCGAATACTCTTGCCCCTACTGTGCCACACACGAATTTGGATTGAACCACGACCAACCAAAGTTGACGTGGCTCTGATACCAAAAACTATAATACGACCAATCAGAATGTGGAAGCTAGAAACGAACACACGTCAACTATAAGAATGATTCAACCCAAATAACTACTGAAATGAAGAGTAATAATATTCTAAATAATCTGACCTAAACGCCCAATAAAATTCGAACAAGAATTAAACAAAAAACAACACAAATTAACCCGAAAAACCCAAATAATGACGTGACTGAAAACCTAAGCAAACAAAGTCGGATTAAGTTCAAATTTTAACACAAGGTACAACAATAAGTCAAGAAAAACATATCCAAAAATCAGCTAAAAATCATGAGTGGTTTGAGAGATGGAATGGTGGTCAATATCGGCTATTCTAGGGCTAGAAAATCGGTTATGGCTTCAATATACGACCTACTGGGTATGGGCAGCTATATGAATGATATAGGTGATGTTATGGATGGTATAGAATGAGTATCAAGGCGTTGTGGTGGCTAGAATGAAGGTATGTGCGAAGGAGATGACAAAAATGAAAGATAGATTGTGAATCTCACCCGAAACGAACCCCAGATCGATGAGAATCCGAAACGCACCAATGGAGTAATCTTTGTGGCTGTCTAACCTAGATACTACAAGATATCACGAACGAAACGGTTGATTTTAAGTTTGAATTCACCAAAATCAAACTCTATGCAAGAACTATCGAATTTGAGACAAGTTGAAAGCTGTTAGAATTTATTGCCTCAAATACTGTGAAAAACAAAACCTCGTGCAAAGTTATATACAATGTTGTAGTCAGTGTTACTCACTTTACCAACAACATTGTCAAAGGAAGTTTATAGAATATCTTGCACAGAAATAACTTTAAAACACAAGTAAAAAATAGCTTGTGTAAAATGTTAACGTGCAGATAATAGAGTTGATGTTGAAGCCAGTGTTAACCACTATGTCTTTAACGCGCAGCGGAAATTTAAAGCAACTTGCACGAAAGATAGTTTTAAATCACACACCTTCGGTATGTGATTACCTCAGGGTGAAATTCACTATCACAAGTGATAAAAATAACAATGCTGATGTTGTCTCGGTTCACTCCCTTGACAACACTGCATAAAACATATAGAGGACTATCCTAGCTTCACTCACTCAAATAATCACTCAAAACAAACCTATCTACACACTTAGATAGATAACAACAATTCACTATAAATCTTAGACTCTCAAAGTTAACTATCTAACCTACACACACAACTAGAATGAAAGTCTCCAGCTGATTGAGATGCTAGGCAGATGTCGGGGAGGATGTCTTGGATCTTCGAGACGATACTAGATGCAAGGTTCAGAGCTTCTCACAAACCACGATGATAACCTGCTTGCATCAAAGATAAAACAACATAGAGATAATTCTCGATTCACTCCTTCGAATAATCTATATGAAAATAATAGAAATTGTCCTCGCTTCACTCCCTCAGACAATCCTTGTAAAAAACACTACCTAGCACTTAGGTAGATAAACAATGTCTACTGGAAGAACTCACAACATTCAATCTAATCTATACCTTACAAACACAACAAGGATACATACCATTGTTCATTTAGACAATAAGGGAGATGTCGATGTGAATGTAGACGAGTTCCAATAGACACTAGATTGAATGATTTCAAGGTCTAAGGAGACCTTAAATGCTCCTCCTATCTTGTTTCAGCAGTTGCTCCACGATCACAAGAGGTGTGGCCTTGAAACAACTGCATTCCACTTTCCATTGCTGTAGTGGATTTGAATAACTACTTTATGCATTGCGGAGCACATGTTCTTAAACATCGTATAATAGAGGCAATTACTCCAGTGATCCACGTTCACCTACAATGGTTAGTGTTCAAGAGAGAGTGGGAACATCACATCCCTATAAATTCGGAATAGATTTTGAACAAGTCAAAATCAATCATCATCCACGATTTAATCCAGAATTATTTAACCAATAAATCCCTAAATACGTGAAAAATAAAATGTGACATAAATCACAAAATAATCAGATTAATTTAAAATAAATTAATCCTAAAAAATATGAAATAACAAGATTAAACTTTAGGTCCACCGATTGATATTAATGTTGATGTTACATGCAACACTCGCTGTAACACATCTTCACATCATGGAATCCACTCACCACTACTCTTATAACTACCCACAACGTCTTCAATCTGCAGACACACGTTAGAACCCAAAGGTAGTGGAGAAATGTTCCTTAAAATTAGGAACTGTTTTGACAAAGTCAAAACCCTAAAAGTTTGAAGCTTATCTCTTTATCCCTTCAGAATAAATCAACCAGACACATAGGAATAATAAAGAGATAAGATTCAATAATACATCAGATCAATTATAACTAATTAATCTGAAAATATAGAAGAGGAATAAGATTAACTTCTAGAGAGTTGTACTCGATGTCACGAGAATAACGGAACACATTCGATATAACATTGACTTCAATGTTATCAATCAAACTGATAACATCATCTGGAACACATCTTTCTCAATAGTAATGATCCAAAGGTAACTGCTCTCCAGATCACCTCCTCTTGTCACGGTCTCTTCAATTTCGGATAACTGCTCCACTACCTGTGACAGTTATTCAAAGACAGAGAGAACATCATGGTTCCTGAACGATCTAATTTTGACCATTTCAAAATTAATTTTATCCACTATTTTAACCACCTATATCCACTATACCTAATGTTTCGGTCAATGTTGTCGGAATGGTGTTATACACCGTGTATAACATTGAGGACAATGTTATCAATAATGTTGATAACATCTCATGTAGTCCCATTCCTAACAATCTCCCTCTTAATCTTATCCTTTCTGCATAAAACATAAAAACCTCAATATTTACAGTTAGAGCCGCAGCGGAAAACTTTGGAGATTAAAATCTCCCCCTTAAGGTTTGCTCCCTCTTAAGTTATTACCTGTACAATGATATACAACAATTGTGGGTATAATCCCCTGTACAGAACTGAATGTGAACACTGAGATGTTCACACATGGACTGACATGTTAGAGTAACATGTCAAAAATTTAACAGACATATACGAACATATATCAAAATTAGGTTTCAGATGAATCACACAGCATCTTAAACACAAAGTCAGATAAATCATAGATCATCAAAATCAATAATCATATCCCATGATTAAAAAATAGATATCACATGAATATCAAAAGCAAAGATGTATAATGGCATATACACCTCACAAATTGATGTTTAGTACATCAGCAAAAAAGAAATGATGTTCAGCACATCAGCAAACTAAAAGCTTTCAACGCTTACAAACCATAAAGAGTTCAACTCTTTAAAACATCAACCTGTATCAGCAATCTACTCCCCCTTTTTGTGTAGAAAGAAAGACTTTGAAGTCTCCCCGCATGTCCACCATAACATTATTCATCAATGTTTTGAAGTGAATCATGGATTCCAATTGCTCAATGTAGGATTTCAAATTGAAGACCGACAGTTGGAACATCTGGGCAATATTGACTTTAGTTTCTGTTCTATCATTGATACGAACATTAGTAACAAAAGGATTAGAGGCAGACAGTTGAATCAATTTTGTGTTAGTCCACTCGGCAACATCATCGTCAATATAAACATGAACATTGACCTCTGATGGGGTTAAGGTAGAAAGTGCAGCAGCAAATTATGGTAGATCCATAGTGCGATCTTTCTTATCATGCACAAACACTGCACCATACATATTATCACATGAGAATCCTACATCAGGCACTAAGCTTTAAAAAAATATCCAATATAACATTAGCATTAGAAGTACAAAACTTAGTTACCGTCTTCCAAATAGGTCTCTCCATAAATAAATATCCATATCATATTTCTCAAGGCTTAGCAGTGCAATGAATTTCTCATATTTAATTGGTCATTAAGACACAATTTAAGACAAATCATGAGTCGCATGAGAAAAAAAAATGATAAACACCTTTCTAAAATAATAGAGAGAACCTGAGGAATAGGTATTGTCTGTAATTGAATGATTGGTCGGCCATTGCATCATCATGGTCAGAATAAGCTGAAAAGAAATACCGAGCAACTACTGATGTTGAAACTGGTGTGTCCTAGATAGAGACAACTTCAGCTGCAACATTCAAATTATGGATATTCATATCAGCTTGTTCCTTTCACTGCATATTTTCTTCACAAAATATCTTTTTTTCTTTTTATTTCTTCTCTCTAGTGGTATTCAGGACATCAGCTTCTTTGAACTTCTTCTAACTTGACAACAACATTGATTTCATGAATCCTTTTTTATATTGATAAGATGCATGATACCCACCATTATTACTCCTTTAGGAGGATATGTAACATTCTGTTTCAGATCTGGATCTCTGGGGTTACAAGCATCTTCCCAAATGGAAAACATTTAGTTGCTTCATATTCAAAACACTTGTTGTTGGATATCTCACTGAGTAAAATATTTCATTATCTTGCTTCTTTGTAGACAGATCTGTTGCATGAGACATAGTAGGTTTATCCATTTCAGTACCACCATGTTCAGTCATGATATGATTTGAAGTGACAGTCGGTGTTGAAGTTGATGATGAAGTTCTTAACTAACTTCTCGTACATATCTCTGAACACGTTGAACATGGTAAAGAGCTCCTTTAGACCATCCATTTTAACCCTGTGAAGCTTTTAAAGAAGAAACAATAGAGAAAATGATGACAAAACATAAGGGCCAATCAGGAAATGAGAGAAATAAAGAGCCACACTAGAGTGTTTATGGGAAGAATTTTCTTAAACATTAGCTCATCAAATCACCATTCACACATCAACTGACTCCCCCTTTATCCAATGAGAGGTAGAACTCGAGTATCACCTTTTTAGAATATATATCTTTAGTAATCCAGAAAGCACCATATCTTTTAAGGCCAGACACACACACAAAAAATAAACAAATGCATAACTATAAACTAAAAAGACAAATGTGCAGTTTAATATAGATATAAATTTCAGAAATACTAATTTCGAGAGTAACATCTCAGAGAACATCTGTTGAAGCGCTGTCCACAAATTTCATTGAATTTTGATGATGAATGAAGAGTCAATTTCTTACCTTTTTTTAACAGAACACACTGTCGTATTGAACGCCGTGTGTCTAGATAGAAATTGATCGAAAATGTATTACCTTACCACCATTTTACTTGAGTGCATCGTCGCCGCAAATGTCGTGCCTCAAGTTACTAAGTGATAATCGTACATTTTCAGGAGAGTGCACATGATCTGTAACATCTAAGCCTCACTCTTGTGCTCATAGTTTTATATCAAGGCAAACTATTCATCATCATACAATTATACCATGGACATTTCTCTAAGAAAGACTGATCACTGAGATGTTAAACATGATCAAAGTACAACTGAAATAAATATCTAAGATTAAACAAAATGCAATATGGATATGAAAAAAAATGAAAAGACACAAATGAAAACAGATGTTGGATAGAATAGACACTACACAACATCCAACATCGACTGTGCAGAGATTACAAAACATAGAAACTAAGAGTTTTCCATAAAGAATAGAATCTCAAAAAAAAGTAAGGGCCTTTATGAAGATATCTTCATCCAATTTTTTAGATGATATATATCCAATGTGAATTATACCATGGTTCACCAAATACCAGACAAAGTGATGACATATGTCAATGTGTTTGGTGCGAAAGTGTTGGACCAAGTTCTTTCAGATTTCAATCACATTTGCATTAACACAGAACATGGTCAACACTCTGGTTGACATCTCATAACCATTCACAACATCTTATGCATGTTCAAATACAAGAAAGTATTTGAAGTTTTGCTTTTTATGTTTCAAACACTTATTCCTTTACTGCAAAGAGAGAACCTATTTCCAATTTGATATGCAGTGTGACAGCTTTGGTACACAGCACAGCTTTGCAAAAACATTTTGGACTGCAACATCTCTTGTAGTATCAGATTTTTCCTTTATTTACATAGACAACATCACAATCAGCATTCTTGAATTTCCTGTCATGGTTAGTTAAAATACAAGAAACACTAGCATAGGAGAGAACTTAAGGTCAAGTGGGGTTTCTTGAAAAACTTTAAACACTTCAAAATTTTCATGCAGGAAATCAATCTTAGAAAATCAGGAAAAATCATCAACTACAGCATGCAAAATATTTTTTTTATGCTCTTAGAAACTAATATACCTTGACAACCATGTGCAAAAAAAAAAACACATGCGTGCTTATAATTCAGATCAAATTTAAATGAAGAGAATGCATGAGACAACACATAAAAAACATAATAAAATGCATGCGAATACCAAAAATAAAAAAAAATAAAAGAAAAAAAATATTGGGTCCAGGATTTATAATATTTGCCCCAACATCGACAAACTAAGCACTACATCACACCTGCATTGAGAGATTTGTGAAAGCTTGAAAATCTCTTAATATCAAGAGCTTTATTCAAAATGACAACTGATTGTTTTTCTGTGGAAAAATAATCCAAATCAGATTTGTTCAGCCATTTCAGATTCAAACTTTTATATTTTCTATGGATGTTGGATCTAATATTTGGAAACATTTTGGCCGACATTTTACCAGCAGCATCATGCAATTTATAACAAAAAGGCTTAATGTGACCAGGAGAAAAACAATAATGACACACAAACTTCCTCTTTCCAATCTTAGGTTTATCAAGTTAACAAAAGAAGTACACTTAAGATCATCATTGAAATCATTAGGAAATAATGTGGTAGAAGATTTTACCTGCCCAAGTCCGGATCTATGTATCTTATAAATGGACAATACCTCATTGGGTGTGGAAGATCCTCTCTTCAATTTCTCGAGAGATTGAGAAATAATTTTTAGTTGTTTCTTGATAGAAATCAACTCCACATTTTTTCTTGAGAGGATCACTTCCAAATTCGTCACTTGCTCCTTCATCTCTTCATTTTTCTTATTGAGTGACTCCACAACTTGGTTTTGTTTCATCCACTTGGAAAGAAGCTCATCATATAACACTTTTACTTCTTCTACAACCTTTTTAGCTCCAAAGTCATCATGTTGTAGTGAATCTGTCTCACATAAAATAGAAGAGTTAAAAGAGTTTGTATTATACTTTTCAGAGCTTTCATACCTGTCAAATGTTGTTCTAGACGCTGAAACACAATTCAAGTCAACATCAACATCCGAATCAGACTCATTGTCTTTAACAAAAGGTAAGATAACATGGTCATCATTTTCTTTCACACTGATGCCGACACCAGTATCAATTAGACAAGAATCTTCACAAGAGATTGCAGTTTTGAACGAACTAGAAAACCTGACACCTTCCATTGATAGAAGTGTTGATGGTTCAAATGTTGATGATGATGTTACTCCTTGAACTGCAACTTCTTTCCGTTGTACACCTATATATCCTTCAAAATGTTCTTAAAGAATATCCCATGCATGTTTGGCTGTAGTACACTTTGAGATCAATTTGAAACAAAGAACATCAACACAAACAAAAATAGCATTAAGAGCCTTAGAGTGGAAGTTTGAAATGATTTGTTCTTCAATACTCCGTCGACTTTTAACCTTGTTGATGACTTTTCCAGCTTCATTTGTCTCTTTTGGAATAGACCATTCCTTCAAAACTGTCATCCATGCACATTCATCAATATATGTGATGTACATACTCATTTGAGCCTTCCATAAGGCATAATTTGTTCCAAGAAAACTAAGTGTTGGTGGATGACATTGAGCAATGGAAACATCCATCACGATAAAAAATCAACACAATATGTAAGCAACACTGGATCGAGTACTTAGTGTGTCAAGTACCGGCTCTTGATGCCACTTGTTAGAATTTGTTGCCTCAAATACTGTGAAAAACAAAACCTCATGCAAAGTTATATACAATGTTGTAGTCAATGTTACTCACTTTACCAACAACATTGTCAATGTTTTTAGCTCCAATGTTGTAGTCAATGTTGTAAAGCAACTTGCACGAAAGATAGTTTTAAATCACACACCTTAGGTATGTGATTGCCTCATGGTGAAATTCGCTATCACAAGTGATAAAAATAACAGTGCTGATGTTATCTCGGTTCACTCCCTTGACAACACTGCATAAAACATACAGAGGACTATCCTAGCTTCACTCACTCGAATAATCACTCAAAACAAACCTATCTACATACTTAGATAGATTACAACAAATCACTCTAAATCCTAGACTCTCAAAGTTGACAATCTAACCTACACACACAACTGGAATGAAAGTCTCCAGCTGATTGGAACGCTAGGCAGATGTCAGGGAGGATGTCTTGGATCTTCGAGACGACACTAGATGCAAGGTTCAGAGCTTCTTCTCACAAACTATGGTGATAACCTGCTTGCATCAAAGATAAAACAACATAGAGATAATTCTCGGTTCACTCCCTTGAATAATCTCTATGAAAATAATAGATATTGTCCTCTCTTCACTCACTCAGACAATCCCTGTAAAAATCACTACATAACACTTAGGTAGATAAACAATGTCTACTGGAAGAACTCACAACATTCAATCTAATATATACCTTACAAACACAACAAGAATACAGACCTTTGTTGATTTAGATAATAAGGGAGATGTCGATGTGAATGTAGACAAGTTCCAACAGACACTGGACTCAACCTTCGATCTCTCTGAATTCTTCATAGCAGCATGTCTCAGGTTGGGTAAATGATTTCGAGGTCTAAGGAGACCTTAAATACTCCTCCTATCTTGTTTCAGCAGTTGCTCCACGATCACAAGAGGTGTGGCCTTGAATCAACTGCATTCCACTTCCCATTGCTGTAGTGGACTTGAATAATTGCTTTCTGCATTGCGGAGCACACGTTCTTCAACATCGTGTAATAGTGGCAGTTACTCTAGTGACCCACGTTCACATGTAACGGTTAGTGTCCAAGAGAGAGTGGGAACATCACGTCCCTATAAATTCGGAACAGATTTTGAACAAGTCAAAATTAAATATCATCCACGATTTAGCCCAGAATTATTTAATCAATAAATCCCTAAATACGTGGAAAATAAAATGTGACATAAATCACAAAATAATCAGATTAATTTAAAATAAATTAATCCTAAAAAATATGAAATAACAAGATTAAACTTTAGGTCCACCGATTGATGTTGAAGTCGATATTACGTGCAACACTCGCTATAACATATCTTCACATCATGGAATCCACTCACCACTAATTTTATAACTGCCCACAAAGTCTTCAACCTGCAGACACACATTAGAACCCAAAGGTAGTGGAGAAATGTTCCTTAAAGTTAGGAACTGTTTTGACAAAGTCAAAACCCTAAAAGTTTGAAGCTTATCTCTTTATCCCTTCAGAATAAATCAACCAGACACATAGAAATAATAAAGATATAAGATTCAATAATACATCAGATCAATTATAACTAATTAAGTCGAAAATATAGAAGATGAATAAGATTAACTTTTAGAGAGTTGTACTCGATGTCACGAGAATGACGGATCACATTCAATATAATATTAACTTCAATGTTATCAATCAAAGTGATAACATCATCTGGAACATATTTTTCTCAACAGTAATGATCCAAAGGTAATTTCTCTCCAGATCACATCCTCTTGTCACACTCTTTTCAACTTCGGATAACTGCTCCACTACTTGTGACCGTTATTCAAAGACAGAGAGAACATCATGGTTCCTGAAAAATAGAAACCAACTTTGACTGATTCAAAGTTAGTATTAATCCATGATTTAAACATGTTTTCACCCATTAAATTATCCGTAAAATCATGGAAGTAATCACTGATAAAAAATCACAAAATAATCAAATCAATTTAAAATAAATTGATTCTAAAAATTATGAAATGAAAAGATTATCAGCCTGTAACAGACTGATGTTACGAAAAAGACAGAACAACATTAGATGCAACATTAACTTCCATGTTACATCTTTTGCAACCGTTACCAGCTAACCACTCTCACACAATCTGCAATATTAAGGGAGCTATACCAGTGCAAGGCGGTTAGACAAAGTAGGGATAGAAAATAGTGGTTCCTTAAAAGAAGGAACTAATTTTGACCATTTCAAAATTAAGTTTATCCACTATCTTAACCACCTATATCCACTATTTTAAATTCAAATCTCATGGATATATTTAATTAAGATAGATAAATTAATCAGATTAATTCAAAGAGAATTAATGAATGTTGTCGGAATGGTGTTACACACCGTGTATAACATTGAGGACAATGTTATCAACAATGTTGATAACATCTGATGTAGTACCATTCCTAACAAAAGCGATATGCTATATTTTTCATTCAAATGAGTCTAAATCACAATACTTTCGAAACATAGCTTAAGTACTATCTTAGGGCACGAAATTTAACAAGTATTTGGGCTTAATTTCGATCTAGGCTTAAAATAAAATAAATAAATCATTTGGCCCAATAACACCTAAATAAGGTGTGATAATTGGGGTTATAATTGAATTAAATAAAACCAACTATACTAATGGATAAATAATTAAATCAAGCTGATTTAATTATATAGTGCACGTCCATTTGCTCTCCAACATCAATCTTCAATTGGACCTCTCTGCAGCAATTCTGGGTTTGAATCATCAATGCTATGCATGGTCTCATCAATGCCATGCATGGTCTCATCAACATTAGTCTGATTTTTATAAACAGATCATCCATGTGCCAGATATCTCTAAACATACTCTTTTCTGATCTTCCAAACATGTTGAGTTGTGGGAGAAAGTGAAGCAGAGGTCTATGATCTCTAAGAAGAAGGTGGACAAAGATACACTACTAGCCACATGAGTGTATTCATTGCTGAAAGAAGCTAGGTTACTTGGAACAGTGCAGAGGGTGAACGAGTTTGTTCCAATGGTTGTTTCAAAATTCTACTGCAATATTACCAAGGAGATTGATGATCCAGAATCTGAAGACTTTCATAAAGTCTTTGTCAGTTGAGAGATGCTGAATTTCTTACCATGTATCATTAATGAGTTTCTGGGATGCCAAGTTCAAGGGAGTTCGAGGAGATAGATGACTGGGGGATAGTTGCTGAAGAACTGACCCAGGACATCTTCACCAAGGATGAAAATATCGCGGATATATCACAGATATATCACAGATATATCGCGGATATTGACATTGCGATACGGATATTGGAGGGAATATCTTTTTTCCCGAGTATCGACGAGAAATCGCAATATATCGCAATATATCGCAAGATATCGCAAAATATCGCAATATATCGCGATTTTTTTAATATTTCTATAATATATTTTGATTTTTATTTAATACTATATATTTTTGTGATCTTTTTTAGGTCTTCAATGTAATTGTTTGAGTTGCAATATTCTTTGCTTTATAAAGACATTCACTTTGCAAAAAAAATATAAGAGAAAGAAGACCGGGAAATCAACGGATGTCTTAGAAAGAAAAGTGAGATGCACGTGCACCAACTTTATTTTTTCATTTTTTCAGTTAGAGGACATGATGGACAAATCACTAAAATTTTTCTCCCCATATATCACACGAAATTGAAATCTAAGATTGAATATAAATTATTTGCCAAATCTTGATTCTATGAATATTGGTGGCACTGATCATAGTGATATGTCCCAAGATTCATATGTTTCTTACACATATGGGAGTTCACAAATTGATTGGACTATTCAAAATATGTATCAACAAAATAATTGGGTCAGTGGACATTATCCAATTCATGGTGAAGCTGTTGGAAGAAATCAAGAAACATATCAAGCGCATGTGCATAATTATATCCATAATTACTCGAACGTGATAAGTTGGTACCAATATTGTTTAGAACAAGATGACATTCCATCTACTATATTTGAACCTCATAGATCCTCATTTTGGTATTAATTGTACTTTATAATGTTTATTTAGTCATTTTATGTTGTATTATGTATTATTTTGTCAAATGTATTGTCTCAGGCGGTATTTATATAATTTATTATTCATATATTTGCTTTCAAAATACAATTCTATCAAAAAAAATTAGTGGAATATGTGCATAATAATATGTCATAATAGTTCCTAAAATTTCATGCTAAATTTCCATGATTTTAATATGATTTTCGTCATTTTTTTCAATTTTCTACGATATCGATATACGATATCGATATATCCATCGATATATCCGTAAAATTGAAGTTGCGATATATGTTGCGATAGCGATATTTTCATCCTTGATCTTCACAAAATGGCCATCTCATCCGTAGACAATCCATACTTCTAAGCTGACTCACAAGTATGGAGCTCTGTTCAGAATTTTGATTCACAACTGGTTGCCAACAAAGCACAGGGCTACTGTGACTCAAGCTCAAGGAAGGTTTTTGTATCACCTCGAAACTGGGAAGAAGTTCAATTTTGGTGAATTTGTGCTTGGAAAGATTGTCAATAGTGCAGAGTCCACTATGTTAAGGGACCTATGTGCTATCCTCCACTGATCTACAGCATCATAAAGCAGCAAAAGAAGAATGTCTCAACAAAGAATGACATGGTCATTCCACCCAAAAAGTCTCTTGTGATCAAGGTTTCTCCTGAAATTGGTGATCATCACATGCGTCACCAGTTCAAGCAGTTTATAGCATTCAAGAAAGGAAGTGATGCTACTGTTAAAGAATCCTCACCAAAAAGTGTTGTGCTGAAATTTCTAAAAAGAAGCCTGGAGTTTTATGCTCAATTGATTTCTGAGCATACTTCTGAGAAGATGAAGATTCAAGCTCCGCTTGCTGATCTTTCATTAGGAAAAGGATTTGTGTCCCTAGTAGTGGATGTACCTGACAATGTTCGTAACTTGCACAAGCTTGCAAGTACTGTCGAAGCTTCTACTCAGAGTAAATCACCATCGGCTCAAAAGTAAGGTGAAGCACAGTCTGCAGAACAGGAAAAGAAAGCTGAAGCTGAAAAAGAAGAGTCTGCAGATGAGGATCAGGAGGCTGATGAAGAGGAGCAGGTGGCTGATGAAGAGGAAGAAACTGAAGAAGAGGATGATGAGGGTGAAGAGACAGAGTATGATGATGCTGAAGAAGGATCTGAAGAAGAAGGAGATGAGCAAGCTTCTGACAAATCCGAGTAGTTTCTGAGATTACTCCTTTACCTTTCTCGGTGGCAAATAGGGGGAGTAATGCAATATAATTTTAATTTTTAATATTTTTTGTTCTAATTATTTTGCATCCATGTTTTGCAAGATATTTTTGTTTTGCTCTGATTAGCTTGTAATAGCTTTTCTAATATTGAACAGAATTTCTATCTTCCCTATATGATTCAAATCTGCTAAAAAATTGAAACTGCTATCAAGAGATAAAAAGATGATAAAAATACAATATAGCAGAGCAAATGTAAGCTGATAAGAAAGTGAAAAACAGCTGAATCATATGATGTCACAGGAACATTCAAGAACGTTTTTAAGTACATGATCCTTCAGTTTAAGGGTTGTGTTCTTTTAAAACATAGAGTTGATTTGCCACCAGATAAAGACAAAGAGGGGGATTTTTAGTGCTAACTGCACTTAAGTGTTCGAGATTGTCATGATCTGTATGGCAATATCAAAGGAACACAAAAGGTTTTGGTTATTCATGTTCGAATAACCAGTTCTAGACATTACTGTGAACATTCTGCTGCCAATCTGATTAAAGATCAAGACATATACTTAATCATGTTCAGGAACATGATCATGTACATGGTTTTCCAGAGAGTTTACAAGAGACGTTCCATGATAGATTTAAAACGCTGGAGCCGCAGAATTAAGATGGACGTTTCAGAATAGTAGTTGTCTTGTTCGTGATGAAGATCAAAGAAGAAAAGAAGGAGTTCTATTCAAGGAAGACATCTAAAACTAGGAAAGTTTGAATTAATTAAGGAAAGTTTCCTTGTTGATTCCAAGTCAGATTAAGACTTCTGATTACCTTGTTAAGGCCATATCTTTTGATTATAAATAGCCTGGGAATCAGACTAGTTTAGTACATGAAAATTTTATGAATACACAAAGGATAGTGTCATGATTGAAGGTGAGGATTCAAGCAATATGGAAGGAAAGGTAAGGTTTTTGGCTAAAGACTCGATCTTGGATAAACTAGGGTTAGTCGATCAAAAGAGGAAAAATGAAGGGCTGAAACGGGTTGGTCAAAACGGGCGTGATCCAACTGTAGAAGCGGTTCTGGGCTCAAAGAATGGGCCTAGCGGAGAAGCAGTTCAAGTCGAATTGGGCCTCAGCGCTGTTATGGCCCAAAAACAGTGGCTAAAGGAAACTTTATCAAATTAGATTTATGTTATTTTGTGCTTTAGTCTATGATAATTTCATTAGGGTTTCTTGTTGTAGGGGACCACTATGAGTACTATATAAACTCATAAGGTAGCTTAAATGAAAGGCAAGAAAAGTTTAATCCAAATCTCTCTCTCTTCTCTCCTTCTATACAACTCTCGTCTCTCTTCTCCTATTCAATATTACAGCAAGTAAAATTAAATTACAATCCATTATTTGTAGTTGAGATCGCTACAACTGGTATCCAGAGCCACGATCTTGGGGATGGCGGATGGAACTCGTTTGAAGAATCTGTAAGAAGCCCAAAAAAGATTAGATAAAGTATGACTAACAGAATCATCTAAAAGAGAAGCTGTTGAATTGAAAATGCAAGAGAAACTGGGGGAAATCACCACTGAGATGCAAGATCAGCTAAAGGGAGTGAATTCTAAGTATGATTCACTCAATCAAACACTCAATACCATTCAGATGCAGCTGACTAATCTCAGCAAGGCTAAAGGAATCCATGAGGAACCATTTATTTTGGAAGCTCCACCTAGGCATATGGTGGTTGACAGTGGATCACAGCTCAATACTCTACAACTTATGGATCTAGGGCTGTGGGGTATCACAATAAGTCTCAGGTTATTCACCCCATTCCCAAGATAGATTTTCCAAGGTTTGATGGTACTCAACCTTGTTCTTAGATATTAAAATGTAACCAGTATTTTCAGTTGGTTAATAATGTCCAAGATTCACAAAAGATGGTACTAGCTGCCCTTCATTTTGAAGGGAAGGCAGACCAGTGGTTCCAAAATTATAGCCACAAATTTAAGGATTTTTCTTGGAAAGAATTTCGAGAGGTGGTGTCAGCTAGGTTTGAAGAATTGAAGGAAACCAAAATTATTATGGAATTCAATAAACTGAAGCTACAAGGGTCTTATGATGAGTATGTTGAGAGGTTTGAAGAGCTAAGAGCCTGTATGCTAATGTTCAATCCTGTTGAATATTCTGAACATTACTTTGTGGCTAGCTTTATAAGTGGGCTAAGTGAAGATCTACAGGCTGACATTAACTTGTTTAAGCCAACAACCCTACAGCAGGTCATTGAGCTGGGCAGGAGTCAGTTATACACTGTTGAAGCTATTGCAAAGAAGCTAAAAGGTACTGTGAAGTTCCAACAAGGACAGAGGAACAACTATAGGAATGCATACACAAACCTTGGCAGTACCCCTAAGTCTTTCACTTCAACTTTGAAGCCACCAATCAAACTCTTAACTTCTGCTAAAATGGCTGTTAGAAGAGAGAAAGGCATATGCTATAATTGTGATGAACCTTATGTGGTGGGACACAGATGTAAGAACAGAATCCACTACATGATAATGAGTGAGGAAGAGGAAGAATTAGCATCTCTGCATTCTAGTAAGTTGCTAGATGAAGAATTAATTACACCTAATACAGGGGGGCCTTACATGGAAGAAGCACAAATGTCAGTTAATGCCATAGCTGGTTCAGAAGGGATTACTACCTTAAGGGTGATTGGAAGAGTGGGGGAGCATGAGTTATACATCCTAATTGACACAGGCAGTACACTGAGCTTCATACAAGAGGCCACAGCCACCCAACTTGGATGTGTACTGGAGCAAGTGCCTCCTATTCTGGTTAGAGTAGCTAATGGGCAGAAGCTGATCAATCAAGCCCAGGCCACCGGGTTCAGCTGAAATGTGCAAGGGAATTAGTTTGTTTACTCTCCAAGAGTCTTACAAACTGAATGATATGACCTAATTCTGTGGGGGGGGGGGGGGGGTTGGCTCAAATCCTGCACTCCCATAGAATTAGACTACAAGAACATGACCTTCACAGTCACTAGGGGAAAGGAGAAGGTTAAGCTACAAGCAGCCAAGTCCCAGGTGGACTGCCAGCTAATTGCAGGTCCTACACTCTATAAAATGGTTCACTCCAACTGCAGGAAGGAGATTGAAGAGATCTACCTAGTCAGGCTACAAGCGTTAGACACTGGTGAGGTGCCTAATATGACAGACCTTCTGGAGGAGTATGGTGATGTTTTTGAAGAACCCACAGAACTCCCACCTATCAGGGGAGTTGAACACAACATCACCCTACAACCTAACAGCACTCCTAGACATCAGCATCCCTACAGAACCTCTCACAGCCACAAAAATGAGATTGAAAAGATTGTTAAGGAGCTTCTGGAGTCAGGTCTTATTCAACATAGCAGGAGTCCTTTTGCTTCACTAGTCATATTAGTGAAGAAAAAGGACCAATCATGAAGAATGTATGTGGACTACAAGTATCTTAACTCTTTTACAGTAAAATATGAGTATCCTATACCAGTCATAGATGAGTTACTTGATGAGTTACATGGGGCTAAGTATTTTTCAAAAATTGATCTAAGATCAGGGTATTTCCAGATCTTTGTTAAGCCAGAGGACAGGTACCTAACAGCTTTTAGCACACACCATGGCCACTTTGAGTTTGTGGTCATGCCCTTTGGGTTAAGTAATGCCACAGCTACTTTTCAATCCCTCATGAACCAAACCTTCAAGGAGTTTTTGAGGAAATTTGTTCTAGTATTTTTTGATGATATCCTAGTCTACAACAAGACTTGGGAAGACCATCTCAAACACCTAAGGGCAGTTCTACAGTTGTTGAGGGACTACAAACTGTATGCCAAAAAGAGTAAGTGTAGTTTTGGCAGCACTAAGGTAGAATACCTAGGCCATATCATCACCAAGGAAGGAGTCTCTACAGACCCTCACAAGGTGGACTACATGGTCAAGTGGCCCCTGCCTAAAACCATCAAGCAGCTTAGAGGGTTTTTAGGCCTTACAGGGTACTACAGGAAGTTTATCAAAGGCTATGGCCAAATCTGCAAGCCCCTGACTGATTTGTTAAGAAATGATAATTTCCATTGGAACATTGAAGCAGAAAGCGCTTTCCAAAAGCTCAAGATGGCTATGACTATTACACCAGTCCTAGCCTTACCTGATTTTAGTAAACCCTACCTACTGGAGACTGATGCTAGTGGATCAGGTATTGGGGTTGTACTCATGTAAGAAGGCAGGCCCATTGCCTACCTTAGCAAGACACTCTGTCCAAGGAATCAATCCATATCTATTTATGAGAAGTAGTTCCTAGCTGTTTTAATGGCTATTGAAAAGTGGAGAGTGTACCTACAGGGTCACAAATTCATTATCAAGACAGATCAGCAAGCTCTGAAGTACCTTATGGATCAAAAAATGATGAATCCTTTGTAGCAGAAATGGATCACTAAGCTGTTAGGCTTCAACTATGAAATTCAATACAAGAGGGGTAATGAGAACAAGGTTGCAGATGCTTTATCTAGAAGGGGAAAAGATGAGGCTGAATGTGCAGCCATTACTACTGCAGTGCCTAATTGGGTTTTTAAAGTTACTCAAAGCTACAAGAAGGATGCATTCTTCTCAAAAATCCTAAATGCTAAACTCATTGATAAGGACTCCTACCCAGATTTTCAAGTTGCAGAGGGACTAGTGAGGTACAAGGGCAGACTAGGAATAGGTGATTCACCAGAGCTAAAGACTGATATCCTTACAGCTCTACATGATTTATCCTATGGGGGACATTCAGGCAGTACTGGTACTTATATGAGGCTCAATGGAGCTTTCTATTGGCCTAACATGAAGACAGAAGTGATCAAATGGGTACAGGGCTGTGAGGTTTGTCAAAGGAATAAGGCAGACCATGGGCTATACCCTGGCTTACTACAGCCACTTCCCATTCCTCAGAGATCCTGGACTCACATATCCATGGACTTCATAGAGGGTCTACCCAAATCTGGGGGTAAAAATGTCATCTTGGTAGTGGTTGATAGATTTACCAAGTTTGGCCATTTTATACCAATTTCCCACCCCTACTCAGCAGAGTCTGTGGCTAAGTTGTTCCTAGACAGTGTCTACAAATTGCATGGGCAACCAGTAAGCATTGTTACTGATAGAGATCCAATTTTCACTAGCTCTTTCTGGAAAGAACTCTTCAAACTGATGGGGATAAAAATGGATATGTCCTCTATCTACCACCCTCAATCTGATGGGCAGACAGAGAGGCTAAATCAGTGTCTTGAGAACTATCTCAGGTGCATGATTAGTGCAAACCCAAGACAGTGGCTATAGTGGCTTACCCTTGCTGAGTACTGGTATAATACTAACTATCATACCAGCCTCAAGTGTACCCCATACTAGGCTTTGTATGGAGTTCCAACCTCTATGCTATCAGTCTCATCCTACCTGGACTCTGGCAATCAGGATGTTACTGACTTCCTAGCAAGTAGACAATAGATGGTTCAAGTTCTCAGAGACAATCTAAAGCAGACACAGACTCGTATGAAATGGTTCGCCAATATAAAGTGGCAAGATCGAAGCTTTGAGGTAGGGGACTTAGTCTACCTCAAGCTCCAATCTTTCAGACAGACTTCAGTGGCTCTAAGACGGAATCTAAAACTATCATCTAAGTTCTACGGGCCCTATTCAATTCTGGAGAAGATAGGCAAGGTAGCCTACAAACTGGACCTCCCCCCAACATCTAAGATCTACCTAGTTTTTTATGTATCACTGTTAAAGAAGTATATTGGGAAGAAGCACACACCTTTGGCGCATCTCCCCACTACAGATGATGATGGGAACTTTACCGTCACACCCTTGCAAGCTCTCTCCCATCAGAATCTTTAGCTCCACGGCTGATCAATTCCTCAAACCCGTGTCCTTTGGATGGACTCCGTTCCAGTTCTTTCATCCTGGGAGGACGACTCTGTACTCCGCCGTGGGTTTCCTACCTTCGATTCTTAAAGACGAGAATCATCTTCTCCAGGGGGTATTATCATGATTGAAGGCGAGGATTCAAGAAATATGGAAGGAAAAGGTAAGGTTTTTGGCTAAAGACTCGATCTTGGATAAACTAGGGTTAGTCGATCAAAAGAGGGGAAATGAAGGGCTGAAACGGGTTGGTCAAAATGGGCGTGATCCAACTGTAGAAGCGGTTCTGGGCTCAGAGAATGGGCCTAGCGGAGAAGCAGTTCAAGTCGAATTGGGCCTCGGCGCTGTTATGGCCCAAAACAGTGGCTAAAGAAAACTTTATCAAATTAGATTTATGTTATTTTGCGCTTTAGTCTATGATAATTTCATTAGGGTTTCTTGTTGTAGGGGACCACTATGAGTACTATATAAACTCATAAGGTAGCTTAAATGAAAGGCAAGAAAAGTTTAATCCAAATCTCTCTCCAATTCTCTCTCTCTCTTCTCTCCTTCTATACAACTCTCGTCTCTCTTCTCCTATTCGATATTACAGCAATTAAAATTAAATTACAATCCATTATTTTTAGTTGAGATCGCTACAGATAGAGAGTCTAAAAGACTTCATCAAATACCCTACTGAGTATGTGAGGGATTATCCAGCAGTGACTCGAGTATGTGAGAGGGTTACCCAGCAGTGACTCCTTTAGTGATCAAGGATCACATCCTGGTGATTTAAAATCACAATCCTTTGAGCTCATAATCCTACTTAATCAAATGACATAATCCTTCATTCCTTCTTTAACCTTGCTAGCATAAATCAAGCCTAGAGTATAATATCTAGGACTATTCCTTTAAATCAAGCATGATTTCAATAGCCTACAAGGGATTTTAATACTACCCTAGAAGGTATTACTCATCTATACAATCCTTAGCAAAATTTCAACATCAATCTCAAAATCATGATCACATATATAAATACTCATTGCAACAAATAAGCAATTCTCAATATCTCATGCTAAACATTTATAACATATCTAAACATGATTAGGAGCTCAATTAATAATAATCCTTCATTATAATTTCTTTCCTTCCTTCCTTTGTATAGAGATCAATCAAGCAGAGCAAAACTTTTAATTGAATATTTCATCTTGCTCTATCATGCTTCTAGAGCTTATTAGCTCAAACAATAGATTAGTATAGAATTACCCACCTCAATCACGGAGCAAAGGATGAAGCAACGAGCTGTAAGTCCTTTTCCGGGTATCCACGGGGTTTACCTCTTCCTACAAAAGTTGATCATCGACTTAGCGGTCTTCCTCGAGATTCTAAAATATAATAAGGAATCGAAATGTCATCTAGACCCTCTATCCTTAAACACGACTTAGATACAGATTGCACGACTTTAGAACTTGATAAAATATAGGGATTAAAGGTTGGAAGAACTCTGTAAAAACCCAAATTTTTTTCAAAAATATACTTGAAAACGAGACACCAGCGCCGGTAGAGGGGCCCAGCGCCGGTGGCCCACAAAACAACTTCCCCAGTGCTGGCTGAGTACCAAACACTGGTGGGGCACTCCGCGCCCGCAGGGTGTCCTTGGCCGATGGGGTACCCCAGCGCTGACTGGGTTCCCCGCGGCAGTGGACCTAGACTCTACGATTTTCTGGGTTTTGCTTGAACTAGAATACATTTCTGATGCAGATCAACGATAATTAAATACTTGAAAAACACAAAAATGAGCATGCTTGATTACTTGAAATCAATACTATAACGACATGCATGCTATTAACTCTTTTCAGAATACTTGGAAATTATGACGAGAATCGAAATACGAAACTTAAACGGGTTTGAACGGAATTTAACGAAATAAATAAGAACAATGCAAAATAATAAAAGGAACACAACAATAACGAAAAGTGGAAATGAAATGCGGAAATTACTATTCATTTGTTTTCTTAATACGATTTTCATCACCGGGACCTCAAATGACCTCGGATTAAAATTCTAAAAATATCGACACACTCCTTAGGTTGAAACCTTTCCAACAAGACCAAAATCTATCATAACAAAGTTAGGATCAAAATTTTTGAAAAGATGATTTCACGAAAAATGATGCCTAAAGTCGTGGCTTACATATGACTTCCCTTAAACCTTATTAAAATCTCTTTCTTAACCTCTTAATTACACTTAAGAATTCTCTAATCCTTATTTGAAAATCGGGGGTGTTACAAAATCAGAATCAATGAAGGTTCCTATTTCATGTAGGAACTGACAGAGGTTTTGATTTTGGGTAGTTTAAGTTCAATAAGGTTGTAAGTCTGGCTGAGAGTAAGCTGATCAAAGCTCTAATCGTCTACCTTGTGCTGATCTATGGAATCATCAAAAGCCAGAGAAAGAATGTTGTAACCAAAATGGATTCAATCATCAAGTCCAAGAAGTCTCTTGGAATGAAAATTTCTACCGATCTGCCGTCTTCATCAAAAGAGCTGCTACGAATTCAATTTCAAAAATATATCAGCCGTAAGAAGAGTTCATCACATGCATCAGCACCCCCTCCACTCCTATAGTCTCTGTGCATCAAAGAATAATTACACATATGCAAGACTACATTGCCTTCCATGCTCAGAAGATTCTAGATCATGCTGCTGAGAGGAAGAAAGTTCAGGAACTTCTTCATGAACATCTTCAAAATAAGGAGTTTGCCAGGCCTTCTACAGAAAAAGATCAACCTCTTTACACCTTGGCTGAAATAGTCAAGAAAAGTGAAGATACTCAAAAGAAGAAAGACTATGTCAGCACTCCAATCCAAACTGAAGATCAAGATAAAGAAGAAGAGACCATGCATGAAGAAGATTCTACAAATGAAGAAGAGAAGGACAAGGAGGAAGAAGCTAAAGCTGGTGCAGACGCTAATGATAAGGAGGAAGAAGAAGAAGAAGAAGAAGAAGAAGAAGAAGAAGAAGAAGAAGAAGAAGAAGAAGAAGAAGAAGAAGAAGAAGAAGAAGAAGAAGAAGAAGAAGAAGAAGAAGAAGAAGAAGAAGAAGAAGAAGAAGAAGAAGAAGAAGAAGAAGAAGATGATGATGATGATGATGATGATGATGATGATGATGATGATGATGATGATGATGATGATGATGAATTTGAGTCTTCTCAGTCAGATGCAGATAAATCTCAATGATTGAGTTAGTTCTTTGCCTAAATCTGCCGGCAAATAGGGGGAGTTAGTTTTTCTAAAAAATTTATCATTTTTTTTAGGTAAGATCTTTGAAAGACTCACTTAATAAGTCTTAGTTTTTTTTTGTGAAGCTCTTTACCTTGAGCTTCAATTTGATGTAATTCTTCTGTAATCACCTCATCTCTCATTATATCAATCCGCACTCCTCCATCATGATACTTTTGTCTTTACCATCGTATTGTTAATGATCTTCAAATGCCCTGATAAAAATGATAAAAGAAAAAATATAAAAGAAAACAAAACAAAACAAAATAGAGCTAATGTTCATAACAATTTTCATGAAGATCTAGGTGAACATCCATGCTGCTTATGAACATGTATCTGAAAAAATGAAGGAGTTACACCTAGAAAAATGAAGGAGTTGATTTGCCAATAGATAAAGACAAAGGGGGAGATTGATAGTGTTGTGCTTGACACTAAATGAAGAGACACATTCAAGGTGGATCACTAGTCTCATGCTGCACACGAAGTTTGTTTATCAAGTGCTCTACATTGCACTTATTTTAGTGATTAATTGTCATTCATCTGTATGGCATTGAATAATCACATAAGTATTTGGTTTTTCGAAGTACTTATTTACTGTTCTGGACAACGTTCATAAAGATGTACATGAACGTAATCTCAACTTCCTGAAGACAGCTCAAGCAAGTAGTTTGGATTAGCTGAAGATGAAGATTGTTGTACATCATGCCACAACTAAGATTGTTCAACATGTTGAGTATTGCCAGCTAGCTTGAGTGATAACCAGAAGCCAGTCTGTGAACATACAAGATATTCAATGTGCTACAAGAAGTGAAGGTTCAAGATCAATAATGTTCATTGCAACATTCGTGAACATTTACATAAACATTCTTTGTCCAGATTGTTCTTCCAAGATCAATAAAGTTGTTCGAGGTTTCCAACCAAGAAGAGTTTTAAAGATCATTCAAGAAGTTGTCTTATCCAGCTTGAAGAGCACATGATTGAAGATAAAGGCAGAGTTCTAAAGATGGAAGATATCCTAACATGGATTGTCCTAGGTCTTGATTTGAATAAGAAAAGTTTCCTTATACATTTCAGATTAGGATTAGGACATCACTTCCCTTGTTAAGGTTGTATTGCTCATCTATAAATAAGTCTGGGACACAAACCTATTAGAAAACATACCGAATAGAAAAATTGCACTAAATATTTCAAGAGCTCTAATTGTTTTGAGCCACATAGTTTCGGTCATAAGTCTAGACTAGAATTTAGTGTTCTTGTCATTGTGTATTGAAACTCTTTTCATACACTGTCAAAAGGAGTCTCGGGAGAGATTTTATGTGGGAATTGGATAGGTTAGATATCTAGGTTGTGAGTGTTGGAACAAGTCAGGATCATTTGGATGTGTGTTATTTGAATAAAACATTTTGATCAAAACAATCCCACATCCTATTTCATGCTTAAACTGAATCTAAATCTCATACATATCGAAGAATAAAGATTATCGATTACCTTGCAATCGGAGAGACACCGTTGCGAAGATGTAGATATAAAATCTGCAGCCCCTCCATTCTTCATGTTATCCACTCCATGATCTTCTGTTGTATGTTCCAACCTCGATCTAGATGTCGTGTGAGCGACGATCATCTAGACCTTGTACAAGCTTGGAGATGAAGAACCCAACACAATAATGGATGAAAATTTCAGCCTCTTGGAAGAGAGCAATTCTTAAAAATTATGATCTTGGTGGCTAGGGTTTTTCATCTCCATTCATAACGTATATATAGAGCTACAACAGAGATCTAGAAGGAGAATTAGGGTTGGGTCTCCAATAGGCCTTAAGTTCTCCATGTCAAGCCCAGACATAACTTAAGCCCATTAATATTAATTCAATCCACTAAAGAATTAATATTGCACTGCCGACCTAATTCCATAATTACAGATATGGCTCCTTCAACTCAATTAATTCCCTGTGTTTAAGATATCGAATGTCCATTAATTAAATCCAGTATACGGACAACTCAATTTAATTAATTTCTTATCCAGAGCCGTACCACTCAACCTTTATTATCATGTCAGATTAAAAATCAACTTGCAAGATTTAACATGATAATCCTTTTTGAGCTCCTTAGGGGACATCATCAACTCGGCGATCTGGAACACGGTTTCCTTCTATAAATAATAACCCATCATATATACAAATGCCACTACCCAATCTATCGGGCTTATTGATTCTTTAATTAGAATCTCATCCATTGATAGGTCAAAGTAATGTACATTAAAATATACATGTCTACTACTATACAAGGTTTAAGAATTATGAGTATCTGAGATTTATATTCTTATGTGTTGTCAGTCCATAAGAATTATCTCGTTGCGATCCAGTTCAATACACTATAAAAGTGCACTAGTATAATTCCATAGCCAAGATAGCCTAATTTCAAATCATACTACAACTATACTAATGGTTCGTCTAACTCCATCTAGGTTGTGAACTCTTCTCATACTTTATAAGGAAATGATAATATGATCTTCTGTGTGCATTCCACACACCATATTATCTACAATATTAAGTATATGATGATTTGGATTATTTATTATATGAAATAAATGCAAAAAATCTGAACGTTATTCTCATTCATCATTAAGGAAAATAGTTATATACATAAAAGACGTGCTTTTAGTATACAATCTCAAAAATCTCCACTTATACTCAAAGTATTGCTTTTAAGTATACCAGTGTCTATTAATTCTCCTACTTATACTTAAAGCTTTGCGTTGATTTCCAAGTATTCGACTCCCATTTTCTCATCTACTCAAATAACATGAATATTTAGCCCACAATTCATTCATTCTATAAGAAAATTGACTGGACAATCATACTTGATGCATTGCCTTATTTTACCATGCATTCAACTCCCACTACCTCAATAATCCAAATGTCATGGATATGCATCCCATTCATTTTATGAGGATTTTAACTAGGAAATCTACAAATGCAATCTTGGTAATGACAAAAACCTCAATATATACGATTACTTGTATAATGCGGTACTTCTCATATGTTTACTTGACTTATGAACTCGTAAGTCCTTGAAATTTGCAACTGCACAAGTGTTTGCACAATAAATTGTACCAAACACTTTACGCAAATCAGGTACTACTTCTTAAGCTCATCACAAAGTTACCGAGTCATTTAACCTTTATAGTCACAACTCTACCTCCCAAGATAAACATAACTAGAGGTCGAATTTTTCTTGTCCTGTTTCTTACTTTGAAAATTTACCATAACCTACAAGATTATAAATGTCTATCTAGTAAACCCACATATAATCTTTAGCCCTTTATAGGTACTATAAAATATATTTTACCATAGACAAGTATCTCATACAGGGTTAGACTAAAATTTAAATGTGTATTTTCATTTCTTGGATAACATGCCAAATGAAAATCACATTTAATATACATAGGATATCAGTGTTAAGCATAATATCCTTTTCTTGCGATCCTTAGATCCCAAAGATATATCTATCTTTTCTTAAATCCTTTGTATGTAACTGTTTGGATAACAATACCCCTACGTCTGATAGTATTTTCTCATTGTTCCCAATGATATAGATAATATCTACGTATAGTACTTTATATTTCCACCACGCTTCCGTCACACTTCTTATACACATTTTTCTCATCCGAACATTGATCAAATCCATAAGATGGATTTCTTGATCAAAAGATGAATGTTCATCAATTTATAAGCTCTCTTGAGTCACATAAATGTAAGCCACGTAGGTGGACGTTTACAATTAAAACTCTTAAGCTTGTAAATTATATGTTATTGGCATATTTCAATAAATCCCATTGGTTGCTTTGTGTAGATGTTTTACTCAAGACTTCGATTTAAGGAAAGTTGTATTAACATCTATCTTCCAATCTCATAAAACTTATGATAGGAATTAGACAAAAGAATCTAGATAAAACAGCTTGAAAGTTCTCACTTTCCAGTTTGATCCTTCTTTTTGTCTACTGATCCACATGCATCCAACGATTTTACTCCATTGGGTGGATCTGCAAGCTCCCAAACATTTAAATTTGCCAAAATACTATCTGAATTATATTTATTTTAGTACTAGGAATTAAATTCTAGTTCGCTTGGGACTTAAATCCAAAGATTGTCCCACTAACAATAAACTCCCACTAGAATGAAGTTATTTAGATACTTGTGTATTCTTTGTGACACGTTTGTGCAGTTATTGGTGGTTCCATCTCTTGTACACTTGGTACTGAAAACAACATTTCTCCTCTCATCTCATTTAGAACAAAAATTATTCATGGGCTTTTAATTTATTACATAGTCTTCCTATGAGATAGTGTCACTTGTATAAGCAATGACTCTCTAATCTCTTGGGACTATATAATTAATCTTTCGTTTATCCAGAATATCTTACAAACAAACGTATCTCTAAACAGAACATACATAGCAGTTTCTAAAACATATTCATAAACGAATTGAGTAACTCATTATCGATCTAATTATCTCTAAAAGAACTTCACTCTTTCACAACATTAAACCATTCTATTTAGGAAGTTCTAAGTGTAATCATTTGAGATTTAATCCCAACATCTAATAAATAACCCATTATTATCTCAAGAGATATACAACACTCCTTTTAAACTGAAGTGTTTAGATACATGTACCATGATGTTTCTTCGTTCAAACTTTGTACTCTTTGAAACCTCAAAGTACTCAGTTTCAATGACACATCAAATGTATCAAAAATTCAAATAAATGTCTTATAAATAAGATAAGATTCGAACCAATCCTTTTGTAATGGCTTATAAATCAGATTCAAATCATCTCTAACTTATCTTTTAGGTTTAATTTATCGTGGCCTTAAAGAGCCGCATTGGTCATTTACTCTCTAAGTAAAATCATTGATTGAAAAAGACTTAACTTGTAATGACCTCAAAGGTCCATCTTTTACCAGTCTTTGAATTATACTAAAGTAAAATTCTGACCAATCTTTATTTGCTAAAGATATGTTTGGTTCAATTGTGAAGTTTACCTTTTAGAATTAAATAATGAATTATGTATTGCACTATGGATGGGTAAATAAGATTCTAATGTTCATAAATTGTCAACTAATGTAGCACCATAGATAAAACAGTTCATCTTTTCTTGATAACAAACTTGTTATCAAAAGAAACTGAATACCTAAAATACATGATTTAGAAAATAAATTTTCTAAATCCCGGCACATATAGATAATTTTTTCATAACCAAATCATGTTTCTACCATTAAAACTCCCACTGCAATAACCACTATTTTCATAGCATTGCTCATGAAGACTTGTAATCCATCATATAGTCAATTGGTTTCTCAAAACCAATGCATATAAATGCATTAATGATTAGTGGCCTCAATATTTACCCATCAGGACTTGGTAGTATACTCCACTAAACATGCATTGACTACTAGTGAACAGGATACACAACTAATGTTCTTCTTTTTGAAAAGAGACGGTATGTCTTCCAATTTTTCTTAATTGATTTCACTTTTAAAAGCTTTTGTCATTTAGGTTTTTTCACAGCTACTTGATATTCCATGTCATTCTTTACCCCAACCTTTTATGTGTCCGTTGAAAACATCATTTGTCTTCTTACCTTCCCTTGGTCTAGAAGATAAAATATTTTTCAACAACATAAGTAATCACACTTTGTAAATTAAGACATTTAACTGCTTCGAGTAAAGAAATCAACTAGAGTTTCCCCATTTGATTTCAACTCCAAAAATCTCCCACTCACTTAGATATTAATCTCTTTGAGTATTTGATCGTTTACAAGAGTCTCTACAGTAGTAGTGATTTTCATCAAGTTTTCAATGGCAATTTATCTAGCTATTCTAATTTAGTATCTGAAGAATTCTAGAGATTTATATCCTCATCAAAATAGTAGTTGTGGCCTAATGCTGATAATGCATAACATTTTTAGATAGAAGTTAAAATGTAACATGTGTCATCTCATTTGGATTAACCGCTTTTTTGACTATATATCTCTTATTGACTAAAGTTAGCATCTGAAGACGATGACATTTAATCACTAAGTATTTAAATACTCCTTTGCAATCCGAACAATCATCCAAATATTTTCCAATTATTATAATTAGGATATATATGTAAATATCTTTAAGTAATAAAATAAGTTGGTTGAAAGAACATTATGAAAATATAGAATAAAATATGTAAACATACATTCAATCACATTCTTGATGACATGAATATATTGTAACGTCAAATAATATATAAATGCATCCTTCAACATCTTGAAAAACATAAATGCAAGCCACGTACGTGGACGTTTACATAAATATTTTCCAAACAGGTTCTAAACCTTTAATTTCATCATTTAGTTAACTTAACCTTATGACAAGTAAAATTAATAGTTGGCACCCTTTAAACTGGTCCTATAATTAAGTAAACAACTTGTTTCATAGGAAACTTGTTTATTAATTGCATCTAAGTTTATACCATAACTTGATAAATTAGTACTGGTGAACTCGTAATACAACATACGTAGGGGGCTGGCCCATTACTAGCATGAGTATTGATTACTTCACATTACTAATTTATATATCACATGGAAAATTGATCTTATGAACTTATAATTAACACATCCGTAGAGAAGCTGTCTCATTACCAACACGTGTGTTAACTACTTCACATACAAACCAATTATGGAGACCATCTTGATATCTATAATTTTAAAATTAAATCTCATTTACCATTTAGTTTAATCTCGTGAACTTGTAATTAACACATCCATAGGGAGACTGGCTCATTACCAACACGTGTATTAATTACTTCACATATAAATAATGCTATGAACAATTGAGATAAAATTATTAAAATTAAATCTTATTACCCACTTAGTCATTTAATCTGAGGTTATTAAGGATATCCATAACATGTTCATCACAAAAATAAACATCCATGGTATGTTATACAAACATAAACACAAACATGATAAGTAAATCAGAAAATCCAACTATCATGATCCTGATTCCAGATGTTTGGCCACTGAATCCATGTAGATCTTTGAAAGAAATTCGATTTGAGCACTTGTGGGGCTTATAGTTCAAACCGAGTCAAAAGTTATGGCTTCTTGAAGAAAAACTGTCGAACCTGAATCTCAGTCGACCCGTGGGACGACCCAGCCAAGGGTAAAAACACCCATCTGGGTCGACCCAAGCCCATTCGACCCCCAGGTTGAGCCAAGCAAGTCTGACTCGACCCAGAACAGCTTATTCTCGCCTCTTCCCTTTCTTTGAGCAATTTTCTACCTTGTTTGGACTCCTAGTTGCCTTCTCCTTGTACACACATCCAAAGAAAAAATACAACTAGATCTAAAGTATAATTACAACCCAAAACAACATAGATTACAATTTTTGAACTTTAAAAATTAAATCTAATCTACCCATGGATTTTCTGATCGGAAAAATGTGATCAAACCGATAAAAAACCAATCATACATTCATAACATCGAAAATAAACCATACATGCAAATCATGATAGTTGGAATGGCTATCCTGCAAAATCGAGTTATACAATTCCACTACAAGAAAACTTGTTTCGGGCGACGGAACACATTTCGTCAACACAGGCGACGGAAAGGCAACGGACTTGTCCGTCGCCAACTAGGATGACAGACGTAGCGACGGAATCACTATCGCCACATAAGGCGACAAACGTATTCCATCGCCTTTTTTTTATTTCGAGAAATAAGGTAACGGAATTTCGTCGCCTAATTTTATTTTTATATTTTTTTTACCGAATAATAAGGCGACGGAAAGATTCCGTCACCTTATTTTTTAAAAAAATAATTTAATAAGGCCGGGCGACGGAATGGCCCGTCACTAATTTCGTCGCCCGGTTTCATAATATTCGGGCATAGAGCCCTTTTTCCCCATCCCCAAATCTTCAAGCCCTAAATCCCCCAATTCCGCCACCGTCGACCGCGACCGTCGAGCAGCCCGCCTCCACCACCAATTCCCTCTCTCTCCCTCTCTCTCTCCCTCTCCCTCCCCATCCCTCTCCATCACCGACCGCGCTACCGCCGCCCAGCCCGACGCCGCCGCCGCCTACCGCCGCCTCCACCGACCCGTAAGTTGAATCTGCTTTTCTATTTTTTTTTAATTTTAATTAATTTGATGAATCTGCCGATATGTTCAACTTGATTGTGTTATTGCTTCTGTTTGTTTTTTTTCTAATTTATATTTTTTTTAATTTTATATATTGTTTTAATTGTGATAGGCTTTCATGGCTGATGGTTTTGGGTAAAATTGAAGTAAGGTTTGTGGTTTTAGTGGTTCTGGATTTCTTGTTTTAGTTGTGTCAAATGTTAATTATATATGAGTTTTTAGAGGACATAATTCGAATTTGGAATAGAGGAATTTGGTCTCAAACAAACGAATCCACTTTGAGTTTGTGATATTAAAGTACTACTATTTTCCATATATTTATTGTTTCTCTGTTTGTTGGTATCTATAGTTAAATTTATTTAATTTTCATATACCATCTATAAACACAGGTGAATTTTCTTTAATTATAATTTCTTAACTTACAGTATTCTTGATCAAAATAATTTATTATTATTAATTAGATTATAATAAGAACAAGAATAATTTTGATCTTATCTAATTTTTATTGCAAAAATTAATAATCACATGATTTTCACGAAAATAATGATTTTGCCATAATTCATTGGCACAATGAATTATTAGATTTCGGTTAGAAGCACAAATTATATAAGGTTATATTGATAGAAAAATGATAAGTATATTCAATATATATTAATATTTATTAATTAATGACAACGATATACAATAGATTGAATTGTGTATGGATTTCAAAATTGGAGTAAATCTTATATTCCCAGATGTTATTAATATGTGACAACATTTAAATTCATATTTTTTAAACAAAATTCATTGGTTCAAATAAACTTTAGTTTGAATAAAATATAAGAAAATTTGAATAAAATGAAAAAGAATAAACAAAAGGAAGGAAAAAAGAATGAAAGGGGAAAAAATACAATTATCATTGTTCAAATAAAAATTAATAACCCTAAATATTAAATAAAGAAAGAAAGCAAAAAAAAAAAAAAACATAAGGTAACTTTCCAGTAGCATTTTCTAACAATAAATGAGCAAGGGTGGACCACGTTCCCTCTTCTTTAATTTTCTATTAAAAAAATGAACATCAGGTAAAATAAATGATAAAAATATTCTGTATTAGTCATTATTAATAAAAATAAATGTGTTCAAAGAATATGTTAATTTGAATTTATGAAAGCATGTTAGTTGAATTTTTGAAAGCATCTTAGTTAAATTTATGAAAGCATGTTAGTTGAATTTATTTAAACATTTTTATTGAATATATTAAACATGTTAATTTGAATTTATGAAAGCATGTTAGTTGAATTTTTGAAAACATGTTAGTCGAATTTATTTAAGCATGTTAGATGAAATTATTAAAGCATGTTAATTTGAATTTATGAAAGCATGTTAGTGAAATAGGACGAGGGCCCCTGAATCCCTCTATTTTAATTTTATGTAGTTAGATTAGGACGAGGCCCCCTGGATCCCTCTATTTTAATTGTAAATATTTATATTGAGACGAGGGCCCCTGGATCCCCCTGGTATTTGGTATCTGCTAGTTAATGAACCTAATTAAGTTACGTCGATGACTTGGTCAAAATATAGGTTTCACGCCGTTATGCTGCCGAATTCTTTTCCTAATTAATTTTATAATTTAGGCAAATATGAATCGAGTTTCTAGTCGACCTTGGATGTATCAACGGAGTCACGATGGATCTGATTTGTTAGAATTTGCACATAAGATCGAAAGTTTTATAGACTTTGCCACTAGCCATCCAGCGTTTTTAGATGGGGGAAAATATGAAGTGTCCGTATGCAAAGTGTAAGAATCGGTCTTATAGAAATCCATTTGAGGTCCGAATGCACATTTGTCAACACGATTTTGTGCCGAATTATTACACATGGACCTTTCATGGAGAGATAAGTCCTGCTGAAAATCTAGTTGACACGTATGAACCGAATACGTATCACACGATGGTGATGGATACTACTGGGCCGAATTTTTTTTTATGAAATGAATGGCATTGAAGAAGCTCCCAATCCTGAAGCTCAACGCTTTTATAATATGTTGGCTGCTGCGGACAACGAATTGTGGCCGAGCTATGAGAATCACACACAATTGTCTCTTGCGGCCCGTTTAATGGCCTTGAAGTCTAAGCACCACTTCTCAGAGAGGTGTTTTGACCAATTTACAAGTCTTCTGAAAGAGGTTATGCCCAAAAATAATATGGTCACCAGTAACTTCTATAGTACAAAGAGACTTCTGCGTGGTATGGGGTTACTGGTGGAGAAGATCGATTGTTGTGCAGACAATTGCATGTTGTATTAGAAGGATGATGTTGACTTGATTAGATGCAAACACTGCAATAAAGAATATTACCATGCTGTAAAACGATCTAACTAGAATAGGCAGGTGAAGAAAGTAGCTCAGAAAAGGATGTACTACTTCCCTCTTACTCCAAGATTGAAGACGTTGTACGCATTGAAAGCTACTGCTGAAGAGATGCATTGGCATGCAATATCAGTTAATGACGGGGTTATGCGTTATCCAGCTGACTCACCTGCGTGGAAGCACTTAGACATGATATTTCTTAGCTTTGCAGCTGAAAGCCGAAATGTTAGATTGGGTCTTTCCACTAATGGTTTCCAGCCATTTGGACAAACAAGCAAACAATATTCCTCTTGGCCTGTGATAGTTACACCATATAATTTTCCACCTTGGTTGTGTATGAAAGAATAGCACGTGTTTCTTACGATTCTTGTGCCCAGGCCAAGGAATTCAAAGGAGAAGATTGATGTGTTCTTACAACCACTGATCGATGAACTTATACAACTGTGGGATGAAGGTGTGCCAACGTATGATATCTCATTGAACTAGTAATGTAACCCGGACAAATTGTACAGGTTATGAGAACGCGCGGAAGACTTCTATGAAAGGACATGTCAACTTGGAAGGATTCAATCCTACTCTAAAGACTTTAATAATGAGAATAATCTCAGCTAAATCCTAAAAAACTCGAATACAAAATAGTAGATGAACTAGACTTAATTACGATATCTAGACTACGACACAAAAATGATACACAAAATCCAATGAAAAGTGGCTGATTTGGGACGAGAGTTATGGCTTGGAATTTGATGTATTTTAAGCTTGAATTTATGGGTAAGAATGGCTAGGGAAGATAGGATATGATAACGATTAGATTAACTTACGAGGTACGATGTAGAACACGACGAACGGGACTTGAATTGAACTTGAACACCGCTTGAATGAAACTGGATGGTTGAAGGTGAAATGGACGGCTTGATGATGGTTAAGGACGTCGTGGATGGTGGCGTTGGTGATAGTGTTGTTGAATTGCAACCCGATTAATTCCCGGCGTATCTTGTACGACGAAAATGAATCTTCAAGTTGTTCTCCAGATAGCGAGTTCCCCCTAATTCCTTGTGTGAATTAGAACATTCGCTTGATGTAAGACTCAAAGTTTGCTAGTCTTCAAGAATGAATATTTTCGAGAAAATAATCAAAAGCTTTAAACGGTTGAGACACAAATTGAATGCAAAGGCAAATTTAATCAATAATGTCTAAAATATCAATGTGACATGGTTCCCCTATTTATAGTGCTAAAAAGCACGAAAATAATAAGCTAAAAAGGCCTAAAAACTGATCCAAAAAATATCTCCAACTATACTAAGAAAATACCTAAACTAGAATTCTATTCAAGGTAGTAATTTGCCTTAAATAATATTCTAGTCAAACCTAATTATATTATGCATGAAAATTACTTAATAAAAATAATAAAATCTGAACTAAAATAAATAAATACTATAGTCTAATTAAATACTATAGTCTAAATAAAATTCAATCTCTAATTAAATAAATCAAGGGCCGATTTCTTTACACTTGCACACGTCCACTTTGCTACTTCATCTTCAACTGTTCAAGTTATATTCTCCATGGTGTGATCTTGATCTTCATTAGTTAATAAATTAACTAAAACATGGATGCACTTTGCATCTTCTAATTCTTCGAACTTCTTGTGAATCAATACTTGGAGATATCCTTGTAATTTCTTCGCTCGAAGTCGCATCATTGGTCCTTTAAATTGCAGCTCGGGTTCAAGGCCTTCAATGCCTTGTATGGCTTCATCATTCCCCCCTGCTGAAGAGAATTCATCCTCGAATTTAGATCATCATCTTGATTGAACTCATCTGCAACAAACAGAGATAAATCAGCAACATTGAAAGTTGAAGAACATTAATACTCACCGGGAAGATCAATGCAGTAAGTATTGTCATTTACACAACTTAGAACATTGAAAGGACCGTCTCCATGTGGTGACAACTTGGACTTTCTCAGATTTGGAAACCGTCCGGGACTCAGATGAATCCAAACGCGATCTCCGGGCTGGAATATCACTTGCTTGCGTCGCACGTTCTGGAACTCGGTTGTGTGCTTTTCTTTGTGCTCAATATGAGAATGCACTCTCTCATGCATTTCCTTAACTTGATCAACTCGTCTCAAACCTTTAACACTTGTTAGATGCTCAATAGGTAAAGGTAACAAATTAGTAGGCGTTAACAGATTAAATCAATAAACAACCTCAAAAGGAGACATATTAGTAGAAGAATGTACCACACGATTATATGAAAATTCAGCGTAAGGTAAACACTCTTCCCAAGACTTCAAATTATTTTTAATTAAAGACCTAAGTAGTGTGCCTAAAGTGCGATTCACAACCTCAGTTTGACCATCAGTTTGTGGATGACATGCAGTAGAAAACAACAACTTAGTTCCTAATTTTTCCCACAAAACTCGCCAAAAATGTGCAAGAAACTTGGAATCCCTATCACTAACAATAGTTTTAGGAATATCATGCAATCTAACTACATGCACAAAGAACAGATTGGCAATATGCACAATATTATCGATTTTTTTACATGCAATGAAATTAGCCATTTTATAAAATCGATCAACAACTACAAAAACAGAATCCTTACCCGATCTAGACCTTGGTAAACCCAAAATAAAATCCATAGATAAATCAATACAAGGTGAACTAGGGGCGTGTATAATCCAAAAGGGTGTGATGTAGACTTAGACCTATGATAAGTAACACATCTACTACACACATGTTCAACATCTCTTCTCATATGCGGCCAATAAAAATGCTCATGCAACAAGTTTAATGTTTTATTCACACTAAAGTGACCCATCAAACCTCCTGCATGTGATTCTAACACAAGTAGCTGACGCATAGAACAACTAGGAATGCATAATTGAGAACCATGAAACAAGAAATCATCATGCATGAAAAACCCATCAAATGACTTAGACTTAGTCGAACACTCATCATAAATTGAAGCAAAGAAGGGATCACATGCATAAAGACTCTTAATCGATTCAAAACCAAGCATTCTAGCATGCATCAAATTCAGCAATGTGTACCTTCAAGAGGGCGTCGGCAACGACGTTATCTTCTTCTTTCTTGTATTTGATGATGTATGGGATGGACTCGATGAATTCGACCCATCTCGCATGTCTCTTGTTCAAGTTTTGCTGCCCTTTCAAATGCTTTAAGCTCTCATGGTCCGTGTGAATCATGAACTCCTTTGGCCACAGATAATGCTGCCACATCTCCAATGATCTCTTCAATGTGTACAACTCTTTGTCATAGGTGGAATAGCGCAGAGCTGCACCATTTAATTTCTCACTGAAGTAGGCAACTGGACGTCAATCCTGCATCAAAACAGAACTATTACCTATCCCAGAGGTATCACATTTAATCTCGAAAACCTTATCAAAATCAGGTAAACACAAAATAGGTGCATGATATAAAATATGTTTTAAACGTGTAAATGCTTCATGATGTGCTTTACCCCATTAAAATTTATGATCCTTCTTAATTAGCTCAGTAAGAGGTGCGGAAATGCTAGAAAAATCACGCACAAAGCGATGATAAAATCCGGTAAGGCCATGAAAGGATCGAACCTCCATGGCTGACTTGGGCATTGGCCATTCTTCAATCGCTTTGATTTTAGAACAGTCAACCTCAATACCACGTATACTGACAACAAAACCAAGAAATACAACTTCATCTAAACAAAAAAAATATTTAGACAAATTTCCATACAACTTGGCTGATCTCAGAATATCAAAAACGTGCCTAAGGTGTGTTAAGTACGCATGTGCATCATGATTGTAAATCAGGATATCATCAAAGTATACTACAACAAATTTCCCAATCACATCACGCAAAACATTGTTCATTAATCTCATAAAAGTGCTAGGTGCAGTAGTGAGACCAAAAAGCATAACTAACCACTCATATAAACCATGCTTAGTCTTAAAAGTTGTTTTCCACTCATCCCCTTCATGCATTCTAACTTGAAAATAACCAGAACGCAAATCAATTTTAGAAAAGATTTTAGAACCGGATAATTCATCAAGCATATCATCTAATCTAGGGATAGGGAATCGATACTTCACTGTTATCTTGTTGATGGCGTGGCAGTCCATGCACATTCTCCACTTGTTGTTCGTCTTTGGCACTAGAATGACTGGGACTGCGCAGGGGCTCATCAACTCTCGAATCTGCTTCTTCTCAAGCAACTCTTTCACTTGTCTGTCGATCTCCTTACTTTCTTTAAGTGACGTTCGGTAGGCTGGGCTGTTGGGAAGCACTGTGCCAGGCTGAAAATTGATCTAGTGCTCGATCCCACGAACTGGAGGTAATCCACTTGGAATCTCTTCCGGGAACACATCCGCAAACTCCTCCATAAGTGGCTGCACAACACTAGGCAAAGAAGAATCATTAATAGCACTGCACTTATAAGATAAAAGAACAAATGGTGAACCTACTTTTAACTGAAATAAACAAGATGCGGTTTTGATCTTTCTTTGCAGCTGATCCGGATAAATATACTCACACAAGGGAATCCTTAAAAGGTGGTTTAGGGGCTGCACTGGATGAAGAAGAAGGGGCGGCAGCCTTGGTGAAGGTTTCAGCTGAATGTGTGTTGTCGGCGGTGATTCGGGCTGCGGCTGCGGTCTCTTTTGCTCTTTCAGCTCTAAACCTCTCTTGCATGAGTCTTTGATCCTCGGCAATGGCTTTAGGGGATAGCGGCTTTAATGTAGTGGTTCATCTGTCTCTCTTTACGGTGTATGTGTTTGCAAAACTATCATGAACCACTTGTCTATCAAACTGCCATGGTCTACTTAACAATATGTGCGCTGCATCCATAGGAATAACATACCTAGGCCGTTACTTTGATCCCTCCTCGATCCGTAAGCCACTGCAACTTGTACAGTTTCGGATGCTTTGTGGTGGCCAGTGCCAATTTATCAACTGCATATCGGCTAATGGCGTTGATCACACTCCCACTGTCTATTATCATGGAACAAGTCTTGTCTTATATAGCCACACGTGTGAAAAAGATGTTTTCACATTGATCTGACTGCTCTTCTTCACGATTGATGCTCAGACTGCGAATAGTCACAAGGCTAACATGAGGAAGCTTGGGTTTCTCTTTATCTGTATCGATCGAGGGCATCTTTGGGCTTCCTTAGCATCAAATGAGGGCTGATCCTCATCCTCACTAGCTGACTCGATCTCATTTTGTTCGGTAATAAACAAGACACACCGGTTCGGACACTGGTTTTGAAAATGGCCCCAACCTTGGCACTTGTGGCACTGGATGTCTCTAGCTCAATTCTGGCTTGCATTGGGTGCCGGACTAGGTAGATTGGGCCGTGTATAGGTCGGTCGTGCAGGTGGTGCAGGCGTAGACTCGGGTCTATGACTGGACTGTGGTGTAGAACGGTCGAAATGCCGCTCAGGCAGTCTGAACTGACCTCGGGGTCGAGTAGACTCAGTAGAAAGGGTAGAAGGTGATGTGGAATTTATACCTTTATTCCATGAGGGTTGAACAGGGGCTAAACTGTGGTGCGATCTCCGTCGTCCCTCTCTGAGTTATCTCTCCATAATTGATGCGTAGTGCACCATCTCTTCTATACTTGTGAAGTTCTTTAGTTCAACTTCACATGCGATGTCGGGATTCATGCCTTCAATGTACCAGATAATGGTAGCATTTAAGGTCTCTTGTTTTCCAACTCGGTTTAGGGCGGTCTCAAGCTCCTTGTGGTACTCTTCAACTGATTGTGTACCTTACTTGATCCGGGTGAGCTTCTTCTCGAGCTGGAATGAACTGACCACGCAACAATCTTTTCATCACCTCCCAAGTATCGACGGGTGGATATCTTTCATGCCAGCGTCGCTTCTGCTGCATCTCCCACCATGAGGATGCGTAGCCTCTAAACTCCAAGCATGGTAACTGGACCTTCTTGATCTCTAGAAAGTCATAGAACGTGAAAATCTTGTGTACCTTACGTTCCCAATCCAAGTAAAGATCAGGATCATCAAGGCCTTCAAACTCGGGAATGCTCATTTTGATGTTATTGAGCATCCCATTTCCTTCTTGTGTATTGGTGCGATTTGCACGCTAGTAAGGTGCTCGTGGGCGGTCACGACCTCATTGCGGGGGCTCATACTTATCTGCATAGTCACCATAATCACATAATCTTCTTCTGCTTCACAATCATAGGGCTTGTTAAACTGCACTTGAGGTTGGCGATGCTCAGCTTGAGGTGCTCCAGCATTCGCTCTGGCTGGCTCGGCTGTAGATACTTCTGGCGTCGAGCAGCTTCCTCTGGCTGGGCAGGGTGGCCTTGAACTGGTAGTGGAACAGGCATTCGAGCAGTAAGAAGCTCGAGTTGTGCCATCATTTTGGCCAATGAGTCCTCTAACTTGTTCTCCAGTACTTGATAGTGATACTGGGCATCTCACGGCTGTGGTGACGATAAAGTCACATCTGTAGGAGTACTAGGCGATGTGGGTGCCTTATCATGCGTCTGATAACCATCTCTGGATTCCATTTGTACCTGTAAATAATGAACAAACGTAAAAGAAAATAAGATATGAACCTCACAACCTCACGCTCACTCGTTTGTTTTCACTCTGTATTTTTCCTCTCATGTATGTCTCTCAAGTATGTAGTGGTGCTCATGTGATAAGCGTGTATATGGTGGTGATGGTTGAATATTCTGTTGCTTAAGATTGGCTCTTCTCGGTCTTCTGGTGGTAATTTCACCTTGAAGATGTTCGGGACGTCGTTTCACTTCTAAAATGGTATTATGGAGGAAAATCGGAGTTCTGGAACAAAATTGGTAAGAAAAAGATGAAAACCAGATGTATGAGGGTCAGCTATGAATTTTTGATCATATAGGGTGGTGTCGTGTATCTTGAAGTAGAAGGAAGGAATGAGATGTATTTTTGGAGTCCCAATTGGTGTAGGAGATCCCAAAAATAAATCTAGAGGTAGAAGGAAAGGATTAGGAAAGAAAAGGAAATAAAGAAATAGGAAAGAAAGAGAAGGATTTAGATATGTGTACCACTAGTGTGACACAATCTAAATACCTTAATTAGACTAGACTCTAGATGGAAGATACCAAAATGAAATTACAACTCAAAGGAAGTTACCAACTAAAGAACTAAACTAGAAAGAAAGTTCCAAAAATAAAACTAGACTCAAAGGAAACAATTGAATAACTTCTTTTTTTTTATCGATCAGATCTCTTTTTTTTAATCTGAGTTTTCTTCTTTTTTTTTGAATCGGTCTTTTTTTTTACCGTAACTTTTTTTTTGTTTGGACTTTTTTTTTTCAATGGACTACTAGTCTATTACAACTCGATGGACACATCAACTAACACGTAAGCACAAAATTGACACGTAGGATTGAACCACGACCAGCAAAGCTGGCGTGGCTCTGATGCCAAATTTATGATGTAACCTGGACAAATTGTACAGGTTATGAGAACGCGCGCAAGACTTCTAGGAAAGAACACATCAACTTGGAAGGACTCAATCCTACTCTAAAGACTTTAATAATGATAATAATCTGAGTTAAATGCTAAACAACTCGAACACAAAATAGCAGACGAACTAGACCTAATTAAGATATCTAGACTATGACACAAAAAAGATACACAAAATCCAATGAAAAGGGGCTGATTTGGGACTAGAGTTATGGCTGGGAATTAGATGTATTTTAGGTATGAATTTATGGGTAAGAATGGCTAGGGAAGATAGGATATGATAACAATTAGATTAACTTACGGGGTACGATGTAGAATACGATGAACGGGACTTGAATTGAACTTGAACATGGCTTGAACAAAACTGGATGGTTGAAGCTGAAACGGATGGATTGATGATGGTGAAGGATGTCATGGATGGTGGCATTGGTGATAGTGTTGTTGAATTGCAACCCGATTAATTCCAGGCGTATCTTGTACGACGAAAATGAATCTCCAAGTTGTTCTCCAGATAGTGAGTTCCCCCTAATTCCTTGCGTGAATTAGAACGTTCGATTGATGTAAGACTCAAAGTTTGCTAGGCTTCAAGAATGAGTATTTTCGAGAAAATAATCAAAAGCTTTAAACGGTTGAGACACAAATTGAATGCAAAGGCAAATTTAATCAATAATGTCTAAAATATCAATGTGACATGGTTTCCCTATTTATAGTACTAAAAGGCACGAAAATAATAAGCTAAAAAGGCCTAAAAACTGATCCAAAAAGGATCTCCAACTATACTAAGAAAATACCTAAAATAGAATTCTATTCAATGTAGTAATTTGCCTTAAATACAATTCTAGTAAAACTGAATTATATTATGCACGAAAATTACTTAATAAAAATAATAAAATCTGATCTAAAATAAATAAATAATATAGTCTAATTAAATACTATAGTCTAAATAAAATTCAAACCCTAATTAAATAAATCAAGGGGCGATTTCTTCACACTTGCATACGTCCACTTTGCTACTTCATCTTTACTCTTCAAGTTATATTCTCCATGGTGTGATTTTGATCTTCATTAGTTAATAAATTAACTAAAACATGGCTACACTTTGCATCTTCTAATTCTTCGAACTTCTTGTAAATCAACACTTGGAGATATCAATGTAATTTCTTCGCTCGAAGTCACGTCATTGGACCTTTAGATTGTAGCTCGGGTTCAAGGCCTTCAATGCCTTGCATGGCTTCATCAAGCAGAACTTTCAGATGTGCGCAGCTTTGCTTTGGACTATTAGTGATTTTCCTGCGTATTCAATGTTATCTAGTTGGAGTACAGCATGAAGGTTGGCTTGTCCACACTGTATGGATGAGACAGATGCCTTCGCACTTACTTGTTCTTGTAAGCAATCATGGTTTGACAACTATCGAAAGTTCTTGCCCGGTGATCACCAATTCCATAAAAATAGAACTGCATCCATGAAAAACAAGACGTGTTGGAAAGAGCCTCCACAAAAGAAGTCCGGAGTTGAAATTTTGAGGGAAATAGAGGGATTGGGGTTGAAGAAGGTGACTGAGTCAAATGACAATGCTACTATATGTAAATCTACAGGTTGTGGCTGGAAAAAAAAACCATATTCTAGGATTTGCCATATTAGAGTTCATTATTGATTTGTCACAATTTAGATGTCATGCGCATTGAAAAGAATGTATTTGACAATATCTTCAAAATTGTGCTAAATATCAAGGGCAAAAAAAAAGATACTTCAAAGTCCAGACAAGAATTGAACTGGTATTATAACAGATCTGTTCTAAAGCTTGATCAGCGCACAGGAAAGTACCCAAAAGTGAGTAACACTCTAGACAAGGAGATAAATGTTCTGTTTGAATGGGTGAAAGAACCAAAGTTCTCGGATGGATATGTATCGAACATGAGCATGTGTGTAGATATGAGTAAACTGAAGATGTTTGGGATGAAGAGTCATGATTGTCACGTCTTCATGCAACGAATTTTGCCCGTTGCTTTTCAGGAACTTCTCCGGCCAAATGTTTGGAAGGCAATCACAGAACTGAGTCTATTTTTTAAAGATTTGTGCTCCAGAAATATTAAGATGGATGATATGTGTCGCTTCCATGAGAACACTCTCATCATACTGTGTAAGCTTGAATGCATATTCTCTCCAAGTTTTTTCGACTCAATGGAGCATTTGCCAGTCCATTTGGCTGATGAATCTTGAATTGTTGGACCAGTATAATATCGATGGATGTATCCATTTGAACAATACTTGAGAAAGTTAAAGCAAGAGTTGAAGGATCAATTTCCAATGCTTATTTAGTTGTAGAAACATCATCATTCTGCTCCTATTATTTTGAGGATCATGTTATAACGAGGCACAGGAGCGTGCCTCGAAATTATGAGTATCTGAGATTAAAATAGGTCAAAGTAATGTACATTAAAATATACATGTCTACTATATAAGGATTAAGAATTATGAGTATCTGAGATTTTTATTCTTATGTGTTGTCAGTCCATAAAAATTATCTTACTACGATCCAATTCAATACACTACAAAAGTACAGTTGTATGATTCCATAGCCAAGATAGACTAATTCCAAATCATACTACGACTATACCAATGGTTCATCTAACTCCATCTAGGTTGTGAACTCTTCTCATACTTTATAAGGAACCGATAATATGATCTTCTGTGTGCATTTCACACAACATATTATCTACAATATTAAGTATATGACGATTTGCATTATTTATTATATGAAATAAATGCAAAATATGTGAACGTTATTCTCATTCATAATTAAGGGAAATAATTATATACATAAAAGATATACTTTTAGTATATAATCCCAACAGTGAGGGGATCTCATAATTCAATTCAACGAAAGAGGGTGTATGGGTAGAAATGATATCGAGTGATGAGAGGTCAACTACGTGTAATATCCTATGTAAACGTGACACCGGAGTAGTGAATTATTTTCCACGGACTTGACAAGTCCACCTAAAGTAGATCAGTTAATCTAACAGGTTACCAATCTGTTGTGTGCTTTACATTCTGCAATTTACATTAAGTTCGTTGTAACGTTCTTGAAAATTATTGTGAACTTTATCATACAACATTCATGATCTTTTCAGTGAATGTTTACAGTCAAATACTGATCACACGAGGTGTGTACTTTTAGCGTGTGCCTCATATTCTAAATACTTCGAGAGGAGATTTAGAATAGGTTAATGATCGTCTTGGTAATCTTGAATTGGGAATTGAACATCCATTACAATTAGATTTTGTGTTAAGTAATTCAATAAAACTAACCCCTAGAATGTTCATTTCCTTAATTGCCCAACTTATTTTTTTAATTGTAATTATTTATTTTGCTTTATTGTTTAGTTAGTTTTAAATCAAGCAAATCTCGATTTCGTTGTCTAGATTATAAATAGGAGCCGATGTCATAATACGTGCTTATTTAATCTCCTTTTTCCTTGTAGATTCGACCTCGTTTCACTATGTGCTATATTTGCTTGTTCACTTGCAAGTTGATTCGAGTTTTAAAATAAAATTTTACATATCAATAAGTTATAACATTGTAAAATCAAGATTTTTGTGCTAATTTAAAGATTTCACTAACATTGTTTTAATTATGATATATATATATATATATATGTATATATATATATGTATAAATTTATTTCATAAGTAAACTAATATAATTAAAGACATCATTTACTATTTGCTCAAAATAATAACTTTTCTATACATAGATAAGATATATTCACATGTGTGTATGTATTTACAAGATTTAATAGTTTTTTTTATTTGACATAAAAAATAATAAAATAAAAAATTATACATAACTCACTTAAAACCCACCCTAGGCCCACCCCAGACTAGATGAGGCACACATTAGGCCTGACACATGGGCTGAACTGGGAGTCATATATATTTAAGAAAACCATGCCCAGCCCATTCCATTAGTAATTCTAAATCAGGTTGGGCCATTTGATCTCAAAGCCCACTCGAGCCTGGCCGCCCAGCTTAGTTAACAACTCTAGCAACAATTATCAAAGAAGCAAATAGAAAAATATAAAAATGTAAAAATAAAATAAAACAAGATGTTTGAAAATTTATCAATTGTGTTTTAGAGAATCCACTATAGGTCATATTTTGTGGTACAAATGCAATTGTATGTACCTACTTTCGGTACAAACTATAGTGAGAGAATTCAAACATGGTATGGATCTAAAATAATTTTCTTCTGTATGTACCATCATTTTCTCTTCTTTTTCTGAAACATGGGGCTCCCTATAACTCTACTATCCCTTCTTATTTTATTTTTCTATTTTCTTTAATTATTCAATTTATTTTATCAGTTGTTTTTTGCATTTTGGATTACATAGTTGATCGAGATAAAAAATATATATATATCATTCTCTAATATATAGGGCTCAAATTTGGTATTTTGGGGGATATTCTTGATTTTAATATGTTTTAGTTAATATTTTTTATGTTTTGAATTCGATTATATTTTATTTATATATTTCAATGTTTTTGACATTTTAGGATGTTTCTCAATTTAATTTATATTTTTTTATAAAATATATCAAAGGAAAATAAATCAAAAATGTTCATGACATATATAAATATATAAAACTAATTTAACTTTTAAGATTTTAATTTTTATTCTTTTGATTAGATTAAGAAAATCAAAATTGATAAAATAAAAAATGTAAAATTAATGCAATGTCTTTTGCAGTATGGTGTCTTTATCTAATATGCATGCATTTAACTTTTGCAGTGTATAAATCAACCTTTGTAGTGTGGTGTCTTTTTTACTGTGCATTTAACTTGGCAGTTAACATGCATGCATTTAATTTTTGCATTGTATGAATTAAGTGATAGTGGGAAAAGCCCCGAAATTTAATTTTACAGTCAATGGTAGACATTATACCAGAGGGTACTATCTTACAAACGAAATCTATCTAGAATTGGTAACTTTTGTCAGAAGTTTTCATTCTTCGTATGAACCCAAGAAAATGTTGTCCAAGCAAATACAAGAGTCTGTAAGGAAGGATGTCGAATGAGCATTTTGTGTAGTTCAAGCTCGTTGGGCAATGATTAAAGGTTCTGCTCTTTTTGGCTCTGGAGTGACTTGAAGGACATCATATATACTTACATTATTCTTCACAATGTGAAAATTGAAGATGAAGGAAATGCATCAGCTAAGTGGTCGGAGACGGAAGAATCGACCAATAATGAGAACATTCTTGATACACCGAGAGCCCTGTCTGATTTTGCTGCTCAAGTAAGTATAGAGACAGATCTACGAGATAAAAAAAATAACATCATAAGCTTCAAGCCGACTTGATTGAGCATATTTGGGCACAATACGATAATAATAATAATAATAATGTTAATAATTAGTTCATTTAAGAAGCTTTTATGTATTTCAATATTTCATTTTATGTATCATTTATGTTTTATTTCCAACATTGTACTCAACTTGTAGTATCAATAAAATTGTTGTTCGTTTTTTATGATTTGGTAAGAACGTGATTCATTTTTAATTTATTTTTTTTAAATAAGTTTTAATGATAGTTTTGATATTATTATATCTAAAAATAATATTTAAATAAGAATTAGTTAAATTACATATAAAAATAATATATATATATATATTATTAAATGGGTGATATAATGTTGGGACCCCAAAAAGTTATGTATGTACTATAGTTTAAAGTGGGTGATTTGAGAGAAATACTATGCATACACCTAAGTGTCACAATAGGTCTATTATGTTACTTCAGGCACTACCCTTGGGGTAGCATAGTATTTCCCGTGATTTGAATGGAATGGGTAATTAAAAAATTAAGTACACAATTTTTGATGTAACAGTGACGTGGTAGAGTTATGTACCAAAATTATGGTACACCAGTATGGGTGCCCTTAGAGTTTTTTTTTCTAACAAAATAAATAAAATAATATTGTTTTCTTTGAGCGAGACGCTAGATACAAAAATTAAATTAATTCAATTCAATTTTAGGGTTTACTATTTTCATTTTAAGGTATATATTTATTTCAAAAAAATTAAATATATATTTATAAATAAAACTGAAAAAGATTAAAAAGTGGAAAACAAAAAAAAAAGGAAATGGGAGATGAAGAGGGGAAGAGAGGCCATTTAAAAAAAAGAGATTGATAACCATCTCATGGTCAGAAAGAGATTTGTCTAATATAAGAAAGCCGTTAGACTTTCTCACACAATTGTGCCTCTGTTTTAAAATATTATGTAAACGAATTGTGAAGTGTAACTTATTACCATAAAAGGAAATATTGAATAGAAGTAAGGCAACCGTTTGTATTTGTTAGTAGTAGTCATGTATCGATTCCACCAAATTAACACTACGAAAAAATCAGATTTTAGCGACGGAATATTCTATTCCGTCGTTGTAGAGTGGATTTCCGTCGCTAGAAGGAGTTAGCGACGGATTTAGTCTGTCGCTGATACGCTTGTCGTTATGCCAAACTAGCGACGTATTTATATCCGTCATTAGTATAGCGATGGATTAACAATTGACTTTTTCGTCGCCAATGGTGTCGTCGTCGGCCGTCCGGAGGTCAGGCGATGAAATCACGGCGGACTAGCGACGGATTTAGACCGTCACTACTAGCGATGGACAGGAGTTCGTCGCTAGATTTTGAAAGTACGGTTTGTCGCTAGTCCGTCGCTAATAATTTTTTTTATTTTTTATTCAAATTTTAATATTATATATATAAATTAATTAAAATCGAATATTATAAATCAAATACTAATAATAAAAATACAATGTATTAAATCACAAATTCACAAATAAAATACAATTATTCCAATATAAATAATGTATCAGTCATCAGTGTGCGGGGGCGGGGGGTATGGAGGTTGGCCAAATCTTGGAAACATCTGGGCTCACTGGGCCTCCATCTGGGCCTGCATCTAGGCCTGCAGCTGCTGGATCTCGGTCTGGACCTCGGACCTGACCTCGTACCGGATCTCGGACCTGACCTCGTCCCGGATCTAGGCCCGCATCTTATCAACACGCTGCGTGAAGGCCTCCTCTGTAAACACGGGCTGCGAGGTGGCACCTGATTGGATACTTCTACTGCTGATGTCGCCACTTTATAAGTGTGACCGAGATCTAGTGCCAAAGACGTGTTTCTTCTTGTTCATCCCTCCAAGCGCTTCTAGATAAATAGCAGTCATATCCATATAAGGCACCTCACAAGTGTCTGGATCTGGCTGGCTCAATTCCGCCGCCCGTTGGTACGCTTTCGCCTAAACACAACAAGTTCTAAATTAACTAAATTATCTTACACACGGCCCACTAATCACTTTTTGCTTGAGATAAACTCGGATAGGAATAGTAATAGACTTGAATTCATTGTTTTGCGAGGGCAAACGGCTCATACTTATTGTAGCGGGATATTCAAACTCAAACACTTCTTCAAGGCGGCCATAATAATTGCTCTCGTCCATACCATAATTGGTACTTTTTAAAATTCTACTTCAATGACACATCATCTGTGTTGACACCCACGTCCCACAATTTTATCAACTCTGATATCAGTGGCTGCAAGAAAACATCAAGTTTTTCTTTCAGATTGCGCGGTCCGGGCACCAACACTGTAAGAAGCATGTACTGTTATTTCATGCACATCCAAGGTGGAAGATTATAGGGTGTAATTATAACGGGCTATGAGGAATATTGCTGCCCTGATTGCCCGAAAGGTTGGAAATCATCTGTAGAAAGACCCAACCTAATGTTGCGAATTTCGGCTGCAAAATCAGGAAATTTTTCATTCAAATGCTTCCAAGGTGCAGATCTGCTAGATAACGCATCACTCCATCATCAACTGATGACATATGCCAACGCATTTCAGCAATTGTGGCGTTAGATGCATACAATCTCTACAGTCGAGGAGTGAGAGGAAAATAGTACATCTTCTTATGAGCTACTTTTTTCTTCCCCTTCTCATTATCTCGACTCTTGTATCGAGGATGGCCACATAACTTACATTCCAACAATTCACTGTCTCCCTGCCAAAAGATCATGCAATTTCTGAAGCAGCAGTCAATCTTCTCTACTGGTAATCCCATACCACGCAACAGTTTCTTTGTGGTATAGATATTGTATGTGACTAAGTTATTCTCAGACACTATCTCTTTCATCAATTCTGTAATCTGATCGAAGCACTTCTGTGACCTGTTGTTATCAGACTTCAAGGTCATGAGATGAGCCACGAGTGACAATTGTGAATGTGTCTGACAGCCAGGCCACAACTCTTTATCTGCAGCATTCAACATGTCATATAATTTTTGTGCATCTGGGTTAGGAGGCTCCTCCAAAATCTGATTGGCTACACTGTCATCCATGTTCAGATCTGGACCACCAGCATCGAAGACCATTTGATGGTACACATTTGATACAGTCTCCCACCCAAAATTCGTAGCTATAGTCGCAGTCTCTGTTGTTTCTCCTTGAAACCTCCAGACGTGATAATTTTTCACAAACTCATTCTTCCCAATGTGCAACCGAACCGTGCATTGATTTTGAAAGGGAATATTATCACATCTACAATACGGACACTTAATTTTATCTTCATCCATGAACGCAGACCGACTAACAGAAAATTCGATGAAGCTTTCAAGCCCATTCAGGAAATAAGGATTTAAACACCCATTAGACTCGATGTGGATTTAGCCTTCCTACATGTAATACATCTAGCACATACTCTTTCAACATCTCTTTTCATACGAGGCCAATAAAAATGCTCATGCAAAAGATCTAACGTCTTATTCACACCAAAATGGCCTATAAGACCCCGTGCATGCAACTCCAAAATAAACAACTCTCGCATAGAACAATCAGGCACGCACAATTTTGCATCCTTAAACAGAAAGCCATCAACAATGTAATATGAATCCATAACATATGATTTACCAACACAAGATGCAAAAATAGGTCCAAAGAATAGATCAGAAGCATAAAAACTCTTAACATGCTCAAGACCAGACACTGTGTATGCATAACAGATATCAGCGCATACCTGCGGGAGAGTGCATTGGCAACCACATTCTCCTCTCCCTTCTTGTACTTGATCACATAAGGAAACGACTTTATAAACTCCACCCATCGAGCATGGTACGAGTTCAAGCTCTGTTGTCCCTTCAGATGCTTCAATGACTCATGATCGGTATGAATCACGAACTCTCTCGGGGACAGGAAGTGCTGCCACGTCTCCAACGATCTCTTTAGTGCATAAAGCTCCTTATCATAGGTAGAATACCGCAATGCTGCGCCATTGAGCTTCTCACTGAAGAACGAGATGGGCTTCTTTTCCTGTGACAAAACAGCACCAATGCCTATACCGGAGGCATCATCTCGAACATTTTATCAAAATCAAGTAAAGCTAAAATAGGAGCGTTGCATAATTTTGATTTCAACAGATTAAAAGCATGCTCTTGGGCTTTGCCCTACTCAAATTTCCTATGCTTACGACTCAACTCAGTTAATGGAGTGGCTATACTGGAAAAGTCTCACACAAAACGGCGATAGAAACCAGCTAAGCCATGAAATGATCGAACATTAGCACATGTTTTAGGCGTGGGCCACTCCTCAATGGCCTTAACCTTCGACCTATTAACCTCAACTCCACGACTACTCACCACAAAACCAAGAAAAACAACCTCATTCATGCAAAAGGTACACTTAGATAAATTAGCATATAATTTTGCATCACACAGCAATTCAAAAACACGCCTAAGATGTCTAACATGATCAAGAATGCAAGTACTGTAAATGAGGATGTCATCAAAATAGACCACAACATATTTCCCAATCACATCCCTTAAAACATGGTTCATTAGACGCATGAATGTACTAGGGGCGTTGGTAAGCTGAAATGGCATGACAAGCCATTCGCACAACCCATGCTTCGTTTTGAACGCAGTTTTTCATTCATCCTCTTCACTCATACGTACTTGGAAAGCCAGAACGTAAATCAATTTTAGAAAAGACAGACGCTCCAGACAGTTCATCTAACATGTCATCTAGACGGGGAATAGGAAAGTGATACTTTATTGTTATCTTATTGATAGCACGGCAGTCCATGTATATGCACCACTCGTTGTTCTTCTTCGGCACGAGGATGACGGGCACTGCGCGCGGCGACAAGCTTTCTCTGATCTACTTCTTCTCCAGCAACTCTTTGACTTGATGATCTATCTCTTTCATCTCCTCGGGACTAGTGCGGTAAGCTGGTCGGTTTGGGAAGACTATTCCCGGTTGGAAGTTGATCTGGTGCTCAATTCCTCAAATTGGCGGCAGACCACTCGGTATCTCCTCTGGGAATACATCCTTGAATTCGTCTATCAGAGGCTGCAAAACAGAAAGAACAACAGTATCAGAATTATAATTAGCCTTAAAAGTAAGTAGAACGATAGGCATACCAGCTTTAACGGTGTTTTGTACTCCTTTTGCACTGATAAACAAGTTCCGGTGTACAGGATCCGGATTGGCTGCAGTGGAGGGAGAAGGAACGGCACAAAGGGCAGCCTTAGTGGGTCCCTTGGTGGACTGGGTCGCGGCCGCAAGCTGCTTGGGTTGAATAGGCTGCTTGCTCTCGGCCCGTTTCAGCTTCTCCTCCTTAAATCTATGTTGCATCCTCTGTTGATCTTCATTGACGTCCTTGGATGTCAATGGCCATAGTCTGGTGGTCCATCCATCTCGGGTCACCGTATAACTGCTGGCATATCCATCATGGATCGCCTTCCTATCAAACTGCCATGGACGACCAAGTAAAATATGCGATGCCTCCATAGGGATGATATCACAAAGTACAGTATCAATAAAATTACCAATAGAGAAAGTAACACTTACCTGATATCCTACGCAGATTTCTCCTCGGTCAGTCACCACTGTAAACGGTATGGCTTGGGGTGCTTCTGTGGTACCAAATTCAGTTTTCCCACTACATACTGGCTGATTGCATTCATGACACTCCCACTATCGATGATGAGTGAGCATGTCTTGTCTTGGATCGAGCAGCGCGCATAGAAGATGTTCTCGCACTGATCATTCTAATTCTCTTCTCGTATCATGCTCAAGGCTCAGATTGAAACAAGGCTGATGTGGGCTTGTTACGGCCTCTCATCCTCAATCTCATCCACTGGTGGGCTATCTCAACACTGTTTGGCATCTCCTAATGTGTCTAGATCATCGAGCTCCTCCTCACTTGCTAACTCTAGCTCATTCTGCTCGGTAAGGAAAAGAACTCGGCAGTTCGGACACTGTGCTTAGAAGTGTCCCCATCCTCAGCACTTATAACATTGCACATCACGTGCTCTCTCAGGTGTGCTACCTTGTGACTGATTCAGCTACACTGTTCGATTTGGATTACCTCTGTTCGGTGTAAGTGAATTGTACTCAGGTCTGCAGCTCGACTGAGATGCAGACTGCTCAAAATGACCAGCGGGCTATGACGGCTGACCTTGAGGATGTGTAGTAGGGGCTCTCCTAGGTGTGGAAGACTCGCCTCGACCCCACTGTGTCCATACAGGTGTCGACTATGATGGTCTCCTACGGCTATCTCTGAGCTTCCGCTCTACAATTGAGGCATAGTGGATCATGGCCTCAATACTGGTGAAGTCTCTCAAGTCGACTTCACAGGCGATGTGTAGTAACCAAGCCTCTCACTAATTAATGATTATCTTGATATAATTATTATAATTTTATCTGCATGTCAATTGCATTTATTTGAGTATAGATTTTAACATGACTATGTCTATAATTGTTTACTAGATATACGCTAATAGTTTCTAGTTATATAATAAATTGAATAAAATATATATAGGTTTGTATGTGTGTGTGTATTCTAGTAAGTCTTAGAAATAAAAGATATGTATATATATATGTATATTATATATATATATATCCAACTTAAAAAAAAAATGAGATAAATGAGAAAGCAAAACAAGTTGTATGGATTTCCTCCACGTAGCCTATAGCTAAGATACTTGGCAAAAAATGGGCTTCCTTATCAAAAAGAATGGTTGGGTAGTCATTACTATATATATTATAAATTTTGATATAATAATTAAAGGGAAACAAAAGAATAAAGAAAAGATGTTCAGGTTAGTGGCTAATCTTGTTGTTAATATCAAAACTAATTAATTATGATATTTCGTTTATTCTAGATTAGAAGTTCAAGGAATATATATATATATATATATATATATAAGTTGTTATCTAAATTTGAATTATGGGAATTAGAAAAGCTTCGGCCAATTAGTGTTAAAAAAAAATTTAGGATTGTGTCAAGTGCTATTTCATTTCTTTAATATGTTGTAATCAAATTTAATCTCTTAACTGTATTCTTAAATAAAAAAAAAAAAATCTCTACAAATGAATTAGCCTTGTTCTAATTTATATTTTAGTTTAATGAAAATAATAATAATAATAATAATAATAAAAGAGAGAGCTAATTATATAGTAGTATAATATAATCAAGATTAATGTTTTTAATTTTTAAGTTTTCGACTGCAATTTATTAGCATAAAATCTTTGAACTATTTGATACCCATTAGTATTTTGTGGGAATTCAAAGTATTTTAAGAAAATAATACATGTTAGTATATTATGGAAAAATAAATGGTAGACATGAGTTATAATGATTGTTTATTTTATGTTGCCGTAGAAACATGTTTAAAAGAAAAGAGAGAATTTCAATTTGGCTTAAAATTTAATATGATAATTATTCTAAATTGGTGTTAGCTATATAACTTGATTTTGCTTAGGTATACTTAATTCTATATAAACGAAAGAAATTGCAAATAGATTATTATATTAAAATAAATATTACTAATGGTGATCAAAATTAAATCAGAGGACTGATGAATAATAGATCTCATTAATTCATTGTAATTCAATTCTAACATTTTTGTTACATAATTATGATATTTCAATTTTACTAAGATATTTAAAGGGTATTGGCATATCAATAGTAATTATTGTTTTGTTTGATTATTTGTATATTAAACGTAATAATATATTTTGAATAGACTTTCTCGAGGAAGTGCGTGATCTAGAATTCCAGTTAGCTTAAACTTTGGTCTAAATCGAGGTAAGTAGAAATCCATTTGCAACTACAATGCATGAATATATTATTATTTGATTATATGTGATTATTATTTGCTATTGTGTTATAATTTATTATCTGATAAATATGTGGTACATACTTATGAAATTCTATTTCTTCGCATTAAATATCTTGTACATGAGCATAAGCATATGCATGCACGTCATGTAGATATTATGGAGGTTGCATGCATGAAATGGTTTTCAGAGAGAGAAAATGTTTTGTTTGGGATTGGTCACCACCAGCCCGTGTTGTGCTGTGTTGATATTTGTGCCTCGAGTGGGATGACTTCCATGTGGGATCAAAGGGAACAGGCAGGGGGCGTGTCCCTTGGGGTCCAGGGAGGATGGTCCACTTCGACTGCACCTTTGAGGTGATGAGTGACTGATGTGGGATGACTTTCATGTGGGATCAAAGGGAACAGGCAGGGGGCGTGTCCCTTGGGGTCCAGGAAGGATGAGCCACATGAGTGCACTAATCACATTCTGGCCAAGTGATATTGAATATATTATGAGCTCATGACTCATGTTGGTGTCTGGTGAAGGGAGTCAAGTTCCTAAACAATGAAAATTCTTTTGAGATGAAACTATTTTGTAACACTAGTCATGGTGTGGTATCTTCTTTATACGTTGCATATAAGATCACGTGCATGATTTCTGCTTACTGAGCTTTAGCTCATACAGTTCATGCATTGTAGGTGATTTTGATGAACCATAAAAGTGCTTGGTGCGGGACGTGGAGTTTCCAAGAGTTCATGTGGGTCTATGTATATGGATGACGACCTGATGGGCTTTTGTTTATGAGCTTTTTGCACCACCTTTTGACTCTGTTTTTGTTCAAGTGTGAAACTTCTTCGAAGTTCACCGTTTTGATTATATATAAACTTTTATCTTCCTTGTTGTACTCTTTTGACGTCGGAGTACTCTTCCTTCCCTTAATATATTTATGTAAATTATGTATGGAAGTAAATCTTATCCTTTCTCGAGTCTACCAATACTTTTCTTTCTATTTTAGAAAAAAAAAAAAAAAAAAAATTCAAAGCATGCTCACATTGTTAGTCTGTTCTTCTATATCCGTTTGAGGGTGCCACAGAGTGGTATCAGAGCCCAGGTCATACTTCTGTAGACTATCCATGTACATGATCTCTGGACTTTGGAGCAACACGCGCCCGTAAGTTTTATTTGAATGATTGTTTTTATGTTTACTGTAAGATTATGTTTATTGTGTTTGTATCAGACTACATACATAAGTTCTTTCACCATGGTGAGAGGTCGAGGTATGGGTGGTAGTGGTGAGAGAGCATCTGGTGAGGGAACATTTAATCCAGGGATGGATAGAGATGCTATTATTAATCGACTTACCGAGCTTGTGGAAAGGCAGTCTGGACAAATTCAGGAGCTTATCCAGTAGAGGGAGGCAAATCGACAAGACATGAATGATGAAAATCGGGCATGCCACCAAGCTGAGCATGTGGAAATAGTAGGGGAAAGATTTAGGAAACTGAATCCACCAACTTTTGAGGATGCTTTGGATCCTACTTATGCAGAAGATTGGCTGAGAACATTAGAGAACATGTTCAAATATAGTAGAGTTCCTGAAGATGAAAAAGTTATATGCGCCACTTTTATGCTTCGTGGGAGTGCAGGTAATTGGTGGGATACTGTAACAAGCATTGAAGATGTTGCTGCCATGAGTTGGGAAAGATTCAAAGAGTTATTCAGGAACAAATATTTCACAGCCCCTATTCGTGCGCTGAAGATGAATGAGTTTATACAACTTAGACAGGGAAACATGACAGTTGGAGACTATATTCGAAAATTTGAACAATTGTCTAGGTTTGCGACGCATATGATTAACACTGAAGCACTAAAAGCTGAGAGATTTATTGAAGGGCTAAAGCCAGAATTGTATAGAGATGTGAGTATGACAGGAGTTCAAGGAGTGACATACTCACAAATTGCTGAACGAGCTCTAGTTGCTGAACAAGCTGAACTCAGGATTTTTCGTGCTCAAGAAATGCGACGTCAGCTTAGGCAAGGACAAGGGCAAGGTCAAAGGTGGGCTGGAGGTGAAAGAAGGACACAACCTTTTCCTCAGGGCCAGAGACCGAAGTTTCAACCAAGACAGGGGCAACAATCATGGGATCAAAACAAACGCCAACGAACAGATCAAGGTAAGGCACCTGCGGTGCAACCTACATGCCCGGCATGCGGTGAACAACACTCAGGAAGATGTTATGCAGAATCACGTAACTGCTTCAAGTGTGGAAAACCTGGTCATGTTGTCAAAGCTTGCCCCGAGTCTAATCCTAATGTGCAAAAGAAGGTACCAGCCAGGGTATTTACTATCACTAAAGATGATGCAGAGGCAAACCCATCTGTTGTTACAGGTAAAATTTCTATCTTTGGAATTCCAACATTTGTATTGTTTGATTCGGGAGCCTCACATTCATTTGCATCCACTGAGTATGTGAAGAGGGTGGGTAGGATACCTGATATTGCTGCGACTAGTTATAACATAATGATACCTTCTGGTGAGTCAAAGCAAACTAGTCAAATTTTGAGGGCTTGCTCTATTCCCATAGGAAATAGGGAGTTATATGCAGATTTGATAGTTTTTGCGATGAATGACTATGATGTCATCTTGGGAATGGATTGGTTATCAAAATATTACGCGAGTATAGACTGCAAGAAGAAAGAAGTAATATTCCAACCACCTGGAGAGGAGCCATTTTCTTTTGTTGGGATTCCAAAGAAACTCAAATTTCCTCTGATCTCAGCGGTGAAAGCGCAAAAGCTTTTAAATAAAGGATGTGAAGGGTATTTGGTGAGTGTTATAAATGTTAAGGATCAAGGTCATTCCGTACCTAGCGAGGTACCGATTGTTCAAGAATATCTTGAAGTGTTTCCTGATGATCTTCAAGGATTACCACCTGATCGAGAGATAGAGTTCGTTATTGACCTTGATCCAGGAACTGCTCCAATATCTAAAACTCCCTATAGAATGGCACCGACTGAGTTGAAAGAATTGAAGATACAACTTCAAGATCTACTTGAAAAAGGTTTCATAAGGCCTAGCTTTTCACCGTGGGGTGCTCCAGTTTTATTTGTACGAAAGAAAGATGGTACTTTAAGAATGTGTATAGATTATCGAGAACTGAATAAAGTTACAATAAAGAATAAATATCCTTTGCCTAGGATTGATGATTTGTTTGATCAGCTCCAAGGAGCATCTGTGTTCTCAAAGATTGACTTACGTTCAGGGTACCATCAATTGAAGGTAAAAGAGAAAGATATTCCCAAAACAGCATTCAGCACAAGGTATGGCCATTACGAGTTTTTGGTTATGCCTTTTGGATTAACCAACGCTCCTGCAGCATTCATGGATTTGATGAATAGAGTATTTAAAGACTATTTGGATAAATTTGTTATAGTCTTTATCGATGACATCTTAATATACTCTAGAAGTAAAGAGGAGCATGTAGTGCATTTAAGGTCGGTGTTGGAGATGCTGAAAGCCAAACAATTGTATGCAAAATTCAAGAAGTGTGAATTTTGGTTAGACCAAGTGATATTCTTGGGACATGTCATATCAGGTATGGGAATATCGGTGGATCCAAGCAAAGTTGAAGCTATAAATAATTGGCCTCAACCAACAAATCCTTCAGAAGTACGTAGTTTTCTCGGCCTTGCGGGATACTATCGTAGATTTGTTGAAGGATTCTCAAAGATTGCCTCTCCTATGACACAGTTAACTAGAAAAAGTGTGGCATTTAAATGGACGGAAGCTTGTGAGCAAAGTTTTCAGGATTTGAAGAAAAGGTTAACAACGGCACCAATTCTATCAATTCCGATTGGCACTGGAGGTTTTGTGGTGTATAGTGATGCCTCAAAGAATGGTCTAGGTTGCGTATTGATGCAAAATGGAAAAGTAATAGCATACGCATCCAGACAATTAAAAGAATATGAGAAGAATTATCCAACACATGATTTAGAGCTGGCCGCGGTGGTTTTTGCACTCAAGATTTGGAGGCATTATTTATATGGAGAGCGGTGTGAGATCTATACTGATCACAAGAGTTTAAAATATTTGTTCACCCAAAAAGAGTTGAACATGAGGCAAAGGAGATGGTTAGAATTGGTGAAAGATTATGACTGTGTGATCAATTATCATCCTGGTAAAGCTAATGTTGTAGCTGATGCTTTGAGTAGAAAATCCATTCAAGGTGGGGCAACTACAACCATAAGTTCTATGCAAAAACAAGAGTTAGTCGACTTGCAGAAGATGGGTGTGGAAGTCTTGGACCATGAACTAGTTGAAGCTAAGTTGACAGCTTTAACAATCCGACCTACCTTAATTGACAAGATACGAGAAGGTCAACCAAATGATGAGTACTTAGATAAAGAAATAAAGAAGGTCATATCAGGGGTACGTTCTGACTTTACATTATCTGAAGATGGTGTGTTACGCTTTAAAAGTCGAATTTGTGTACCTGATAAGAGGGAAACCCGAGAAGAAATTTTGAAGGAGGCACATTCAACGCCGTATTCAGTCCATCCTGGTGCTACTAAGATGTATAGAGATTTGAGAATGCATTATTGGTGGCCAGGTCTGAAGAGAGATGTCGCTCAACATGTTGAACAATGTTTAACATGTCAGCAGATAAAAGCAGAACACCAAAGACCAGCAGGAACTTTGCAGCCATTGTTAGTTCCAGAATGGAAATGGGAGAGGATCACAATGGATTTTGTGGTAGGATTACCAAAAACGGTCAAAGGTCATGATGCTATTTGGGTTATAATTGATCGATTAACCAAATCAGCTCATTTTCTTCCTATCTCATCAACATACCCTATGGATCGTTTAGCCCAGATATATATACAAGAAATAGTGAGACTTCATGGAGTACCACTATCAATTATCTCGGACAGGGATTCAAGATTTTTATCTACTTTTTGGAAAAGTTTGCAGAGGGCTCTGGGGACACAGTTATCTTTCAGCACAGCTTATCATCCACAGACAGACGGACAATCAGAACGAACTATACAGACCTTGGAAGATATGCTCAGAGCATGTGTTCTAGATTTTCATGGTCAATGGAGCAAGTTTTTACCTTTGATTGAATTTTCATATAATAACAGCTATCAATCTACCATTGGAATGGCACCCTATGAAGCATTGTATGGAAGGAAGTGTAGATCCCCAATTCATTGGGATGAGGTTGGAGAAAGAAAACTTTTGGGTCCAGATATGGTCCAAGAGATGGTTGAAGCTGTATCACAAATCAGAAGCAGAATGAAAGCTGCTCAGAGTCGACAAAAGAGTTACGCGGACCGGAGAAGAAGAGTGCTGGAGTTTGAAATAGGGGATCAAGTGTTTCTAAAAGTTGCTCCAATGAAAGGAATTATGAGATTTGGAAAGAAAGGGAAGCTCAGTCCAAGATATATTGGCCCATTTACTATTACTGAAAGAGTTGGAGAGGTTGCGTACAAACTTCAGCTGCCCATACACATGTCACAGATACACAATGTATTTCACGTGTCAATGCTAAGGAAATATGTAGCAAACTCATCTCACGTTCTCAGAGATGAACCGATAGAGCTAAAAGAAGATTTGAGTTATAAAGAGATACCCGTTAAGATTCTTCTTCGAGAGGTAAAGCAACTTAGAAATAAAAGCATCCCGTTAGTTAAAGTATTGTGGAGAAATCAATTGGTAGAAGAGGCTACATGGGAAAGAGAAGAGGAAATGAAAGCTAAGTTCCCAGAACTATTCAGGTAAGTAAAATTTCGAGGACGAAATTTTTATAAGGGGGGAAGGATGTAGTAACCAAGCCTCTCACTAATTAATGATTATCTTGATATAATTATTATAATTTTATCTGCATGTCAATTGCATTTATTTGAGTATAGATTTTAACATGACTATGTCTATAATTGTTTACTAGATATACGCTAATAGTTTCTAGTTATATAATAAATTGAATAAAATATATATAGGTTTGTATGTGTGTGTGTATTCTAGTAAGTCTTAGAAATAAAAGATATGTATATATATATGTATATTATATATATATATATATCCAACTTAAAAAAAAATGAGATAAATGAGAAAGCAAAACAAGTTGTATGGATTTCCTCCACGTAGCCTATAGCTAAGATACTTGGCAAAAAATGGGCTTCCTTATCAAAAAGAATGGTTGGGTAGTCATTACTATATATATTATAAATTTTGATATAATAATTAAAGGGAAACAAAAGAATAAAGAAAAGATGTTCAGGTTAGTGGCTAATCTTGTTGTTAATATCAAAACTAATTAATTATGATATTTCGTTTATTCTAGATTAGAAGTTCAAGGAATATATATATATATATATATATATATATATATATATATAAGTTGTTATCTAAATTTGAATTATGGGAATTAGAAAAGCTTCGGCCAATTAGTGTTAAAAAAAAATTTAGGATTGTGTCAAGTGCTATTTCATTTCTTTAATATGTTGTAATCAAATTTAATCTCTTAACTGTATTCTTAAATAAAAAAAAAAAAAATCTCTACAAATGAATTAGCCTTGTTCTAATTTATATTTTAGTTTAATGAAAATAATAATAATAATAATAATAATAATAATAATAATAATAAAAGAGAGAGCTAATTATATAGTAGTATAATATAATCAAGATTAATGTTTTTAATTTTTAAGTTTTCGACTGCAATTTATTAGCATAAAATCTTTGAACTATTTGATACCCATTAGTATTTTGTGGGAATTCAAAGTATTTTAAGAAAATAATACATGTTAGTATATTATGGAAAAATAAATGGTAGACATGAGTTATAATGATTGTTTATTTTATGTTGCCGTAGAAACATGTTTAAAAGAAAAGAGAGAATTTCAATTTGGCTTAAAATTTAATATGATAATTATTCTAAATTGGTGTTAGCTATATAACTTGATTTTGCTTAGGTATACTTAATTCTATATAAACGAAAGAAATTGCAAATAGATTATTATATTAAAATAAATATTACTAATGGTGATCAAAATTAAATCAGAGGACTGATGAATAATAGATCTCATTAATTCATTGTAATTCAATTCTAACATTTTTGTTACATAATTATGATATTTCAATTTTACTAAGATATTTAAAGGGTATTGGCATATCAATAGTAATTATTGTTTTGTTTGATTATTTGTATATTAAACGTAATAATATATTTTGAATAGACTTTCTCGAGGAAGTGCGTGATCTAGAATTCCAGTTAGCTTAAACTTTGGTCTAAATCGAGGTAAGTAGAAATCCATTTGCAACTACAATGCATGAATATATTATTATTTGATTATATGTGATTATTATTTGCTATTGTGTTATAATTTATTATCTGATAAATATGTGGTACATACTTATGAAATTCTATTTCTTCGCATTAAATATCTTGTACATGAGCATAAGCATATGCATGCACGTCATGTAGATATTATGGAGGTTGCATGCATGAAATGGTTTTCAGAGAGAGAAAATGTTTTGTTTGGGATTGGTCACCACCAGCCCGTGTTGTGCTGTGTTGATATTTGTGCCTCGAGTGGGATGACTTCCATGTGGGATCAAAGGGAACAGGCAGGGGGCGTGTCCCTTGGGGTCCAGGGAGGATGGTCCACTTCGACTGCACCTTTGAGGTGATGAGTGACTGATGTGTGATGACTTTCATGTGGGATCAAAGGGAACAGGCAGGGGGCGTGTCCCTTGGGGTCCAGGAAGGATGAGCCACATGAGTGCACTAATCACATTCTGGCCAAGTGATATTGAATATATTATGAGCTCATGACTCATGTTGGTGTCTGGTGAAGGGAGCCAAGTTCCTAAACAATGAAAATTCTTTTGAGATGAAACTATTTTGTAACACTAGTCATGGTGTGGTATCTTCTTTATACGTTGCATATAAGATCACGTGCATGATTTCTGCTTACTGAGCTTTAGCTCATACAGTTCATGCATTGTAGGTGATTTTGATGAACCATAAAAGTGCTTGGTGCGGGACGTGGAGTTTCCAAGAGTTCATGTGGGTCTATGTATATGGATGACGACCTGATGGGCTTTTGTTTATGAGCTTTTTGCACCACCTTTTGACTCTGTTTTTGTTCAAGTGTGAAACTTCTTCGAAGTTCACCGTTTTGATTATATATAAACTTTTATCTTCCTTGTTGTACTCTTTTGACGTCGGAGTACTCTTTCTTCCCTTAATATATTTATGTAAATTATGTATGGAAGTAAATCTTATCCTTTCTCGAGTCTACCAATACTTTTCTTTCTATTTTAGAAAAAAAAAAAAAAAATTCAAAGCATGCTCACATTGTTAGTCTGTTCTTCTATATCCGTTTGAGGGTGCCACACGATGTCTGGGTTCATTCCCTCTACTCGATTGAGGGCTGTCTCGAGTTCTTTGTGGTACTCTTCTATGGAACGTGTACCCTGCTTTATTCAGTTCAGTCTCTTCTCAAGGTCACGCTCATAATGTACTGAAATGAAGCATCCTCTCATGACGTCCTTCATCTCATGCTACGAATCAATAGGCGGGTGGCGTTCTCAGCATCGCCGGTTCTACTGAAACTCCCACTAGGTGGCTGCATATTCTCTGAACTCTAACGAGGCTAATTGGACCTTCTTTTACTCAGAAAAAGCATAGCAGTCGAAAATCTTATCAACCTTTCTCTCCCAGTCGAGATAAAGGTCTGGATCATGTAGTCCCTCAAACTCTGGGGCTGCATGTCTGTAAGGCTGACGTGGTCGGTCACGTCTCTGAAATGGATCGTACTCAGCCTCTAACTCCTCTGCAAAATCACCAAAATCTTCTTCAGCATCATGATCATAGGGATCGTTAAACTACACTTGAGGTTGGCGACGCTGACCTTGTGGTGCTCTAACATTCGCTCTGGCTAGCTCGGCTACATGTATTTCTGGCTAATGAGCTGCTGCTGGTTGCCGAGCTGCTCCTTTTGGCTGGACAGGTTGGCATTGAACTGGTGGTACAGGAATTCGAGCAGTAAGAAGCTCGAGCTGTGCCATCATTTTGGCCAACGAACTATCTAGCTTATGCTCCAGTTCTTGATGGTGGTACTGGGCATCCCACGGTTGTGGCATCGATGAAGCCGCGTCTGTAGGAGTACTAAGTGATGCGGGTGCCTTATCATGCGTCTTATTATAACCATCTCTGGATTTCATTGGTACCTGCAAAATAAATAAAACAAAGAAAACAAAAGAAAAAGGACCTCACTTTTTTTTAACTCTCATGTATCTCACTCAACTCTATGCTTCAAATCCTCGGTAGAACTGATGCTAGCTCATCCAACTCTAGTCAAGAGCTCAAACTTGACTTCCAATGTACCACGAGGTATTCAAAACACCACGAAGTAGGCTGCAATGGGGTTAGTTTCGATGTATGGATGGAAAAGAAAAGAAATCCGAAAAAATGAAAAAATTGAAAAATATTCACCAAGCAGTTTCACCTTAGGATGATGGAATTCGGCCAAAAGTACACTTATGTCTCAGCATAGCAGTGAGTTTTATTGGGCATGTCGTTCCGCTTCCGGAATGGTATTATGGAGAAAAATCGGATTTCAGGAACAAAATTGATGAGGAAAAGATGGAAAATCGAAACTAGGAAGAAAATTATATGGTGAGATCGGCTAGAGGCTAGGGAACGTGTATTTGGTGGATTGATTTGGTGTAGATAATATGGCTGGAAATTTGGGATGGAAGGTGGGTGAATTTTTGAATGAATTTTGTACCAAAACAAGAGCAAAAATCCAACAAGGAAACAAAACCAATACCAACTAGGAAACTAACCAAAACCAATCCTAATGCAACTAGGAAGTGTAGAAAACGTCCCCTCCCTCTACAAACACAATAAGAACTGAAAATTTGACTCCCCAACAATGCAATGTGACGTCCCCAATCGCTATACGACGAAGAACGGCGAATCGCAACTCAACACAAGAAATAAAAACAATTGCTACCCAAACTAAACAATGCTCAACAAGACCAAAGAAGAAACTCAAGAATTATCAAGAAACAATGCTAGATTAAATGGTAACACAATAGGGCTCAATCAATTCAAAAAAATTTCTTTTTTTTATATATCGATTTATTCTTTTTTTTTGTACGATTTTTTTAAACAATGATCGAATCTCCTTTTACCCCTACTGTGTCACACGAATTTGGATTGAACCACGACCAACCGAAGTTGACGTGACTCTGATACCAAATTTATGATACGACCAATCAATGCGGAAGCTAAGGAAAGAACACATATCAACTACAAGATTGATTCAACCCAAATATCCTCTGGAATTAAGAGTAATAATACGCTAAATAATATGACCTAATCACCCAATAAAATTCGAAAAAGGATTAAACCTAAATCAACACAGATTAACCCGAAAAACCCAAATAATGACGTAACTGAAAACCTATGCAAACGAAGTCGGATTAAGCATTGTTTCTTGACTGAAAACCTATGCAATCTGAAGTCATGAAAAACATATCCAAAATTGAGCAAAAACGCACAAGTAGTTTATGAGATGGCTTGGTGGTCAAAATCGGCTATTTTAGAGCTTAATTAGGGCACGAACGAATTATTTTGATTAATTTCTGGACTTGGTCGGCTATATGGATGAATATGAAGATGCTAGGATGATTATGGGATGTGTATAGAGGCTAGGGATGTGTGGGAAAATGTGGTGGTGAACAGAAATGAAAGATAGATTGTGAATCTTACCCGAAACGAACCCCAGATCGACGAGAATCCGAAACGTGCCTATGGAGCAATCTTCGTGGATGCCTAACCCGTACACTACTGAATGCATGAACGAGACAAAAGATTTCAAGTTTGAATTCGTCAATAATCAAACTCTACCGAAGAACCGATTTGCTCCGTGAGACAAGAGAATAGCATAAAAGTTGTTTTCATTCATTCAAGTCTGAGGAAAGATCATGCGTTCATACAGCTTAAGTAATTAACATAAGGAAATGAAAATCACAAGTTAATGAGATTGGATTTTCGAAAATAAAATAATAACTAAAAGGCTCAATTTTCCTAACAATAATTTGGGCTTTTAATTAAATCAAAATACTGGGTCCAATTAAAATAAAACAACTGAATTAAAATATATGGACACATGTCCACATGCATGGCCACCACTTCAATTACCCTCCTCGATGCTTGTCAAAGTCACCAACTTGTACTGTCTAAAATCAGCTCCATCTTCCAACTTTTTTTGAACATCGCACTGGAAGTAACCTTGCCGTTTCTTGGCTCATAATCTCGTCACTGGACCTCTCAGCTGCAACTCCGGGTTCAAATCCTCAGTGGTGGTCTCGATCTCATCAATGTTCCTCTAGTTAATCAATCAATACCAAAAATTCAATCAATATTTGATTAAAAAAAATTCAAAATTTCGGCAGCACTTGTGTGAAAATCCTAGTCCCAAGTTCTCGACTCTACGTTAATTGATCTATGTTCCATTAATAACTACTTAATCAATACCAACAAACTCTAACAATTCATAAAGAGGGATCCAGGGGCCCTCATCCATTCAAATTAAACAATTCATAAAGAGGGATCCAGGGACTCTCATCCCATTCACAATAGCATAATTTGAATTTCGATTTAATAAATTGAACAGCATGCTTATAAATAATTATAACAACACAAATATCATAAATCACATCATATCTAACATAAATTTGAATTTAATAAATTGAACAACATGCTTACAATAAATTATTATAATACAACAAACATAACATAAATAACATCATACTTAATTAACTTAATTTCAATTTCATAAATTGGAGAACATGCTTATTAATACTTATAATACAACAAACTTATCATAAATTATATATACCATACATATATTTCAACATAATAAATTTAACAACATTCTAATTATAAATAATTATATGTAACACTTCTCTAACAAAATCAACATTCCAAAATAAATATATTAACATGTTCCAATTTCTCAAATTCATATATACTACTAAAAAATAACATGCTAGCAAATTAACATGCTTATTAAAACCTTAAAATCATTAATTTTACAAATGAAACTCACCTTTAACTTTTTGTGATTTACTTCTACTTTGAACAACCTAAACAAAAATACATAAACAAAAAACGACCAATTTAACAAAAATCATAACAATTAAACAAAAAACATAACATAATTAAACACACACACACACACACACACACATGTTAACACGTTATGTATTTCATTTGGTTTTTGGGGTTATCATCCGGTCTGTGGATGCATCCCCTTTTAGCTGTTGTTTTGTTTCTAGTTCGAGTACTTGGTTAGGGGTGTGTTCACTTTTAGGACACATTTCACCTATGACTTTGTACGAGACGATTTGCGTTATATATACAGGCTGGGCATGGTGCCGAATGCCCCACCCCTTCTAGGGGTGTTTTTCTAAATAAAAAAAAAGCAGGAAGAAGTGAGAGAGGGGGAGAGAGACCGAGAGAGAGAGAGAGGGAGGGAGAGTGAGAGAGCCAAGAGAGGGGGAGAGAGACCGCAGAGAGAGGGCGAGAGGGATAGAGAGAGGGGGTGAGAGAGAGACAGCGAGAGGGAGAGGGAGGGAGAGACATACCTGAAGCCGCCGCCTCCGTTCGCTGCCGTCCGATGGGTAGGAGGGAGCTGGGGGTGAATTGGTGGAAGAATTAGGGTTGGATTGAATGAAAGAGAAGAGCCTAGTTCTGTTTGCATTTTCATTTTGTACCGACGGACGTCCGTCGTTAACATTAAAAATAAATCTGAAATATTTAAAAAAATCTAACAACGGGCTACCGTCATTAACTTTAAAAAAAATTAACTAACGACGGATTAATTCTATCATTACCTAATTAAATTAAAGGATAAATTAAAAAAAAAAACATAACGACGGTGAAAGTTGAAGCCGAATTGATGAATATTTAATCAAACTATACCTAAGAAATTAAATACTTGACCTACCATGTGCAGTGTCGATATTAATTAAAATATCAAAAGAGCAGTAATGTATTATCAACCAACAAACTTCGATTGCAGTTTTGATACTCTTTGATGTAATAGTTTTCTCATTTCATATATACTTGATTATGCTAATAAAATACTACAAATACATCAATAATAACGATAATATGTACATTCGTACTGACGACAGAATAAAAAACGAAATATAATAAAATCTTGCGACAAAATTAAGTTGAGATTTCTCAAATTTGCAGTTGATCTATTATTCTCCTACGCTTGGAATTATCTATAAATTTTCTTGATATTTCCAGTACCTTTTACAAGGGAAAGGAGACTGAAAATGAAAAGAAATGATAATTAGCTAGGCTTCATATTTCTCAAGTCTTCTTCACAAATCGGCCCTGCAAAAAAAGAGAAATCATAAAGTCTCAAATACTAATCAAACAGAATTATAAAAGAGTTATGAACTAATTATGTTCCTTTAAAAAAAATACAATTAATTAATGTAGCACTAGCACGTGTATTTTGAACAAATAATTGAAAACTTGATCTTATTATCATCTCTATCCGTGCATCGTACATGAGAAAAATAAGTATACATATATACCTTGAGACGAGGGCGTTTGTCGGCATTAAGTTTTCTAACTTGATATCTGATCTTCTTGGAGAAGAGCCTATTCTGCCTCTTCTCTTTGTACCTCAACACACTGGCTTTCCTTTGCCCTATAATATTATTCTTGAATTCATCATCTCCACCATTTTCAATTTCTGGAACTGTCCACAGCCCTGAATTATATCCCCACCCGTTTACTTCCTGCCAAATGTACGTGTACGATTTATGATGTGATCCGATAAATTGTCGTGACTTTTATTACGTGTAGCATATATGCATTCATAAGAGCGAAATATGCAAAATACAACATGAAAATTGTATAGGAAATCAATATTGTTAAACCATTCATTCCAAGACCAGGAGTGGAATAGAGAATTAATTAACCATAGGAATGATGGGGATTAATCATACCATCATCAACATGTGTATTGGGATTTTTGCCAAAAGTGACAAAGTTTGAATTAATATATTTGCAATTAAAGAAATCAAGCTATAGTTAGATATGAACAAATTTGATTAAAAAATTAATATTTTATGGAGGAGAGGCAGCAGTAAAATTACTAGCCCCTTCACAGCTTCACTTCAACACTGAATTAGTCAGTTATATTAAACTATTTATTGTTTATAGTAACAAATTATGAAACAATACAATCTATATAATATACTATTTTCTTATCTTCATTCCTCTCGGTTGGTTGCTCTCGTGACAAATATATATATAAAATAAATGAATTGAATTGGGCAAGAACTAGGCACGGTCCATAGTAAAAAGAGGGGTCCAGAATTTCTGAATCCAAATTTAATATACCCTACTTCACCGTTCATCTTTGATGTGCCAACACAATATCTTTTGTTATTCATTAAATATAATATAATATTCAATTATTACTATACAATATATATATATATGCTAACCGACTTATACTAATTATATAAAATGAAACATAAAATTAACTACCATAAATCAGAATCCAATCATTCAGTGACTATTTGTAAAAAAATTGTTGGCGATTACACATAAATTTTGTAATACTACTATTTGTTTAGTGGTGAAAGTAAATAGCGTTAGTAATTAGTTACTGGTAAAAATATATATATCGAAGTGTTTGACAAGTCACTTTTACATGTGAAACGATATTTTAATAATATCCAAGATATTCAACGAGAAAGGAAGAGTTTAAGTGCAAAAATGGAAATATGCTAAAAAGTTCTGATTAAAAGCATTTAAGAAATTGTATTTAATTACGAAAAGAAAATAGAAACCGAGAGCAAAAAACAGATATACAACAACTGCCACTAAATACAAGTTAAAATCCGTTGTTCTTTTGGAACACTCAAATATTGAAAAAGGAAGACATATCGAGATCGATTCATCCATCCAATTTCCACCAACTCGCAGATAAATTAAAGCAAGTTTAAGAAATTTTTCTAACATTTAAAAGTCTTAACAGACAACTAATCTAACAACTGCCACTAGGCCTTCTATTTTCAATATTCTAAAGTTAAACTATTTTTTTTATGTGCATAACATATATACATATGCTAATTATGTAAGAGTAGTGATTTTCAGCCAGATTCTGGCTAGCTAGAATCTTTTATTATTTTTAATAATTAATTAATTTAATTAATAAAACACTAATTATTCAATAAATTTACATTGATGTCCTCCATAATAATTAGGGCAACTCTATATGCGCTTCAATTCAGAAGAAATCGAAGATGGAAAAAAAATAAAGAAGTGAAGAAAGGAAAGAAGATGAAGCTACGCCCCTTTCTTCTGATCCGCTTCTGGAGTGATTTTAATAATTAATTACAAATCACTAATTTCATGATAGAAGGATAATATAGTAAAAACATAACATTTAATAATTAACATAATTAATTTATTAATAATACAGTTTTATTAATCATCAAAAAATTAGATTCTGGGCTAGCATTATTCAATTATGTAATTTACATTATGTAATGTGTTGTAAAATAAAATATTACTTTTATAAAGAGGGTTTGAATCGTCTTACTATTCCCCTAAAAACATAATCAGTCAGTTCTGCAAAAGGTCACACACTACTTATATTGTATTACCTAAATAAATTAATGTAATTTTGTCACACACTCAATAATCACGTGGGTAATCATGAATTAATTAATCACATATGTCAAACAAAGCAATTATTATTTTCTCCAAAAGAGCAAAAACAGCCTATTATTATACCACACCCCTTTATAGTTTAGATATAAATTATATAATATTACAGAAGAGTTAAAAAGGAGGAGTGAGAAAATCTTACGTTGTTGGAAGCGTGATGAGAGAGAAAGTGGTGTTTAATGTCGGGGACGATCTGCGAAGTGTCGACGTCGACAAAAAGCGGGCCTTTGTTCGACCAGGCGTTCATGATCTCCTCGTAATCCAGCTTCAGCGACACCCGTTGCGCCGCCGCGGGCCACCGGTCCACCGCGGAGCTCGTCACTTCCTCCTCCTTCACCTTCCTCTCCACCACCTCCGAGTAGCGCACCCACTTCTCCTCCCCCGACTCCCGATCCCTGCTCCTCAACGCCGTACGCACCAGCGCCGCCCGCTCCTCGCCGTAGGCGTACGTTAGCGACGCCGACGACGGCGACAGGTAGTCGATTCTGCAGAAAAGATTTTGATGAATTTAATTTAAATTAATAGTAAATTAGCATATAACCAAAATCGGAGTTCCAAGTCTAATTTTATAAGTTCAATTCAATTTTCACCCAACTCCAACAAATAATATATATATATATATATGTATAAAGAAAATTGAAGTTCGATCTAATATTTTCCCAAAAAAAAAGGAAATATGTAATAAGTGTGACGTAATTGCAAAAGGAAATATGTAATAAGTGTGACGTAATTGCATTATTATTATTATTATTATTATTATTATTATTATTATTATTATTATTATCGAACATGACAAAAGTGACGAATATTTCCTCCGTCGTTACCTGGAGCTGTTGTTGTTGGTGTGGGAGGAGTTGGAGTCGACGGCGGAGGAGTTGTCGAGGAGGCCGGTGAGGGTGGTGGCGCCACCGTCCGCGGCGGAGAAAAATAGGGCGACGTTCTCAGCTTGATCCTGGCTTTCTCGGTCGTTCTCGGGGTGGAGTGGGAACAAGTCGAGCTGGCGGGAATCGGCGGCGTCGGGCGGCATCTCATTCGGTGGAAACTGGCGGCGGAGGCTGAGGAATTTGGGCTTTTTAGGCTTAGAAAGTCTGGATTTTCGTCGTTTCTTGTTCATCGAGACCGGAGTTTTGCTGCTGCACATGGTAATTACTAATTAGTATAGTTGGAATTTGGAAGAGAGAAGAAAATGTGTTTTTTTTATAAAAAAAAGTCAAGAAAAAGTGTGTGTTGGTGGGGAAAAGGGGTGAACTTTTTGATTGAAGGGGGGTGGGGGTCAGTGACTGCCATTGTCACGTACGAAGAAGAAGATGATCAGCTCAGGAGTAGCTTTCTCCGGCCACGTGGTGGCATGTGATTGGCTGAGCTTGCAGATAGGTCTTGCTTTTTGGATTTCCTCTAAGGATGGATTGGATGTTGCCAGTCACATTTTCATTTAATTAATGGTGCGCTTATGTATTGATTACCCATAACATGCTAATTGTGATAATTATTTTATTTTTGTATGTTTCAAAATAGTTGAGCTGATGTGAAAATTAGAGTAATTTATACGGTGGCCGGATTGGAGTTTGATAAATTTGAAATACATGTCACGATTTATTTCTTTCCTACAATTTTAGAAGCGGTAATTAAAAATGAGATCCTTGAGATAAGATATTAAGATTCATCCAATGATATATTGTTTTACATGAAATTGTATGGCCACAAAGTTGGTGAAGCAATGGTGAAAGTTTGGCGTTGGTAATGGAAGATTGTCAATTTTATTTCTTTAAATGCTAATAATGTATGTTAGTTGTAGGCGTGGGATCTAACTTGTATTCTCATTTGGTTGTTAGTTTGCTTTAATTTATGTAGTGTTGGTATTAAGCTTGACAAACATCAAATAAGCTAGCATTTTTTTTTTTTGGTGATGATGAGGGTAACATGCAACCGCAATTTAAGGATGCGCATTAGGTAATCCGCTCAATCATATCTAATAGCCTATAAACTATATATGAGAATTTAACTGCATTTGGAAAATCTAGTATGACCCTCACCTAGCGATGTTGGTGGAATTCGTACCCAATACTTTTGGTCTCATGCTCATACTATTTCACAACTAGGTTATCCCAACGAATAACTAGCATTCGTTTCAAATATGTGTGTGTGTGTGTGTGTGTGTGTGTGTAGAGAGAGAGAGAGATGAGATCATGTGAGAATCACACCCCCTGTGAGAACTGAGAATCAATTTCAGCCACAGATCTCGCCTATTTGGATGGCCAAGATACACTCCAAGATTTAAAAAATGCGGTGGCATTCTTGTAATATTATCAACTTTTTAATGAACTGAGGGTATTTTTGTAATTTAGGAACTCTATTATTTATGGAATGAAATCTCTCTTTCCTTCGTAAGCTATTTTCCTTTCAGATCCGTTTTTTTTCACGCGATTCTCTTTGATTTCTCTTCGATTTTGTTATATTTATGTAATCCAGATTCCAGTCGATTCATCTTAATCGATCGTTGTTCATGTGAGTTCCTCTAGAGTTTTGGTTTGTTCGTTGTTCTTGGATGATGATGCGGGGTAAAAATATTTTTGTTGTACTTTTCCTGCGATTTTTTCACACGATTCTCTTCGGTTCTCTACGATTTTGTTATGTTTTAGATTTGTTCGATAATGTTGATTAAGCTGATTAAGTTGAACTTTTGATTTTTGAGGATCAACAGGTATTTTTAGCTCTGCAGATCGTGATTTCATATTTATATGTACTTGTATCTCTCCAGATTTGTAATTACTATGTTCGTGTATCTTTGCATATTTGCTAGAATTACAAATTGTAAAAACAATTGAGATTTACACTACAAGAAAATAAGCAAATTCCAGCGAATTTATTCCAGCGGACTTCAAATACGCTGGAATTTTTCTAATTCCAGCAAAAAATATTTGCTGGAATTTTCCACCGAACATTCCAGCGAAATTTATGCTTGCTGGAATTTTCCACCGCAGATTCCAGCGGATTTATATCCGCTGGAATTTCCAGCGTATATTTGAGTTGATTCCAGTGGAAAAAAACCCACTGGAATGATTTTTAATTATTTTTTTCAAACTTTTCCAAATTTCAGTGAAAAAATTATGCTGGAATATTTTAATATTATTATTTTTTTCGATTTTTTCCATATTCCAGCGAAAAAAAATACCGCTGGAATGTTTTAATATTTTTTATTTTTAATTTTTCCGAATTCCTATGGTGTTTTTCCGCTGGAATATTTCAATATATATTTTTTTAATTTTTTTCCTTACTCCAGCGGTATTTTTGCGCTGGAATATTTTCATATATTTTATTTATGCTTTTTTCCGGATTCCAGCGATTTTTTTTCGCTGGAATATTTTAATATATATATTTTTTTTATTTGAAATTTATTTTCAGCTGGAAAATTTGAGTTATAAGATAAAATTTATGTATTCTTGTGAGTTATAAGTTATAAGATAATGCAAGTTATGGATTATAATTTTTGTTACATCTCTATATATATATTATAAAGAATAATTATTAAAAATGAAATTAAAATTAATTTGTAATCTTGATTAGATTTTTTTTAAAAAAATATTCATTACCACCAAATAAATAATATATCATTTGAACTTTCATAAATTAATCTAACAAATGTAATATTAAATTTTATAAATCATGGATTATACGATAATACATAGTATATGAGATATACACATAATATATAATAAATATAAAATATATAGTATTATTAATGAATTCATCACTTGGTGCAAGCGCCAAGAGCTTGCGCACATACATGAGAGATCTGGGGTTCGAAACTTGGGAGCAGCAAGGAGGGGGGATTTTCGACGGGCTGGGCGGGCGCCCGTGCGGGCTTCCCTTGGGGGTGGTTCGTGGGCTGGGTGGTCGGAGGTTTTTTTTTTAATAAATTTAAACAATTCCAGCGGATAAAATGTGCTGGAATCTGATTCCAGCGGAAGAAAAAGCGCTGGAATATTTTTCCAGCGGATTAAAAAAAAAAGTGCTGGAATTTTGTTCCAGCGGATAAAATCGCTGGGATAGAATTTTCGCTGGAATTGCGTTGGAATTTTTCAATTCCATCGTATCATTTTCCAGCGTCCGAGAAGCGCTGGAATAGCCACTGGAATTAACGATTCCAGCGAAAATCGGTGCGCTGGAATTTGTGAGTTTTCTTATAGTGTTAGAAAAACATGCTGCCCACAAATAGTTTAGCACTAGTATTAAAATGTTTAGCACTTCTGTAACCTATTTTAGCACTACTGTGAACAATTTTAGCATTATTAAGCATTAACGTGATTAGTTATGTATTGATTAATGTGCAGATTGTGTTTCTTCCACTTTGGAGATTTCACTCGTGTTTTGTAGAATTTTACACACCTGAATGTAAACCATCTTTGAAGCCTGCATTGAGCAAAATTTAATTATACTTTTTCTACGATTTTTTTGACACGATTCTCTTCGATTTTGTTGGATAAAATGGGCAAAAGACATGAACTCAACTCTGCTTTTACATTTGATTATGAAGTTAACAAGAATGATTAGTTGAGATGTCTATTTTGGGTTGATCCAATATCAAGAAGGAACTTTTCGCTATTTGGGGATGTTGTGTCGTTTGATACAATATATAGGACTAACAGGTTAGTCTACTTATTATTTACACTTGTCGTTTGTTTATTTTAGCATTTGCATTCTACTATTTTAGCATCGGTAGTTATAATTTTAGCACTTTCATTGTCTTTTTTAGCATTGTTAGTTAATATTTGAATATTTTGATAGGTGATAGTGTTAGTATTTGTAGTCTTTTATTTATGATGAGAAAGACATTATAATAATATAGATTTGTGAATTTTTACATGGTTACAAGCATTTAATGATTTTTGCACTCTTCACAGGAAATGACAATCATGAGAAGCTTGCGACCTTTGGTGTTGCTTTAGTGTCGGGTGAGGATGTTGAATGTTATTCATGGGTTCTTCACAAGGCTACGATGATGCTAATAGGCATAACTGATATTTTTTTAAGGACTTGCAAGAAACATTTAAGGACCTGCAAGAAGTGTGGGAAGAAATGCTATCATAATTCTAGGAATTGTGGGAAGAAGTAGATACATTTTTTGTACTATTTCATACTGATTTTTTATTAATGATAGTAATATTCTTTCCTGTAATGCTAATAGGCATAGCCGATATTTTTTTTTTCTTTGCATTGCTAATAAATGTTTTGAGAATGCTAATTTTACTATCTGTGGTGCTAATATAGTTCGTTATACTGCTAATAAGATGTTTACTTTTAATGAGAATGCATTACATTTAGTTATTAACAATATTATGAGGTTATATGTTTACTTTAATGATAATATGTTTCAATTAGTAAAAAATATTGATTTTGTATAATGCTAATATACATACTACTTATATTCCCTTTTCTTTGTGAAAGATAAGTCTAAAATGAGAGATAACTGTGCTAAAATTGTAAAATAATAGTGCTTAAAAATAAGTGGGAGTAGGGTTAGGGAGAAAATGACATTTTGTTATGCTAATGCTAAAACAGTAGGCATGCTAAAGAGGACCCGTATTAGTGCTAAAATAAGCCATGACAATGCTAAAATAAAAAATTCCAATATTTCAACTTGTAACAGTGTTTGTTCATGAGTTTTTTGAAATGCCGATGACATTTTTCATGCCAATGCTAACACAAATGTCATGCTAAAATAAGTCACGAGAGTGAAAATAAATCATGAGAGTACTAAAATAAGCCATGACAATGCTAAAATAGGAAATGATAATGCTAAAATACGAAATTGAAAAATGTACACATAAATCACAAATATATTGCCAACACTGGTAGGGTTAACATTTTCATATAAGTTTTTCGTCATGAGCAGAATGAAATGAAACTGATAAATTATCATGCAATAAAATAAACACAGTTTGTTGAAGATTAGATTTTTGTATGTGTTATGCTTACAAAAACACGAAAGAAATTGCTAAATCATCATAATATAATGCTAAATGAATGTTTATAGCAAACGGAAACTGCTAAATCAACATAATATAATTGCTAAAAAATCAAACGAAATTTCTGAAAAATAAAAATGAACGACATATTACCTTGAGTTTTCATGCTTTCTGAAGATTTTAATGATGTTTTTGGGAGAGTTTGACGGTTGAATTCGAGTTTTTTTTCAGTTTCTCTTCAATTTTTTTGGCTCTTGAGTTTGCGTAAGTTCATGGTTGCACTATATTGATAATTCAACATGTAACAGCGTTTATTCGTGGTTTTTTTACAATGTCGATGACATTTTTTTTTGCTAATGCTAAAAAAGAGTCGTGCTAAAATAAGTCACGGCAATTCTAAAAAAGGCCATGATAATGCTAAAATAGAAAATGACAGTTCTAAAACCCTAAATTGAAAAATATACACGTAAATTCTGAGTATTCATATATTTTCAAAATTTTCGATTTTACCGTTACTAAGATTCAGGGGCAGCGAAGTTGGACGTTATTACGAGATTGCCACTGCATTTTTTAAATTTTGGAACAGATCTTGGCCATCCAAATAGGCGAGATCTATGACTCAGATTGGTTCTCGGTTCTCACCTAGGGTGTGGTTCCTTTTGGAATCCAAGGGGTTGATTATAATAAAAACTTATCTTGGTGTATAAACGTGCGGACTGTGCTTGTTTAGTGTATTTTTAGTGCTTTTCTTTATGTATTTTGGTGCTATAACATCTAGCACCAAAACACAATAAGAAAAGTATTAAAAAAAGTTAGCAAAAATTAGCACCAAAACACAATAAGAAAAGCACTAAAAATACACTAAACAAGCACAGTCCGCAGTTTACACACCAAGATAAGTTTTTATTTAAACCAACTCCTATATATATATATATAAGTGTGTTAGTGTGTGGGTGTGTGAGAGAGAGAAAGTTATCTCAATGAACGTGTTGGGTGCGGCTATATAATTAATTAAAGCAAATCTAGAAGGCAAATTCTTGCATCAGACTTTTGTTATTTACGGGGAGATCGTCAGATAGGCGTTTCGCGACCCCTCGCCAAAAAAAATCGACATAAAAAGTGTCATTTGTAACACTCAAAAATATCACTCGTATCCATAATAGTATCAAATCTGCTACTTGGCTTATATTTGTTTTATTTCATGTCCATTACGATTTAGAGTTTTGGGGTTTATCGTTTTGAAAAGTTTAATGTTTTTTTAGAAATTTTTAGGTTTATAGGTTTTTTTGTTGTTTTAGGAATTTTCCGATTTTTTCAAGGTTTATATTTAATTTGAAAGAGTTAATTATCAAACGGAGTGCGCGAGTCCACGTGTTAGTGTCGGAAGAGTACGTACACTGCGCAAGTCGTTGGATAAAAAAAATTAAATAATTCACTTTAATTTTAGGGTTCACTAATTCCATTTTAGGGTAAATTAATTATCAAGTGCAGTACACGAGCTCATATGGTAGTGTCAGACGAGTGCACTATGCAAGTCACTGCATCAAAAAAATAAATTAATTCACTTTAATTTTAGGGTTCTCTAATTCCATTTTAGAGTAAATTAATTATCAAGTGCAGTGCACGAGCTCACATGGTAGTGTCAGACGAGTGCACTATGCAAGTCACTGAATCAAAAAAAATTAAATAATTCACTTTAATTTTAGGGTTCACTAATTTCATTTTAGGGTAAATTAATTATCAAATGCAGTGCACGAGCTCACGTGGTAGTGTCAAACGAGTGGACTCTGCAAGTCGCTGCATCAAAAAAAAAAAGTAATTCACTTTAATTTTAGGGTTAACCAATTCCAATTTATGGTATATATTTTTTTCGAAAAAATTAATTGTTGAGCACGGTGCACGACCCCACACAATAAATGTCAGGTGAATGTATTGCGTGAGTTTCCTAATACAAATAATTAATTTAAATGACTTTAATTTTAGGATATATAATTTTTAGAGAAAAAATTCCAAAATAAAAAATAAAAAATGGGTGCATGTTGTCTATGTGCCCGTTTGACGCTTCCCTTGCGTGTGATAGGAGACCAGCAGAAGCTAGAATTATTTGAGGACCGGAGAAAATACAGGACATTTACATAATAAAATTGTCTTCATAGTTGGCTTTGGCATGTTGGTTTGTAATTTGTATGTTTAATTAATGGAGTATACATGTCCGACATCCTCAACAGGGTGCGTTTGTGTTAATTTTCAATTGGTTTCGAGAATCTAATTAAAAGTTTTCTTGACTTCTAACCTTAACGTGTTGATGATTTATTTTGTTGAGTAGAAATACATACACAACAATATATCTATAATCAATAAGTCAAATTTAAAAGGCCGGGGAACTTAATTAGAGCTTAAAAACTTTATTTATTGTCATTTAATTGATGCACATTAATTATGCATTACGTGTGCACGGTAATCCAATAAATATACTGGAGACTTTTTTAGCATGTGAACGTAGATCTTGCGTATAAAGTATGGATAAATTATATTTATTAATTGAGGTGGACTTGCGTACAACAGCGGTTATTTTCGCCTATTTCAGGCGGTCACGTGGCCCCATGCAGGCGTGCCACGTGGCACATGGTACTTTTTATTGTAGTTGGAATAATGATAGTATTAATCTCAGGTTGATACCTTTCTTTATCGTACTTGATACTAGTCTACTTACCACATGGTACTTTTTATTTTACCGAACTCGTGTTTTGTTTTCCTTTGCAAATTCTTGAAATGATGATTGTTTTAGATTAATCTCAACACATACAATATAAAAACTGAAAAAAAAAATCAGAATTTGAACTAAATAAACTTATATAAAATAATTAGCATACCCCTTACTTTTTAATGATACAGATGATACTTTTCGAATGTTTTGTGATACTTTTTAATAGGAAGGTTGATACTCACTTTGGACAGATTTTTTTTTTATGGGTTGACCCAGTCAAAGCGGGTTGACCTTTGTTGACCGGGTCAAAGCGCGGGTTGACCCGCGTTGACTGGATCAAAAGCGGATTTAACTGATCCGTCTCATATAGTGTTATTTGCATCATGATGCATGCAAGTGTTTGCCTTATTAATTTGTTAAGACCAATAGTCTTTCTTTGTTTGGAGGGAATTAAGAAACAATACTTTTATTTTTATTGTAGATGCACTTAAAATCAAATATATCAAATTAACATTTTTGTTTTCTAAGAACATCTTCAATGTGAAAAAAAAAATATTAAGAGATAATAGATGAAGTATTATGAAATGTACAAATAGCACAACAATATATTATTTCATCCTCCTTCCCAAAATTTAATTACAAGGATTTTAGGTGTGAAAAAAAGTATTATGAAATAACAATTTGCGCATTTTTAAATGTAAAAGTATCATAAATTTCTCATAATATGTACAAACACAAAATAACTATAAAAAAGCAATTGATCCTAACTATCCATGTAAAAAAAAATAAAAAAAAAATCTAATGGATAAAATTTATTTCAGAATTTCTTAGAGTAGTTTTCATAATCTGGTTTTTATCACAATTGGTTTTCCAAGATCATTTTGATGAGGCTCCAATCCCCAGAGTTATCATCTTGTGATATCCGAAATTTATAAAATTTGTCTCTTTTTTTTTCATTCATGCAATTTATTTTAGAATTTATCTACAAATTATACACTAGGCTAAGGGATAAAATCCTTTAGTACACATTCCATATCCCACTATTAAATTTATTATTTTAAAAATATTTATTACAAAAATAAAATATATTATAGTATAACCAATTATAATTAACATTTGTAGCTAAAATTGAAAATTTAAAAAATTATATATCCTAATTTTGGAGTAATCGACTCTATTAATCAATTATATTAACTAAAAAATAATTAAAAAATAAATATAAACTCTAATTGGGTGAAATAAATCCTAAGTAATAATTATAAAATTAAACTAAAACAAAATAAATTGAAATTGAAGAAAAATGAATGAAAAACTAATAAAAATAAAAATGAAACACTAAGTGAGATATTGACAAATGAATGATTTCACACACACACATATAAATTTAATCCTTTCTTAAAAGTGGGATTTTTTTCTGTAAGGTATTATAAGTGAGATTAATTGCAAGAATACAAATACCTTTTGGACACATTTGGACGATTTGGTTGACAGGAAAGTAAAGTTGTCTGGGAATATGATTTATAAGAATGCGATTTTGAGAAAAATAAATGCTATAAATTATTTATCATGTATTTGGAACATGATAAGGAATTTATAAGAATGATAAATTCTCATTTTAATATTTTTTTCATCAAATTAATCAAGTAGATTTGTTCAGATAATTTAATAATATTGTAGACTCATAGTTTATGAGTTCGATCATCATTAGTCTATGTTCGATTATCATTCTTCTCCCCCAATTAAAAAAAAACAATTAAGAAAATAAATAAATAAAAATTAATTATATTATTATTATTGGTTGACATCATTCAAAAATAAATTATTACTGATGTCGAATTTTGTTGTTGATTCTGAAGTCAAGTTGCTCATTGTTTTGAGTTTGTTATTTCTATACCACCAATTACCAAAAAAAAAAAATGATAGTCGGATTTTATTAGGATTTTTGTTTTTTCAAATTTTCATTATTTTTTTGTTAAAATTCAAAAATTGATAATAAAAAACTAATAATAATCCACGAGAAAAATTAAGATTAAAATATATTTTCAAAATTTTTAATTTGTTTATTAAAAAAAATTCTCATTACAATTTTAATAATAATTTAGATAAATAATAAAAATAATGGATGAAAAATCGAATAATTACTTTCCATGACTAAATTCCTTACCAGCAAATGAGGCATTTCTGTAAAGTAAAAAAAAAAAAAGAAAGAGAGAAGAAGAAATTCTAAAATGATTGAAGTCACATTTAAAATCTATAAAACGTAATACCTCTTCATCAATACACTATGAACACTATGATACATATATCATCAGTAATTTAGAGTTTTTAAAAACTTTTAGATTGGTTTTAATTTTTATTTTTTTTATGAAACTTTTAGGCTGGTTAAAATAGTTGTTTGTCTTCCTTATTCTTCCTTATGTCGAAAACAAGAGACGCGTGATGGTTTTTTAATGCCTTTTAAAATAGTCACGCTCAACTCACGTGTAAAATCACGAAGCAAAAAAGGTACATGTTGTCTGTTGATATTTTTCATACATATATCTATCCATTTACAGGTGTTACAATGGGTATTAGTTCGTGTGAGAATTAAGAACGGTGTTTAGTTATTACGATTTTATAGTTTATCTTATTATATTTTAATGTTTATTAGCACTAATACTAAAATACAACAAGATAAGTTATAATTTTTTTTAAAAATATTAGCACTAAAATACAATCAAGTCGACTATAAAATCGTTGTAAATAAACATTGCGCTTAGTTCTCATACGAAGTACTGGTACCCATTTAATACACACACGCACGCTCGTGTGTGTGCGCGCGGGGAGGGGGGGGGCATGTTCATTCGATGAATTTTTGTGTGATATTGTTCTGCATATCAAAATTTATAAAATGAATTAAAATCTAAATTTAAATATAATCAGATACTAATAAAATTATATGATACTCAATTTTATTTCCATGTGCGTGGAACCAAATTTAGTTACATTGATGTAAGAAAATTAATATTGTTGCATACGAACAAGAAGCAATTTTTCCTCTATTTTTTTTTTTGGATGTCGAGGGTAACCCGCAGCCGCTACCGTGGTGCGCATTGGGTAAACCCCGCCCCTGTGTAATAGCCTGCAAACCTACACAGGGGAGGTAAACCACACTTGGCAAGCCAGGTGTGACAGGCTCACACCTAGTGGTGTTGATGGTGGGTCGAACTTGAGACCTTTAGCCTCAAGAAACACCACTCCACCACTAGGCCATTCCCAATGGGACATTTTTCCTCTTTTTTTTCAATAAAGAAGGGTGTAAATGAAGCACTTTTTTCTATATTTGATTTTTTAGTGAAGAAGAATGATGGGGCTATATTTTAGGAGCTTTTATTTTATTTGGTAGGGTTTTTATTGTGGGAATATATATAAAGGGACAAAAAAGTACAGAGAGTAAAATGGGAGTTAAGTTTAGAATTACCAATGAGTTTTAATCTAAATTTTAACTCATCTTGCCAACTTTAAACTTGTAAGACAATCACACAATTTTTTATTTTTTTCATTTAAATCATAATGCATATGCCTTTTCATTTAGTAATATTTCTCACTAAAATTTCCAAATTCAACATAGCAATTAGCATAGCATAGAGAATTTGGTAACAAACACACAAACTTAGCTAAATAAAATGAAACATTTTATTAGGTAACTAAGCACTGTCGATTATAAAACAATTGTTATCCATCTCTCTCTCTCTCTCTCTTTCTTTTTTTTTTCAGCAAAACTGTTTAAATCTCTATAGTTATATAAAAAAACAGCTAATTTTAAGGAACAATAAACCGACCATACACGGACATACAAAAAATGATCCTATTCGAATCTTGTATTTTATTGTACTAGTTCTTCGAAAATTCTACCCTTTCTACATAAGTGCTAGCAACTCACAGACCACAGACCACACACCACACAAATCTTGCTACATCAACAACTTTTTTAAAAAAACTACTTACATGGCGTGACATGATCTGTGTGGTCCTATTACAGATATACTTTAATAGGAAGGGTAGAATTTTCCTTAGTTCTTGTGACAAGTCAGATTCAATGTGATGTCATTTTTGTATACAGGGTGTTTATATTAAAAATAAATACTTTTTATTTTGGTTAGAAATACGTAGGTAAAAACACAATAAAAATTGGAAGAGACATTGGAGATGAAAATAAAATAAAATAAAAATATAAAATTGGGGTCTACTCTGCAGTGTTAAAAAAGTAAAAGCCCAATAATTAAAATGATATATACTAATTGAGGTTCGAAATGGGCCAGCCCAAACGCAAAACTCCAATTTCATTGGTATATGAATTTCTTCCCGTGCTATAGCTGTGAGTCAGAGCCTTTTCTGTTTCTTCATTTTCATTTTTGTGAGTGGAAACTTTTCAAAAAACATAAATAAAATAAAATTCTACGACTATGAATATTTTAGTTTGCAACATTTGAGATCGCAAATAATTTTGTTCTAAAATTTTAAAAAATATATATTAATATTCAATATTTGCGTACTTAAATAAATCTAACACGAACACATTTCTTGCAAGTTGCATCTCAGATCAACATGGTTTGTCCAAATCAATGAGATCAATATATAATTTACTAAATTATATATCAATATTCTTAATTCCAGCAAGTCACATCAAATTTGAGATGCGAGAAATTTGATCTCATGTTAAATTTGTAAGATTATACAGCAGTAGCCGATTCAGAATTTTTTTTTTTTTTTTTTTTCTGGAGGCAACATTTTTGATTGAGCAACCATTGCTCTGTGCTTTCAAGTTTGTTGACACGACATATAAAGAATAGTTATAGGGCGATTGATCGGCAACTAATTCATATTAAGTTCTACGCATGTATGCAAAACCATATTCTTTTACTAACACGCTAATTTTTTCTTATTATTTTTTGGAGTTGGTCACACCTTTCCATTTCATCTCTCACTTTCTTTCTTCTAATTTTTAACAATATAAATTAAAATTAATGAACTCTTAAATTTTAACATTCTTTTAATAATAAGTAACATTCATGAACCATAATTTAAATTGAAAATTCCTAATTTATCTATTTCATTTCATCAATAAAATTCATAATTTAATATTTAACAAATAATGTCAAACTATAAGATAACTAGAACATAACACACATATTGAACAAATAACTATTAATAATAATCTAAGAGTAAGTATTAGAATTCGAAAAAAAAAAAAAATGGCAAGCAAGAAATTCTGAAATTTTCTTATTATTTAAAAAAAGTCAATACTTGAAAGACCAAATAAACTTTTATCTTCTTCTAATATTTAACAAAATATCATTCTAAACAATAAAAAAATGAAGATTCCCTTTTTATATTTAATTTGTGCTAGGACAGATGATTGATGTTTTTGCACAACATTTCTAAATGTAAATGATACAATTTAAAAAGTTTAGTGTACAATTTAACCCAATTTGAATTTTTAACCTCTTAGTTTGAAAGTTTTGTTTCACTTTTGAGTTTTAAAAAAATGGAAGTTGGAATTAATTAAATTTTTGAGGGAATAAATGTCATAGAAAGATAGAAAATTGAATTAGGAATGCGCTGCAAATTGAATCAAAACCATGAAAGATGTCGGAGCAGAACCAGATGTGCGACCACCTCACTCGTGTCACTTGGTTGGACCTATAACCCAAGTGGAGGCACAGGTGAACCAGTTCCAACATTGAAATGTGTTTTTCTTCATCCTGGATGCGACCTACAGCGCGCGTAAGGGCGCGACTGAGGCTGTATCGTATCCTCAACCCTGATTTTCAGATCTGTGATTTTTTCTTCCATTCTACAATTATTTTTAATGCCCAATTTGTTTCCCATTATATATATATATATATATATATATATGGGAGCTTTAGTATGTGAACATAGAGTGTGTGTGTAATTTGTGGACAAATCTTGGCCATTAAACTCTTAAGATCAAGGGATATTATTAATTAATTGTGAAGCTGCTTTTTTACAGATTTCAAATGCACTGGGGCTAAAATTGTACAATTAACTTTATTTTTTGTTGTAGCGATTCTTAAGGAATTTGGGAAGGAAAATTACATCATCTTTCATATCAAAATGGATTTTCTAATTGGAGATTTCGATACTTAGATATTGATTATGAGAATCGTTTTTTCTAGCGCTGTTTTTCGAGATTACACAATTAAAAAAATATATGCTTGCATAATTGTCGATCTTTGTGAATTTATTTATAAGTTTTCTGGTGCTGAGGTGTTCTTTCTATGGGATTCTCAATTGAACTCCGTGAATGACAAAATGAAGAGCAAGAAGAGGCATTGGAAAGGAAACAAGTGATAACCTATTAAAATAATCAAAATATTTCATTTCTTTATTATTTATCGTATCTGATTAAACTTTTTGGCTAATGTTATTTATTATGTTTGAATTGCTATTTTTTTTAAAAAAATTTAGGAGTTTTATTGTTTTGTTGTGATTACCTTTGATTATGGATAGGTAATCATCCACACACTTAAAATGCAATATATTTTTTGACATATGTTATTTATCACTTTTATATTATTTTTTTCATCTTTTATATTGTTGTTTTTCATTTTTCTAATTATTTATAGTTTTGACGATTGCAATTAAGCTGGGTCGCATTGGTATTTTTTCTAGTTTTATAGTGTTATCGATATTTTGTTGTTAACTTTGTAAATTAATGATTACAATTAGAGTAGCTTTATTCTTTTGTTTTTATAGTTTTATTGAATGATATTTAAGGGTTTTATAGTGATTTATTTTCAACTTTTATATTGTTTTATATTTTTTTTGGTAGTTATGTATAGTTTTGATAACTGATGGTTTTCTGTGTTTGTAGTGCTTTTTTTAATTTTTAAAAGTCGGCACTAAGAAGTGAGAAAAAAAAAACACTAGGAAAAAAATAAATAGCATGCCAAAAAACTATTTTTCTATGAGTAGCATGAAAATATATGTGTCAATGTGATTCACTCCCAAAAATTTAAAATCAACACTAAGAAGTCAGAAACAAATACTAGGAAAAAGATAAATAGCATGCCAAGGAACTATTTATGGTCAGCATGATTCACTCCCAAAAGAAAATATAAAATAAAACACACATGTTAATCAAATAAAATAACATCATGCGATATATAATGAAGAATATTTAAATATATTCATAATATTTAAATAAAATCAACACATTTTTTTTGCGGTGCTACCAATTCTCTTTGTGTTGCTGTTTCTCCAATTCGTATAGTGTTGCTACTATTTTTACGGCTTAAGAATGTGTATAATCATTAATATTCATAGTTTACTAAAAATAAAATAGTTATATTAAATGACATTTTTTATTTTTTATGGCCTTTTTGTTGGGGTTTTTTCGAATTAAACCACCGCAGGATCATTTGGTTGTTCATTAATCCATGTTCATGCAAATCATATTTTTATGTCACATGCATGTTTATCACGTCAAGCACAAAACCATGTAAAATGAATCTAATAAAGCGGAAGACATAGATTCGAATTACTTACAATTGTCAGACGGTCTGAGGACAAGATTAGAGATCTAATCTTGCTGATGAATGAATGCAATACTGGCGCCACTTATCTCCAAAAATTTGACCAACACAGATTCTACTCAAAGATCTTCTGTTGTATTCCCGGACTGTATCTAGATTCAGAGTTGGTTGAAATCTACTACATAGGTTTGTGAAATATGTGGATAACTTTGAGAGACAAAGAGGGGCTGATTTTTTACAGTGAAAATTTTGCCCCCCCTTCCCCTTTATATAGGGAAGTGGGCGAAATTTCCCTTCTCAAACCCTACTGGGTTTGGGACTCTATCTCAAGTTCAATATCTAGTCCACTAACAGTCAATTGGGCTACAACAGGGATCTAGAAGAATATTAAATTGGCCCACTAATTTATTTAATATCCAATATCCAATAAACTTAGGATATAATTAAATAAATTAAGTTTTACTTTTATTCCACTAAAGAAATAAAACTGACCTACCAATTTAATACATATTTACGAATATGCTTTCTCCTTTAGTCCAACCTTCCCCGTGTTTAAGATACAATGTTCATTAATTAATTATGTCAGCCTCTGAAAGCTATAATTAATTAACATCTAAAACCTTGATTAGTACCACACAAGCTTTATCATGTAAGGAATAAATTCCACATGCGGGATTTCAACATGAAATTATGTTTTCTCAAGAGAACATCATCAACCTGGCGCACCAAGACAAGGTGCTCATGCATACTGCTCGAGACATCATGTATACATTGTTATTACCCAAGATATCGAGTTTGATCTACGAAAAGATCTCACTCATTGATAAATCAAAGTAATAAACAACGTACACATATGCTCGTCAATATCACATGAGTTCAGAACCCGAACTATGTGGATCTTTATTCTCTCAGTAACTGGGTCAGAGACAGAGAATAGTATTCTATCGTGATCCTCCTCAATACACTAACAAGTGTACTAGAATAATCAGTTAGTCAAGATAAACTAACTCATCGGATTATTCTACGATGCACCGATGGTGTGTTCAGGACCATATAAGCCGTGAGCTCTTTAATACATTACAAGGTTCTAATGATATGATCTTACCGTGTGTCTCCCCACACCATATCATCTACAATGTAAGTATATGGAACATTTCATAGAACAATTATAGAACATAATCTAAATGCAAACAGTGACTGCAATAACTTTCATTTCATATCATCATATCATCAGAAAAGTATACAAAGACAAGTCTTCCAGTATACAAAACTAACAATCTCCCACTAATACTTGAAACATGTCTTTCAAGCATAAAAATTAACTGGCTAACTCTCCAATCAAAACTATCAACTCAAACTACGCCACCAGGTCTGCATCTTACTCCCATTTTCTCCATGTGACCATCAAAGGTCTTAGCCGGCAGGCTCTTTATGAATGGATCAGCCAAGTTGTCCTCCTATGCAATCTTGACCACCGCCACGTCTCCTCTCTTAACGATTTCTCGTATAAGATGGTACTTTCTCTCTATGTGTTTACTTACCTTGTGGGCTCTGGGTTCCTTCGAATTTGCCACTGCACCAGAGTTATCACAGTATATCGTGATAGTCTTAGGCAAATCAGGAACCACGTCTAAGCCCACTAGGAACCTGTGGAGCAAGACAACCTCTTTTACAGCCTTAGAGGCAGCTACATACTCGGCTTCTATGGTGGAATCCACAATGCATTTTTTCTTAATGCTCCTCCATGCGATGGCTCCACCTCCTAATGTAAACACATAGCCCGGGGTAAACTTACTCTGATCTTTGTCGGATTAAAATCTGAGTTCGTGTAACCCAAAGGCACTAGACTATCAGAGCGGAAAACCAACATGTAATCTCAAGTCCTTTTAAAGTACTTGAGAATGTTTTTGACTGCAGTCCAGTGACCTTGTCCAGAGTTAGACTGATATCTGCTTACCATGCCAACGACATAACATATATCAGGCCTAGTACATAGCATATCATATATTAAACTTCCCACAGCCAAAGCATATGGTACTTTCTTCATTTCCTCTATCTCAGACTATGTTTGGGGACACATATTCTTGGATAGATGAATTCCATGCCTGTAAGGTATAAAACCTTTCTTGGAATCTTGCATGCCAAACCTAGCTAGCACTGTATCGATATAAGTCACCTGGGATAGACATAACATCCTTTTCTGGCGATCTCGAATGATCTTGATGCCAAGGACATATCCGGCTTCACCCAGATCCTTCATATCGAACTGCTCGGACAGCCACACCCTAATGTTCGACAACGCCTTCTTACTGTTTCCAATAAGCAAGATGTCATCAACATAAAGAACGAGGAATGCCACCACGTTTCCGTCACATTTCTTGTACACACAGCTTTCATCCGGACTTTGCACAAATCCATATGACTAGATAACCTCGTCAAACCAGATGTTCCAAGATCTCAATTCCTGCTTAAGTCCATAAATGGATCTCTTAAGCTTACACACCAAGTGCTCTTGGCCCTTAGCAATGAATCCATCTGGTTACTTCATGTGGATGTTTTCTTCAAGACTTCTGTTTAGGAAAGTTGTCTTAACATCCATCTGCCGGATCTCATAATCTAAATAAGCGGCAATAGACAAGAGAATCCGGATTGACTTAAGCATGGCTACCGGTGAAAAGATTTCCTCATAATTGATCCCTTATTTCTGAGTATACCCTTTTGCCACCAATCTTGCCTTGAAGGTTTCAACCTTCCCGTCAGATCCTCTCTTGTGCTTGTAGACCCACTTACAGCCAATGGGTTTTACCCCATCTTGTGGTTCTACAAGTTCCCAGACTTGATTGCGATCCATAGTTCCAATCTCAGACTCCATTGCAGTTTTCCAAGAATCCACATCTTTATCTCGAATTGCTTCATCATATGTCCTGGGATCCAATTCATTGAGACCCTCTGGGAAATCTGAAGCCTCTTCCAGACCAATGAATCTATCGGGTTAGTGTACAACCCTCCCACTGCAACGAGGCAGTTCCTGTACTTCTGTGACACGTTGTGTAGTGTTTGGTGGTTCTTCTTCTTGTACAACCAGTGTAGGATTCGATCCTTTCCTTAACTCCTCAAGGATGATTTAACTCCTTGGTTTGTGGTTTATGACATAGTCTTCCTCTAAGAATCGAGCATTGGTGCTAATAATGATCTTCTGATCCTTAGGACTATAAAACAAACCACATTTCGTTCCTCTAGGATATCCAACGAACAGCCTTACATCAGTATGAGGTGCCAGCTTATCAGCTTTCTTGTCCAACACGTGTGCTGGGCTACCCCAAATCTGAATATGGTTCAAACTGGGCTTTCGTCTAGTCCATAGTTCTGTGAGTATAGCAGGAACTGATTTCAATGGAACCAAGTTAAGAATATAGGCTGCCGTTTCCAGGGCATATCCCCAAAATGAAATGGACAACTCAGAATAACTCATCATCAATCTAACCATCTCTAACAGTGTACGATTCCTTCTTTCCGCCACGCCATTCTGCTGTGGCGTTCCAGGCACAGTCAACTGGGATGTAATCCCATTCTCTGCCATGTAATCCCTAAATTCGCTTGAGAGGTACTCACCACCATGATCAGAATGTAGTGACTTGATACTTCTACCTGTTCGTTTCTCCGCTTCCGCCTTAAACTCTTTAAATTTCTCAAAGCATTCAGACTTGCGACGCAACAGGTAGATATAACCGTATCTAGAGTAATCATCAATGAGAGTGATGAAATACTCAAACCCTCCTCGAGCTTGAACTGATATAGGGCCGCACAGGTCAGAGTGAATCAAATCTAATAGCCCTTCGGATCTATTTCCTTTTGACTGGAAAGGACGCTTGGTCATTTTACCTTCTAAACAGGATTCACACAAAGGAAACGATTCCAGTACCAAAGAGGACAATGGTCCATCATTTACAAGCCTTTATATCCTCTTAAGGTTAATATGACCTAGCCCTAGATGCCAAAGATAGGTTTGATTCATGTCCGAAGGTTCTTTTCTCTTGTTAGGGTGTATGATCGATGTATTCAACAGTTGTCTTTGCGTAGTGTTTTCAATTTGTTTAAGAAAGTATAAGTGTCCATCCAATGTGCCAGAACAGATAAAATGTTTACCACTAAAGATAACTACTTTGTTATCAAAAGAAACAGAATATCCATCCATAATCAATTTAGAAACTGAAACCAAGTTTCGCCTAAAACCAAGCACATAAAGACAATCTTTCAAAACCAAAGTTCTATCACTACTGAAAGGTAAAATAATGTCTCCCACTGCAACAGCCGCCACTCTCGTAGCATTGCCCATGTAGACGGTGATCTTATCCTCACTCAGCTGTCTTTTTACTAGGAACCCCTGTAAAGACATGCAAACATGATCAGTAGCTCCAGTATCCACTACCCATGACTAGGTAGAACAAGTTGCTAAACATGTTTCTACAACCAGAGTGTGAGATGTACCTCTCTTCTTCTTATTGTTAGGACACGCCGCCTTCCAGTGACCTGGTTGACCGCACTTGAAGCATTTAGTCTTAGACTTGAATTCCTCAGGAGAAATCTTTGCCTTTGGCTTCTTTGCCTTAGGTGCCTCATCTGCAGCCTTCTTAGGTGCGTTTCTCTTCTTCCTTTTACCACCAAAAGAAGATGCGCCTTTTTCAGCGATGTGGGCCTGATGATCGCTCTTTTGGAGCAATTCAGCCGCCTGAAGATCTATGAGCAGTTCAGTCAGGCTGACATTCCTCTTAATCATGTTAAAATTCAACCTGAACTGCTTAAACTTTGAGGACAAGCTATGAAGAACAATGTCGATTTGAGAATCGCCATCTAGCTCTCCACCTAAGGTCTCGATCTTAGATAAATACCCCATCATCATGAGAACGTGATCCCTAATAGATGTGGAATCAAACATTCTCGCATCCATTAGCTTCTTCATTGCCAAATGGTGTGCCGAGTGGTTCTGATGACCGAATAGCTGTCTAAGGTTGTACATGATATCATAAACGGTTTTCATAGGCTCATGCTGATGTTGCGGCACACTTGACATAGATGTCAAAATGTAACAGTGCGTTATCTCATTAGACCTAACCCACTTATCATATGCAATCTTTTAGGCTTCATTAGAACCCTCATCTGGCTGTGGAGGACAAACCTCTTCAAGCACAAACTTATGTCCCTCAGCAACAAGAACTAAGTTAAGGTTACGAAGTTAGTCATTGTAGTTTTCACTGACAAGTTTGTTTTCTTTGAGGATTGAGGACAGATTGGAGAGTGCCATTGATGATATGAAAAAACTGAAATTAAAACATGCAATACAGTCACAAAACACGTTTAGCATAAACAGTATATAATCAAAGACCTCAAAAAATTATATACTTTTCCACCGATACTTTAAAAAGGTCTTTTATAAGCCATGATAGTGTGGACGTTTATAAAATCCATTTTTAAATAGGTTAAACCTTTAATTTGCCTCCAGTTGAGTTTCCTTACAACAAGCAAATTAATAGCTGGATAATTAACACGGTCATGTAATCGTCTAACTGATAAGCCACGATCGTGTGGACGTTTATCAATAAATTACATCTAAGTGTGCACACCATTATCTTCGCACCAAGAGCACCATTCGAATTTAACTGCTCCAGATGGAAGAGTCAGTTAGTCCTAATAGTGTTCTACAGCTATCCATTTAGGAGATTTAATTTCTAGAGAAATCTGTGATATGACACATCCGATATGGAGGAAGACCGATGTCAACGCGCATGCCCATCACTTCTCAATTAAACCATATTTAATGGAGACCGTATGAGATTTCTACATACTTTGGTATGAATCTCTCCCACTTAGTTATTTATGTTTGAGGTTTCATTTTATCCCATTATCGAACATGCAAACATCACATAAAATGATAAACAGCCATTGCATGCTTCAACATAATAAGCAACAGTAATATTCCAACTATCATGACTTATATATCATGTTGATTGATGAGATAAAACAGGAAAATCAGCTCCGAAACAGGGCTTGGCCGCCGTCCCCTTCACCGCGCCTCGCTGAAAATCCTAGCTCCATATTAGGGTTTCGGGACGTGAACCGGTGAACCTTCCTTTCTTAGTGCTGAACTACTTTCCTTCTTTGAGTTGATCTCCGATCTTTATTCAGTACAGACTATCTATTCCAAAAGGAAAAATCTAATATGCTAGAATAAAAATTATAACTAAAAAACTCGGTCTAACAGCTTTATATCTATTATATTAAAACAACTAAAATAAAACCAAGACCTAATCCATGAATTTTCTCATGGATTAAAATCACGTAGCCAAACCGGCATACGACCAACATTCATTTAACATAAACATACATCACATAAAATAAAGGAGCCATAATAGTCGGTAAACCTGCAAACAAACTCAGTCTACAAATCCAACAATTATATATTATATGATCCACATAAAACAACATATGATATCTATGCATGAATATTAAATATCGAATTTTACAATTAATTAAATTAATTAATTCGATATTATCCACAAGATAAAAATTGGAAATTAAAATAATTCTCCACCAATTTATATCTTGAATTTTCGAAAATATTTCTTAAATAAATCTGGAAATTATTTAAAATTATCCACCAAATTTTTTTAATATTTTCAAACCACCCTGATTAAATAATAGTTGGATATATTGATATAAATAAAAAATCTAATCCAAATACTATCCATAAGAATCAAAATCTTTAAGGATAAGGTTTGAATATTTTATCCACTTCAAAATCTTCCAAAACCTATCCAAAATTAAATTCTTATCACAATTGGATTTTGATAATTATTTGTATGTATCCAAAAATTACCTTATCCAATTTTTAATCATAGATTTTGAAAATCATCAAAATAATAAATCAGAAAATTTGATCCACTTCAAATTCTTCCAAATTTAAAATTTTATTTTCAAATCAATCTAGATTAAAATTAGATAAATTAAGATATACATCAAATAATATCAAATCTTAACCCAATCCTTATGATTTTCGATCTACATCATTAAATAGAATTGTAAATTTGATTTTTATCAAAATCTTCTCCAATTTAATTTAATAAAATCGAAAATAATATAAAATAACATATTTGAAAATTTTGACATTAATCAAAAAATTATTCCAAATAAAAAACCACAAGTTTCGAAAATAACAAGAATAAAAAATCTGGAAATTTTGATCCACTTCAAAAATTACCAAATTTAAAATTCTATTTTCAAACTTATCTAGATTAGAAATAGATAACTTTTGATATACATCAAAGATTACCTAATATTTTTCTAATCAACAAAATTTTCGAAACATATCCAAATCAAATCTAGAAATTTTGATCTTGATGAAAAATCCATCCAAATTTGATTCTAGTTCATCGAAAATTTAAAGACAAAATTAGGGAATTAATTAACTGCAATTTTCAAAAAAATTGTACTCCAAATTTTCGAAAATAATGAGACACAAATCTGGAAATTTGAAGATCTCAAATATCATCCCAAATCTATATCTCATGAAGATCGAAAATTCCAATAACTCAAGACTAGAATTTTCAAATTCAAATAAAAAATTCTTCCAAGTCTTAAATACCATAAAAATCGAAATACATGCACAATTAAATCTGAAAATTTAAACACCATAAATTTATCATCAAATTTAATTATGTAATTCAAATTCATGCTTGGATTAATCCTAGAATAGTGGCAAAACCCTCTCTGATACCAGTTGTTGGGGTTTTTTTGAATTAAACCACCGCATGATCATTTGGTTGTTCATTAATCCATGTTCATGCAAATCATATTTTTATGTCACATGCATATTTATCACGTCAAGCACAAAACCATGTTAAACGAATCTAATAAAGCGGAAGACATAGATTCAAAACCATTTAGTGTTGTTGTTTATTTTTCGTAGTAACAACCCTGTATGGACCATTACTTGTCATTTGTATGAAGTCGATATATTGATAGATAAGTATGAGCAAATATACTGACAGATAAATAATGGTTAATTGATCGTAAGCTCATGATGAAAATGACAATAAAATATAAAAAGAAAACATTTAGTAAAAAGTGTTTTTTGTGATAATAGATGTTATTTAATATGTAATAATGAATCACTTTAAAACCGTTACTACCAAATAAAACAAAAATTAATTGTACAATTTTAACCTTCAGTGCATCTGAAATTGAAAAAATAACATTTCTATATCTTTCATCATTGATTAATAGTGTCCATTGATCTTAAAAAATAAATGGATAGGATTTGTTCATAAATTACACATCGGACATGTGTTCACAAATGAATGAAACTCTCTCTCTCTCTCTCTCTATATATATATATATATATATATATATATATATATATATACACACACACATACCCTCATTTGAAATTAGGGCAAACTTCCGTCTATTTAGATATATTTAGAAAGAGATTTATTGGAAGAAGAGAATAGAAATGAATTTGAAGGAAAGGCAATGAAGAGCAATATTGAAGCAATAGAATGGTCAATTCTACATCCGGGTTTAATTGTTATTTTTATTCTTGTTCAGTCATGTTTATATTTGTAGTGATTTTTGTTTGTTACGTAAAAATAAGAAGCTAAAACTATAATACTCTTGGGTGTTGGTTGTATTTGGACCATGATGTATAAATGATGGTTGTTTTGGGATGATTCATGCTTATGCTTTGAATTCTTGATATGTATGGATATTGTTTGAAATTACATAACTTGTGCGGAGATCATCGTTTTCATCATGTCCAGTAAGATGTTTATGAACATAGTTGATAACATGCACAAACAGATTAATAAAAACTAAAGCATTAAAGAACACGAGGATGATAACCCTGTTCGATTAGCTGAACTACATCAAGGGGATTTCTCAATTCTGTGAGAAACAATCCACTACTTAGTTGTATGGTTACTTAGGTTATTACACGAATGACCCCCCGTCACTCAACCCCTTTTCTACCCACTACAACCTTTTTTGCTAGACTGAATGAGACCCCCCTCACAACCCAGAATCCCTCTAGTTCCCATAGGAAATCTCTTTCAAGACTCCTTTAATAGTATATGAAAGAATTTCAAACACGGACTGGGAACACAATGATCAAAAGATCTACTATAGTCTAATAATGTTGTATCTAATGCTTCAAACTTGAAGTCATTTTAAAACTCCAATCAGTACTTCAACATTCAACATAACTAGTCTGATTCTCATGCTATTTATAATAACAAGTATAGCGTAAACAAGGTAATTAGATAGTCATAATTTGAATCAAACTCTAACAAGGAAAATTTCCTAGTTTGACTCGGACAACCCTAGTTAGAACTCTTCCTCAAATAGAAACCATCTTCTTGAATCTTCTATCTGAATATGGTATCTTTTATTCTGAGACGTCTATCTTCAATAGGAATCTTGATCTCCTTGAAATCAACACGGCACGTCTCTACGGAAGCTTCTAGACAACCATATAAACGATCATGTGTATAACACATGATTAGAATATTATTTGACCTTCAATTAGATTGGCAGCGAAATGTTTTTATCTTATGTCCAGAACATGTTTCTCAATACATGAAAAACTAAAAATTTTGTGTACTTGATTTTCCATAAAGATCAGGACAATTCAAAACACTTAGTGCTAAAATTTTGAACTAACGTTCTTTATTGTTGATTGGTGAGAGCTAATTAATCTTTAAATAGCATGATTATATATGTTGATTCCTAATTCGAGAGATGAGTTTTAATATAGGATCTTAAAAATTCAATGGGCAATTATCACCTAAATCGAGAGATTAGAGATACTTGTAAAGGCTTAAAATCATTTTTGCTTTAGATAAGCACATTATAGGAATTAATTGGAGACTGTACTTTAGCTAGGTACATGTCCAGCTTTCTAAATATTTCAAGAGGAGGTTTATAATACTTTAGTGATTGTCTTTGTGACCTTGAATTGAAAATCAAACATCCTAGATAATCGAATTTTATACTAAGTAATTCAAATTAACCAACCTCTAGAGTATTTCTTCTTTTGATTGCCTAACTCGTTAGTTAAATCATTTGTTTATTTATTTATTTGCTCATTTATTTTCCTAACTCATTAGTTGAATTGTTTGTTTATTTTATTTGCTCGTTTATTTAGTTTATAATCAAACAACCAATTATGTCATCTAGATAACAAATAGGAGCCGATATCATAGTATGTCCTTATTTAATTATTTTTTCCCTATGATTCTACCTCGCTTCATTTTGACTTACATTTTGCTTGTTCACTTATAAGTTGATTTGAGTTTTAAATAAATTTCATATAAAGTTTTTTGGCACCATTTCCGGGGATTAAGTAATTAAATTGTGCTATTATGATAAGGTTTTTATTGTTAATCAACATTATTTTTCATTAAATTTTTCTTTTTTCACTTTTTATTTTTGGTGTTTTGAGGGTGGTGCATGATCACATGGTATAGGAGAGCACTCCTTGAACATGAGGTTATTTTTTTTCGTCAACAACAAGAGACTAAGGAAAAAAGAATGACCGATAAGGAGGACATTGAAGGACTTGTCCGTCGTCTCCAACAACACTTTCAGGCGATGTAACTATAGTAAAATGAGCAACAAGATGCTCGGGGTTTAAGAGGAACAAGTACCTACAAGAAACATGTTCTGACCCATTGTAAATGAATGAGTGATGAATGAGCCAAGAATTGAAGCCAATAACTATGATTTCAAGACGGCCTTGATCGAAATGGTACAACAAAACCAATTTGGTGAGAGATCTAATGAAGATCCAAATGATCACATTGCTTAATTTCTAGAAGTGTGTGGGACAGTGAAGCTCAATAGAGTCTCGAATGATGCAATACACCTCTGACTTTTTCTATTTTCTCTTAAATACAAAGCACATATATGGTATCAAGCTTTGGGAGCCAGTTAAATAGAGACTTGGGCGGATATTGCATCTAAATTCTCACAAAAGTTGTTCTTGCTTAGCATGACCGTGAAATTGAAAGGTGAGATAACCTAATTCTACCAAAGAGATGAAGAAAGCATGTATGAAGTGTTTGAGCGATGACTTTAGCATGAATCATCAAATGTGTGTATTTTATGGTAGATGTAATCCTAAAATGAAGAGAATGCTAGATGTGGTGTCGAGTTATAACATCCCAGAAATTTCAGAATATCTTGGTGAGTTTTCTAAATTTATTTAGAAGACTAAAGAAAATAATTGGAACTAAAATAAAGTAAAACAGATGTAAGTCGTGACTTTTTGTGTATTTTATAGAAAAATCGATTATAAAATTTTGCAATTGCCACCGGAAGATAGTCAATATTGGTCTTTTCTTAAATATAACAACTTAAAGGAAGCTCCTGGTGCTTTCAGAATTTTAATCTGACCTCTACAGGAGTCCCAGAGTTGAAAACCGTAAAGGAAAAACCTGTGAATAGTATTTTTTTCGTAAAGACGTGATTTTCGAATCATTATGAAATGTTGTGTATTAATTCGAGTCTTGTTTTGACAATTTGTTTCCATAGAAAATCACCTAAGGAATCTATTCTTGTTTTCAGATTTTCAATCAGAGGTCAATCAAACGCTCGAGAGTGTTTTCAGTAAAAAGGGCGGAATAGTAAATTTACTTCTGAAAAGGGAATCTTTTTATGATTTTCCTCAAATGACCTCCTCATTTTTCAATGATGGGATGGTTCAATAGTACTCGAGCCAACGAGTCTCCCAATATTTTCGGATTTTGTGTTGGAGGTCATTTGAATCTCGCCATTAAATAAAATAACTTTAATTGAATTCGAAAACGCTTTATCAATATTTTATATCTGAAAAAGTTATACCTGCCACAGAGCCCTTTTTCCTATAAATAGGGGGCTTAGGATTCATTTTTGACTTGCTCATCCTCTCTCTCTCCTCTCTCTTTGTCTCTCTCGTTCGTGTTGACGAACGAGAAATCCAGGCCTGCACCGAGTAAATCGTGCATGTGGGCCCAGGTTAAGTTTTGTTAGGGCTGCTGCTGTGGGAGCAGCTGCCGAACGTCGAAAGGCTGCCAGAGAGCAGTCACCGCCGCTGCTACCGTGGATGGTCGGAAATCACCGTCGCCATGCTGGCACTTCCTACGTCTCGTTTCATTCCATTTCTCATCCTTTATAGTTGAAATATTAATATGTTGTGTATTTTAATAATACTTCATTTTGTATGTTGAGTGTGTCGTCGTCCGGTGGCCGAAAACCGACGAAAACGCAGAAAAACGTGAAAATAAAGGGGCGCCAATCAATTTCAGTTTTTTCCCATTTTTACCCATTTCGGGTCACCAAATCAAAAAATTTTGAACTAGAAAGTTTCTCAAAATATTATTTCCTATAGTACTTCAAAGTTTTGTAATTTTCCGATGAGTTTTGATTAAAGTCGATTATTTTAATTAGACGTTTATTTTTATAACTAGAGCATGTGATTTTAGAAAATTTCAAAAATCATATACTTTAATAAGGATACATGTGGGGTCATGTCTGATTATTTTCATAATTTTTGGACAAGTAAAAAGTGCAATCGAGGCTAGTTGAGAAAAAATGAGTAAAATGGCAAGTCACAGAAAGTGACCTCTGTCAAATCTTTGGGTCCCATTAAATCGAAAATTATATTTTGGGATTTATTCCCTTCTGTGTGGAAGTTGTACGGGGTCTCTAGAGTCACGCATTCTTAGTTGGAATATAATTAAAGTGAATAAAAGCTCCAATTAAATTAAAATCGAGTTCTGAAAACTAGAGCAACAGTCCTAAAATAAGGTTTGACCTTGTAGGACCTGTTGAACTAGTTAGAGAAGCTGACGGATGAATATCGAGAAGTTTGATCACCTGAGTTGATCTAATCGAGGTGAGTTTATTTGCAAAACCTATCTATTTTGAGTTATTAACTCTTAAATGTGATAGTCATAGTTAGAATATCCAAATAAAATATTTGAGGAATTATCTGCTGAAGTCTGTGCTAAAGTAATAGATTATACTAATGTATACTTAATGAAAACATAGTATTATACTGCTGTATAATTATTGAGAACATATGATATGCTTTACCATAATTATTGAGAATATAGATTATGATTTATGAAAATAAACAAATATAGATTATGCTTTGACATAATTAAATAGAATAGATTATTCGTGGCCATAACTAAAGTCTATGGGTTAAAAGTTAAGGTGTGGAGTTTAAAGTTCAAAGTTTATAGATTAAGGTTAGAGTTTATATTTAAAGTCTAAAAGTCATAGTTTAAAGTTACAGGAAATTAAATGTTTATTGTTTATTGATTATACTTGTGTATAATGAGTTATAATTTTTAGTTTGTGCATTTATTATTGAACTCAAGTTATAGAATGGTTTCCGTTTAAGAAATATGAAGCATAATTGAACTACGTTTGCTATAGGAATGAAATGTTAGCATAGTTGCTATATTAAGAGGATCAGATATTTTTTTATGCTTATGTCATATTGTGCGCTTTATGGAGAGAACATAGAACAAATGATAGGCAGGAACTGTGATTCTTACAGTTGTGATGTTAATCACTAAAGGTGTCACTGTGAGGTAACCCCTGTACATACACGTGATTTGGGCATCTCTACATGAGTTAATGCTAGATAACCCCAGGTATACTCAGGGTCAATGCTAGGTAATCCCTAGTACACTCTTCTCGGATTAGCGAGCTAACCCCTCCATTTTCCTATCAGCGACATGTCATAAAGGTTCGCAGAAAAGGAGCTACAGGGTACCAAAGAGAAATAAAGGTTCGTAGAAATGGGAAGGGCCTTCGCATTTTTCTTTCATTATCTGTATTTTTATTTTGGATATTCGTTATAGTTTTTATTAAAGATTGAGTTAAAAGTTTAACCCACTGAGTGCTTTAGTACTCACGCCCAAAATCTTTTCAAAATATTTTTCACAGGTTGAGATGCTGGAGGTGATGACTCAATGTACTGTTATGGATTGATCATGTCTTGCTGTCTCGTTCAGACTGAATTATTGCTCATGAGTATGTTGTTATGTGATACAATATTACTACATTATTTTCCGTTTAAACTCTGATACAGTTGCCCCATAATATGCTTGCATGCTATGTTTTATTATTGGGCTTATCTGAATTGTATTCCTTATTTGAATCATGATAAATAAAGATCCATTTATTTTCCATAATCCAAGCATGTCTCTTTTATGCTATGTTTTATTGTTGGGCTTATCTGAATTGTATTCCTTGTTTGAATCATGATAAATAAAGATCCATTTCTTTTCCATAAATCTAATCATGTCTCTTTACAGTTTTCGACCTATGGATAGATTATATTTGGTTGAGTCTTGAATTTTTTTTATTTACCATTTGACCTATGAATGGGTCTTAAAGTTGATTAATTGCTTCTGTCCTATGAATGAGACATAAAATAGTTTATTTGTCTCTGACTTATTGATGAGTCTTAGTTGTTGTGACCTATGATGAGGTCTTGTTTATTCCAAGAGTCAAAATCCTATTTATTAATTAATTGTTAGATTCTGCTTAAGTTCGATTGGCCTATGAATAGACATTCTTTTGACCTGATTGAATCATTTGACTTCGTTGATACGTTGAAAGACATGGATTTCTTCCAGTTACAGAGGTTATGCTGCCCAAATTTCTGGGGAATATAACATATTCTTGTTCTGAAGCCATTTCATTTAATTATTCTATATCATATTCCTTTTTAAATGACACCCCGTCCCTCATTTATTTTTCTTTCGGGACTGAGATATTACTGAGGACCCCTGAATTTTGGATTATGTTACCTTTTTACTTCTATTATTCTTGTAATATCCCCGTCCTAATTCTCGGGACCAAGGTGTTACATGAGTGGCTCACTGTTGGGAAAGAGGACGGATATGGTGATGAAGATCATTGATGATGTGGCCTCCAATTCATTCCAATGGTCAAGGGAGAGAAACCAAGTAAAAATCCTCAAAAAGATTGTCATCTTATCTAGCATGGATCCCATAGCTTTACTAGCCGCTCAAATATCTACACTTAATATCAAAATACATACATTTACATCTTCTCAACCTGAGCCAAGTCAAGTCTCAAATTGTGAAACGGTGAATTATGTTAATCAATGGAGTAACAATGGTCACCTTAACCAAGGTTTTTAAGGAGGAAATCAGTACAATCAAGGATTCCTACAACATTCAAATGTCTCATATGGAAATCTTAACAATAATTGCCAACCTCCACCAAACTTTACCACAACAAATGGTGTGTTTGATGATGAAAAAAGCCCAAGATGAATGATCTTTGGATAGTCTTTATGTGGGAGACAAAGAAGTACATGGGAGAGTCCCATGTTTGTTTTGAAAAGCTTGAGAGCAAAATGGACATAAATGGAACATGGGAGGGTATTATTGGGATAATAATGAATGTGGTTGAAAAAAGAATGGGTAGGTTGTAGATTGTAGTGGGGAAGCAATCACAACAAACCCAAGGAATACTATAGAATCTTTGATTCGGATTTGACTTCTAAGCCTTGAAGAATGAAAAAAAAGAGTTCTAAGATGGCATTAAGTGCTGATAAAATCAGATTTTATACACTATTCTATGTATAATATGTGTGATTTGGTGATGATATAGTGTATATTTTCTAAGTTTATATCAGTTTCCTATTCTTTGACGGTTCTTGTATTTGAAATAAATATTTGTAGAAATGAGCTTTAAACAGACCATTAGATGAAGATGGATGTTAAAACAACTAAAGAATAAGTCTATAGCACACAATAATTGAAGAAAAGTCATGAAATCAAGTTGAAAGGGTTTGTACAAAATTAGCTGTCGGAATTCGCGGTTGCTGCAGAATTAACGGTTGTTTCGGGGGTATGTTTTAATTACAAATTTAGCGGTCATAACACACGGTCAAGTCGTGACTACAAATCTGGGCGATGGACTCCTCTTTGGACTAGAATTTGTTTCCTATCAGGGCTTGATTTCTATATCTATAAAAGAGATTTCTTAGAGATGATTTTAGACATCCATATACATCCATACACATTACAAATCACTCCACCCACATAGAAAGAAGTTGCAAGAGAAGATTAAGAAGGTGAAGAGCAAGAAATTCAAGTCGAGATGAGGTTCAGGATACTTTAGTGATTATCTTTGTGAGCTTGAATCGAAAGTCAAACATCCTAGATAATCGAATTTTGTACTAAGTAATCCAAATAAACCAAGCTTAGAGTATTCTTTCCATTAATTTCCTAACTAATTAGTTAAGTCATTTATTTTATTTTATTTGCTCATTTATTTAGTTCATAATCAAACTAATCCCAATTATGTCGTCTAGATAATGAATATGAGTCAATGTCATAGTACATGCTTATTTAATTCTCTTTCTTCATGTGGCTTCGACCTCATTTCAGTTTTTCCTACATTTTACTTGTTCACTTGTAAGTTTAATTTATTTCCAATTTAAATAAACTTCACTTCAGGGACCTATCAACTTCTTTACTTTCTCTCATCCCAACCTTTCTTCTTCTCCAATCTCCATCCCGAATCAGATCGCACAACCATCATTTTCTTCCAAGCTTGCATAACCCCTACTGTATATTACAAAAATGAAAAAAAAATTATGGGGTGCAATTGTACTCCTTGTTCCTATTTAGATCTGTTGTTATTGTACAAACGTTGGGTATCAATATGTAATTTAAAATTTTTAGGCAAAAATATTAGCAATCACAAATGTTTAAGTACTGAAGTATAATTAATCAAATTTTCTCATAATGAAATTCTTATACATTATGTAGATACATTATCTTAAATACCTAAAACAACTTCCCTTTAAAAAAAACCTTAATATAACATGTGTTATGATAAAAATCGGTATAGCCCATTAAGATTGATTTGTCACGGCCCAGTAAGGCTACTTCATCTCCAACTCATCAAAAGGCTACAGTCCTCTAAGGTCAAGTAGCTCAGCTCAACAAAAAACCTTTTGAATTGCCCATTGAAGATGCCTATAGTCATATTAGGTCAGCAGCCTAGAGAGGTTCCGCTCAAGTCAAGATAACAAGGTAGGTATGAATTAAAGAAGATCCCTAAAAAATAGGGGATTGGCCTTATCGCTAAGCAACCACTTGACCGAGTTATAAAAAAATAGGATATGGTCGAATATAGGGTGATATGCCTATAAAAATGATGTGTAATGCACCAGACAAAGGATTGGCTTTTAAAACCTTAGAGATAAAATACTTCTCCCCTTTTGAGTCCGACCACCACTTCAACGCATCCAGGGGGTTCGTCCACCACCTCAACACCTCCATGGAGTTCGATCAGCACCTCGATGTGTCTAATAAGACTACATTAAGTCCGAATTTCACCACTCTAGATCAAGATACAACATCATCATCTCCAATCTATATATGATCTTCACCATTCTTGAAGTGATATCTAAATACCTATATATTTTAACTATGAATTTCTAGAAATAAAAATATCAAAATTTTATTATATTTTAAGAAAATAATTTTATAACTACTTAATTAATGATCATCATATTTCTAAAATTTGTTATGGACATTTTTACATATGTGGGACAAGACAAAAAAGGACCTAGGTCAGTAGTATATTTATAACTAATTACTGGTCATTATTTTTCTATTTGAAATGCTTCATTACCTCAAATTGAAGATTATGAAATGAGCAATCAAGAGAAGACACAAAATGATGAAGATAAAGAGCGTGAAGATCAATTTTGAATAAGACTTGGATTCCTTGAAAATCAATTGCATGTATTTTAACAAGACACCACATAACAAGTGATAAAGGCAAAATGAACTAAAGCAATCTCTAGAAAGAATAAGTTTTTCATAGAAGAGTCCCACTCAAGATTGCAGAACTCGCTAGGTGCTAGTCGGGCAGTATGGAGCACCTAATGCCTAAGTTGCCTAGGTGTTTTTATTTTTTGTAATATATTAATTATCACATACTATTATTTATATTAAAAAGACAACAATGGAACACATGTTAAAATCTGATAGTGGCTAAGTACTTGGTCAACCATATGAAGGTCTTTGGATCGACTTGTCATCCCACAAATCACTCAATATAAAATTTGAGCTAGCAATCTAGTGATTTTAGCACACATACTACAATGCTATGCTCTACCAACCAAGCCAAGTTAAATTTTTATTATATATAATAGCCCAATTTTGACTGAATAATGAGTCAATTACACCTTTAGCACGGCTAGAGGCCATCTAGTCCTACCTCTTCACACCCATATAGGTGTGTATTTTAACATGATGAGAATGAGACCATGCCAAGCAAAGGAGAAGAAATCGACCATGGTAGTTCCAAATGGATAAGAATGTTATCAATTGACGATGAAGAAGATCAAGGTATAAAAAACACAAGTACTTGAAGAGAGAAGAAAAAGGATCGACATGTGCATGGAAAAATCAAGTTTGATGTGCATGGGATTTTTGTTCATATTGAGCAGCCCATAACTATGAATAAGTTCCGGGAGTTATGAAGGAAGCCCAAGTTTGAAGGCCCAAAACCATTGGGTTTATTTTATCCCTAGTTTATATTTTTCTTATTTTATTTTTGATCTTTTTGATCTTACCTTAATTAGACTTCTAATCAAGGTAGGAAACCTTTTTATCTTCCATTTCTTAGCATTTTTAGGTGTTAATTTCATCCACCCCCTTCACGTATATAAGGGCATCTATTGTGAACTATTTTATTTAGACTTTGATTAATATTTTGAAGTTTATTTTCAATTGTCTCACGATTCTTTGGTTGATCACACAAATTCAAGTTCTTTTAGCATATCTAAAGTCCTATTGCAAAACTCTTTTTAGTTCCATCAAGATCTAGGGGGAGTGCTAAACAATCCAGCTATTCGATGTAGTCGTGTTTCATCTCACCAAAGACGGAGTTCGATTGAAGTTCATCTTCTTCTACCTATCCACATCCACACCGACACTAACACCAACATCCATAAACCATCATTCATCTGCCATGACTTCGACACCAAGCTACCAAGATCGCCACCCTTCCATCCAAGTAAGTTCAATCCACTTTTCATCTCAAAGCCTTCACCAAACCGAGCCACACTTAGCCTGAATCCAATCTGACCCCACAACCCTTGTTCTTCATATTTGGTATTGTGTTTTATCTTAGTTTGAGTCATAATTCTAAGTGTCTTAGGTATCTTAATTATCGAGTCTATTTTAGATTATAATCAAGTCATATTGTTCTTTATTTTACTCGTTTATATTGTCTAGTTTAGTCGGATTGAATCCTTCATTTGGCTGACGTTGTTTGAGTTCTAAAGTCTTCCACTAGCGTCTCTTGATTTGGCTTAGACACATCGTCTGGGTCACATCATAAATTTAGTATCAGAGCCACGACGGCAATAATTGTTCGTCGTTCAATACCAGGTCGAGTCTTAGTTTAAATTTGTTCAAATTGTTCATTTAAGTCTATTAAGTTGTAATCGTACATTCATTGAAAAATAGGAGAAAAGAGCAGAAGGCTTCAAGCCTTATAGCAAAAAAAAACTGAAAAAAAATTCGAAAAAAAATCTGTTTGATTTTCATTTTTTTATAGTTCTTTCCCACATATATTAGAGTCATTCTATCATTGTTAGATATCTTAGGATATTTAGATTATGTCCACACTAGGTGAAACACATCCAAATCCCTCCTTTCTTATCTAGCTTTGTTCTTTCCTTATCTAGTTTTCTTCCATTCCAATCCTTCAAAACCTTCCATAAACCTTCCAATACATCAAATTTTTATCCCTCATCATTAAGGGGTTCGAAAATTTACCCTAGTTCATCTAGACCCACTTGTTCACACTATACACCACCTGTACACCAACTGGACTATACACCCGTACACCCACATAGTCCCTACACCCGTACACCTACTCCATACACCCGATACAGCCGGTCTATCTACACTAGACAACTGATTCATATACACCATCTCACACATCCACTACTCTATTCAAGTTAAATGAATCCATATGATGTGCCCGAATCATCCAGTCAGTTCCTCGCCTGGGACATGAAGTACCATTTTGATGTAATGATCGAGCGTATGGATAAAAGTACATAATAATTGGTGGACGAGCTGAGTAATCAAATGGCCAAGTTAACAGAGCAGCTTAAGCATCTCAACATGCCAGAAGCACTGCTTGATACAATCAATCGATGCGGAAGCTAAGGAAAGAACACACGTCAACTACAAGATTGATTCAACCCAAATAACCACTGGAATTAAAGGAATAATATGCTAAACAATCTGAACTAAATAAGCAAATTAACCGGATTAATCAAACAACCCAAAAACAAACCCAAAACTATCGATAGAATCCTAGAAAAGACGTGAACAGAAACTGATGCTAGACAACTCAGATTAAGCTCAAGTTTTAACACAAGGTACAATCTGAAGTCATGAAATAAATATCCAAAATTCAGAAAAAAAGCATGAGTGGTTTTTGATTTGGCTTGGAGGTCAATTCTCTGACTTCTAGGACTTAATTAGGGCTTAAACGACTTATATAAATTATTTCTGGACTTGGACAACTTTATGGACAAAAATGGTGATGCTAGCATGGTTATAGATGAGTGTGGAATATGTGTGGCGGTGTGGTGGGGGTTGGAACGAAGTGGAACGATGGACAAACGGAAGGTAGAAGTGAATCTTACCCGAAATGAACCCCGAATCGACGAGAATCCGAAACGCACCTATGGAGTACTCTTCGTAGCTTGATTAACCCGTACACTACTGCATGAAAGAATGAATCAATTAATTTCAAGCTTGAATTTGCCAGAACAAAACTCTACCAAGAACTATTGATTTGATGTGTGAGACAAGAGAATAGCGTAAAAGCTGTTTTTCATTCAATCAAGTCTGAGGAAAATAATACATTCATACAGCTTAAATAATTAACCTAAGGAAATGAAAATTACAAGTTAATGGGCTTGGATTTTTGAAAATAAAATAAATAACTAAATGCCCAATTTTCCTAACAATAGTTTGGGCTTCTAATTAAATTAAAATATTGAGTCCAATTAAAATAAAACAACTAAATTAAAAATATGGACACAAGTCCACATGCATGGCGTCCACTTCAATCACTCTCCTCAATGCTTGTCAAAATCACCAACTTGCACTGTCTAAAATCAGCTCCATTTTCCAACTTCTTTTGAACATAGCACTGGAAGTAACCTTGCAGCTTCTTGGCTTTTAATCTCATCACTGGACCTCTCAGCTGCAACTTCGGGTTCAAATCCTCAGTACTTGTCTCGATCTCATCATTCCTCCCTCCTCAAAAGAATTCGACCTTAAATTCAGCTCCTCCTCGACATCGACATCATCTGCAGAAAAATGGGACAAGTCAGAGACATTAAATGTGGAAGAACATTTGTACTCACCGGGTAGATCAAGTCGGTAAGCATTGTCATTGACTCGAGCAACCACAGTGAATGGTCCATCTCCACGAGGCATCAGCTTCAACTTTCTCAAGTTAGGAAAATGTCCAGTGGTGAAGTGAACCCAAACCTTGTCACCGGGTTTGAATAACACTTGCTTGTGGTGCGAATTCACTTTGGCTGCATTACGCTCTCCTTGAAGCTCGATTATCGTCTTCACCTTTTCATGCATCTCTCGTACATGTTCAGCTCTACACACACCTTGCAAACTCGAGAGATGGTCAATAGGCAAAGGAATAAGATCCGTTGGGGTCAACGGATTGAAAGCATAAATGACCTCAAAAGGCGACATATGTGTAGAAGAATACACGACTCTATTATATGCAATCTCAGCAAACGGTAAACATTCTTCCCATGATTTCAGATTATTCTTCACTAATGCACGCAAAAGAGTATCCAACATCCTATTTACTACCTCAGTCTGACCATCCGTCTGTGGATGACATGCAGTAGAAAATAACAGTTTAGTACCCAAATTTTCCCATAAAACTCTCCAAAAATGTTCCAGGAATTTCGAGTCCCTATCAGAAACAATGGTCCTAGGGATGCCATGAAAATGAACTACCTCACTGAAAAATAGATTTGCAATATTAACAGCATCATCAGTCTTTTTGCATGCAATAAAATGAGACATTTTCGAGAAACGATCAACAACCACAAACACAGAGTCTTTACCAGATTTTGATCAAGGCAAACTTAAAATAAAGTCTATGGAAATATCTACCCAAGGAGCAGATGGTGCCGGCAAAGGCGTATAAAGACCAAACGGATTCGATATGGATTTAGCCTTCCTACATATAATACATCTAGCACAGACTATTTCAACATCTATTTTCATGCGAGGCCAATAAAAATGCTCATGCAAAACATCTAACATCTTATTGACACCAAAATGACCTATAAGACCCCCTGCATGCGACTCCAAAATAAACAACTCTCGCATAGAACAATCAGGCATGCACAATTTTGCATTCTTAAATAGAAATCCATCAACAATGTAATATGAATCCATAACACGTGATTTACCAAAACAAGATGCAAAAATAGGTCCAAAGAACGGATCAGAAGCATAAAAACTCTTAACATGCTCAAGACCAAGACACTATGCATGCATAACAGATATCAGCGCGTACCTGCGGGAGAGTGCATTGGCAACCACATTCTCCTCTCCTTTCTTGTACTTGAGCACATTAGGGAACGTGTCTATAAACTCCACTCATCGAGCATGGTGCGAGTTCAAGCTTTGCTATCCCTTCAGGTGTTTCAGTGATTCGTGATCAGTGTGAATCACGAACTCTTTCGGGCGCATGTAGTGCTGCCAAGTCTCTAAAGACCTCTTCAGTGCATACAGCTCCTTGTCGTATGTAGAATACCTCAGAGCTGAGCCATTCAACTTCTCGCTGAAGTAGACGACCGACTTCCTATCCTATATCAAAACAACACCAATGCCTATACTAGAGGAATCACACTCAATCTCGAACATCTTATTAAAATGAGGCAAAACCAACACAGGAGCATTACACAATTTCGATTTCAGCAAATTAAAAGCATGCTCTTGGGTCTTGCCCCACTCAAACTTTCTATCCTTACGACTCAACTCAGTCAATGGAGCGGCTTTATTAGAAAAATCCCGCACAAAGCGGTGATAGAAACCAGCTAAGCCATGAAAAGATCGAACATCAGCACAAGACTTAGGCATCGACCACTCCTCTATGGCCTTCACCTTTATCCTATCTATCTCGACTCCACGAATACTCACGACAAACCCTAGAAAGATAACCTCATCTATGCAAAAATTACATTTAGACAAATTAGCATACAACTTAGCAGCACTCAACAGGTTAAATACATGCCTAAGATGTCTAACATGCTCAGAAACACAAGTACTGTAGATAAGGATGTCATCAAAGTAAATGACTACATACTTCCCTATCATGTCTCTCAAGACATGGTTCATGAGACGTATGAATGTACTAGGGATGTTGGTAAGCCCAAATGACATGACAAGCTATTCGTATAATCCATGCTTCGTCTTGAATCCAGTCTTCCATTTATCCCCCTCACTCATTCTCACTTGGAAATATCCAGAACGCAAATCAATTTTCGAAAAGATAGACGCTCCAGACAACTCATCTAACACATCATCGAAATGGGGAATGGGGAAGTGATATGGGGAAGTGATACTTTACCGTTATTTTATTGATGGCCTGGAAATCCATGCACATGCGCCACTCGTTATTCTTTTTGGGGACGAGTATGACGGGCACTGCACATGGCGACAAGCTCTCTCTGATCTGATTCTTCTCCAGCAATTACTTAACCTGGCGGTCAATCTCCTTAGTCTCCTCAGGACTAGTATGGTAAGCTGGTCGATTTAGAAGGATTGCTTCAGGCTGAAAGTCGATCTGGTGCTCAATTCCTCGAATTGGCGGCAGACCACTCGGAATCTCCTCAGGAAACACGTCCTTGAAGTCCTCCATCAATGGCTGTAGAACAGAAGGAACAACAACATCAAGAGTATTATAAGCTTTAAAATTAACTAGAACAATAGGCTTACCAGCTTTGATTGCTTTTTGGACTCCCTTTGCACTAATGAACAAATTTATGTGCACTGTATCTGAACTGGCTGCACTAGAAGAATCCAAAATGGCCACATGGGCAACCTTAGTCACACTCTTGGAAGTGGAGGATGTCTCCTTGGTGGTCTTGAAGTCGGCCAACGGTTGGCCTGGTGGGGTCAGGGACTTGCTCTCGACCCATTTCTCCTTCTCCTCCCTGAATTTCTCCTACATTCTCATTTGATCTTCATTGACGTCCTTAGGCGTCAATGGACACAATCTGGTGGTTCGTCCATCTCGGGTCACAGTATAAGTGTTGGCGAATCCATCATGAATCACCTTCCTATCAAACTGCCACAGATGACCAAGCAATATATGCGGCACCTCCATAGGGATGACATCACACAAAACAGTATCAGTAAATTAACTAATGGAAAAAGTGACACTTACTTGATATCCCACTCGGATTTCTCCGCGCTCTGTCAGCCACTGCAATCGATACAGCTTGGGGTGCTTCTGCAGAACCAAATTCAGATTTCCCACTGTGTACTGGCTGATAGTGTTCATAACACTCCCACTATCGATGATAAGTGAGCAGGTCTTATCTTGGATCGAGCAGCGCGCATAGAAGATGTTCTCGCGCTGATCATTCGGATCCTCTTCATGCATCAGACTCAATGCTCGGATCAAAACAAGGCTAACATGAGCTTGCTTCGGCTTCTCTTCCTCAATATCGTCCATTGGTAGACTATCTAGGGGCTGATTGGTGTCCTCTACTATATCTACATCTTTGAGTTCCTCTTCACTGGCTGATTCCAGCTCATTCTGCTCTGAAAGAAAAGAGACTCGGCAGTTTGGACACTGTGCTTGGAAGTGTCCCCATCCTCTGCACTTGTGACATTGGACATCATGTGCTCATCCTGGAGTACCATTCTGAGGCTGTGTAGCTGGTCCAGGTCAAGTTGCATTGTTCCGGTTCGGTGCAGATGAATTGTACTCAGGTCTGCAGCTTGGCTGAGGTGCAGACTGCTCAAAACGGTGAGTGGGCTATGAAGGCTGTCCTTGAGGACGTGTAGGGGCTGTCCTAGGGATGGAAGTCTCACCTCTAACCCACGGTGTCCTTACAAGTGTCGACTGCATTGATCTTTTGCGGCCATCTCTGAGCTGCCGCTCTATTGTAGAGGCATAATGAATCATGGTCTCAACAGCGTCGAAATCTGTCAACTCAACTTCACGTGCAATATCAGGGTTCATTCCTTCTATATACCGGTTGATTATGGTGACCAATGTCTCCTCTTTACCAACCCAGTTTAGTGCTGTCTCCAACTCCTTATGATATTCCTCTATCGAACGAGTACCCTGACGAATATAATTCAACTTGCGCTCCAACTCCCGTTCATAATTAACAGGGATCAAGAGACCTCTCATCACATCCTTCATCTCTTTCCAGGTGTCAATCAAAGGATACCTGTCTCTGCATTGTGGTGAGCAATGTCTCCTCTTTACCAACCCGATTTAGTGCTGTCTCCAACTCCTTATGATATTCCTCTATCGAACGAGTACCCTGACGAATATGATTCAACTTGCGCTCCAACTCCCGTTCATAATTAACAGGGATCAAGTGACCTCTCATCACATCCTTCATCTCTTGCCACGTGTCAATCAAAAGATACCTGTCTCTGCAGTGTCGGTGCTGCTAGAATCCCACCAAGTAGCTGCGTACCCGGTGAACTCCATATAAGCTAACTGCACCTTCTTCACCTCTGGGAAATCATAGCACTCAAAGATTTTGCTGACCTTCCTCTCTCAGTCGAGGTACAAGTTTGGATCATGCAACCCCTCAAACGCCGATATGTTTGTTTTAATGTTGTTCAACAAGCTGTCTGCATCATTATTTCTAGGCGGATATCGAAGTGCACGTCTGAATGGTTGACATGGTCGGTCACGTCACTGTCGAGGCTCATATTCAGCCTCTAAATCTTCTCCAAAGTCACCATAATCTTCATCTCGAAAATCACGATCATTCTGAATCACTGGTGCTTGGCGATGTTAAACCTGCTGTACTCTGTCGTTCTCTTTGACTGGCTCTACTTCAGGCTAATGAGCATCTTCTAGCTGATGAGCTGCGGCGGGTTGTCGAACAGCTTCTTGAGGCTGGGCAGGTTGGCCTTGAACAGGTGGTGGTATAGGAATTCGAGCAACAATAAGCTCGAGCTGTGTCATCATTTTGGCCAACGAATTTTCTAGCTTATCTTCCAGTACTTGATGGTGGTACTGGGCATCCCAGGATTGCTGAGATGATGAAGTCATATCTGGCGGTGTAATAGGCAAATTTGATCCCTTATCAGTCCTTTTATTTTCATCTTCGGGCTTCATCTTCGAAACCTGCAAAATAAAACAAAAAAAAGAAAATAAAAAGGTAAAAGAACCTCACTTTTTTTTAACTCTCGTGTATATCACTCAATTTCTGGACCAGTCTCTATGCTTCGAATCCTCGGTAGAACTGATACTAGCTCATCCATCTCTAGTCAAGAGCTCGAACTGGACTTCCAAAGGACCACGGGGTATTCAAAACACCACGAAGTAGGCTGCAATGTGGTCAGTTTTGACGGTATGGGTGGAAAAGAAAAGAAATTTGAAGAAACGGAAAACTTAGAAAATATTCACCAGACAGTTTCACCTTGAAGATGATGGAATTTAGCCAAAAATACACTTAGGTCATGGAAAAGCGATGAGTTTTGTGCGGCACGTCATTCCGCTTCTGAAAAGGGTATTATGGAGAAAAATCGGAGTTCAGAAATAAAATTGGTAGGTAAAAGATGGAAAACCGAATGTTTTAACCAAAATTAGGAAGGAAATTAGGTGGTGGGATCGGCTAGAGGCTAGGGCATGTATATAGTTGATTGGGTGCGTATAATGTGGCTAGAAAATTTGTGATGGAAGTTGTACCACAATTTGAGCACTAATCTAACAAGGAAATAAAACCTAAACCAACTAGGAAACAATACCAAAACCAATCCTAATGCAACTAGAAAGTGTAGAAAACATCCCCCCCTACAAACACAATAAGAACCGAAAATTTGACTCCCCAACAATGCAATGTGACGTCCCCAATCGCTATACGACGAAGAACGGCAAATCGTGACTTAACACAAGAAATAAAAACAATTGCTACCCAACTAAACGATGCTCAACAAGACCAAACAAGAAACTCAAGAACTATCAAGAAACAATGCTAGATTAACTGGTAACACAATAGGGCTCGATCAATTCAATTTTTTTTATCGATTTCTTCTATTTTTTTGTACGATTTTTTCTAAACAATGATCAAATCTCCTTTTGCCCCTACTGTGTCACACGAATTTGGATTGAACCATGACCAACTGAAGTTGACGTGGCTCTGATACCAAATTTATGATACGACCAATCAATGCGGAAGCTAAGGAAAGAACACATGTCAAATACAAGATTGATTGAACCCAAATAACCACTGGAATTAAAGGAATAATATGCTAAACAATCTGATATAAATAAGCAAATTAACCAGATTAATCAAACAACCCAAAAACAAACCCAAAACTATCGATAGAACCCTAGAAAAGACACGAACAGAAACTGATGCTAGACAACTCAGATTAAGTTCAAATTTTAACACAAGGTACAATCCAAAGATATGAAAAACATATCCAAAATTCAGAAAAAACGCATGAGTGGTTTTTGATTTGGCTTAGAGGTTAATTTTCTGACTTCTAGGGCTTAAACGACATATATAAATTATTTCTGGACTTGGACGACTTTATGGACAAAAATGGTGATGCTAGGATGGTTATAGATGAGTGTGGAATATGTGTGGAGGTGTGGTTGTGGCTGGAACGAAGTGGAACAATGGACAAACGGAAGGTAGAAGTGAATCTTACCCGAAACGAACCCCGAATCGACGAGAATCCGAAATGCGCCTATGGAGTATTCTTCGTAGCTTGATTAACCCGTACACTACTGCATTCAAGAATGAATCAATTAATTTCAAGCTTGAATTCGCCAGAATAAAACTCTACCAAGAACTATTGATTTGATGTGTGAGACAAGAGAATAGCATAAAAGCTGTTTTTCATTCAGTCAAGTCTGAGGAAAATAATACATTCATACAGCTTAAGTAATTAACCTAAGGAAATGAAAATTACAAGTTAATGGGCTTGGATTTTTGAAAATAAAATAAATAACTAAATGCCCAGTTTTTCTAACAATAGTTTGGGCTTCTAATTTAATTAAAATACTGAGTCCAATTAAAATAAAACAACTAAATTAAAAATATGGACACAAGTCCACATGCATGGCCTCCACTTCAATCACTCTCCTTAATGCTTGTCAAAGTCACCAACTTGCACTGTCTAAAATCAGCTCCATCTTCCAACTTCTTTTGAACATAGCACTGGAAGTAACCTTGCAGCTTCTTGGCTCTTAATCTCGTCACTGGACCTCTCAGCTGCAACTCCGGGTTCAAATCCTCAGTGCTTGTCTTGATCTCATCACTGTCTCTACCACCTAGAGCTCAACGCCAAACAGCCCACACTGCAGCGAATTATCAGTTCTCGTGGAGCCAACCTGAGTCGGCCTCACCATATTCGGAGTTGCCATAACCTGAAGACAATCCGTGAGATGATTTGATCATTTTGCCCCACAGTCCAGCTATAGGTCCGAGTCTGAAACACCCGTATATGAACGGCATGCACCACCAGTTCAGTCGGTCATTGATATACCAAGTCAAGCCAGTGACATTCCATGCCGCATATGTCGTGCATGTGGTCTCAAATGTCTGAATCAACAAGTCCTGTCCAAATCTGAACAAGGCATCATCAAATCAGCCTATGAAGAAGAGTTAGAGTAGCCCCTGACTGACGCCAAATTCGAGGAGATAGTAGCCGAAGTCGAGGAAGCTGAAATGGAGATCAATGTCGCAATTGAGGATGTCGATATAGTTGAAAAGTTAATGGAGATCCAACCTTGTTTTGAAAAGAAGAATGACATCCATGAGGTAATGATTGTAGATCACAAGGAACTCGATCAAGCAAGTGCGATAGAGCTGCCGAATTCTAACATTATTTGTCAAAGATTTTCTTGTGCTATTTTTATTCTACAGGTTGTTGAAGAAGTACCTGTTGGGGTTTTTTCGAATTAAACCACCGCAGGATCATTTGGTTGTTCATTAATCCGTGTTCATGCAAATCATAATTTTATGTAACATGCATGTTTATCACAGTCTATACAAAAAGCATGCAAAGCAGATTCGAATCTAATAAAGCGGAAGACATAGAAACGAATCTACTTACAAATCGATAGACGGTCTGTGGACAAGATTCAAGATCTAATCTTGTTGTTGAATGAATACAGGGATGGCGCCACCTAGCTCAAAATTCGACCACCACAAATTCTACTCCAAGATCTTCTGTTGTATTCCCGGACTGTATCTAGATTCAGAGTGGGCTGAAATCTACTAGATAGAGTTATGAAATCTATGGATAACTTTGAGAGACTAAGAGGGGCTGATTTCCAATGAATAAATTCATAAAATTTCGTGCCCCCCCTCCCCTTATATGTAGGGAGGGGCAAAATTTCATGTTCCAGCCCTAATGGGCTTGGGCCTCTATCTCAAGTTCAATATCCAGTCAACTATCAGTCAATTGGGCTACAACAGGGATCTAGAAGAATATTAAATTGGCCCAATAATTTATTTAATATCCAATATCCAATAAACCTAGAATATAATTAAATAAATTAAGTTTTACTTTTATTCCACTAAAGAAGTAAAACTGACCTACCAATTTAATACATATTTACGAATATGCTTTCTCCTTTAGTCCAGCCATTCCCCGTGTTTAAGATATAATGTTCATTAATTAATTATGTAAGCCTCTGACAGCTATAATTAATTAACATCTAAAACCTTGAGTAGTACCACACAATCTTTATTCATGTACGGAATAAATTCCACCTGCAGGGTTTCAACATGAACTTGTGCTTCCTCAAGAGAACATCATCAAGCTGGCGCACCAGGACACGGTGCTCATGCATACTCCTCGAGACATCATGTATACATTGTTATTATCCAAGATATCGAATTCGATCTACGAAGAGATCTCACCCATTGATAAATCAAAGTAATAAACAACACACACATATGCTCGACAATATCACATGAGTTCAGAACCCAAACTCTGTGGATCTTTATTCTCTCAGTAACTGGGTCAGAGATAGAGAATAGTATCCTATCGTGATCCTCCTCAATACACTAACTAGTGTACTAGAATAATCAGTTAGCCAAGATAAACTAACTTATCAGATTATTCTACGGTGTACCGATGGTGTGTTCAGGACCATCTAGGCCGTGAGCTCTTTAATACATTACAAGGTTCTAATGATATGATCTTTACCGTGTGACTCCCCACACCATATCATCTACAATGTAAGTATATGGAACATTGCATAAAACAATTATAGAACATAATCTAAATGCAAACAGTGACTGCAATAACTTTCATTTCATATCATCATATCATCAGAAAAGTATACAAAGATAAGTCTTCTAGTATACAAAACCAACAATCTCCCACTTATACTTGAAGCATGTCTTTCAAGCATAATAACTAACTGGTAAACTCTCCAATCTAAAACTATCAACTCAAACTGCGCTACCGGGTCTGCATCTCACTCCCATTTTCTCCACGTGACCATCAAAGGTCTTAGCCGCCAGGCTCTTCGTGAATGGATCAGCCAGGTTGTCCTCAGATGCAATCTTGACCACCGCCACGTCTCCTCTCTTAACGATTTCTCGTATAAGATGGTACTTTCTCTCTATGTGTTTACTTACCTTGTGGGCTCTGGGTTCCTTCGAATTTGCCACTGCACCAGAGTTATCACAGTATATCGTGATAGTCTTAGGCAATTCAGAAACCATGCCCAAGCCCACTAGGAACCCGCGGAGCCAGACAGCCTCTTTTGCAGCCTCAGAGGTAGCTACATACTCAGCTTCTATGGTGGAATCCGCAATGCATTTCTGCTTAATGCTCCTCCATGCGATGGCTCCACCTCCTAATGTAAACACATAGCCCGAGGTAGACTTACTCTGATCTTTGTCGGATTGAAAATCTGAGTCCATGTAACCCAAAGGTACTAGGCTATCAAAGCGAAAAACCAATATGTAGTCTCGAGTCCGTTTAAAGTACTTGAGAATGTTTTTTACCGCAGTCCAGTGACCTTGTCCGGGGTTAGACTAATATCTGCTTACCATGCCAACGGCATAGCATATATCAGGCCTAGTGCATAGCATAGCATACATCAAACTTCCCACAGCCGAAGCATATGGTACTTTCTTCATTTCCTCTATCTCAGACTGTGTTTGGGGACACATTTCCTTGGATAGATGAATTCCATGCCTGTAAGGTATAAAACCTTTCTTGGAATCTTGCATGCCAAATCTAGCTAGCATTGTATCGATATAAGTCGCCTGGGATAGACATAACATCCTTTTCTGGTGATCACGAATGATCTTGATGCCAAGGACATGTCCGGCTTCACCCAGATCCTTCATATCGAACTGCTCGGACAACCACACCCTAATGTTTGATAACGCCTTCTTACTGTTTCCAATAAGCAAGATGTCATCAACATAAAGTACGAGGAATGCCACCACGTTTCCGTCACATTTCTTGTACACACAGCTCTCATCCGGACTTTGCACGAATCCATATGACTGGATAACCTCGTCAAATCGGATTTTCCAAGACCTCGATGCCTGCTTAAGTCCATAAATGGATCTCTTAAGCTTACACACCAAGTGCTCTTGGCCCTTAGCAATGAATCCCTCTGGTTGTTTCATGTGAATGTTTTCCTCAAGACTTCCATTTTAGGAAAGCCGTCTTGTCATTCATCTGCCAGATCTCATAATCCAAATGAGCGGCAATAGACAAGAGAATCCGGATTGACTTAAGCATGGCTACTGGCGAAAAGGTTTCCTCATAATCGATCCCTTCTTTCTGAGTATACCCTTTTGCCACCAATCTAGCTTTGAAGGTTTCAACATTCCTATTAGATCCTCTCTTGCGCTTGTATACCCACTTACAGCCAATGGGTTTTACCCCATCTAGTGGTTCTACAAGTTCCCAGACTTGATTGTGATCCATAGATCCAATCTCAGACTCCATTGCAGTTTTCCAAGAATCTGCATCTTTATCTCGAATTGCCTCGTCATAGGTCCTGGAATCCAATTCATTGAGACCCTCTGGGAAATCTGAAGCCTCTCCCAGACCAATGAATCTATCAGGTTGGCGTACAACCCTCCCACTGCGACGAGGCAGTTCTTGTACTTCTGTGACACGTTGTGCAGTGTTTGGTGGTTCCTCTTCTTGTACAACTGGTGTAGGATTCGATCCTCCCCTTAACTCCTCAAGGATGATGTGACTCCTTGGTTTGTGGTTTATGACATAGTCTTCCTCTAAGAATCGAGCATTGGTGCTAACAATGATCTTCTGATCCTTAGGACTATAAAACAAACCACCTTTCGTTCCTCTAGGATATCCAACGAACAGCCTTACATCAGTACGAGGAGCCAGCTTATCAGCTTCCTTGTCCAACACGTGTGCTGAGCTACCCCAAATCCGAATATGGTTCAAACTGGGCTTTCGTCCAGTCCATAGTTCTGTGGGTGTAGCAGGAACTGATTTCGATTGAACCAAGTTAAGAATATAAGCTGCTGTTTCCAGGGCATATCCTCAGAACGAAATAGGCAACTCAGAATAACTCATCATCGATCTAACCATCTCTAACAATGTACGATTCCTTCTTTCTGCCACGCCATTCTGCTGTGGCGTTCCAGGCGCAGTCAACTGGGATGTAATCCCATTCCCTGCTATGTAATCCCTAAATTCGCTTGAGAGATACTCACCACCATGATCATAACGTAGTGACTTGATACTTCTGCCTGTTCGTTTCTCCGCTTCCGCCTTAAACTCTTTGAATTTCTCAAATCATTCAGACTTGCGACGTAACAGGTAGATATAACCGTATCTAGAGTAATCATCAATGAGAGTGATGAAATACTCGAACCCTCCTCGAGCTTGAACTGACATAGGGCTGCACAGGTCAGAGTGAATCAAATCTAATAGCCCTTCGGATCTATTTCCTTTTGACTGGAAAGGACGCTTGGTCATTTTACCTTCCAAATAGGATTCACACAAAGGAAACGATTTCAGTACCAAAGAAGACAATGGTCCATCGTTGACAAGCCTTTGTATCCTCTTAAGGTTAATATGTCCTAGCCTTAGATGCCAAAGATAGGTTTGATTCAATTCCGAAGGTTCTTTTGTTTTGTTAGGGTTTATGATCGATGTATTCAACAGTTGTCTATGCGTAGTGTTTTCAGTTGGTTTAAGAAAGTATAAGTGTCCATCCAATGTGCCAGAACAGATAAAATGTTTACCACTAAAGATAACTACTTTGTTATCAAAAGAAACAGAATATCCATCCATAATCAATTTAGAAACTGAAATCAAGTTTCGCCTAAAACCAGGCACATAAAGACAATCTTTCAAAACCAAAGTTCTATCACTACTGAAAGGTAAAACAACGTCTCCCACTGCAACAGCCGCCACTCTCGTAGCATTGCCCATGTAGACGGTGATCTCATCCTCACTCAGCTGTCTTTTTACCAGGAACCCCTGTAAAGACATGCAAACATGATCAGTAGCTCCAATATCTACTACCCACGACTGGGTAGAACAAGTTGCTAAACATGTTTCCACAACCAAAGTGTGAGATGTACCTCTCTTCTTCATTGCTAAGTGGCAAGCCGAGCGGTTCTGATAACCGAAGAGCTCCTTAAGGTTGAGCATGACATCATAAGCAGTCTTCATAGTCTGATGCTGATGTTGCAACACATTCGACATGGAAGCCAAAATGTAGCAGCGCGCTATCTCATCAGACTTGACCCACTTGTCATACACAGCCCTTTGGGCTTCTTCAGAACCCTCATCTGGCTTGTCAGGACATATCTCTTCAAGTACAAACTTGTGTCCCTCAGCAACAAGAACTAGGTTAAGGTTACAAATCCAGTCATTGTAGTTTTCACCGACAAGTTTGTTTTCTTTGAGGATTGAGGACAGATTGGAGAGTGCCATAGATGATATGAAATAACTGAAATTAAACATGCAGTACAGTCACAAAACACGTTTAGGATAAACAGTATATAATCGAAAGCCTCATAAAAATTATATACTTTTCCACCGACACTTTAAAAATGTCTTTTACAAGCCACGATAGTGTGGACGTTTATAAAATCCATTCTTAAATAGGTTAAACCTTTAATTTGCCTCCAGTTGAGTTTCCTTACAACAAGCAAATTAATAGCCGGATAATTAACACGGTCATATAATCGTCTAACTGATAAGCCACGATCGTGTGGACGTTTATCAATAAATTACATCTAAGTGTGCACACCATTATCTTCGCACCAAGATCACTACTCGAATTTAACCGCTCCAGATGGAGGAATCAGTTAGTCCTAATAGTGTTCTACAGCTATCCTTTTACGAGATTTAATTTCTAGAGAAATCTGTGATATGACACATCCGATATGGAGGAAGACCGATGTCAACGCGCATGCCCATCACTTCTCAATTAAACCAGATTTTAATGGAGACCGTATGAGATTTCTACATACTTTGGTATGAATCTCTCCCACTTAGTTATTTATGTTTGAGGTTTCATTTTATCCCATTATCGAACATGCAAACATCACATAAAATGATAAACATCCATAGCATGCTTCAACATAATAAGCAACAGTAATATTCCAACTATCATGGCTTATATCTCATGTTGATTGATGAGATAAAACTGGAAAGTCAGCTCCGGAATCAGGGCTTGGATCGCCGCCCCCTCACCGCGCCTCGCCGAAAAACCTAGCTCCATTTAGGGTTTCGGGACGTGAACCGGTGAACCTTCCTTTTTGGTGCTGAACTACTTTCCTTCTTTTGAGTTGATCTCCGATCTTCATTCAATACAGACTATCTATTCCAAAAGGAAAAATCTAATATTGCTAGAATAAAAAATACAACTCAAAAAACTCGTCTAACAGCTTTATATCTATTACATTAAACCAACGTAAAATAAAACCTAGACCTAATCCATAGATTTTCTCATGGATTAAAATCACGTAGCCAAACCGGCATACGGCCAAACACTCATTCAACATAAACATACATCACATAAAATAAAGGAGCCATGATAGTTGGTAAACCTGCAAACAAACACAGTCTACAAAACCAACAATCATGTATTATATGATCCACATAAAATAACATATGATATCTATGCATGAATATTAAATAATAATCGAATTTTACAATTAATTAAATTAATTAATTCGATATTATCCACAAGATAAAGATTGGAAATTAAAATAATTATCCACCAATTTTAATCTTGTATTTTTCGAAAATAATTACAAAATAAATCTGGAAATTATTAATAATTATCCACCAAATTTATTTAATATTTTCAAGCCCCCTTAATTAAATAATAATTGGATATCTTGATATAAATCAAGAATCTAATCCAAATATCATTCATAAGAATCTAAATCTTCAAGGATAAAGTTTGGAGATTTGATTCCAATCCAAAATCTTCCAAAACTTATCCAAATTTAAAATCTTATTACAATTGGATTTTGATAATTATTCAACTATATCCAAAATCACCTTATCCAATTTAAATCATATAGATTTTCGAAAATTACCAAATAATAAATCTGGAAATTTGATCCACTTCAAATTCTTCCAAATTTAAAATTCTATTTTCAAATCTATCTAGATTAAAATTAGGTAAATTAAGATATACATCAAATAACATCAAATCTTAATCCAATCTACATAATTTTCGATCCACATTAATTAATAAATCTGGAAATTTGATTTTCATCAAAATCTTCTCCAAATTAATTTATTAAAAATCGAAAATTACACTATATTTCACATTTGGAAATTTTGACATTAATCAAAAAACTATTCCAAAATATATAGCTATAGGTTTCGAAATTTTCAAGAATAAAAATCTGGAAATTTTGATCCACTTCAAAAATTACCAAATTTAAAATTCTAATTTCAAACCTATCTAGATTAGAATTAGGCAATCTTTGATATACATCAAAAATCACCAAATCCAAATCTAACCATCAAAAATTTCGAACCCTATCCAAATTAAATCTGGAAATTTTGATGTAGATCAAAAATCCATCCAAATTTAATTATAGTGTTCGAAAATTTTAACACAAAAATTAGGGAATTTTTAACACATCAAAATCGAAATTTTGAACACCAAATTTTCGAAAATAATGAGATATAAATCTGGAAATTTGAAAATCATCAAATATCATTCCAAATCTATATCACATCATGATCGAAAATTCCAACAATTCAAAACTAGAATTTTAGAATTCAATCCAAAAATTCTTCCAAGTTTTGAATACCATAAAATCGAAATACATATCCAATTAAATCTGAAAATTTAAACACCATAAATTTATCATCAAATTTAATAATGCAATTCGAAATTATGCCCGGATTAATCCTAGAACAGTGCCAAAACCCGCTCTGATACCAGTTGTTGGGGTTTTTTCGAATTAAACCACCGCAGGATCATTTGGTTGTTCATTAATCCGTGTTCATGCAAATCATAATTTTATGTAACATGCATGTTTATCACAGTCTATACAAAAAGCATGCAAAGCAGATTCGAATCTAATAAAGCGGAAGACATAGAAATAAATCTACTTACAAATCGATAGACGGTCTGTGGACAAAATTAAAGATCTAATCTTGTTGTTGAATGAATACAGGGATGGCGCCACCTAGATCAAAATTCGACCACCACAAATTCTACTCCAAGATCTTCTGTTGTATTCCCGGACTGTATCTAGATTCAGAGTGGGCTGAAATCTACTAGATAGAGTTGTGAAATCTATGGATAACTTTGAGAGACTAAGAGGGGCTGATTTCCAATGAATAAATTCATAAAATTTCGTGCCCCCCCTCCCCTTATATGTAGGGAGGGGCGAAATTTCATGTTCCAGCCCTAATGGGCTTGGGCCTCTATCTCAAGTTCAATATCCAGTCAACTATCAGTCAATTGGGCTACAACAGGGATCTAGAAGAATATTAAATTGGCCCACTAATTTATTTAATATCCAATATCCAATAAACCTAGGATATAATTAAATAAATTAAGTTTTACTTTTATTCCACTAAAGAAGTAAAACTGACCTACCAATTTAATACATATTTACGAATATGCTTTCTCCTTTAGTCCAGCCATTCCCAGTGTTTAAGATATAATGTTCATTAATTAATTATGTAAGCCTCTGACAGCTATAATTAATTAACATCTAAAACCTTGAGTAGTACCACACAAGCTTTATTCATGTACGGAATAAATTCCACCTGCAGGGTTTCAACATGAACTTGTGCTTCCTCAAGAGAACATCATCAAGCTGGCGCACCAGGACACGGTGCTCATGCATACTGCTCGAGACATCATGTATACATTGTTATTACCCAAGATATCGAATTTGATCTACGAAAAGATCTCACCCATTGATAAATCAAAGTAATAAACAACACACACATATGCTCGACAATATCACATGAGTTCAGAACCCGAACTCTGTGGATCTTTATTCTCTCAGTAACTGGGTCAGAGACAGAGAATAGTATCCTATCGTGATCTTCCTCAATACACTAACCAGTGTACTAGAATAATCAGTTAGCCAAGATAAACTAACTTATCAGATTATTCTACGGTGTACCGATGGTGTGTTCAGGACCATCTAGGCCGTGAGCTCTTTAATACATTACAAGGTTCTAATGATATGATCTTTACCGTGTGACTCCCCACACCATATCATCTACAATGTAAGTATATGGAACATTGCATAAAACAATTATAGAACATAATCTAAATGCAAACAGTGACTGCAATAACTTTCATTTCATATCATCATATCATCAGAAAAGTATACAAAGACAAGTCTTCTAGTATACAAAACCAACAGTACCATTGAAAGCTGATGTGCCACCTGATTTATTTGTATATTCTATGTCAAGGCATTCTATGGAGTTGAGGTTGCGACCATTTGACACAAAATGGAAGATTTTGAAGTTATGTGTAATGCAACTTGTGCAAAAGGTGTTCGATGGTCGATTCATGGTCGTTTTTTATCCAGGAGGTTCGAATTCAAGGACGAATTCTTTTCAAGAGGAGGAGAATGATGAGAATGAGACCATACCGAGCAAAGGAGAAGAAATCGACCATGGAAGCCCCAAATGGATAAGAATGTTGTCAATTGAAGATGAAGAAGATCAAGGCATGAAGAACACAAGTACTTGAAGAGAGAAGAAAAAGGATCGACGTGTGCATGGGAAAATCAAGTTTGACGTGAATGGGATTTTCGTTCATATTGAGCAGCCCATCAAGTTAATTACTTCAGCCATGTTCAAATCCTTAGAGCCTAAGTTTGAAGGCCCAAATCCATTGGGTTTATTTTATCCCTAGTTTAGATTTTTCTTATTTTATTTTTGGTCTTTTTGATCTTACCTTAATTAGACTTCTAATCAAGGTAGGAAACCTTTTTATTTTCGATTTCTTAGTATTTTTAGGTGTTAATTTCGTCCACCCCCTTCACCTATATAAGGGGATCCATTGTGAACTATTTTATTTAGACGTTGATTAATATTTTGAAGTTTATTTTCAATTGTCTCACGATCCTTTGGTTGATCACACAAATTTCAAGTTCTTAAGACCTAGCAAATCTAAAGTCCTATTGCAAAACTCTTTTTAGTTCCATCAAGATCTAGGGGGAGTGCTAAATAATCTGGAGCTGTTCGACGTAGTCACGTTTCGTCTCACCGAAGACGGGGTTCGATTGAAGTTCATCTTCTTCTACCTATCCACATCCACGCCGACACCAATACCAACATCCATCAACCATCATTCATCCGCCACGACTTCGACCACCAAGCTGCCGAGATTGCCACCCTTCCATCCAAGTAAGTTCAATCCACTTTTCATCTCAAAGCCTTCGCCAAACCGAGCCAAACTTAGCCTGAATCCAATCTGACCCCACAACCCTTGTTCTTCATATTTGGTATTGTGTTTTATCTTAGTTTGAGTCATAATTCTAAGTGTCTTAGGTATCTTAATTATCGAGTCTATTTCAGATTATAATCAAGTCATATTTTTCTTTGTTTTAGTCGTTTATATTGTCTAGTTTAGTCGGATTGAATCCTTCATTCGGTTGACGTTATTCGAATCCTCAAGTCTTCCGCTAGCGTCTCTTGATTTGGCTTAGACACATCATCCGGGTCACATCATAACACGTGTCTCAATAAAAAATAATATCAATAAATTATTAAAAGGTACAAGCTCATCCTCACAATTCAATAATACAATGTAATGCAACATATAACATTCATCAGATCAATCTAATCAGGACCTGTACCAGAATTAGGGACTTTAGTTCAATTATCACATAACCATCAAATATTTCTCAATAGGATTACCCAATAAGGGACTGTAGTTTATCAAGTTGAAAGCTATAAAATATCCCAAAAATATAATTGCGGAGAAATAAAGTAAATACAGGTTCGTTTGTTCTCCTAAAACATTGTTCTTTGCAACTCGATTTGCAACCCGTGATTCACAGTACAAAGAAATAGCTAGGCCCTAAAGAATTCCGCCACAGTGGAACTATAGCCAGGAGATTGCTTAGCTTCACGACCTGCCAACTCTAGAACAGTAGATTCATATTTCATGGTGGAGTTAGAATTAATAAAACTTTTTTTAGGATAATTCCAAGATATTGTACCACACCCACTATTGTAAACACATGATCACTGGTCAAGTTGACTTCCTTATCATCAGACATCCAATTTGTATTACAATAACTTTCTAAAAAATGGGGGAAATTTAGTAAAATGCAAACACCAAGATTAATGAACATGTTTTATGTTTGATTGTTTTGGTAATACTTGGGAATGCTTGCTGGATTTCAACTCTACACCATTTATTACTCTGTTTTTTTAGTGTCATTGTGATGGGATATGTGAATATATGTGCTCAATTGTTGATATTTTCAACGAATTGCTTTCAATGAATTGGTCGAGCACCTTGTGTGCATGTTAGTTTTGTGAAATAGTTTGGTAAATCTTGGGAATACTTTTTGCATTTCAACTTTATATATTTAAGTTCGTGATTTTGGAGAATGTTCGAGTAACCGAGTAAGCTAATTGTTGGCTTTGGGAGATGTACTTCAACTTTTACGATCTAGTCTATGAACTCCAAATGTTTCTCTAATTACCTGGCTTTTAGGTAGACAAAATTTATGAAATATAGAAAAAATTGAAAATTCCAATAATTATTTGCAAAATTATATATTAAAAAACTCAAGAAATATATGAAGAATCATAAATTTAAAATAAAATATATTGAAAATTAAGAAAAAATTTGATTGCTCATCTATAATATATATATATATATATATATATATTTATATACACAATTTATAAAAATGTAATAATCTAAGAAACTTGTATATCTTAATATTTCAGATTTTGTTTATAAAAAATAATTCCTTTTTATTTTCGTACTTTTTGTAAGTTTTATGTAGCGCATAATTTTTTATGTTATTAGTAGGTTTGCTAGAACGTTGGACTAAAATTACAAATGTTAGAACCAATTAATATCATAGTTGACGGCTTGGACTTAAATGTATCTATACTATATAGTTATGATATGCTAGATATTATTAATTTTATCTGTCAGATGATGTTTTTGGCAAGACCAAATTAATTTGCATTTTTCACAATGGAAAATCAGGTTCCTTTTTCAACAAGTATGATGACTTATTCTTTAATTTACCTCAAAATAAAGAAAAATTTGTAAAGTCAAAAGTAGCTTCCGCAGTTAGTGGAGTTGATTATATTTTATAATTTCCGCCTCTCAATATATGTTGAATACCTCTAAAAATCATTCCATGTGTTTGTCTCATAATTTTGACTTTATTGGAATACGTAAAGAATTTTCCCGGTATATGCATAAAAATAAAAATAAGAAACCAAACATTATTGAATATAATATGTCGAGATCTTCCGATATCCTAGTCGGATTGTGTGATTAAATTGGAAAATCTCTCCCAATAATCTTAATATAAAACATACCACGACCATCTATTGAAAAGCACTTAATAAATTTCATGGTTAATTTTATTAATATTTTTAATGATAAACCATATGAGAAAGCAAGCTAACAAGAACCGAACAACATAACTAACTTAACGAACAACTTAAAAATGAAAATAATAATAATAATAATAAAAAAAGATAAAGCAACGTCAATTAACCTGAAGTAGATGTGAACTCGTTGTAAGTAAAATTATGCAGCAAACACAAAAACCCCACCACATTTGATAATCCGATAGTTAAATCACGCCATTTATTACGGGGCTTTAGCCTTTACCCCTATATATAATATAATCATGTCATTTACTACATCATTATATTCTCCAAACTACTCCTCAAATCTCTCCAACTAATTCCATTTATAGAAATATTACAATGTTTGGTTTCCAATATTTGTCATTCTTCTTCATTTTTGTTACTCCAATTCTTGTTTCACCATCTCCACTCCAAGATCCAGATATTGTGGTCCAAGATGTGAACCAGTAAGTACTATAATTCTCATTCAAATTATTTTTATTTTTCATTTATTTCACCAAGTATAATATAATACTTCCTTCCCCCCATTTTGTAATTATTTAGAGATTCTTCAATTTTTATCCCAATGAGAACCTTTCATTGTAGCCTTTTTTTTGGTAACATAACATTCATTCACAATTAATTTTTGTACTGATTAATGACATTATTAATATATGCATGATTTGTACGTATTTACGTACCGTTATCAGAACATGAGACGACCACATCGAAATACAATTGGCAGTTTAGTTTATTTCACCAATCACATTATTATATAATTAGATACGTGGAAATGCACTTATTCAATAAAATACAAGATAACGAGGATTGATTTTGATTTCAATTTTCTTTTGGTACTTAATTATATATAGGAAGATTAATTCTTCCCGGAGAAACCTAGGTTACCTCTCATGCTCAACGGGCAACCCAATCGACGACTGCTGGCGGTGCAACCCTAACTGGGAGAGCCATCGCCAACAGTTAGCCGACTGCGCGATCGGCTTTGGCAAGAATGCAGTCGGCGGAAGGGACGGCCGCATATACGTGGTCACCGACCCGGGTGATGACGAGCCGGTGAATCCCCGGCCGGGGACCCTCCGGCATGCGGTGATCCAAAACGAGCCTCTTTGGATAATCTTCAAAAGCGACATGGTAATCCGGTTGAAGCAAGAGCTGGTGATGAACTCACACAAAACCCTCGACGGCCGGAGCGCCTCCGTGCACATCGCCGACGGGCCGTGCATCACCATCCACCACGCCACAAACATAATCATCCATGGAATCCACATCCACGACTGCAAGAAGGCGGGGAATGCCAACATTAGGGATTCCCCCAGCCACTCGGGGTGGTGGGAGGAGTCGGACGGCGACGGCATCGCCATCTTCGGCGGCCGTGATATTTGGATCGACCATTGCTCCTTGTCCAACTGCAACGACGGATTAATAGATGCGATCCACGGATCTACCGCGATCACGATTTCGAATAATTATTTCACTCATCATGATAAGGTGATGTTGTTGGGGCACAGTGATCAATTCACGCAAGATAAGAACATGCAGGTGACGATTGCTTTTAATCATTTTGGAGAAGGCTTGGTTCAAAGGATGCCTAGGTATATATGATTATTTTTATGCACGCATATATATATATATATATATATATTTGATTTTTATATTTTTTTTTCAATAATTTGAATAGTTCGAGTTTGACTTGTTGACCAGGTGCAGGCATGGATATTTTCATGTAGTGAACAATGATTATACTCATTGGGAAATGTATGCGATTGGTGGGAGTGCTTCTCCAACAATTTATAGCCAAGGAAACCGGTTTCTTGCACCCAATGTCAGGTTTAGAAAAGAGGTATATATGTCTAAATTCTCTATTCCAAAATAGTATTTTAGAGCTAGGGTCCAACTCACAATGTAGGTAGTTGAGTTAAGAATTATTGAATTTCTTTGTTTTTTTAGAAATATCTAACTAGTTAGTCAGAATTATAGTGTATTGCATCTCATATTCCAATTATATTATGATACGGATAAATATATATAAATTATAAAGTATATAGGCGGCTCATCAACGGTTCAATAAGTGTAGGTGACAAAGCACGAGGATGCACCGGAAAGTGAGTGGAGACAGTGGAATTGGAGGTCGGAAGGTGACTTGATGCTGAACGGGGCGTATTTCCGGCAGTCAGGGCGGGCGGGAGCTTCCTCGGCATATGCAAGGGCATCAAGTTTAAGCGCGAGGCCATCTTCTCTTGTGGGATCAATCACCACTGCTGCAGGTCCACTTAGTTGCAAGAAGGGATCGCGTTGCTAGCTAGTTCAAATAAATAGGGGAAACATTAATATAATCCCACCTATATTATATATTAATATATATTATGAGAGAATTGAAGAACGTAAGTCAAATGTAGGACTAGAATATTGACTTATGAAAATCTATAGCATGCTGCATGCATTACTTCCTTTGGTTCTTGCGTGATTGGTGTTATAAAATATATAGTTGGATCGACTTCAAGAAAATGGGGCGACATATATATGGTTTTGACTTTTGATATTAAAAGAAAGTGGAAAATCAAGACGCAATTGTCCAACCCTTATGAGAAAAAAAAAATGGACATGATCCATGCATTTTGCCAAATTTTGGAAACGTACCGTTCTTTACGTATGTACATATGTGAAAATATTTTAGTCCTATTTAACATTCATATCGTATACACTCAACATAAATTACGCCGTGTAACCTAACATCTAAAAATATTAGTCATAAAGTATGACTATATGCATGTAGACAACACTTTTAATGAGCATTAATTATATGTATCTATTGGTGTTTCAACAATAATGCTATCCTTTTATACTACACACAATCAGCGTTGCAGGGTTTTTTTTTTGTTTTTTTCCGAAGGTAGCGTTGTAGGGATTTAAAAACATACGACTTTTCAATCACAAGAGGTTATCACTTACTCCATCAATTAGGTCAGCTAAATGGATTGTTTCGTTGAGCCTCCTATTATAGCACTCCATAGTAACAACGACATAATTTTTAGCATCAATTTTTTTTTTTTTTTTTTTTTATTTTGGGTCAAATGTCACACACTATAGTGTCAAATATAAGCCCTAACGTAGCATCCTTCTTGTCATGCAAAACATATTTTAAATAATAATAATGATACATGCATACACTACAAAAAATTCGCGTTTTAGCGACGGATTTTTCCGTCGTTAAACATCAAAAATCCGTCGTTAATCCTCTCGTCGTAAAATCATTTTAACGACAAATTTAACGACGGAATTTATCCGTCGTTAACTTATTGCCGAATTCGGTCGTGAAAAATAAAAAAATAATAAATTTAACAACGGAATAACGACGGAAAAATTCCATCGTTAAAAAAAAAAAAACCATCGAGCCAGGCGATGAGCCGCGTGGCTCAAGCCGAGCCGAGCTTGTGGAGCCTGAATTAATTCAAGTGAAATCTGTGCTCCAGGAGATTCGAACACGGGCCAATGGCCTTATGCCCTAAAGCTCTAACCAAGTAGGCTAAAAGGTATTTACTTTAAAATATACAACTAGTATATATATACACACGAAACCTATTTTCATTGACTTTTTATTTCCAAATTAAATAATTATATATTATAAAGTCCTAAAAATTATTAAAATAAAAAATTATGAAAAAGTCATAAATTAGTAATTTAAATATAACAAAAGATATAATATATTAAAAATAATAAAAAATAATAAAAAAATAAAGAAAATAAAATAAAATAAATAAAAATATTAAAAAAAATCAGATTCATAATTAAAAAATAAAAAAAATATTAAAAAATAATATAAAATATTAAAAAAATTAAAAAATAAAATAATAAAAATAAAATAAATAAAAAATCAAAATTTTAAAAAAATTAAAAAGTAATTTTAGAAAAATTTGAAATATTCAAAATATTAATTTAAATTCAAAAATAATTATTACTTGAAAAATTAAAAATAATATAAAATATTAAAAAATAGTATATAATATTTAAAAATTAAAAAATAAAATAGAAATTTGAAAATGTAAAATAAAAAAATTAGAAATATTCCAAATATTAATTTAAAATAGAAAAAAAATTAGTACTTGAAAAATTAAAAATAATAAACAATATTAAAAAATGATATAAAATATGAAAAATAATATAAAATAATAAAAATTTTAAAAAAAATCAAATAAATCAATTAAATCTGAAAAAAATAAATTAAATAAAAAATAAAAAAATTTAAAAAATAAAATTTAAATTCGTAGTTAAGTATTAATTAGTAAATAAAAAAATAAAAAAAAAAGCAAAAAATAAAAAAAATAAAAAAATGTAAAAAAAAATAAAAAAATCAAAATCAAATTTAACGACGGAAAATATTCGTCGTTAGTCCGTCGTTAAAATAAAAAAAAATAAAAAAATAATATTTAACGACGGATTTATCCGTCGTTATAAAAAAAAAAAAAAAAATATTTAACGACGGATTCTTCCGTCGTTAAAAAAATAAAAAATTAAAAAATAATATTTAATGACGGATTTTTCCGTCGTTACGTTAGAGACGGAAAAATCCATCGCTAGTTCGTCGTTAAACATCGTAATCTTCACCTGTCGTTAATTCCGTCGTTAATTTAACAACGGAATATAATCCGTCGTTAAATCGCGTTTTTCTTGTAGTGATATATGCACTTGAAATTTAACTCATGTTGAACACATGGAATTTCTTATTGCACTATTTGTGTTACATTTCATGTTGCATTTTCAAAGGAGAATTGTTGATTCAGGACCTAAAAAATGAGTAATCTATTAATTCAGGACCTGAAAGATGAAAACTCTTAATCCAGGACCCGAAAGATGAAAATTCTCAATTCAAGACTTCAAAAATCACGAATTTTGATTTCTTTTTATTTTTTAATTAATTTTAAATTTTTTCTTTATTAGATTTAATAGATACTGAAGGAATTTTCATTGAAAATTAATATAAAATTAATTAAAAAATAAAAATAAATAAAATTCGTGTTTTTTGAGGTCCTGGATTGAGAATTTTCATTTTCAAGTCCTAAATTGAGAATTTTCGTCTTTTGGGTCCTAAATCGATAGATTACCCATCATTCAGGTCCTAGATTGATAATTCTCCATTTTCAAATTATGATTTTTTCTTAAATTTTTATTTTATCTTAATTTTTTTTTTGCGATTTAGTTTAATTTTATGATTGTTTATTAGGGTTCATTCAACCAATTAGAGTTTATAATTATATTTTAGTATTTAAGTTTCAATTCTCAATTAATAAATTATTATTATTGTTGATTATTTCAAAATTATATTTTTTAATTTTTTAAATTCATTTTTTGTTGATAAATGTTAACTATGATTATTTATGTTATAATTAATTTTTATTTTATAATAAATATCATTAAAAAATAAATTAAATAGTGAAACATGGAGTGGAATATGAAAAGTACAACATGAAATTTGAACTGATATTTGAATGGGTCTTCATAAAATTAAGGAGAATTGTCGATTCAGGACCTGAAACACTACGAAAAAATTCCGATCTAGCGACGGGGTTTTCTGTCGCTATACCCTGTAGCGACGGGATAGCGATGGGAAAACCCCCGTCGCTAAATTGCTCGTCGCTAATCATGCGCGACGGTGGCGATAGCGACGGGGTTCTGTCGCTATATCGATAGCGACGGGGTACCCCATCGATATATCTGTCGCTAGATAGCGACAGGGTATCCCGTCGCTAGATCCGTCGCTAAAATTATAATTTAAAATTTTGAAATTATTGATTGGCCCGGCCCGCGAATGAGCCCCCGACCCGGGGGCCCGGCCCGTGAATGAGCCCTTGACCCGACCCGATGAAAGGGTCGCGCCCAAGCCCGCCGAGAATAATTGTGTATAATATGCACCTAAGAGGATTCGAACATGTGACCTCCTAGAAAGAGGGCCAAACACTTATTGATTGAGGCAAGTTCAATTGATGTTATATTAATAGTTTAAATAATATATATACTTATACGATTTTTTCATAATTTATTTTTCTTTATCTCTATAAATTAAAAGTGTTATATTATTATTAATATATTTATATCTATTTGTGCACAAATATATATATATATATATATATAATATTGATATTATATTGTATTATATATCTGTATATAAGAACTATAATTTAAGGTGATACTTATTAAGTATCCATGCATACAAAAATTATATATCTAATATAAATTTAATATGGAGAAAGATTATAGATGTTTTTAATTAAATTATTTTAAAAATTATATATATATATATATATCATGGTGAAAATGTGGTTAAATAGTCTTACTTTGTGTTTCATACTAAATATCATAATGAATTAAATTATTTTTACTTACATAATAAATAACTTTAGTTTATAATTAAAAATTAAAATCCATTATATACTATATTATGTATATATTTTCATAGTATATTTTAGTTTGTTAATGTATAATTGATTAATCTTGTAGTAGTAACTATAATAAATATTATGTTAAACTTAATACATTTTTTAATTATATAATAATATACTAATTAGTTTTATTTATAAGAATACTAATAAAGCTAATTTGTATAGATTTGTATTTAATAAGGAAATAATACAAATTTAAAGATGTGATATTAATAAAAATATAAAAATGATTTTAATAGGGAGAATATTTGTATTAGAATAGATTGAAATCATGTTTAATTATTTTAAAAATAATTAAATAAAATTTTAAAAAATTTAGCTACGGGGATTCCCGTCTCTAAGTTGTAGCGACGGGAACCCCCGTCACTAGATTTATAAAAATAATGATATATTAAAATTTTAAAATCTAGCTACGGGATTCCCCGTCGCTAGAATTAGCTACGGGGAACCCCGTCGCTAGTCCCGTCGCAAGATTTTCCGTCACTATTTCTGTCGCTAGTGGCGACCCGTGTCGGTCCCGTCGCTAGAATGGACTTTTTTTGTGTGAAAGATGGGTAATCTATTAATTCAGGACTTGAAAGATGAAAACTATTAATCCAGGACCCAGAAGATGAAAATTATCAATCCAGGACCTCAAAAATCACGAATTTTAATTTTCTTTTATTTTTTTAATTAATTTTATATTAATTTTCAATGAAAATTTCTTTATTAATTATCTATTAAATCCAATAAAGAAATTGTTAAAATTAATTAAAAAATAAATAGAAATCAAAATTTGTGATTTTTGAGGTCCTGGATTAAAAATTTTCAACTTTCGGGTCCTGGATTGAGAGTTTTCATCTTTCAGGTCCCAAATCGATAGATTACCCATCTTTCAAGTCCTGAATTGATAATTCTCCTAAAATTAATTATATAACACTTTGCTTATAAATGGAAATGTGAATTTTCATTTATTTTCCTTTTTTTTTTTGTAATTGTCCTGACCATGCAAAAAATTTATCTTTCTATTATCTATTTGCATGTGTATATTGTTTTAATAATTAAAAAAAAAAAAATGAACACAACATAATCCAAACAAATAATATCACCAATTAAAAAAAAAATCCGCCTGGTAGAATAACTAGTTTTGGTCATAGCAAATTCTAAGAATACACACACACACTTACACACTATACATATGATTCTGGAACTTTTTCGTAGTGCATGTCTCATAATGGTTCATTTTAATGAAACTATATAGAAGATTAGGAGATGAGATCCTCTATTCATCATTTGGTATTCCAACTCATATTCGATGATTAAATTTATGATTTTAATAATAGATATTATAAAAATAAAAAATAAGTATTTATATTTATCAACAAAAGATTGATGAGATTAAAAAAATTATTAATCGCAATCATAATTATAAAATAATAAATATTTATAATCAATCATTAACTAAAAATTCAAAATGAAATACTAAAAAGTAAATATAATTAAACCATAATCAGTAAAATTAATCCTAATTAACAATTATAACATTAAACTAAAGAACGAGAAATTGAAATTAATGAAAAAATGAAATGAAAATTAATAAATTTGATGGTGATAAAATAAGGATTTAATACTAAATGTGGAATAGATGACCATACATGCAATAAGTATGAGGAGATACTATCAAACAAAAGATTCAAAATGATGGTCTCTTAGCTTAAAGAAATAATTAATGAATGAATCATCCCTCCTCCCAAAAAAAAAACCTTGAAGCAACAATATAATATTGGAACAAAGAAAACAAAATAAGAAAGAAAAACTGTAATAAAAGAATATCCAAAAAAGGGGAATTTCCTCGATCAATAATGACAAAATGGTTTATAATCTTCTTCTAGCATGTAAACAATTATCTACAAAACTCAAATCACAAACTATAATACATTTAGAAGAACAAGAACCCAACAGCAGCAGCGGCGACGACGGCGGTGGAGACCTTCAAGGAGGAAGCGCCTTCCGCGGGGTGTGTATGATCTGCAGCTGGTTCAGCTCCGTCGCCGGGAGCGGCAGCGGCCGGAGCAGGTGAGAGATCTATGGCGGAGGAGCCGTCCGCCGCCGGGGATGGCGAAGATGAGGGCTCCTCCACCGGAGAGTTCACCGGTGAAACAGGTGATTTCGGGGCGGCGGCGGCATTGGAGGGTGACGGCCGAGGGGCTGAGGGAGGGGTGGTGGCAGAAGGCGTGGGGGCTACAAGAGGGGAGCCGACTTTTCTAGGGGACGGCACGGGGGTGGCCACTGGCTTCGACGGAGCGGTGGCTGGCGATGATGACGGAGACTTGCTGGGTGATATAATGGGTGGAACCGCGGCGGTGGAGGCGGCGGCGGCGAATATTATTGTGAGAGCAAGAGCAGCAACTTGGGGTGCCATTTATTTGAATATTTTTATTGTTCAAATATATGTTCTCTCTTCTTCTCTGTTTAATATTAGAGAAAGATTTAATAATAAAACAATATATAAAGTAGGTCACTAAATTCGTGAAAATTTCAAGTATAACGTGTATTATTTATTCGTGGATCATAGTTCGAACATTTACCTACTTTAACGGTCAATGCCATTTTTTTTTGTACTTTAATGATCGATGCCAAATTTTTTGTATAAATATAGTAAGAGAAATGGTCAAGTTTTGTCTAGAAAATGGTAACTATTTTGGAGTAACTGGATTGGAATTTTCTGTTATACCATATATGTTATATTTCATGTTACACTTTTAAATTATAAATTTTTATTATTTTTTTTTTTCAATTTTTTGTGTGATTTAGCTTAATTTTATGATTATTTTTAAGGTTCACCCCATCCAATTAGGGTTTATAATTATTTTTTAATATTTAATTTTTTATTTCTAATTAATAATTCATTATTATAGTTTATTTTTTTAAAATTATGTTTTATAATTTTTTAATTTATTTTTTTGTTGATAAATGTTGAATATGATAATTTATGTTATAATTAATTTTATTTTATAATAAATATAGTTAAACTCATAAATTTGATAATGAAACACGGAGTGAAACACAAAAAAATATACCAAGACATTTCAACCCGGAGTGCCTAGTGCTCTAGATTGTCTAGCTGGTGCCTAGATACAACATATCTAGATTTTTTTTTATAATATATTATCAAATAATATTATTTTTTTAAATGAGATGTATAAATAGTAAAAAGAAAACAACCCAAAACCTAAAAATCTCAGATACCACAAACTGATAACTCAAGGGACTGGGGCCTCATCAAAACCCATATGGAAAACCTAGAGAGGGAAAAACCATATGGGAAAAAGAGTACCCCTCTAAGCAAAACGAAAGTATCCAGGAGAACAAAAATCTCTAGAAGCAGCATCCAAAATACAAGGGATACTAGAAAACCAAAAACCAGGAGAAACAATAGACGAGGCTAAAATATCAGCTACACTATTTCCTTCTCTATAAATATGAGAAACACAAAAATGGATACCGTCAATGAAATCCAAAACACATTTCCAACGCGCTTTGAGCATCCAAGGGACCTGTAAACTCCGAGAAGATAACAAATTAACCACATAGATAGAGTCTGCCTCTAGCCAAATAAAGTCCAGAGACAAACTATTCGCCCACTCCAAAGCCACCAGCACCGCCAATAATTCAGCCAGAAAAGCAAATCCGATACCTTCATCCGTGTGAAAGCAACCAAAAACTGACCCATCTGAACGCCTGAAAACCCCACCAGTCGCCATAACCCCAGGAGCTCCCCGAGAAGAACCATCTGTATTAATTTTGATCCAACCTGTCGGAGGAGGTCTCTAACTAACCGAAATGATCTGCTGTGGTGGAGCGGGACACGGATCCACCTTAAGGGCTTTTAAAGTTAACAAATCACCAACATTATTTTTCATAAATCCACGACACCCACGCATAAAAGCCAACTCCCGAAGCAAAACCCGGATAGCGGAAATAATGATATAAGGAGTGGGCACCAACTCCTCATAGAACGCCTTGTTCCGGAAAGTCCATAAACTCCAAATCGCCGTGACAACTGCCGTCTTCCATAACATCAGGAGCTGCGAGCTAAAAGTACAGTTCATAAACTGCACATAGGCCTCGTGAATTGAGTACGCATAAATCTCTTCAATATGAAAAATATCAAAAATCCAGCGCCAAACCATCTTGGCCAACGGACAATGCCAAAATAAATGATCCATCGTCTCCTTGTCACCCCGGCACAGAACACACATTGTAGGACCAATGAATCCATGAAATGAATCCATGGTAGGCATCCGAGATAGCAATAGCCGCCAATTAACCAAGGAACGACGAATCGGAATACAAGAATTCCAAATCCAACGGACCCATTTAACCGTAGGAAAGTGGACTCTCGTATGAAGACGTGCTAATTTAGCCGTGACCGTGCCATGCAAAGATTTTGTCCAAACCCGTTCATCCTGCCCCAAAGTAATTGGTATTCTCAAAATATCATGCATGATATCCGGATAATTAGCCACAAACGAAGCAGTAAACCTCCAAACACCATGCTCCAAAAAATCCCCAACAGTATCAGAAAACTTAGCATGCACATCAACAGGAATATTTAAACGATCAGCAAGCACATACCCAAGCCAATTGTCATGCCAAAAATCCACTTTAGAACCACAGCCAATAATGCAAAAAGACTCCCGTACAAGAGATTGAACATGATTTCGAATTCCAGGCCAAATAGAGGAGCATGCAACTCGCTTACCCTGACACGGCGACGACATAAATCTGGACCGAATCACTTGCATAGCTGAATTATCCACATTAATCAAATTCCAAGCTAATTTCATCAACAAGCTCTTGTTAATCTCTTTGAACGAAGAAACGCCCAACCCTCCTTCCTCCACAATTGCACAAGTTCTCGCCCAATTTACGGACGTATATGAGCGAACATTAATATCCCCTTTCCAAAGGAAATTATGAGCTGCAGCATCAAGCTTTTTCACCAGGGAGACAGGCCAAGCGTAAACCATCATCGAATGTATTGCAGAACTCGTAATCACCGATTTAATCAAGCATAATCTACCCGCCATAGATAGAACATGCCCATTCCAGCGATTAAACTTGAGAAGAATCTTATCCGCAAGGCTCCGAATATGGCTCACTCTTGGAATACCAACAAAGAGAGAAACACCAAGATAAATGGTGGGAAAAGAGCCAACTGTAAATCCCAACGAAGAGGCAACATATCGGCGAACCCATTTTTTGACACCAATACCATAAAACACACGAGACTTCAGCCTACTACAAAGTTGTCCCGAAAGCTTAGCATAAACATCAATAATCTCCTTCAAAGCCTTCACATTAGATTTGGTAGCTTGACAAAAAATGAAAACATCATCCGCATATAAAATATGCGTAGTGAAATCAAAACCACGGCTATAAGACATAGGCTTTAAACTTTTATGAAGCACGGTGTTAGAAAGGAGATAACTAAGCATCTCCTCGGCAATCCCAAATAACAAAGGCGAGAGAGGGTCACCCTGTCGAACTCCACGAGAGCACTCAAAGTAGCCACAAGGCGAGCCATTAATTAATACCGATAATCTAGCCGAAGTCAAAATACCAGTAATCCAAGAGCAAAATTTAGCCGGGAATCCAAATGACCTTAACACCCGATTGAGGAAAGGCCATTGAAGCGTGTCAAAAGCTTTAGTAATGTCAACTTTTATCGCCATATTCCTTCCTGCATGAGTGCGATTAAGAGTATTGACACCCTCTGAAGCAAGGAAAATAGCCTCATGAATGTGACGACCTTGAATAAATCCGTACTGTTGCGTAGTAACAATCTTCGCAACAACCGCATTTAAACGAGTAGCCAACACCTTCGTAAAAATTTTAAATAGGAAGTTACTTAATGCAATCGGTCTAAATTCCTCCACCATTAAAGCCCTCTCCTTCTTCGGAATCAAAACCAAAAAACTCGAATTCAAACCCGGAGGAAGAATGTCGAACGAGAAAAATTCCACCACAGCTCTGTGTACGTCAACGACAATAATATCCCATGATTCATGAAAGAATTTACCCATGTAACCATCTGGCCCCGCTGCACTATTAGCATCCAAAGCAAGAACCGCAGAATGAACTTCCACCATAGAGGGAATTGCCGTGAGGTTTTGAGCTTGCTCATTAGTAATCAACTTATCCACCAACGACAAGTCCATATTGCACTCCCCAGAATCAGAAAACAAATGTTTAAAATAATTGACAACATGGTCAGCAATTCTGAACGGATAAAAAACTAGCTCTCCATTAATTGACATAACATCCATAGCGGCCTTAGCCCTTCTGGCCCGAATCCTTGCATGAAAAAATTTAGTGTTGCGATCCCCGTCATTAAGCCAATCAATACGACTCTGTTGCTGTAAATGGGAAGATTCAACAAGAAAAAGATTATTAATATCCGCTTGATAAGCAATTTCTTCATTCATTCTGTCATCCGAATAGCCATGCAACGAAATTTCTTCCTAGATGGCCTCCAACTTTTTACCCAAATCATCAATCTTAATGTTGAAATTACCAAAAACAGTAGCATTCCAATCCTTAAGCACTGCTTTCAGTCGTTTCATCTTAATCATCACCACCCTAATTTTACTCCAAGAATGAACCTCCTCCTTCCAAGATTCACGGACCAAGGACAAAAAAGATGCATGAGATGTCCACATATTCCAAAATCAAAAGGGCCTCGGACTAGACGACTGAGAAGCTTTACAAAACACCACCAAGGGAGAATGATCCGAACAATTACGCGGAAGAAGAGAAGCTGAAACAGTCGACCATGCATCATGAAAATCTTTGGAAACTAGAGCAAGATCAATTTTACTCTCGGTGACAGCAGGAAAAAATCTTCGGCTAGACCAAGAAAAAAATAATCCATTACTCTCAACTTCAGTAAGATCCAAATCCCCAATAAAGTTGATAAAATCATTGCAAGCTTGCGGTGAAGGTTTGGATTTCCCCCGACGCTCGTGAGAGCCCCGTATTGCATTAAAATCCCCAAGGATAATGAAGTTTCCCGAAAGAGTGTTCAGCTCATCCCATAACTAACGTCTCTTCAAGTACGAGGAGGAGCCATGCACAACAACAACTACTCCCGAAAAACTCCGCCAAACAAAATTAATCATGACACATTGATCCGACGAATGGAGGACCGTGGCTGAAGTATCTTTGCCAACAAAAATCCAAATATTAGAACTTCGAAGCCCTCTACTATTTTGAAAGATCGGAACCATATTTAAAGACTGCCAATAAGAAGATGCAATTTTATCAAAATGAGCCCTAGGCTCTATGATACCAAGCACTTCAGGTTTAAAAGCCTGAACATGAATACGTAGCATATTCCGGGAGACCTCCGTTCCGATCCCGAAAATATTCCACGTGAGTAAATTCATTGAGACGATGCAGTTGAACGCAGGAGTCCCTCACCCCTGCCTCAGAATGATCACTATTTAAACCAGACACCTTCTCCATATTTTGCAATGCAAGAGTATCTGGTGGAGCAATAACATATTCAGCTAAGGCTGAATTAGTACTATTTTGATTCTCTTCATCACTGGAAGGATTCAATCTCTCAGAACGTCGCAGCTCCTTCACGGGATGATTTTTCCTTTTTCCATACATCCTCTTGAGAGGGGCAGATGTCTCCCATTTTTCCCCAGAATCAACTGCATGCATCTCTCCCTTATCTCCCGAGGCAACACCTTGCTCCGTTGCAATCACTGGGACTGAATCTACAACTGCATGTTCAACATGCTCTGACCGAGAAACCTCATCATCCACCTGAGCACCTTCATGCATGGGCTCTGACAACGAAGGGCCATCCAGAGTATTAATTTGATCCAACTGCTCAACAACAGGCTCTTGTCGCATATCTTTCTCTTTGAAACCATGTACAGGGACAGAAACCCTCCTTTGCACACTCACAGCAGGGTCTGCAACATCCCCGACACTCCCAACTTTTTCCTGAACATTCCCCATAGCAGAAACACATTCCACACTCCCTGCAACGCCTTGATGCGGCAGAATATTAACTCCAGCATCAGAGCGGTTCTTGTTTGCCGGCTGTGTGACTGCCATCAAGACATCAAAGGCATTCGCAACTGGGACACTACCTCCATCATCTCTCGATTTCCCTGCAGCACCAAAGGCCTTAACAACCCATTCCTTAGTCGACAGAGCACCCTTAGGCTGAGATTTCCCTTTCTTGTTAGGAATTTCATCTATTCGGGCACTAGTCACCGCACCAACACCCTTCAAGTTATCCTTTGCCAGCTGAGACTTGGCACGACAATTACTCGTTGCATGACCAACAATCTGACAAGCACTACAGAAAAGAGGCAAACTCTCATAGTGCAAATCCACGAAAAAAGAGGCATCACCACGATCGATCATGACAGACGGCTGCAGCGATTGAGCCATATCAATTTCAATTAAAACACGCACAAAGTGCCCCACATTCCCATGCAAAGAATTCCCATCAATCTTGAGAGGCGTCCCGACTGAGCGTGCAATCTCCACCAAAACTTCCGCGTGCCAATATTCGATCGGGAGATTGTACAATCGAACCCAAACTTGAGCAAGAGTTGAGTTAATCTTGTACGGAGTGAAGTCTGGAACCCAATCACGAATTTTAAAGAGACCAGGGCGCAGATTCCACGACTGATTTTGCCTCGCCTTCAATTGATCATCCGCGCATGAAAATTGCAACGTAAAATAACCTTTCCCAAGCGATATCAAATTCCAATCCCTCGTGGATTCCCAAATCTTCTGCAGACGGGATTTGAGATCGAAAGCAGACCACGGCTTGTCTCCTTTGAGCAGGATTAAATGTCCAATTAAAGAGAATTGGAATTTGCGTAATTGCGACTGGTAAAGATCTTCCGGTATGGAAATAGAACTAAAATCGCCGCGCTTGACGGGATGGATACGCAACATGGATGTTGTAAACACGTCTGGATGTCGCTCAGGTATGGCAGAGTTCACTGCGGCAGCGTAGGAACCCTCATGCTTCAAGATCGGCAGAGGTGAAACTGAATTAGGGTTCGCGATATTAGGAATCGCGAAGTTAGGATTTGTGATAGTATGAGGCAGATTGGCTGAATTTTCCAAATTTCATGAGGATAATTTGGATGTATCGATGTCCAATGATCGTGAGGATTCATTGGGCTGTGGATTGATGCCGGAGAGCGGCAGATTGGACATGAGCAGCGAGGTCTTTTAGAAAGAAATTCTAAAAGACATGAAACTCTGCTTGCAAATTCGTAGTCCAATCTATCAAATAATATTATTTAAAGCATAAGTTGAATCTTAGTATGATGGTTAAGGGGTCCAACAACCTTTACCTTGCAGTTTGCCGCTCCGACTTTTTTCAAAAAGAGCTCCAACCTACCGTTACCTTTATCTGTTTTCTAAAGGGGATGAATAGTACCCCTTTATATGTAAAGAGTACTATTCCCTTCATTTAACACTCATTTTTACAGTTTTTGTATTTTTTTTATTTTATTTTATATGTAAAGTGTACTAGCTTTATTCTTTAATTTTTATTAATATAATAATGTAAATCATGTTCACAAACATGCTCAAATACATTCTTCGATCTTTAATCAGATTGCCAGCGGAATGTTCATATCATAATGTCCAGAGCATGGTCTTCAAAACTTGAAAAACCAAAACATTTGTGTTCTTCGAATTGCGTGCCATAAAGATCATGACAATCTAAAAACAGTTAGTGCTGAATGATGACACTAACAATCTCCCCCTTTATCTTTATCTGTTGGCAAATAAGCTCCATGTTTTTAAAGAACACAATTTTCATCTGAAAGATCATGTACCTTAAAGAATTCTTAAATGTTCTTATGAACATCATATGATCCTACTATTTTTCACTCTTTTATCAGCATGTGTTCTGCTCTGTTGTATTTTATTTTTTTATCATATTCTTTTTCTATCAGCAGTTTAATTTTTTAGCAGACATAATGATCATAAAACTTGCAGATAAAAACATCTGTTTCAAAAGATACAATATCAATGAATTGATATGACAGAACATAAAGAAAAAGATCTTGTAAAAACATGAGTGCAAGATAAAACTTTCAAGGGAAATTTAAAAATGATCTTGGCATTTACCCCCCTATTTACCACCGAGAAAGGCAAATGAGTAAAAAGAAAACTACTCGGATTTGTCACATGTTTCTTCTTCTTCTTCTTCTTCTTCTTCTTCTTCTTCTTCTTCTTCTTCTTCTTCTGATCCTCCTTCTTCATCATCATCACCATCTTCCTCTTCAGCCTCCTCTTATTCATCATTTGCCTCTTGCTCTTCATCTACAGTTTTCTCTTCTTCTGCAGCTTCCTCTTCTACAACTTCTTCTTGATCATCATCATGTTCTTCAGCCTTTGAGACAATCTGTGAAGATCTCTCTTAAGTGGCAGCTACGACAGTACTTGTACGCTTATGCAAGCTATGAAGATTATCAAGTACATCAGCTGCTAAGGAGGAAAAAGCTTCTCCAGATGAAAGTTCAACAATTAGAGATTGAATATTCATCTTCTCAGAGGTATGCTTAGATATCAATCGAGCATGGAAATCCAGACTATTTTTCAGAAATTTGAGCACTGATTCTTTTGGTGAAGACTTCTCAGCAGATGCATCAACACCTTTCTTCGATGCAATGAACTTCTTGAACTGAATGCGCAAATGATGATCACCAATTTGAGGAGCAACTTTGATGACTAGAGGATTCTTGGGAGGCATAACTCTGTCCGTCTTTATAGAGACATTCTTCTTCTGTTTCTTGATGATGCTATATATGAGTGAAGGATAGCACAAAAGACCTTTGACCACAGTGGACTTTGCACTACTAACCAACTTCTCAAACACAAACACTCGATAGTTGAATTTCTTTCTAGTTCCTAAGTGGAATAGAAACCTTTATTGAGCTTGTGTACTGTAGCCCCGTTTTTGGTTGGCATCCAATTATGGATCATGATGCGAAATACAGCACCATACTTCTATGACAGCTTTGAAGATGGAATTTTCTGAGGATTAGAGGGCCATTTGGTATAGATGCCCTGGGTCAGTTCTTCAGCAACCACCTCCCAGTTATCTATCTCTTCCAACTCCCCCTCAACCGAGAATTTCAAAAACTCATTGATGAGTTCTGGTGAGAAGTCCATCATCTCTCCTCTGACAAAGACTTTATGAAAGTCTTCTGAGTCAGGATCATCTACTTCTTTGGTTAGGTTACAATAAAACTCAGATACAACTAATGGAACAAACTCGTGCATCCTTTGCACAGTTCCTAACAGACCCGCATCTTTCAACAAAGAGTAAATCCCAGTAACAAGAAGGGTATCTTTATCCACCTTTTCAGCAATCAGATACCTCTTTTTCATCTTATCCCATAACTTAACATGCATTGTAGAATGAAAGAGAGCATGTTTAGAGATATCTGGCAAATGAATGATCTATTTGAGATGATCAACATCATGTTCACTGGACTCAAAGTGAACACATTCAGGTACATGCTTGGGATAAACAGACTTCTTGGCCTTCTTTGATGGACGGGCACTTGTGATAACTTTCCTCTTCTTCTGAGATGGTGCTGTGTACAGTGGTATGGCTGATGTTCTACTTCTTGTGATAGAAGTTCTTGGAACTAGTTTAACCACTTCAATAGAAGACTTCTTTCTGGGAGTCTTCTTCTTCACAAGTGATTCAGTAGAAAATAAATTGACCTCATATTATGTGCTTGCCAATAACTTTTCTTGAGGTGGAATGTGAGTCTTTTCAACAAACTCTGAGGAAGAACTTTGTGCTTCAACTTTCTCTTCTGGATCAGCAACCAAAGGTCGTTTGATGACCTTTTTTCCTTTTGCAGTAGCTAGAACCTTCATCTTAGTGCTCAGAGAAACATCATCCTCCTTTGAAAATATCTTCTCCTTTGGTAGTAACTGGTTGTTCTGATGTTGTCTTCTAAGGTACAAACTTCTCTGATGTAGTCTTCTCTGCAATAGTTTGTTCAGCAACATGTACCTCTTTCTGTACAGGTACATCTTCAGGCACAACTTTAACATCAACAGTAGGACCCTTCTCTTTCTGAAGGCGCTTGAGCAACAGATGCTGTGATGATCTTCTTCGTTGAAGGGGTTGTAGTCTTCTTTGGTTTCTTGACTGGAGAACCCTTTGTTCTTGCCTTCTTTGCAGCAGCTTTCTTATTCACATTGTAGGAACTTGCTGCTTGCTTCAACAGATCATGAAGTGAAAGATTTTAAGTCTTTGTCTTCTTTGCAGAAGATGTGGCTTCTGGTTCTTCTTCCTCCATATCTTCTTCTTCTTCATGGAATTCTTTTATCATCTCTTCAGTTTCCTTGCTGGAGGATTCGTCATGAAGTTCTTTCTAAACAGGTCTCTTATACGAAGATTCTCCACGAACTTGTCTATCAAACTCATCTTCTTCATTAAACTGATCCTGAGGTTTGGAAATATGTGACTTTTCCATACCTCATTCTGGGCTTAACAACCTTTTTAGGTCGGACAAGTTTTCTTTTGGGTGTCATTAAATAGAATAGAACATAATTTCTTGAGAAGAGCAAAGAGGGTAATGGCAAAAAGAATGGAAAGATGAGATATCAGAAAATAAGAGAGTGAAACTCAAATTCAGAAACTTTAGAACAACTAAATGATATCTCTAAATGGCTATGCGTATATATAAGAGAGTACTCCATTCAAGAAGTGTAACAGCCCGGTCCCGAGATAGAGATTAAAAAATGGGGACGGGGTGTTATTAAGGGATTAATATCAAAGACGGAAGATTAACAAAGAAGGTTTATGAATGGAGTCATACTTTCGAAAGATAGGTGATGATACTCGAGTTTACTTGATTAAGAAGGAAAACATGCTTAGTGAAATGAAAAGACTAACTAATCAGATACCAACAAGCATAGACTCATTCATAAGTCAAAGCAAAATAACAGATATCAACGTGCACAAACCTCTTCATAGGTGAAAGGAAAATATACTCGAAAAATAAGAATAGAACTAAATATGCATTACTTATATATATAGATAATCATGTCTGGGAAATATTCATAGAAACTCGATAAACATAATATAACTTAGGAATTATAAAGAGTGTATGAGAGTAGCAGAAATATCATGGGATTTCAAAAGAAGCTTATACTATAACAAAACAATCTTGGCAGCCAACCCACATCCACAGCCACCAACATCCTCAATATCTCAACCTAAAAACATTTGAAAAAGAGGGGCATGAGCACTAATGTACTCAGTGGGTTTTAACAAAACACTTTAATAACTTCAAAGATATCTAATGATTAACTGACAGTATATGGAGAGCAAAATGCAAAATCCTTCTCCATATCCGTAAAACCTTTTCTTTACTTTTGGACCCATCCTGGCTCAAATCTGATGTCAACTGCACCCTTAGACATGCCTTAGAACACAAGAGGGGTTACCTCAAATATCCTTATGAGTTTGCGAGGGATAAACCCAGCAGTGACTCACCTAATGATCAAAGATCACAAGTCCTCTAAGCTCAATTCCTGCTTAAGTAAAAATGCTAAGTTTATTCCTTTCTTAACCTTGCTAACAAAACCAAACCTAGAGCAATGTCTTGGGCTAATCCTTTATTAGCATGATCTTGGCTTATAAGGGATTTATCACTACCCTAGAAGGTAATCCTGAACTATACGAGCCTTAGCCAAATATCAGCATTCAAATACAAGGAAATGAACGTACATAAACACGAATTACAACTAAAGACAATTCTAAATATCTCATGCTAAGCATAATTAACACTTAAACATTTCTAGCATATATAAACATGTTCGAGAGCTCAATTAATATATAATATCTTCCTTTCCTTCCTTTCTTGTACAGAGATCAATCAGGCAGAGCAAAATATTTTATTGGATATCTCATTTGCCCTAACATACTTCTAGAGATTATTAGCTCAAACTTTAGATGAGTATAGATTTACCCACCTCAACTACTGAGTGGAAGATGAATCAACAAGTTGATGATCCTTCTTTGAATTTCCACGGAGCTTACTATCTCCTATAAAAGTCGAATCATCGACTTAGCGGTCTCCTTCGAAGATTATAACAACTAATACAAAATTAAATACTATCTAACTCATTTACCCTTAACTAGGACTTAAACATAGATAACACGACTTTAGCACCTTTAGAAAACATGAGGGTTTGAAAGACTCGAGTTTAGAACACGATTGGAGACAAAACATGGCGGCAAAGGCCTTGCACGGGCCGTGCAAGCATAGCACGGGCCGTGCTAATTAATGGGGTGAGAACCAGACGTCCAGATTTTCCGACACGGGCCGTGCAAGCATAGCACGGTCCGTGCAAGCCCTAGCACGGTCCATGCTACCTTTGCACTGTCCGTGCTAGCTTTCCAGACTCACATCGTGAGTTCTGCATGGCTTTGCATGGGCCGTGCAACCCTTACACGGTCCGTGCTCTTTCACGAACCTCCAAAACTTTCGATCAAAGTATTGGTCAAGGCGTTACTTGTTCACCTCTCCCTTTCCTCGATGTTTTAAACTTCAAAACAAGGCTTAACACTTTGCAAAAACAAAGAGACGTACATGCTTTAATTTTGAAAAGAAATCGGTATTATAACGGAATAACACTACAATCCTCCTTGAGCACTTAGAAATAATGATGAAATCTTAAATATGAACTTGAACGGAACTTTAACGAACTAAACTAGACTAATTACGAGAAATAATGATGAGAACATGATAACAAGAATATCAACGAGAAATATAAACAGAAACACCAATAACTCGGAACTTCAACAAGAATCAAAATACTAAACTTTAGACGGAAATAAATGAATAATAATGAAGAACATGAAGAATACGAAGAACGGAAAGTAAATTCGGAATTTAAAAGACAAGAAAGGAAATGGAAATCGAGACTGATGAACAAGAATGGACGGAGTCGGGTGCGTCGAAAGAAGGTGGCTAGCTCGGCGTCTCGTCGAGTTGCAACGACGGCAGAGCCACCCGCTACAACCCTATGGTGCCCCTAGTACCTTCCCTCACTGCATCCCTTTTATGCCACTCTACTCGTCATCTCGGAGGAGAACTCACGGAGAGACTCCTCGCTCGACTAGAACTTCGACTTTCTCTCAAGCTCTCCATTCTCCAAAACTTTGGAAATGCAGTGAAATGGATGAAAATGAATGGAGGGGAGCTGTGCTATTTATAAATGTGGGGTTGCCTTCCTTGAGAAGCCACTCCAATGTAGGAACACTGCAAAAGTTACTCCGGGTACGGTTAAAAGCTGCTTTATTCGATGTCGAGGTCCAAATGACCTCAGGCACGAAATCTGAAAATACCAAGAGACTCGTTAGCTCGAATACTAGTGAACCAACCTGACTCATGATGAAGACGAGGTAGTCAGAAGAAAGCGAGCCAAGATTCTTTTTTCATAATTACTTTTTACTATTTACTCAGACTGACAGATTTTGCTCCTGAGCGTTCGATTGACTTCAAAATGGAAATCCGTGAACGCCAACAAATTTCTTGAGTCATTTCCCATAAGAGAGGCCTGACAGAATAAGACTCAGATAAACGAGAAGGATTTCATAAATTTCTCAAATCACGAACGCACGCAAAAGTTACTATTCATTCATCCTTTAAATACGTTTTTCATCACTGGAAACTCAAATGACTTCATAATAAAATTTCAGGAACACCGGCACACTCTTTGAGTTAAAAACTTTTTAAAAAGACCAAAATCGGCCATAACAGAGTTAAGATCAAATTTTCCAAAAAGACGATTCCACGAAAATTGACCCCTAAAGTCGTGACTGACATCTGACTTCACTTAACCTTATTTAAATTTCTTCCTTAACTAATTAATTACTTATTAAGAATCCTCTAAACATTATCTAAAAATCTAGGGTGTTACAAGAAGTGATCTTAGGTATCCATTAGATTGAGAATTTAGAGGAAAATCCCAGAAAATCAAAGATGATGTTTGTGAGTCAGAACTTGCCATTGACAAAGATATACATAGAAATTTGAAAATTGTTCATGTCCATGATGATAAACACTTATATGAATGTTCAGACCCTTTTTGCAGGAAAGATTCTTTCCTGCTGAGTGTGAAACAAACACACTCATATCCCTTCTCTTGATTTACTGAATCAAGCAAACACCAAGAGATGCTCTTAGTTTCTCAAATGGAGCAGCATCTAATCCCTTGGTAAATAGATCAATAAGTTGATCTTCTATTTTCACATGTTCAATCCTTAGAACTTCTTCTTCAACTAGCTCTTTGATGTAATGATGTTTGATATCAATATGTTTTGTCCTTGAATGTTGAACATGATTATTTGATATATTGATACCACTCATGTTGTCACAATACATGATAGGTGTATCATGAGCTACTTCATAATCTTTCATCATCTGCATCATCTAAATTATCTAAGTAGAGCTGATTCATATTGCTATATATTCAGCTTCAGTAGTTGATAATTGTTAGGAAAAACTATCAAGGAACCTCTAGAAAAGGTTTTGATGAGATGTCAAAACTATTCAAGCTGTAGATCTGAGCTGACCAATCCAAAGCATCAAAGAGGAACTCAATTGAAGCTGAAGTCAACCAAACTAAAAGTACGGTCTACCAGCTGTAAGGATACGCCAACACGTCAGAACTCAATTCAGCTGTGGATTCGAAGAGTCGAACCAGTTGAAACAAACTGACAGCTAAGTCAGCTGAGCTAAGGAAGAAAAGAATCGACTAGACTGAAGGAACTGATATGAGATCAGTTTAAGCTGAAAGACTGGAAGTATCCAACTGATGGCCAAACTAAAGTGAACAGACAAATCAGCTAAAGGCCAGAACTGAAGTCAGCAAGTCTATGATTAGTCAGGCTGACAAGAGAACTTGAGAATGTTTAGCCAAACTAAACAACAAAGTTCAGAACTACCAACTGGAGCAATAACCGAACTGGAGGAAGAAGCTCAGAACTGCCAAATGGAGCAATAGTCGAACTGAGCTGACAAGCTCAGAACTGTCAACTGGAGCAATAGCTAAACTGAGCTGACAAACTCAGAACTGCCAGCTGGAGTCATAGCCGAACTAAACAAACAAGTTCAAAACTACCAACTGGAACTCAAAATTGCTAAAACCGAAGCTCAGAACTGCCAGTAAAAGAACCCTACAAGTTATTGCTCAACCGGTGAATCTTGGAATAAATGCTTCAACAGAAATTCTGGAATTAAATATCCAATGAAGATCGATTGGCAAAGAAACGGCTACTTCAAAAGCTCCAGTGATCAATAAAGACCATCTGCCATTGATGAACCAACAGAGCCATCGATCAATGGAACTCAACGGTCATAAAATCACTCCTCTATAAAAGACGAGTGAATCAAAGTTTTAAAACAACTCTTGCCTCCCAGACTTTTCACAATACTTATTCTTGAAGCCTTCATTCAAGCAGAGCTTTCTTTCTACCTCCTAGCTCAAGTTCAGCATTTTCTAAAAACTGCGAGAGTCCAACTAAAAAGAAGAATTCAAAGAGTCAAAACATTCAGCCAGCTTTTGATAAACCAGCCAGGGCAGCCTTCTCAGTTTCAGCAATACAACGATCAACTACTCAGCTCAATTGAAGGAGCACATCAGTTGATACCCCCTGTTCAAGACTAACCTTTGGAAGATCGAAAAAGATCTAAAACCTTGTAAAGACATCAATAGCACCTACCTTCCTAGCGAGCAGTTAGGGACTTCAAGTGTGACCCGTCGACCCGCTGAGGTAGCGAACAGTTATCAGGTTCAACCAACTGTCCTTCATTATGTAATTTGTAAAGAAACTCAAGTTATATAGTGAAGTTGCCCTTCTGCAGAAGGAAGAGAGGACGTAGGAGTTTGAGACTTCGAACCTCTATAAATCATTTGTGTGCTGTACTGTTTTGATTACTTGCATATCTTTGAACTGTACACAAGCTCATACAATCTGCACTCAAGTTGTCCAAAGTACTTACTCTAACTGTGCCTAGATAAGTTTCTAAGCGAGTCAAGGGCCCTTATTATTCCGCAATTGAAGCAAAAGTTTTAATCAGTTTATTCACCCCCTCTCTAAACTGATATCGACTCGCCCGGGACCAACAAGTGGTATCAGAGCGGTTGATTCTAAGGATCAGGCGTTTCTGCGGATCAACTGAATTAGATCTACTTATCTGTGCTAACATCTCAAGCTATGGGAAACCATAAGCTACCTTTGTTTTCAGTTGAGAATTATGATAATTGGAGCAGGTGAATGAATGCGCATCTCTGCTCGATTCATGAGAATATGTGGAAAATTATAGAAGATGGTCTAATCATTATCATGATGGACAATGATGCTCACATAGTTAATATCAATCAACCAGCAAGGATCCCAAAGCCAACTAGTCTTCTCACCAGCGAAGAGAAGAAGTTGAAGAATCTAGAATTTGTGGCTCAAGCTGCACCATTTCAAACTCTAGATGAAGACAGAATAAAGGACACAAAGAATTGTACAACTGTCAAGGAGATATGGGACTTACTAGCAGATCTATGCCAAGAGTCCGAAGCCATCAAAAGAAACAAGCTCCAACTAGCAGTCGACAGATATGAGTCCTTCAAAATGTAGCCAGAAGAGTCCATCTCAAGCCTTGAAACCAGATTTCTAGGCATCATCAGTGAGATGACCAACCTAGGGAGAAGTTATCCCAATTCTGAGATGAATTCCAAAGTTTTGGATAATCTCACTGAAGAATGGGACATGAAAGTGATAGCTACAAAAGAATCAAGAAATCTAAATAGCATCACTCACAGAGAATTGTTTGGCTCTCTCAAAGCTCATGAGTACAGTCTAAACCGGAAGAAGGAAGCATTAACATCATCGGCTCAAGATGCAGCCTTTTATGGTGAAAGGAACCAGTTCAGAGACACTCGAGAAAGGAACAACTTCCGGCCCAGGAGCTCACCAGCTAGAGAAAATCAAGGCGGATATTCATCCGAATGAAAAAGAGAAACAACCGAAAAGAAGGAAAACTTAATTGAAGACATCAATGATCAAATTCAGACATTTACCAGGTTGTTAGAAAAACTAAAGAGAGTTCGGGATAAACAATTAGTTCCACCTCAAACTGATGAAATCCCAAAAAATGAGATAACTCATCAACTAGCTGAACGATCAGCTGAACCGTTCAGGGGTGGCAATCGAAATCTAGGAGAATGCTTTCATTGTCACAAACAAGGACATTACAGATATGAATGTCCCGAACTCCCTGAAGACAAGAAAGCCAAAGTGAAGAGAAGCTTCTTCAAAAGGAAAGCAATGGTTGCAAACTATGAGAATGCCGTGCTAGACGATTCAGACTATCCATCTGGAATTGATTCTGACGGCTACAGCTCAGATGATGAAGCGCTATTTTGCCTCATGGCTGACAATGATGAAGAAGTTAGTACAGCTGATTCTCAAACCTCATTCTATCACATTAATGAAGCAACAGTCTCTAGCAATGAACTTGATATGAAACTTATGATGCTAGAAGATCAATTAGCTTCAATATCCTACTTGCATGTTGAACTGAAAGATGAAAATGATGAACTGAGAAATAGAGCTAGAAAACTGAGCATTGATCATGAAAGAATAAATTATCTTGAGTCTCAGTTTGTGGAATTTGAAAAGTTGAAACTAAGAATTGTTGACCTAGAAGCTGAGAATCAAAAACTCAAGCAAGAGATCCATGAGAGAGAAAAAGTAACTCTTAAGTTCAAAAAGGGATCTCAAACTCTAGATGAGATATTAAATCATCAGAGAACTGGAACCAGCATCACATGGCTAGGATATAGCAAGTTCACTGCCTTAGAGAAAGGAAAATCAATTGCTCAACCTAGTAATAAAGGAATCATAAAAGGATTCACCAGGTCAATTCATGATCACCCAGCTGAGCCAACTAAAGGCAAAGGAATATTGAGAAATCCTCAAACTCAACCCAGACAATTCAGTCAATTCTCCCAACCAAAAACACTAGGTCAACTGAAGCCAAAATTCCAGCCAAGACCAACAGTTCACTCAAACCAATCCATTCATTCAAAGCCTTCAGTTCAACAAAGACCACATGCTCAACACAGAATGCTCCCAAGGCAAACCGATAGATCAGCTCACTTTAGAAAGAAAAATCAGTTTAGATCTCAAGCATATCTTACCAAGAAGTTCAATCAGAACACCTATAGGAAAGATCAAAGAAACTCGTTTGAACCCTACCATCACTATAATGAGTACCTGGATTCTAGAAATGAACCAAAATGGTTCAATCCAATAAACTGGAAACATACAAGGTACTGGCCTGATCATAGAACTCAAAGGTCTCAAGACCAAAGCATTTTAGTTGAATTGTTTTATCCAACTAACTCTCAACGTAGGTACCACTCAACTGATTCAAATCAGAATAGAAGAGTTGAGAGAAAATCTAAACTGATCAAGCGATCGAAATCAGTTGGATCTCTGAATGATAAAAAACTGAAAGTTTGGCAAGTTTGGATTCCAAAGAGCTTGATGTATCAACAAGCACCCGATATGAAATGGGTCCCTAAATGCTAATCCTTGTTTTTGCAAGATAAGAGCATTCTATCTATGAAAAAAACTAGAACACAAACTGCTCAGCATCAGCCAGCTGTGCGACAATGGCTACTTAGTTGACTTCACCAAAAACTCCTGTAACATTAGAGACAAGTCAACTGGAGTAATTCTTCTCACTGGCATAAGTAGAGGTAACATGTATATTGTTGACTGGTCAACCGACTACTCAGAAGCTTGGTTTCTTTTAAAGGGATCAACTGAAGCAAGCTAGCTATGGCATCGATGATTGAACCACCTCAACTTCAAAACAATCAACTACCTAGCCAAGAAAGAGCTGGTTGAGGGGATTCCCAAGGAGATATATAAGAGAACAGGTGTGTGTGGACCATGCCAAAAAGGGAAGCAAGTGAAGTCATCCTTCAAGAATAGGAGTCATCCACCAGGAACAACTGATTGCCTCCAACTGCTACATATGGATCTGTTTGGCCCAGTCAGACCACAGACACCAAAAGGCAAAAGATTCACTCTTGTAGTAGTGGATGATTTCTCAAGATATACGTGGGTGGAATTCTTAAGAAGCAAAAATGAAACTTATGACAAGCTAACGACGCTAATCAGAAGGCTACAAACTGAAAAAGAAAGATCAGTTCAAAGGATTCGCTCCGACAATGGAACTGAATTTGTGAATCAACAAATGATCAGTTTTCTCAGCCAACTTGGAATCACTCATGAACACTCAGCTGTAAGAACCCCACAACAAAACGGTGTAGTTGAACGGCAAAACCGAACGCTTAAAGAAGCAGCTCGAGCAATGATAGCTGATGCCAACATAGCTGAAGAATATTGGGCTAAAGCAGTCAACACAGCTTGCCACACTCAAAATCAAAGTGCAATCGTCGCCGCACATGACAAAACACCCTATGAGCTGTATAAGGGTCGTAAGCCTTCCATCTCATATTTGAAAGTATTTGGCTGTAAATGTTATATTAACAATAATGGCAAGACTCAATTGAAAGCTTTCAGTGCTAAAGCTGATGAGAGAATATTCCTTGGGTATAATTCACCTCATGCACAAGCTTACAGAGTGTTTAATAAATGAACTCTTGTTGTAGAAATAACATGTCATGTGGTATTTGATGAATTTGTTAATGAGTACAGGAATAAAGAAACAATAGACACATCAGTTCAAGTACTACCTAGTGAAACTGAGAACTCGCAGGACTATGTGGATCACATTGTTCCAGAGCGGCTTGAAGTTTCACTAGAAGAAGGTGTTGAAACTGGTACTAAACCAGTTGAGAACAATATGGTCAATGAAGACACAAATCGTGCTGAGACCATAAACCCCACAACTGAAACAAGGGGAAGAACTGATGAAGATGCCGAACCAACTGATGAAAGGGTGACTGATGATGTTACCACAGTGGAACCAGCTGAAGCTATCTTGCCCAAATGGCTCTGAAGCCATCCAACTGACAAGATAGTTGGTGATCCAAGAAGTCGAGTTCAAACCAGAAGTTCAACTGAGCATGCATTATTCACATGCTTCATATCTCAAACAGAACCAGCAAACGTCAAAGTAGCCTTAGAAGATTCAGATTGGATCATGGCTATGCAAGAAGAACTGAATCAGTTCACAAGAAATGACGTATGGTTTCTTGTCGATAGACCAAAAACTCAGAAAGTCATTTGTACAAAATGGGTTTTTCGCAACAAGCTTGATGAACAAGGTGTGATCACAAGGAACAAGGCAAGACTGGTAGCCAAAGGATACTCACAAAGTGAAGAGATCGACTTTGATGAGACATTCACACCAGTTACAAGATTGGAAGCCATTAAGACTGTTCCTAGCCTATGCAACTCACTTCAACTTCATAGTCTATCAAATGGATGTTAAGAGTACTTTTCTTCAAGGAATGCTCAAGGAAGAAGTGTATGTTGAGCAACCACCAGGATTTGAAATTAGGGATCAAGTCTTCAAGCTGAAGAAAGTCCTCTATGGATTGAAACAAGCTCCTAGAGCATGGTATGAAACTCTCACAACATTCTTGCTGAAAAATGGGTTTCATAAGGGAGTCATTGATCGAACTCTATTCCGAATAGAATGATCAACCGAGATCTTAATGGTTCAATTTATGTGGATGACATAATTTTTGGATAAAAAACTAAAGATCTATGCGCACGATTCGCTCAACTAATGCAAAGAGAATTTGAGATGAGCATGATGGGAGAAATGACATTGTTCCTAGGACTCCAAGTAAAGCAGCTGAAAGATGGGATCTTTATCAGCCAGGCCAAATACACCAAGGAGCTAGTCAAGAAGTTTGGAGTTAATAAAGGAAAAACTCTCAAGATTCCTATGAATACATCAATTCAGCTAACTCTTGATGAAGAAGGAGAATCAGTTAGCCAAACATGTTACAGAGGAATCATTGGGTCGTTACTTTATCTAACAGCTAGCCGACCAGACATCTCCTACTCAGTCGGTCTATGCGCATGGTTTCAAGCTAACCCAAAGAAAAGCCACCTTGAAGCAGCAAAGAGGATTATCATATCTCAAAAGAACCATAAATCTTGGAATATGGTATCCCAGAGATGACAGTTTGAGTCTAATTGGTTATTCAGATTCAGACTTTGGTGGATGCAAGATTGACAGAAAAAGCACCAGCGGAACATGTCAGTTTCTTGGAAGCAAACTGATATCCTGGTTTAGCAAGAAGCAGCACTCAGTTGCCACGTCAAAAACTGAAGCAGAATATGTAGCTGCGGGAAGCTGCTGTGCTCAGATACTTTGGATGAAGCAACAGTTGAAGGACTATAAAGTCGAAACTGAAGAAGTACCTATATTCTGTGAAAATAATAGTGCAATTGCAATATCTCAGAATCCAGTTCTACATTCAAGAACTAAGCACATTGACATAAGACATCACTTTATTAGAGATCACATCGAGAAGAAGGATATATGCATCAAATATGTCAACACGGAGAAGCAGATAGCTGACATCTTCACCAAACCATTGCCTGAGGCAAGGTTTATGGAGCTATGCATACAACTAAGGCTACTTGAGCTAATATCAAAGGATGAAGATGATCAACTGGAAGAAAAAGGCCAAGAAACCGTTCCAACTGAAGAGAGGAACTGAACCGAAAGGCTTCAACTCATCCGAATGAGTAGTTTATAACTGAAAAGTCGTTAAACTGATCAGCTGGACACATAAACTATCAGTTTGAAATGAAGCAAGAAGCTGTGCAAAGAAAGTAAACAGAAGCTAATCAACATAACTCATCAGCTCAACTGAATCATCAGTTCATTAGCCCAAACTGAGGCAAAGAGCAAGGCAGAGTTAGTCAAAATGGTCTCAACTGATGACCCAGTCAGTCAAGCAAAGAATACCAGCTGCAAAATCATCAAACTGATGAAGAAATGAAAGGAACTTGCTTCAACTCAACAAGGAGACATCAGTTCAAGAACCAACTGAAGGAAAGCAGCAGAACTGAAGGATCAGCTGAACTAAGAAGCAACTGAATCAAGAATTCAAGCAGTTAAGGAAGTGAGGAACTGATGAGCAAATATCTTGGTTGGAACTGATCAACATGGATATCATCAGCTATAGCTGAAGCCAACTGATGACGTAATCAGTTTTAAGCCAAAAAGAAACAGCTAGAGAAAAGATAAGTTCAAAATTTTCAATAGTAGAAACGGTAAAAATACGTGTCACTCAAATATTATCGTTGAACTCTCTCTCTCTCTCTCTCTTCATTCATCCCCAACGGATAGGTACGAAAGGCCAATCGACGGGTCGATTGAATGAATCTGACCGTTGAATTTAGGCATACGAAACATCCCAACCGTTGGATAAACTCCATCTCCTCCTATAACAAGGATGGTTGAATTCTAATTTCATTTTTACCGATCCAAAACTCAGTAAAGAATTAAAGCCCTTTTCTCTCCTCATTCTCTCAAAACTGTTCTACAAAAACAGTTACGAAAGTAAAAGATCGAGTTCCAAATACAGTCAAAACCAAATCATTCTTTTTCTCCAAATCATTCGTCAAATCTCACAAAAACCTCATGGCTGAAAGGACCACACCAACTGTTCGACGAAAGTTCAATTTCAAAAGAACTGGTGAATCTTCTCAAAGATTCCAATGAAATCTATACAGAGACAAGTTTCTAGATCCAAAAACATTCAGAGAAAAGTGCTCAGATTCTCCACTCTGCAACTCATTGATTTCAAAATTGTAGCAAACAGGATTGAAGAGATTCACAAAAGTCTATCCAGCAAAGATCTACCCTGATCCAGTGGTTGAGTTCTATTTGAACTCCAAAGGGTATGATGACAGAATCACAACAGAAGTTCGTGGAGTTGAACTGGTAATCACTCCAGAATTACTCGGGAGGATATTTCAACTACCCACCACTGGCATAAGATTACAAGATGTAGAAGTTGACCAAGAGCAAACCTACCATCTCTGGAAGTGAGCAAACTGCCAAGATCCCTACAAAAGCAGTACACTCATTTCCTGCTTCCAGGAAGAATACAGAATCCTAGCATCAGTTGCAGCAAGAATGATTGTTGGCACAACTGGGAGTCACTCAGAGATGTCAGAGCAGAAATATTAAGCCTGTGCAGCAGTCACCAGAAGTATCAGAGTAAACTGGGCTCAGTACTTCTTTTAACAAATCAAGAAGTATGTCGATGTTGTTGAGAAATATTGGAAAGAAACTGAGTTCCATCAGAAGATGTGCTATATCTGCAGGATCAACAACATACTAGAGAGCACACTTAACTCCATGGCAGAAGAAACCGACAAAGCGATGATTGATAAGCTGGATTTTATACCTTCAACTGGCAGAAGACAACCGGCTTCAAAATCTATAAGCATAAAAAACAGTCGGCAAACTGATGCCCCCTCAAAGAAAGCAGAGGAGCCTGCTAAAAGAAAAGGCAAAGAGATCGCTACAAAAATACATCAAGAGGACTCCGACTCTGAAGACAATGTCCCAATAAGCCAAATGTTGGGAACCACAATCAGAGCCAAGCCTCTGCGACAAGTTCGATGTGGATCAACAGTTGATTCACCTGAAGAAAAGACCTCTACCAGGCCAGTTCAAGCCAAGGAAGGAACTGGCAGATCAAAGAAGAAGCCCGCAGTAACTCAACCAAAAAGAAAGAAGAAACAATCAGCGCCTCTACCCCCTCCAAAACTACCTCCTTTTAACATTAAGGTGTTTGATATGGCACCAGTTAAAGGAGATGACATTGTGCCTTACAGAGGAGTCCCACCGCGAGGCACAGGAGCCGACTTCTTCAGAACTGCGTGCCCCCTAATGGTAGAGACTGAAGAGAATATAAGAGCTCTATCAAGAGCTGAAGTCATCAAGAGCTGGGCTGATGAACACGTAATCAAGTTCATTGCTGAAAACTTTGTTGAAGATATGATTGGCACGGCTTCTCTGTACAAAGCTCTCTCAAGGTATGTGTACTGGTACCTGTGGAGACACTGCTTCAACTCTGAAGCCCATTTTCTCCTAACCGCCATTCATGGGATGAGCTTCTGGAGAAGAGAAGAAAAATGGAGCATGCAATGGGCTGGACAGGAGACTCCTGAACAAAATCCCTTTATCACACTAGAGAGAATGCTTGCCATTCGAAGGAACCATCCTCACCCAGAACAACAAACATTGATGGAAGTGATGAACAATCTGCTCAGCTGGGCCAACATCCGACTGCCACCGCTACAAACTGAGGCTAAACAGCAACATTGGAAGAATCCCCAAGTTCAACAACATTGGTTGCTTGGGGAACTGCTCATCCTCAGAAAACAACAGCACCAGCAGGGATAGACTCCGTTCAACAGAAAAGCCCAGAGCAGTCAACAAGGTGCTGCAACCGAGGAAGATCACAGCTCAAGGCAAACTATCATAGCATCTGTTGCTAGGCAGTTAACTTTTGAAGAATCCCCTTGACCAGATGACATCATCATCAATCTCCTTGATGATTCTTCAGAGGAGCAAGGAGTTGATGAGGAAACTGCCAGTGATCTGGAGTTCGAAGAAATGCTCAAATCTCCTATTCCACTAGCTCTTCCATATGATGAAGAGTCAGAGATGTCAACTGAAAAGGCTCGATTGTTTGAGGAGTCAACTGAACCCGTAACTGCTCCTCCCCAAGAGTTAACCCTAGGGACAGCTGAGTCTCATCAGCCAGCTGAATAGACAGCTCAAGTCTATCATCAACCTACCTATCAAGGTACACTAGCAATAACTGTGTACTTTGATCCAATTCAAAGAGCTCTTCAAGCTGCTGCTCAAGATGCTGCAACAAAGATATCACCAGAATCAAGTTATGATGAAACCATCATCATGGAGAAAGATGAACTGACCCTCACAGTTCTTTGTGTGGAAATAATTGGAATTGAAGCAGGCGAAGAAGCTGACTCAAGAGCAGTTCAGTTCCATGCTCAACCAAGTAGTTCTGCAGTTCAGCTCCCTGCTTACTATGTGGAACTGATCCACAGCCTGCAGCAACAGGTTAAACTGCACACAGAGCAAATCCAGCAGTTGTAAGCACATCCAAGACTTTAGACAGCTGGAACTGAGTCATCAAGCAGCGATGAAGATGAGGAAGATGACGTCACAGAACCGCTTGCCAAGAGGAGGAAAACTGATCACAAGAAGGACTAGTGGCTGATCAAGTTCAAACTGATTAGAAAGCCCTTAGTTTACTTTTTGTAATTCAGTTTGTCATTATCTTTTTTTTATATATATAAAAAGATTATCTTTTTATTTTCAAATAAATGTCGAACTTCGCATTTATTTAAATATTTTGACCGTTGTAAAATAATGACATGTTTCAAAGTCATTAAATTCCAACGACCAAAAGAGGCCAGGGGCTTGTACCATTTCAACCATTAGATCTATGAGCCTGCCCAAACACTAAAAAAAAAACCTCTCTTTCAAGCCTCTTAAAAATACTTCTCCTTCACTCTCATAAATTCTCTCTCTATCAAAGCTCTTGAAATTTCTCAAAATCTCAGCCAATCCCAAAGATGGCCGAATTATCCAGATCTCTAAACTCCTTCAAAGAGCAACTTATGAGAGACAAATTCCTTGATAGGAAGAAATTTCAAATGATTCTAAATGAATCAAACAATCCAATCCTTCTGACAAATCTTCACAAGACAGGAATTCTTCACTACCTGGAAGCACCACCAAAGTTCTTTAGACAAAACTTGGTGAGTGAATTTTTGCTTCAAGCAAAATTATCTATAGATGGAAAGAACTATCATCAGTGATTCAAGGACGGCTACTCCAAATCACTAAAAGAACAATTGCAGAAGTGTTTGAGCTTCCACAAGAAGGTTCATTAGTTCAAGAATTAAAGGAATCTGTAGAGTACTGGAGAGAATGGAAAGCTTCAACCTGCAACAAGCAATTCAGTTTTGCAACTGCTAAAACTGACCTAAAGCCCGAGTATGGCGTTCTACTCGATATAATGAACAAAATGATGTTTGGAGCTATTGGAAGCCTGAGTCAACTCACCCAAGAGAGATACAAGGTTATGATTCACCTTGCTGAAGGGCGACAAACAAACTGGGCAGAATTCGTCTTCTAACAATTCAAGCATCAAGTCATCAAGGCCTCTGACTCAAAGAACTCTGGTAAATTTGAGTCCAAGGTAGGACTTGTTCTAAGAATGAGCAAAATGCTTGAAGACCTGATGAAGCTTCCAAATGATGAATCACTACCAGTCCTTATCTCTGACTGGATTCCCAAGAAGGGAACTACTCATCTTCAGTCACTAAGAAAGAAACGAAGAACAAAGGCCAGGACGAGCAACAACACCTCAAGCAACTCAACTGCCAATGCCGTCCATTCTCCGAAATCAAAGAATGGATCACCAGTTGATTTCCAGGTTTGCTTTGATCCAGATGAGCTTATTCCATTCATCGGAATTCCTCATCCAACCTATGGAATGGACTATTTTAGAAGCACATGCCCTCCTCTCCAGCTGACTGAAGAAAATATTCGCACTTTATATAGTGGTGAATATGCAGTCAAAGGTGCACAAAAGGAAGTAACCAATATCCTTCTCACTCACTTTGCTTTCGTTGCACAACATGACCAAGAGTTGTTCAAATAACTCCACCGGTATTTCTATTGGTACAATGGAGACATTCCATGTCCATCCAGTATCATTTCTTGCTAACTGCCTTTCATGGCATGAGCTACTGGCAACGTGAAGAAACTTGGAGCATTAAATGGATAGGATCGTCAAATCCATTCCTTCCAATCATTGTGCAAGTCCAGCACATCATGAATCACCGGCTTGTCAACAAAATTCTAGCAACTGCCTTGTTAGCTGAATTTAAAACCAGCATCATGCCTCAAGGAGCTGTGGTTGCAAATCAATTAGTCAACTGCCCAACTGGCTCGCTTTGCCATAAACTGAACTTTGATAATTTATCAAGTCAGTCAGCTGAGCCATCACGACGAACTCCAACTACCACAGCAAGGATAGAACCACATCTATCAAATACTGAAGTCATGGCTCCTTAGAAGAATCCAAGGCATGATGAGAGCGACAGTGATGATGAGGATACTGCCACATCACCAAGTCTCCTATCCAAGAGCTATGTCACTCCCCTACTCATATCCAACTCAAAAGACATGTAGTTGATTATGAAGAATGATTAGTTCAGATCGTCGTCAAAGGGAACTTCACAATCCCTCAACCAAAGGATGAAAAACTCATCAGTTGCCATTCAGCAGTTTCACCAAGCCAGAAAGACGATAAGGCCCGCGCTGCCAAAGAACAGAACTGGATCTGTATCAACGTCTAAGCGATCAAACTACTCCAATGGAAGCAGTGGAACTAGTCCAGCTTGGCCTTTCAAAATGAGAAAACTGACTCAATCAAGTCAAGCAGCTGACCAAACAAACTGATCAGTTCAGATCAGTTAGAGCTTCAGTTAGCTCATCAACGACGGCTGGCAACAAGATGAAACTGATCATCCAAATGCTGAATCATCAAACCAATCAGTTGGACTGTATCCCAACTGACTCTGGATAAGTTTTCCTAATCCTCTCAAGCTTATCAAAATTAAATTGTTACCGTTGTGATTATAAAATTTCTTATATTATATTCAACGACTACAATTTGAAAATAGGGTTCTCTCTCACAAGTTGTCATTAATATCTCTGCATTGATATTAAGTAATCTCTTCAAAGAAAAAAACAAAAATATATTTTTCTAATAAGATATAAATAGCAAAATCTGCAGAAAATATTTTGCTATTTATGACAACTAGCCCATTTTCAAAATAACTCCATCTCAGCCACATGATAATAAAGCTACTTCACAATCGAACGGCTGTGATGCATGCATCATTAATTCAGCTAATCATCCAACAAATCGGACAACTGATCAACTTAAAGAAGCAATCGAGTGTCCTCGATCAATGCATACAAAGATGAATATATTTATGCAAGGAGATGAAGACTCCGATCATCTGCAAATTCTCTCTCATCCTTGCTTTGATCACCTGCAAACTCTTTCTCTCAACACACTTGCATATCTAACAACACCATCTCTTTGCAGAAATGAAGCCTTCATTTCAGATGATAAATGTTGAATTACTTATAAAGAAGCTGAAGAAAGATAAGACTCTTAATCTAGTGTTTCTTAACGCACGTCTCGGTTCAGACAACTTTCAAAAAATTTATCGGCCATTGGATGAAACTGGACTGCTGCCATTCTTGACAATCGTGCCAGTCAAGAATATACCTTTCCATGTTGTGGAGTTCTACTACAATGCAACCATCTCCGGCAACAACATCATCTCCACTATCTAGAACAAAGAGATCACGGTGACAAAAGAAACGATGATGTCTACACTTCTCCTCTCCGGTGACGGCCCAAACGTGATGAAACTGGAACTACCGTGCAAATATGCACTGTGGGGTCTTTGGAAACATCCTCACGTTCACCATCATGACTGCTCACACAGGCTGAAAGAAAGCCTGCCCAACGAGATCATCCAACTTCTGGATATCACCGGTCATATCCTGCATGGGAACTTTGAGACAGTCCAATTCTCGGACCTCAAAGCCCATCTAACGGCCGCTCTCTACTTCGGGTGTAAAGCCGACTGGGCCTCCTTTATTCTTACTTAACTACGAGCAAATGTTGAGCGAGCAGAATATGATCCATCAACTGGCTCGTTCCGAGAAAAAGTGGGGTTTATGAGTCGCATAAGCCACATCATTCTAAGTCAGTTTGATGAGATCATTCCAACTGGTGAACCGATCAAACGAAGGGACATGCTCCCTACCATATACTGCCATCCAATCCTGAAGAGATCCCACCAACCAGGAACTCCCGACTCAAGTCGTGGAAAGCAACCGGTGGTCGCCCATGCCAGCTCCTCAGAAGAAAGGCAGCTGATGATTGAGACTGAGCAACTCTCTAGACTGAGTGATCAGCCTACAATACCAACCAGCTCACAACCTCTAACCTTAGTCAATCATGACTCAATTGAGGTTGAGTTTGAGGGAGTTCTAGACTATCAGCTAAGAAGTTGCTTAGGTCTCAGTGAGGGCACTGATCCCTCCTTATTCGAGCAACTAAAACGGTACCTCCAGTACCACATCTGGCGATTCCAACTCGATGAGGCCACAATGTTCCACCTCATCAGCACTCGTGGATCCCTTTTCTGGATCAACGAAGGAGAATGGAGTAGACATTGGATGAACCATCCACTCTGCTTACCGCCAACGCTCTCGGAGATAATGGATTCGATGATCAAAAGAATCCAGCTTAGTGTACCAGCTAATGATCCTCTTCCTGACAACGAACCAGCCAACTCCTCCTGTACCCCATTCCTCGAAGATCCACCAATCGCTACAACCGAAGAGATCTTCACCAGCTTAGCTTTCATGGACTTCAGAGAGCAAGAACTCTCTCAAACCACTGAACGTGGTCAGTTCATGCCAACTGAAGAAGCCTATGCATGGTTCTCCTCGCCCATGCCAATTCCTTCAGTTCCCTCAGTCCATGATGACAATTTGGCAACTGTCTTCACATTCTTGCCAAACCTATCAATTCCATCGTGCGATCCACCCCAGCTTTTGGATGATGCTAAAAAGGGGGAAGATGGAAAGTATGATGATGGAAACTTAACTCTTTGGGATTAGATCCAAAGAGAAATAGATCATGAGGGGGAAGCTCAGCTTTAGGGGGAAGCTTGGAGAAAATTTGGAGCTCAAGAAAGAGGAGAATCAAGCAGGAAGAAATGAAGCAATCAAAGAAGAGAAGTAGTTCTATCTTGCTTTTAAGAGATCATTTGATCATTTGATATGATTTTGATCCATACTTTATGCTTGCCCTGATACATACATGCCTTAATAATATACTCTAATACTTAAATTTATGCTTCAACTTGCTTTAATATCCAGGCATTGTACGCTGCTCTGGTAATCGGACAATCATGCACTAATTACTCAAAATGAAAGCATGACTAAAAAGAATGTATGTTTTGAATACTCTGATACATGAATTTTTGAATGCTCTGATACTTGAATTTCATGCTCTAATGTGCTAGTTCAAGAACTTGCCTAAGCAAACTACAACATGTTTATCAAACGAACATTTATAGTTTTTCCATCATTATTGACAAGGTTTTGACATCATCAAAAAGGGGGAAATTGTTAGGAAAAACTATCAAGGAACCTCTAGAAAAGGTTTTGATGAGATGTCAAAACTATTTATGAAAAACTAACTAAAATTCAAGCTATAGATCTGAGCTGACCAATCCAGAGCATCAAAGAGGAACTCAATTGAAGCTGAAGTCAACCAAACTAGAAGTACGGTCTACTAGCTGTAAGGATACGCCAACCAGTCAGAACTCAATTCAGCTGTGGATTCGAAGAGTCGAACCAGTTAAAACAAACTGATAGCTAAGTCAGCTGAGCTAAGGAAGAAAAGAATCGACTAGACTGAAGGAACTGATACGAGATCAGTTTAAGCTGAAAGAATGGAAGTATCCAACAGATGGCCAAACTAAAGTGAACAGACAAATCAGCTAAAGGCCAGAACTAAAGTCAACAAGTCTATGATCAGTCAGGTTGACAAGAGAACTTGAGAATGTTTAGCCAAACTAAACAAACAAGTTCAGAACTGCCAACTGGAGCAATAATCGAACTGGAGAAAGAAGCTCAGAACTGCCAAATGGAGCAATAGTCGAACTGAGCTGACAAGCTCAGAACTGTCAACTGGAGCAATAGCTAAACTGAGCTGACAAGCTCAGAACTACCAGCTGGAGTCATAGCCGAACTAAACAAACAAGTTCAGAACTACCAACTGGAACTCAAAATTGCTAAAACCGAAGCTCAGAACTGCCAGCCAGAGAACCCTGGAAGTTATTGCTCAACCAGGGAATCTTGGAATAAATGCTTCAATGGAAATTCTGAAATTAAATATTCAATGAAGATTGATTGGCAAAACAACGGCTACTTCAAAAGCTCCAGCGATCAATAAAGACCATCTGCCATTGATGAACCAACAGAGCCATCGATCAATGGAACTCAACGGTCATAAAATCACTCCTCTATAAAAGACGAGTGAATCAAAGTTTTAAAACAACTCTTGCCTCCCAGACATTTCGCAATACTTATTCTTGAAGCCTTCATTCAAGTAGAGCTTTCTTTCTACCTCCTAGCTCAAGTTTAGCATTTGCTAAAAACTGCGAGAGTCCAACAGCGAAGAGGAATTCAAAGAGTCAAAACATTCAGCCATGTTGATAAAGCAGCCAGGGCAGCCTTCTCAGTTTCAGCAATACAACGATCAACTACTCAACTCAATTGAAGGAGCACATCAGTTGATACCTCTTGTTCAAGACTAACCTCTTGAAGTTCGAAAGAGATCTAAGACCTTTTAAAGACATCAATAGCACCTACTGTTGGTTTTGTATACTGGAAGACTTGTCTTTGTATACTTTTCTGATGATATGATGATATGAAATGAAAGTTATTCCAGTCACTGTTTGCATTTAGATTATGTTCTATAATTGTTCTATGCAATGTTCCATATACTTACATTGTAGATGATATGGTGTGGGAAGTCACACGGTAAAGATCATATCATTAGAACCTTGTAATGTATTAAAGAGCTCACGGCTTAGATGGTCCTGAACATACCATCGGTACACCGTAGAATAATCTGATAAGTTAGTTTATCTTGGCTAAACTGATTATTCTAGTACACTAGTTAGTGTATCGAGGAGGATTACGATATGATACTATTCTCTGTCTCTGACCCAGTTACTGAGAGAATAAAGATCCACAGAGTTCGGGTTCTGAACTCATGTGATATTGGCGAGCATATGTGTGTGTTGTTTATTACTTTGATTTATCAATGAATGAGATCTTTTCGTAGATTGAATTCGATATCTTGGGTAATAACAATGTATACATGATGTCTCGAGCAGTATGCATGAGCACCGTGTCCTGGTGCGCCAGGTTGATGATGTTCTCTTGAGGAAGCACAAGTTCATGTTGAAACCCTGCAGGTGGAATTTATTCCGTATATGAATAAAGCTTGTGTGGTACTACTCAAGGTTTTAGATGTTAATTAATTATAGCTGTCAGAGGCTTACATAATTAATTAATGAACATTATATCTTAAACACGGGGAATGGCTGGACTAAAGGAGAAAGCATATTCGTAAATATGTATTAAATTGGTAGGTCAGTTTTACTTCTTTAGTGGAATAAAAGTAAAACTTAATTTATTTAATTATATCCTAGGTTTATTGGATATTGGATATTAAATAAATTAGTGGGCCAATTTAATATTCTTCTAGATCCCTGTTGTAGCCCAATTGACTAATAGTGGACTGGATATTGAACTTGAGATAGAGTCCCAAGCCCATTAGGGCTGGAACATGAAATTTCGCCCCTCCCTATATATAAGGGGAGGGGGGGCACGAAATTTTATGAATTTATTCATAGGAAATCAGCCCCTCTTAGTCTCTCAAAGTTATCCACAGATTTCACAATTCTATCTAGTAGATTTCAGCCCACTCTGAATCTAGATACAGTCCGGGAATACAACAGAAGATCTTGGAGTAAAATCTGTGGTGCTCGATTTTTTGAGGTGTTAGGTGGCGCCATACAGTGTTCATTCAACAACAAGATTAGATCTTTAATCTTGTCCACAGACCGTCTATCGATTTGTAAGTAGATTCATTTCTATGTCTTCCGCTTTATTAGATTCGAATCTGCTTTGCATGCTTTTTGGTTAGACTGTGATAAACATGCATGTTACATAAAATTATGATTTGCATGAACATGGATTAATGAACAACCAAATGATCCTGCGGTGGTTTAATTCGAAAAAACCCCAACACCTACCTTCCTAGCGAGCAGTTAGGGACTTCAAGTGTGAGCCGTCGATCCGCTGAGGTAGCGAGCAGTTACTAGGTACATCCAACTGTCCTTCATTGTGTAATTTGTAAAGACACTCAAGTAATATAGTGAAGTTGCCCTTCTGCGGAAGGAAGATAGGACGTAGGAGTTTGAGACTTCGAACCTCTATAAATCATTTGTGTGCTGTACTGTTTTGATTACTTGCATATCTTTGAACTGTACACAAGCTCACACAATCTGCACTCAAGCTGTCCAAAGTACTTACTCTAACTGTGTATAGATAAGTTTCTAAGTGAGTCAAGGGCCCTTATTATTCCGCAATTGAAGCAAAAGTTTTAATCAGTTTATTCACCCCCCCTCTAAACTGATATCAAATCGCCGGGGACCAACAATAATGATATATCATTCTGCTTCTTGTTGAACCAGGAAATACTATTGTTTCCTGAAAAAAAAGCACCTGATGTGTAACAGCCCAGTCCCAAGAATTGGGACGGGGTTGTTGGGTGGAAAACTGAAGGAAATAGGTAGCTAAATTGGAATCCGGGGGGAGGGGGTGTTTCTAAAATTAAACTAAGTTAGCGCCTCAAAAATCTAGGAAACATAACTTTATGACTTGGAAGAATTATCATTTTCAACGAATTAAAGGAGTTAAAGGATTCAATTGAGTCAAAGGAAAGCCAAATCATAGGCCATATAAAGCAACAACTTCAGAAACTTAGACAACTCAGGCAACCCCACCAGCATCACATCACCGGCCTTAGTATCTCTACCTGAAAATATTTAAAAAAGAGGGCGTGAGCACTAATGTACTCAGTGGGGTTTTGTGAGAAAACTCTTTAATAAACTTTAGAAATATTCAATTCATAGCTGGCGGTATATGGAGAGCAAAATGCAAAATCCCTCTCCATGTCCGCAAAAAAAACCTTTTACTTCCTTTCCTGGCGCCCTTCCTGGCTCAAACTTGACGTCTACTACACCCTTAGGTATACCTTAGGATAAGAGAGGGGCTACCTTAAATACCCTACTGAGTATGCGAGGGAATTACCTAGCAGTGACTCCCTTTACTTAACAAAGAATCAACTTTAGTGACACGAAGGTCACAACATGATAATGCAATAAAATTGTTCCTTGAGCTCAATAGCCTGCTTAGCAATAATTGAATCATAACATTCAATATCAAAATCTTAACCTTAAATCCTTAATACTTAATCCTCAACATTGAATTCTCACATTCAATACTTAATAACAAAGCCTCAAAACTTAATCATGCTTAGCATAAATCATAACCTAGATTGAATCATCTAGATTGCATTCCTTAATAAAGACTATAACCTTAATATCACAAGGGAATACTATGATCAACCTACAAGGCATTACTCACTTAAACAACCTTCCTCAACCATAATATCAACAACAAACTTAACTTATGATCATGATCGTCTATACCTTATATAAATCAACTATAAGATATCACAACATATCAAAACATCCTTTACTTCATTCAAGAGCTCAAATAACAATTAACATAATCATGCTATAACTTTCTTCTTTCCTTTCCTTTCTTTGCACATAGACTAATCAGGCAGAGCATAAAATATTTATTGAATATTTTCCTTGCCCTAAACATGCTTCTAGAGCTTACTAGCTCAAACCTTATATTTGGCTTCTCTACTACAAATTTGTAAATAGACTACACCAAAACAACAACGGTTTAATACTTAAAACATTATGTTTTTTAATTTCACAACAGTTTGTGCTAAAACCGTTTTATTTTAGCCTTTCTATTTTATAGAAGACAACGGTTTCTAAAATACTGTTGTCATCATGCGTTGTATTATTTTCATTAGATGATGGTTAATAAACAACGATTCTAAAAGCCGTTGTAGATTTGAATATTTAAAATAGACGCCAGTTTTAGGAACCGTTGCATATTATTAAAATTTCTTAGACAACGTCTTTATTTGAACTGTTGTGTTTACCAGTTGTTAATAAATACAACATTTTCATGAACTGTTGTAATTTGGTGTTGTTTATTAAAATTGAGTTAATTAAGGATTACTAATTTCCTTTATTTGTCTAAAACCCTCTTATTATGACAATAAAAAAGATTGAATTAATTTAAAAATATAATAAATAGAAAATAAATAAAAAATTCGGATAACAATATTAGTGTAGAAAATCACATATATAATTGGAGTTAATTAACAAAATTTTGTTGCCCTACATTTATTTCTGCAAAATATATTGAACAAATTAAAGTCAACGAACAATTTATTTTCTTTTCAAATTATCAAATCAAGTCAGTATCTTAGCAAATCATATTTTATGAATTACCTTCTAATATATTTTCATAATAATTACTAATTTATTAATGTATTTATCACACACAAAATCACTACAACTGTTCCATAAATTGACAAAAAATTTACCATAGCAGTAAAATCCCCAATTCCCGTTCTCTGAAAAACTCAAAAACCCTTCTTTTGTCGATAAAATATCCATATTCGATGGCTTTAATTGAAACCTCCAATTCAACGAGGAGCACGAAATCGAGCCCCAGATTGCGTTCCCAAAATACTAGTAAGTAGTTTCTTCCAATATTTTCTTAATTCTCAGACACGCAGACTCCCTCCACCATAATTCATATTTCTTAATTCTTCCATTGGTCCCATTAGTTTCAATTGCCTACATACAATTGTAGCATTTTCTCTTGATAGCCGTCTTTACAACTAGTCCACAAATCCATTAAGATCTCGTTGCATTTAGCGAATTATTTTTATAGAGATTCACGTATTTTGGGTTGTATTGTTTTCTGATATTTTTTCTTTGTTGTTGATTGCATTTTGGACAGATCGAGCAAGTTTGATGCATTTCAATTTCAATTTTTCTAGTAGCTTGCATGTTGAATTACAAGGGTTCAAGGTAAAAATTTATGCGATATTGTATTTTCTTAAACTACTCTAGTTTTGTTGGATATTTTAATGTCTTTTTTATAATTTCAAGTTTCGTTGTTTTAATATTTATGATAGCATCAACCACTTTCTAGTAATTGCTATTAGCTTCACGTTGGTTTCTTTGCTGCTATCAAATTTGATATCGTAAAAAAGAGGGTGAATATTAATGAAGGAAATTGTCTTGCAATATAGAATCTGTACTTTTCTTACCAGCAATATACTATATCTATAAGTAGCTCTAGAGTTATTGCATTTATTCACTTTTGAAGTGGTGTTGTACCTTATGTGTATGTTTGTAAGAGTGGGCCATTTTTTGTGCAGCTGTTGATATTTTAAAGTTGCAATGCATGGAACTTTTTTGAGTAAAGATTATTATCTAATGATCGAATCCCATGTTGGAGTAGTAATTTTTAGTTGTACTATCATATTAGATGAAGTGCTAAATAAGATGAAATCAAATCTTTGTTAGAAAAATCATAAAGCCCTTTCCATTAGCTATTTCCAATGAGATACGTGGTTTGAAATTTTCCTAAGCTTATAATAATAATAATAATAATAATAATAATAATAATAATAATAATAATAAAGGTTTCCATTTTTTAGTGCAACTAAAGTTGTAGATTTTCTTATTTTATAGATAATTCTATGTAAGTGGAGTCCCAAGGGTGATATGATAAATGGGATTTGTCTCTCTCTTTTTCTTTAAACTGTGATGGCTGAAAAGCTTGCATTCAAAGATTATGAAGCCTGAGAAAATAGAAGCAACATCAAAGATTGTGAAAATCTGCTTTATATAAGTTCGACATCTATTGTTTATAGTATTTTATCCATTTTAATGCAAAACTAATGTGGTGGGATTATTAAGATGCACTGGTTATAGCCTTGGCATCATATGTCCAAGGAGAGTAGTTGTTGGAGCGTGTATGTTGCACGCATTTAGTAAACTTCTATTTTATTAAATGATGTAAATGCAAATATATATAGTTTGTACTAGTCTGGTGTAGGAACTCAAATGTAGTTTTGCTAGCTTCTTAATTCTTGTGTATATAATTATCAAATAATTATTCATCCACATTTTTATTTAATCCATATTGTTACATAAAGTGAATACTAATCATTATATATGAATTCAAATATTTGTTCATGCATGCGACAGTGAGTTTTGGGCATTAATTATTTCGTTGATTATGTTGATTTGAGACAGGAAAGTGTATAACATCAACCAAAGTTACAATTCTTTTTGGATTTTATACATTTCAGTTGCAGGTTAATTTCTCTTTTGACATTTCATCCTTTTCTTAGTTAATGATATTATCTTTTGTAGGGCCGGTTTATGTTTTGACCATATCTTTCTTCAGTCCTCTCTCTCTCTCTCTCTCTCTCTCTCTCTTCTTCACTTAGTTTATCAATAGAACTTAATATGCACTATGTTCTTAGTCTAATATGATGGCAATGAAAGTCATGATGAAAGCTTTTATTTTGTATTTTGCTATGTATTTCTATAATATTAATCAATACTTCGAATTTAATGCTATTTATATGAAATAATACTCATACATCGGGGGAATTTTGCACGAGAACGTGGAGTCGAAGAACCAAGAAGCGGAATCCTCACTAATCAACATAGTAACTTTATGTTAGTTTTTGTATCAAACTATATGGAGAATAAATGTCTTGACTGGTACAACAGTGTATTGGAGATGGATTATTTTATAGTCAATAGTAATGGATTTATTTGGCATTCGAATTATAAATTGTTGAACATACCAAAACGGTGACGATTTTGTTTAATACAGTTTTTTATATGTAAGAGAGCATTTTTTGTTAAATACCATTGTCTTTTAACAAATTAGATAATGGTTGTTAAATACCATTGTCTCTTGACAAAATACACAACGGGTTTTTATTAAATTTTGTTGTCTTATTACAAAATATGCAACAATTTATATAAAAATTTGTTGTTTATTCAGCACATTAAAGGTAAAAGACAACGGTTTATAGTCAAAATTGCTGTATAATCCAAGAGAGTATACAACGGTTCTATGCAAAAGAGACAACGCATATAAACTGTTGTGTATGTAGAATAATACAACGGTTTGAAGCCGTTGTCTATTAATGAGCTAATAGACAACTGGACTATTAACAACGGTTAGAAAAATGCATAGACAACCCAAAGTCACCATGGTCTATCAACATTATTGTAGTAGTGTTTAGAGTTACCCACCTCGATGACGATCACCTTGATGACGAGCACGTGGTTGAAGCAACGAGTCGGAGATCATTTCCGGGTTCTCCTCAGGGTTCTCCTTTTTCTAAAAAGTCGATTATCGACTTAGCGGCCTTCTTCGAACATTTCTAACTTCTAATGAGAATTTCAAACAACACCTAACCTTTTCTCCCTTAAATAGGACTTAAACACAGATTGCATGACTTTAGAACCTCTATAAAATACGAGAGTTTGAAAGACTCGAGAATAGAATACACTTAGAGGCAAAACTTGGCGGCAGAGGCCTTGCACGGGCCGTGCTATTTATTGAATAAGGAATTAAACACCTAGATTTTCCGACACAGTCTGTGCAGACCCTTACACGGGCCGTGCTATCCTTGCACGGTCTGTGCTAGCTCTCCAGAATCCTACCGAGAGCTTTGCATGAGCTGTGTAACCCTTACACGGCCCGTGCACTCCCACGAATATTGAAACTCTTTTCTCGAAGTGTTGGTCGAGGCGTTACTCAGTCGCCTCTCCCTTTTCTCGATGTTTTAAACTTAAAACAAGGCTTAACACATTTACTACGATTCTTCAAAGATAAAACTTTATAAAGATGATAATCGAAAGAAACTGAATTAAAACTTCAACAAAGATCGATATTTACCCAAAACTTGAAGAATATAGAAATGAGCATGCTTAACTTAAAATCGACATAATAACGGAATAAATACGACTAACTCCTTTAAACACTTAGAAATAATAACATAATTTAAATATGAAACTTAAACGGAACTTCAAATGAAATAAATGAGACTAACAATGAGGAAATAATAATAGGAACATGATAACGAGAATATGATAATGAAAGATTGAATGAAATGGTGAATTTAAAAGACAAGAATAAAATAGAATCTGAGGCCGATGAAAAAGGAATGGACGGAGTCGAGTGCGTCGAAGAAAGGTGGCTAGCTCGGCATCGCGTTGAGTCGCAGCGGTGGCAGAGCCACCTGCTACAACCCGACGGTGCCTCTAGCACCTTCCCCCATAGTATCCCTTTCACGCCACTCTTCTCATCATCTCGTAGGAACACTCACGAAGAATATCTCTCGCTCAACTTGAGCTCCCTTGACTTTCCTCTAACTTTTCCTCTCTCTAGAATGAAGAATGGATGAAGAAATGGTGTGAAAATTGTGAAGGGGAGAGGCTTTATTTATAGGGGTGAGATTGGCTTCCTTTGGAAGCCATTACAGTGCAACAATACTGCAAAAGTTACTCCGGGTTCGGTTAAAAGCTGCTTTATTCGATGTCGAGGTCCAAATAACCTCAAACACGAAATTCAAAAATACCAGAAGACTCATTAGCTCGAGTACTATTGAACCAATCTAACTCAAGATAAAGAATAGGTCATTAGAAGAAAGACGAGCCAAAATTCCTTTTTAAAAATTACTTTTACTATTCCTTTCAAGGGACAAATAAAATTTCCGAGCGTTCGATTAACCTCTGAATGAAAATCTGTGAACGCGAATGGATTCCTTAAGTCATTTCCTATAATATGGGTTTGACAGAACAAGTCTCAGATTAACGAGGAGGATTTTGTAAATTTTTCAAATCACGAACGCACGCAGAAATTACTATTCATAAATCTTTTAAATACGCTTTTCATCACCGGGACTTCAAACGACTTCAGAATAAAATTATGAAAATATCGGCATATTCCTTAAGTCGATAACTTTCTAATAAGACTAAAATTGGCCATAACAGAGTTAAGATCAAAATTTTCAAAAAGACGATTTCATGAAAATTGACCCTTAAAGTCGTGACTGACATCTGGCTCCACTTGAACCTTATTAAAATCTCTTCCTTAACTACTTAATTACGCTTAAGAATTCTCTAAACCTCATCTGAAAATTTGGGGTGTTACATGATGTGCTTTTTCTATCATCTAGAGATCCTGCCCAATTAGCATCACAATAGACAATAAAACTTGAATTTCTGTCTGATATGTACCATAATCCATAGCCCACAGTTCCACTGTCATACTTGATGATGTTCTTGACTGCCTTCAAGTTACTTTCTTTAGGACATACCTGGTGTCTTGCGCAGACACCCACACTATATGATATATTAGGTCTGCTTCCAGTAAGGTAGAGAAGACTTCTAATCATGCTTCTATATAATGTATGATCTACTTCTTTTCATGTATCAACCTTTCCAATCTTTATAGTGGTGCTAATTGGAATTCTTTTGTGCTTAGAATTCTCTAGCTCAAACTTCTTGACTAAGTCATCAAGGCCTCTGACTCAAAGAACTCTGGTAAATTTGAGTCCAAGGTAGGACTTGTTCTAAGAATGAGCAAAATGCTTGAAGACCTGATGAAGCTTCCAAATGATGAATCACTACCAGTCCTTATCTCTGACTGGATTCCCAAGAAGGGAACTACTCATCTTCAGTCACTAAGAAAGAAACGAAGAACAAAGGCCAGGACGAGCAACAACACCTCAAGCAACTCAACTGCCAATGCCGTCCATTCTCCGAAATCAAAGAATGGATCACCAGTTGATTTCCAGGTTTGCTTTGATCCAGATGAGCTTATTCCATTCATCGGAATTCCTCATCCAACCTATGGAATGGACTATTTTAGAAGCACATGCCCTCCTCTCCAGCTGACTGAAGAAAATATTCGCACTTTATATAGTGGTGAATATGCAGTCAAAGGTGCACAAAAGGAAGTAACCAATATCCTTCTCACTCACTTTGCTTTCGTTGCACAACATGACCAAGAGTTGTTCAAATAACTCCACCGGTATTTCTATTGGTACAATGGAGACATTCCATGTCCATCCAGTATCATTTCTTGCTAACTGCCTTTCATGGCATGAGCTACTGGCAATGTGAAGAAACTTGGAGCATTAAATGGATAGGATCGTCAAATCCATTCCTTCCAATCATTGTGCAAGTCCAGCACATCATGAATCACCGGCTTGTCAACAAAATTCTAGCAACTGCCTTGTTAGCTGAATTTAAAACCAGCATCATGCCTCAAGGAGCTGTGGTTGCAAATCAATTAGTCAACTGCCCAACTGGCTCGCTTTGCCATAAACTGAACTTTGATAATTTATCAAGTCAGTCAGCTGAGCCATCACGACGAACTCCAACTACCACAGCAAGGATAGAACCACATCTATCAAATACTGAAGTCATGGCTCCTTAGAAGAATCCAAGGCATGATGAGAGCGACAGTGATGATGAGGATACTGCCACATCACCAAGTCTCCTATCCAAGAGCTATGTCACTCCCCTACTCATATCCAACTCAAAAGACATGTAGTTGATTATGAAGAATGATTAGTTCAGATCGTCGTCAAAGGGAACTTCACAATCCCTCAACCAAAGGATGAAAAACTCATCAGTTGCCATTCAGCAGTTTCACCAAGCCAGAAAGACGATAAGGCCCGCGCTGCCAAAGAACAGAACTGGATCTGTATCAACGTCTAAGCGATCAAACTACTCCAATGGAAGCAGTGGAACTAGTCCAGCTTGGCCTTTCAAAATGAGAAAACTGACTCAATCAAGTCAAGCAGCTGACCAAACAAACTGATCAGTTCAGATCAGTTAGAGCTTCAGTTAGCTCATCAACGACGGCTGGCAACAAGATGAAACTGATCATCCAAATGCTGAATCATCAAACCAATCAGTTGGACTGTATCCCAACTGACTCTGGATAAGTTTTCCTAATCCTCTCAAGCTTATCAAAATTAAATTGTTACCGTTGTGATTATAAAATTTCTTATATTATATTCAACGACTACAATTTGAAAATAGGGTTCTCTCTCACAAGTTGTCATTAATATCTCTGCATTGATATTAAGTAATCTCTTCAAAGAAAAAAACAAAAATATATTTTTCTAATAAGATATAAATAGCAAAATCTGCAGAAAATATTTTGCTATTTATGACAACTAGCCCATTTTCAAAATAACTCCATCTCAGCCACATGATAATAAAGCTACTTCACAATCGAACGGCTGTGATGCATGCATCATTAATTCAGCTAATCATCCATCAAATCGGACAGCTGATCAACTTAAAGAAGCAATCGAGTGTCCTCGATCAATGCATACAAAGATGAATATATTTATGCAAGGAGATGAAGACTCCGATCATCTGCAAATTCTCTCTCATCCTTGCTTTGATCACCTGCAAACTCTTTCTCTCAACACACTTGCATATCTAACAACACCATCTCTTTGCAGAAATGAAGCCTTCATTTCAGATGATAAATGTTGAATTACTTATAAAGAAGCTGAAGAAAGATAAGACTCTTAATCTAGTGTTTCTTAACGCACGTCTCGGTTCAGACAACTTTCAAAAAATTTATCGGCCATTGGATGAAACTGGACTGCTGCCATTCTTGACAATCGTGCCAGTCAAGAATATACCTTTCCATGTTGTGGAGTTCTACTACAATGCAACCATCTCCGGCAACAACATCATCTCCACTATCTAGAACAAAGAGATCACGGTGACAAAAGAAACGATGATGTCTACACTTCTCCTCTCCGGTGACGGCCCAAACGTGATGAAACTGGAACTACCGTGCAAATATGCACTGTGGGGTCTTTGGAAACATCCTCACGTTCACCATCATGACTGCTCACACAGGCTGAAAGAAAGCCTGCCCAACGAGATCATCCAACTTCTGGATATCACCGGTCATATCCTGCATGGGAACTTTGAGACAGTCCAATTCTCGGACCTCAAAGCCCATCTAACGGCCGCTCTCTACTTCGGGTGTAAAGCCGACTGGGCCTCCTTTATTCTTACTTAACTACGAGCAAATGTTGAGCGAGCAGAATATGATCCATCAACTGGCTCGTTCCGAGAAAAAGTGGGGTTTATGAGTCGCATAAGCCACATCATTCTAAGTCAGTTTGATGAGATCATTCCAACTGGTGAACCGATCAAATGAAGGGACATGCTCCCTACCATATACTGCCATCCAATCCTGAAGAGATCCCACCAACCAGGAACTCCCGACTCAAGTCGTGGAAAGCAACCGGTGGTCGCCCATGCCAGCTCCTCAGAAGAAAGGCAGCTGATGATTGAGACTGAGCAACTCTCTAGACTGAGTGATCAGCCTACAATACCAACCAGCTCACAACCTCTAACCTTAGTCAATCATGACTCAATTGAGGTTGAGTTTGAGGGAGTTCTAGACTATCAGCTAAGAAGTTGCTTAGGTCTCAGTGAGGGCACTGATCCCTCCTTATTCGAGCAACTAAAACGGTACCTCCAGTACCACATCTGGCGATTCCAACTCGATGAGGCCACAATGTTCCACCTCATCAGCACTCGTGGATCCCTTTTCTGGATCAACGAAGGAGAATGGAGTAGACATTGGATGAACCATCCACTCTGCTTACCGCCAACGCTCTCGGAGATAATGGATTCGATGATCAAAAGAATCCAGCTTAGTGTACCAGCTAATGATCCTCTTCCTGACAACGAACCAGCCAACTCCTCCTGTACCCCATTCCTCGAAGATCCACCAATCGCTACAACCGAAGAGATCTTCACCAGCTTAGCTTTCATGGACTTCAGAGAGCAAGAACTCTCTCAAACCACTGAACGTGGTCAGTTCATGCCAACTGAAGAAGCCTATGCATGGTTCTCCTCGCCCATGCCAATTCCTTCAGTTCCCTCAGTCCATGATGACAATTTGGCAACTGTCTTCACATTCTTGCCAAACCTATCAATTCCATCGTGCGATCCACCCCAGCTTTTGGATGATGCTAAAAAGGGGGAAGATGGAAAGTATGATGATGGAAACTTAACTCTTTGGGATTAGATCCAAAGAGAAATACATCATGAGGGGGAAGCTCAGCTTTAGGGGGAAGCTTGGAGAAAATTTGGAGCTCAAGAAAGAGGAGAATCAAGCAGGAAGAAATGAAGCAATCAAAGAAGAGAAGTAGTTCTATCTTGCTTTTAAGAGATCATTTGATCATTTGATATGATTTTGATCCATACTTTATGCTTGCCCTGATACATACATGCCTTAATAATATACTCTAATACTTAAATTTATGCTTCAACTTGCTTTAATATCCAGGCATTGTACGCTGCTCTGGTAATCGGACAATCATGCACTAATTACTCAAAATGAAAGCATGACTAAAAAGAATGTATGTTTTGAATACTCTGATACATGAATTTTTGAATGCTCTGATACTTGAATTTCATGCTCTAATGTGCTAGTTCAAGAACTTGCCTAAGCAAACTACAACATGTTTATCAAACGAACATTTATAGTTTTTCCATCATTATTGACAAGGTTTTGACATCATCAAAAAGGGGGAAATTGTTAGGAAAAACTATCAAGGAACCTCTAGAAAAGGTTTTGATGAGATGTCAAAACTATTTATGAAAAACTAACTAAAATTCAAGCTATAGATCTGAGCTGACCAATCCAGAGCATCAAAGAGGAACTCAATTGAAGCTGAAGTCAACCAAACTAGAAGTACGGTCTACTAGCTGTAAGGATACGCCAACCAGTCAGAACTCAATTCAGCTGTGGATTCGAAGAGTCGAACCAGTTAAAACAAACTGATAGCTAAGTCAGCTGAGCTAAGGAAGAAAAGAATCGACTAGACTGAAGGAACTGATACGAGATCAGTTTAAGCTGAAAGAATGGAAGTATCCAACAGATGGCCAAACTAAAGTGAACAGACAAATCAGCTAAAGGCCAGAACTAAAGTCAACAAGTCTATGATCAGTCAGGTTGACAAGAGAACTTGAGAATGTTTAGCCAAACTAAACAAACAAGTTCAGAACTGCCAACTGGAGCAATAATCGAACTGGAGAAAGAAGCTCAGAACTGCCAAATGGAGCAATAGTCGAACTGAGCTGACAAGCTCAGAACTGTCAACTGGAGCAATAGCTAAACTGAGCTGACAAGCTCAGAACTACCAGCTGGAGTCATAGCCGAACTAAACAAACAAGTTCAGAACTACCAACTGGAACTCAAAATTGCTAAAACCGAAGCTCAGAACTGCCAGCCAGAGAACCCTGGAAGTTATTGCTCAACCAGGGAATCTTGGAATAAATGCTTCAATGGAAATTCTGAAATTAAATATTCAATGAAGATTGATTGGCAAAACAACGGCTACTTCAAAAGCTCCAGCGATCAATAAAGACCATCTGCCATTGATGAACCAACAGAGCCATCGATCAATGGAACTCAACGGTCATAAAATCACTCCTCTATAAAAGACGAGTGAATCAAAGTTTTAAAACAACTCTTGCCTCCCAGACATTTCGCAATACTTATTCTTGAAGCCTTCATTCAAGTAGAGCTTTCTTTCTACCTCCTAGCTCAAGTTTAGCATTTGCTAAAAACTGCGAGAGTCCAACAGCGAAGAGGAATTCAAAGAGTCAAAACATTCAGCCATGTTGATAAAGCAGCCAGGGCAGCCTTCTCAGTTTCAGCAATACAACGATCAACTACTCAACTCAATTGAAGGAGCACATCAGTTGATACCTCTTGTTCAAGACTAACCTCTTGAAGTTCGAAAGAGATCTAAGACCTTTTAAAGACATCAATAGCACCTACTGTTGGTTTTGTATACTGGAAGACTTGTCTTTGTATACTTTTCTGATGATATGATGATATGAAATGAAAGTTATTCCAGTCACTGTTTGCATTTAGATTATGTTCTATAATTGTTCTATGCAATGTTCCATATACTTACATTGTAGATGATATGGTGTGGGAAGTCACACGGTAAAGATCATATCATTAGAACCTTGTAATGTATTAAAGAGCTCACGGCTTAGATGGTCCTGAACATACCATCGGTACACCGTAGAATAATCTGATAAGTTAGTTTATCTTGGCTAAACTGATTATTCTAGTACACTAGTTAGTGTATCGAGGAGGATTACGATATGATACTATTCTCTGTCTCTGACCCAGTTACTGAGAGAATAAAGATCCACAGAGTTCGGGTTCTGAACTCATGTGATATTGGCGAGCATATGTGTGTGTTGTTTATTACTTTGATTTATCAATGAATGAGATCTTTTCGTAGATTGAATTCGATATCTTGGGTAATAACAATGTATACATGATGTCTCGAGCAGTATGCATGAGCACCGTGTCCTGGTGCGCCAGGTTGATGATGTTCTCTTGAGGAAGCACAAGTTCATGTTGAAACCCTGCAGGTGGAATTTATTCCGTATATGAATAAAGCTTGTGTGGTACTACTCAAGGTTTTAGATGTTAATTAATTATAGCTGTCAGAGGCTTACATAATTAATTAATGAACATTATATCTTAAACACGGGGAATGGCTGGACTAAAGGAGAAAGCATATTCGTAAATATGTATTAAATTGGTAGGTCAGTTTTACTTCTTTAGTGGAATAAAAGTAAAACTTAATTTATTTAATTATATCCTAGGTTTATTGGATATTGGATATTAAATAAATTAGTGGGCCAATTTAATATTCTTCTAGATCCCTGTTGTAGCCCAATTGACTAATAGTGGACTGGATATTGAACTTGAGATAGAGTCCCAAGCCCATTAGGGCTGGAACATGAAATTTCGCCCCTCCCTATATATAAGGGGAGGGGGGGCACGAAATTTTATGAATTTATTCATAGGAAATCAGCCCCTCTTAGTCTCTCAAAGTTATCCACAGATTTCACAATTCTATCTAGTAGATTTCAGCCCACTCTGAATCTAGATACAGTCCGGGAATACAACAGAAGATCTTGGAGTAAAATCTGTGGTGCTCGATTTTTTGAGGTGTTAGGTGGCGCCATACAGTGTTCATTCAACAACAAGATTAGATCTTTAATCTTGTCCACAGACCGTCTATCGATTTGTAAGTAGATTCATTTCTATGTCTTCCGCTTTATTAGATTCGAATCTGCTTTGCATGCTTTTTGGTTAGACTGTGATAAACATGCATGTTACATAAAATTATGATTTGCATGAACATGGATTAATGAACAACCAAATGATCCTGCGGTGGTTTAATTCGAAAAAACCCCAACACCTACCTTCCTAGCGAGCAGTTAGGGACTTCAAGTGTGAGCCGTCGATCCGCTGAGGTAGCGAGCAGTTACTAGGTACATCCAACTGTCCTTCATTGTGTAATTTGTAAAGACACTCAAGTAATATAGTGAAGTTGCCCTTCTGCGGAAGGAAGATAGGACGTAGGAGTTTGAGACTTCGAACCTCTATAAATCATTTGTGTGCTGTACTGTTTTGATTACTTGCATATCTTTGAACTGTACACAAGCTCACACAATCTGCACTCAAGCTGTCCAAAGTACTTACTCTAACTGTGTATAGATAAGTTTCTAAGTGAGTCAAGGGCCCTTATTATTCCGCAATTGAAGCAAAAGTTTTAATCAGTTTATTCACCCCCCCTCTAAACTGATATCAAATCGCCGGGGACCAACAATAATGATATATCATTCTGCTTCTTGTTGAACCAGGAAATACTATTGTTTCCTGAAAAAAAAGCACCTGATGTGTAACAGCCCAGTCCCAAGAATTGGGACGGGGTTGTTGGGTGGAAAACTGAAGGAAATAGGTAGCTAAATTGGAATCCGGGGGGAGGGGGTGTTTCTAAAATTAAACTAAGTTAGCGCCTCAAAAATCTAGGAAACATAACTTTATGACTTGGAAGAATTATCATTTTCAACGAATTAAAGGGGTTAAAGGATTCAATTGAGTCAAAGGAAAGCCAAATCATAGGCCATATAAAGCAACAACTTCAGAAACTTAGACAACTCAGGCAACCCCACCAGCATCACATCACCGGCCTTAGTATCTCTACCTGAAAATATTTAAAAAAGAGGGCGTGAGCACTAATGTACTCAGTGGGGTTTTGTGAGAAAACTCTTTAATAAACTTTAGAAATATTCAATTCATAGCTGGCGGTATATGGAGAGCAAAATGCAAAATCCCTCTCCATGTCCGCAAAAAAAACCTTTTACTTCCTTTCCTGGCGCCCTTCCTGGCTCAAACTTGACGTCTACTACACCCTTAGGTATACCTTAGGATAAGAGAGGGGCTACCTTAAATACCCTACTGAGTATGCGAGGGAATTACCTAGCAGTGACTCCCTTTACTTAACAAAGAATCAACTTTAGTGACACGAAGGTCACAACATGATAATGCAATAAAATTGTTCCTTGAGCTCAATAGCCTGCTTAGCAATAATTGAATCATAACATTCAATATCAAAATCTTAACCTTAAATCCTTAATACTTAATCCTCAACATTGAATTCTCACATTCAATACTTAATAACAAAGCCTCAAAACTTAATCATGCTTAGCATAAATCATAACCTAGATTGAATCATCTAGATTGCATTCCTTAATAAAGACTATAACCTTAATATCACAAGGGAATACTATGATCAACCTACAAGGCATTACTCACTTAAACAACCTTCCTCAACCATAATATCAACAACAAACTTAACTTATGATCATGATCGTCTATACCTTATATAAATCAACTATAAGATATCACAACATATCAAAACATCCTTTACTTCATTCAAGAGCTCAAATAACAATTAACATAATCATGCTATAACTTTCTTCTTTCCTTTCCTTTCTTTGCACATAGACTAATCAGGCAGAGCATAAAATATTTATTGAATATTTTCCTTGCCCTAAACATGCTTCTAGAGCTTACTAGCTCAAACCTTATATTTGGCTTCTCTACTACAAATTTGTAAATAGACTACACCAAAACAACAACGGTTTAATACTTAAAACATTATGTTTTTTAATTTCACAACAGTTTGTGCTAAAACCGTTTTATTTTAGCCTTTCTATTTTGTAGAAGACAACGGTTTCTAAAATACTGTTGTCATCATGCGTTGTATTATTTTCATTAGATGATGGTTAATAAACAACGATTCTAAAAGCCGTTGTAGATTTGAATATTTAAAATAGACGCCAGTTTTAGGAACCGTTGCATATTATTAAAATTTCTTAGACAACGTCTTTATTTGAACTGTTGTGTTTACCAGTTGTTAATAAATACAACATTTTCATGAACTGTTGTAATTTGGTGTTGTTTATTAAAATTGAGTTAATTAAGGATTACTAATTTCCTTTATTTGTCTAAAACCCTCTTATTATGACAATAAAAAAGATTGAATTAATTTAAAAATATAATAAATAGAAAATAAATAAAAAATTCGGATAACAATATTAGTGTAGAAAATCACATATATAATTGGAGTTAATTAACAAAATTTTGTTGCCCTACATTTATTTCTGCAAAATATATTGAACAAATTAAAGTCAACGAACAATTTATTTTCTTTTCAAATTATCAAATCAAGTCAGTATCTTAGCAAATCATATTTTATGAATTACCTTCTAATATATTTTCATAATAATTACTAATTTATTAATGTATTTATCACACACAAAATCACTACAACTGTTCCATAAATTGACAAAAAATTTACCATAGCAGTAAAATCCCCAATTCCCGTTCTCTGAAAAACTCAAAAACCCTTCTTTTGTCGATAAAATATCCATATTCGATGGCTTTAATTGAAACCTCCAATTCAACGAGGAGCACGAAATCGAGCCCCAGATTGCGTTCCCAAAATACTAGTAAGTAGTTTCTTCCAATATTTTCTTAATTCTCAGACACGCAGACTCCCTCCACCATAATTCATATTTCTTAATTCTTCCATTGGTCCCATTAGTTTCAATTGCCTACATACAATTGTAGCATTTTCTCTTGATAGCCGTCTTTACAACTAGTCCACAAATCCATTAAGATCTCGTTGCATTTAGCGAATTATTTTTATAGAGATTCACGTATTTTGGGTTGTATTGTTTTCTGATATTTTTTCTTTGTTGTTGATTGCATTTTGGACAGATCGAGCAAGTTTGATGCATTTCAATTTCAATTTTTCTAGTAGCTTGCATGTTGAATTACAAGGGTTCAAGGTAAAAATTTATGCGATATTGTATTTTCTTAAACTACTCTAGTTTTGTTGGATATTTTAATGTCTTTTTTATAATTTCAAGTTTCGTTGTTTTAATATTTATGATAGCATCAACCACTTTCTAGTAATTGCTATTAGCTTCACGTTGGTTTCTTTGCTGCTATCAAATTTGATATCGTAAAAAAGAGGGTGAATATTAATGAAGGAAATTGTCTTGCAATATAGAATCTGTACTTTTCTTACCAGCAATATACTATATCTATAAGTAGCTCTAGAGTTATTGCATTTATTCACTTTTGAAGTGGTGTTGTACCTTATGTGTATGTTTGTAAGAGTGGGCCATTTTTTGTGCAGCTGTTGATATTTTAAAGTTGCAATGCATGGAACTTTTTTGAGTAAAGATTATTATCTAATGATCGAATCCCATGTTGGAGTAGTAATTTTTAGTTGTACTATCATATTAGATGAAGTGCTAAATAAGATGAAATCAAATCTTTGTTAGAAAAATCATAAAGCCCTTTCCATTAGCTATTTCCAATGAGATACGTGGTTTGAAATTTTCCTAAGCTTATAATAATAATAATAATAATAATAATAATAATAATAATAATAAAGGTTTCCATTTTTTAGTGCAACTAAAGTTGTAGATTTTCTTATTTTATAGATAATTCTATGTAAGTGGAGTCCCAAGGGTGATATGATAAATGGGATTTGTCTCTCTCTTTTTCTTTAAACTGTGATGGCTGAAAAGCTTGCATTCAAAGATTATGAAGCCTGAGAAAATAGAAGCAACATCAAAGATTGTGAAAATCTGCTTTATATAAGTTCGACATCTATTGTTTATAGTATTTTATCCATTTTAATGCAAAACTAATGTGGTGGGATTATTAAGATGCACTGGTTATAGCCTTGGCATCATATGTCCAAGGAGAGTAGTTGTTGGAGCGTGTATGTTGCACGCATTTAGTAAACTTCTATTTTATTAAATGATGTAAATGCAAATATATATAGTTTGTACTAGTCTGGTGTAGGAACTCAAATGTAGTTTTGCTAGCTTCTTAATTCTTGTGTATATAATTATCAAATAATTATTCATCCACATTTTTATTTAATCCATATTGTTACATAAAGTGAATACTAATCATTATATATGAATTCAAATATTTGTTCATGCATGCGACAGTGAGTTTTGGGCATTAATTATTTCGTTGATTATGTTGATTTGAGACAGGAAAGTGTATAACATCAACCAAAGTTACAATTCTTTTTGGATTTTATACATTTCAGTTGCAGGTTAATTTCTCTTTTGACATTTCATCCTTTTCTTAGTTAATGATATTATCTTTTGTAGGGCCGGTTTATGTTTTGACCATATCTTTCTTCAGTCCTCTCTCTCTCTCTCTCTCTCTCTCTTCTTCACTTAGTTTATCAATAGAACTTAATATGCACTATGTTCTTAGTCTAATATGATGGCAATGAAAGTCATGATGAAAGCTTTTATTTTGTATTTTGCTATGTATTTCTATAATATTAATCAATACTTCGAATTTAATGCTATTTATATGAAATAATACTCATACATCGGGGGAATTTTGCACGAGAACGTGGAGTCGAAGAACCAAGAAGCGGAATCCTCACTAATCAACATAGTAACTTTATGTTAGTTTTTGTATCAAACTATATGGAGAATAAATGTCTTGACTGGTACAACAGTGTATTGGAGATGGATTATTTTATAGTCAATAGTAATGGATTTATTTGGCATTCGAATTATAAATTGTTGAACATACCAAAACGGTGACGATTTTGTTTAATACAGTTTTTTATATGTAAGAGAGCATTTTTTGTTAAATACCATTGTCTTTTAACAAATTAGATAATGGTTGTTAAATACCATTGTCTCTTGACAAAATACACAACGGGTTTTTATTAAATTTTGTTGTCTTATTACAAAATATGCAACAATTTATATAAAAATTTGTTGTTTATTCAGCACATTAAAGGTAAAAGACAACGGTTTATAGTCAAAATTGCTGTATAATCCAAGAGAGTATACAACGGTTCTATGCAAAAGAGACAACGCATATAAACTGTTGTGTATGTAGAATAATACAACGGTTTGAAGCCGTTGTCTATTAATGAGCTAATAGACAACTGGACTATTAACAACGGTTAGAAAAATGCATAGACAACCCAAAGTCACCATGGTCTATCAACATTATTGTAGTAGTGTTTAGAGTTACCCACCTCGATGACGATCACCTTGATGACGAGCACGTGGTTGAAGCAACGAGTCGGAGATCATTTCCGGGTTCTCCTCAGGGTTCTCCTTTTTCTAAAAAGTCGATTATCGACTTAGCGGCCTTCTTCGAACATTTCTAACTTCTAATGAGAATTTCAAACAACACCTAACCTTTTCTCCCTTAAATAGGACTTAAACACAGATTGCATGACTTTAGAACCTCTATAAAATACGAGAGTTTGAAAGACTCGAGAATAGAATACACTTAGAGGCAAAACTTGGCGGCAGAGGCCTTGCACGGGCCGTGCTATTTATTGAATAAGGAATTAAACACCTAGATTTTCCGACACAGTCTGTGCAGACCCTTACACGGGCCGTGCTATCCTTGCACGGTCTGTGCTAGCTCTCCAGAATCCTACCGAGAGCTTTGCATGAGCTGTGTAACCCTTACACGGCCCGTGCACTCCCACGAATATTGAAACTCTTTTCTCGAAGTGTTGGTCGAGGCGTTACTCAGTCGCCTCTCCCTTTTCTCGATGTTTTAAACTTAAAACAAGGCTTAACACATTTACTACGATTCTTCAAAGATAAAACTTTATAAAGATGATAATCGAAAGAAACTGAATTAAAACTTCAACAAAGATCGATATTTACCCAAAACTTGAAGAATATAGAAATGAGCATGCTTAACTTAAAATCGACATAATAACGGAATAAATACGACTAACTCCTTTAAACACTTAGAAATAATAACATAATTTAAATATGAAACTTAAACGGAACTTCAAATGAAATAAATGAGACTAACAATGAGGAAATAATAATAGGAACATGATAACGAGAATATGATAATGAAAGATTGAATGAAATGGTGAATTTAAAAGACAAGAATAAAATAGAATCTGAGGCCGATGAAAAAGGAATGGACGGAGTCGAGTGCGTCGAAGAAAGGTGGCTAGCTCGGCATCGCGTTGAGTCGCAGCGGTGGCAGAGCCACCTGCTACAACCCGACGGTGCCTCTAGCACCTTCCCCCATAGTATCCCTTTCACGCCACTCTTCTCATCATCTCGTAGGAACACTCACGAAGAATATCTCTCGCTCAACTTGAGCTCCCTTGACTTTCCTCTAACTTTTCCTCTCTCTAGAATGAAGAATGGATGAAGAAATGGTGTGAAAATTGTGAAGGGGAGAGGCTTTATTTATAGGGGTGAGATTGGCTTCCTTTGGAAGCCATTACAGTGCAACAATACTGCAAAAGTTACTCCGGGTTCGGTTAAAAGCTGCTTTATTCGATGTCGAGGTCCAAATAACCTCAAACACGAAATTCAAAAATACCAGAAGACTCATTAGCTCGAGTACTATTGAACCAATCTAACTCAAGATAAAGAATAGGTCATTAGAAGAAAGACGAGCCAAAATTCCTTTTTAAAAATTACTTTTACTATTCCTTTCAAGGGACAAATAAAATTTCCGAGCGTTCGATTAACCTCTGAATGAAAATCTGTGAACGCGAATGGATTCCTTAAGTCATTTCCTATAATATGGGTTTGACAGAACAAGTCTCAGATTAACGAGGAGGATTTTGTAAATTTTTCAAATCACGAACGCACGCAGAAATTACTATTCATAAATCTTTTAAATACGCTTTTCATCACCGGGACTTCAAACGACTTCAGAATAAAATTATGAAAATATCGGCATATTCCTTAAGTCGATAACTTTCTAATAAGACTAAAATTGGCCATAACAGAGTTAAGATCAAAATTTTCAAAAAGACGATTTCATGAAAATTGACCCTTAAAGTCGTGACTGACATCTGGCTCCACTTGAACCTTATTAAAATCTCTTCCTTAACTACTTAATTACGCTTAAGAATTCTCTAAACCTCATCTGAAAATTTGGGGTGTTACATGATGTGCTTTTTCTATCATCTAGAGATCCTGCCCAATTAGCATCACAATAGACAATAAAACTTGAATTTCTGTCTGATATGTACCATAATCCATAGCCCACAGTTCCACTGTCATACTTGATGATGTTCTTGACTGCCTTCAAGTTACTTTCTTTAGGACATACCTGGTGTCTTGCGCAGACACCCACACTATATGATATATTAGGTCTGCTTCCAGTAAGGTAGAGAAGACTTCTAATCATGCTTCTATATAATGTATGATCTACTTCTTTTCATGTATCAACCTTTCCAATCTTTATAGTGGTGCTAATTGGAATTCTTTTGTGCTTAGAATTCTCTAGCTCAAACTTCTTGACTAAGTCATCAAGGCCTCTGACTCAAAGAACTCTGGTAAATTTGAGTCCAAGGTAGGACTTGTTCTAAGAATGAGCAAAATGCTTGAAGACCTGATGAAGCTTCCAAATGATGAATCACTACCAGTCCTTATCTCTGACTGGATTCCCAAGAAGGGAACTACTCATCTTCAGTCACTAAGAAAGAAACGAAGAACAAAGGCCAGGACGAGCAACAACACCTCAAGCAACTCAACTGCCAATGCCGTCCATTCTCCGAAATCAAAGAATGGATCACCAGTTGATTTCCAGGTTTGCTTTGATCCAGATGAGCTTATTCCATTCATCGGAATTCCTCATCCAACCTATGGAATGGACTATTTTAGAAGCACATGCCCTCCTCTCCAGCTGACTGAAGAAAATATTCGCACTTTATATAGTGGTGAATATGCAGTCAAAGGTGCACAAAAGGAAGTAACCAATATCCTTCTCACTCACTTTGCTTTCGTTGCACAACATGACCAAGAGTTGTTCAAATAACTCCACCGGTATTTCTATTGGTACAATGGAGACATTCCATGTCCATCCAGTATCATTTCTTGCTAACTGCCTTTCATGGCATGAGCTACTGGCAACGTGAAGAAACTTGGAGCATTAAATGGATAGGATCGTCAAATCCATTCCTTCCAATCATTGTGCAAGTCCAGCACATCATGAATCACCGGCTTGTCAACAAAATTCTAGCAACTGCCTTGTTAGCTGAATTTAAAACCAGCATCATGCCTCAAGGAGCTGTGGTTGCAAATCAATTAGTCAACTGCCCAACTGGCTCGCTTTGCCATAAACTGAACTTTGATAATTTATCAAGTCAGTCAGCTGAGCCATCACGACGAACTCCAACTACCACAGCAAGGATAGAACCACATCTATCAAATACTGAAGTCATGGCTCCTTAGAAGAATCCAAGGCATGATGAGAGCGACAGTGATGATGAGGATACTGCCACATCACCAAGTCTCCTATCCAAGAGCTATGTCACTCCCCTACTCATATCCAACTCAAAAGACATGTAGTTGATTATGAAGAATGATTAGTTCAGATCGTCGTCAAAGGGAACTTCACAATCCCTCAACCAAAGGATGAAAAACTCATCAGTTGCCATTCAGCAGTTTCACCAAGCCAGAAAGACGATAAGGCCCGCGCTGCCAAAGAACAGAACTGGATCTGTATCAACGTCTAAGCGATCAAACTACTCCAATGGAAGCAGTGGAACTAGTCCAGCTTGGCCTTTCAAAATGAGAAAACTGACTCAATCAAGTCAAGCAGCTGACCAAACAAACTGATCAGTTCAGATCAGTTAGAGCTTCAGTTAGCTCATCAACGACGGCTGGCAACAAGATGAAACTGATCATCCAAATGCTGAATCATCAAACCAATCAGTTGGACTGTATCCCAACTGACTCTGGATAAGTTTTCCTAATCCTCTCAAGCTTATCAAAATTAAATTGTTACCGTTGTGATTATAAAATTTCTTATATTATATTCAACGACTACAATTTGAAAATAGGGTTCTCTCTCACAAGTTGTCATTAATATCTCTGCATTGATATTAAGTAATCTCTTCAAAGAAAAAAACAAAAATATATTTTTCTAATAAGATATAAATAGCAAAATCTGCAGAAAATATTTTGCTATTTATGACAACTAGCCCATTTTCAAAATAACTCCATCTCAGCCACATGATAATAAAGCTACTTCACAATCGAACGGCTGTGATGCATGCATCATTAATTCAGCTAATCATCCATCAAATCGGACAGCTGATCAACTTAAAGAAGCAATCGAGTGTCCTCGATCAATGCATACAAAGATGAATATATTTATGCAAGGAGATGAAGACTCCGATCATCTGCAAATTCTCTCTCATCCTTGCTTTGATCACCTGCAAACTCTTTCTCTCAACACACTTGCATATCTAACAACACCATCTCTTTGCAGAAATGAAGCCTTCATTTCAGATGATAAATGTTGAATTACTTATAAAGAAGCTGAAGAAAGATAAGACTCTTAATCTAGTGTTTCTTAACGCACGTCTCGGTTCAGACAACTTTCAAAAAATTTATCGGCCATTGGATGAAACTGGACTGCTGCCATTCTTGACAATCGTGCCAGTCAAGAATATACCTTTCCATGTTGTGGAGTTCTACTACAATGCAACCATCTCCGGCAACAACATCATCTCCACTATCTAGAACAAAGAGATCACGGTGACAAAAGAAACGATGATGTCTACACTTCTCCTCTCCGGTGACGGCCCAAACGTGATGAAACTGGAACTACCGTGCAAATATGCACTGTGGGGTCTTTGGAAACATCCTCACGTTCACCATCATGACTGCTCATACAGGCTGAAAGAAAGCCTGCCCAACGAGATCATCCAACTTCTGGATATCACCGGTCATATCCTGCATGGGAACTTTGAGACAGTCCAATTCTCGGACCTCAAAGCCCATCTAACGGCCGCTCTCTACTTCGGGTGTAAAGCCGACTGGGCCTCCTTTATTCTTACTTAACTACGAGCAAATGTTGAGCGAGCAGAATATGATCCATCAACTGGCTCGTTCCGAGAAAAAGTGGGGTTTATGAGTCGCATAAGCCACATCATTCTAAGTCAGTTTGATGAGATCATTCCAACTGGTGAACCGATCAAACGAAGGGACATGCTCCCTACCATATACTGCCATCCAATCCTGAAGAGATCCCACCAACCAGGAACTCCCGACTCAAGTCGTGGAAAGCAACCGGTGGTCGCCCATGCCAGCTCCTCAGAAGAAAGGCAGCTGATGATTGAGACTGAGCAACTCTCTAGACTGAGTGATCAGCCTACAATACCAACCAGCTCACAACCTCTAACCTTAGTCAATCATGACTCAATTGAGGTTGAGTTTGAGGGAGTTCTAGACTATCAGCTAAGAAGTTGCTTAGGTCTCAGTGAGGGCACTGATCCCTCCTTATTCGAGCAACTAAAACGGTACCTCCAGTACCACATCTGGCGATTCCAACTCGATGAGGCCACAATGTTCCACCTCATCAGCACTCGTGGATCCCTTTTCTGGATCAACGAAGGAGAATGGAGTAGACATTGGATGAACCATCCACTCTGCTTACCGCCAACGCTCTCGGAGATAATGGATTCGATGATCAAAAGAATCCAGCTTAGTGTACCAGCTAATGATCCTCTTCCTGACAACGAACCAGCCAACTCCTCCTGTACCCCATTCCTCGAAGATCCACCAATCGCTACAACCGAAGAGATCTTCACCAGCTTAGCTTTCATGGACTTCAGAGAGCAAGAACTCTCTCAAACCACTGAACGTGGTCAGTTCATGCCAACTGAAGAAGCCTATGCATGGTTCTCCTCGCCCATGCCAATTCCTTCAGTTCCCTCAGTCCATGATGACAATTTGGCAACTGTCTTCACATTCTTGCCAAACCTATCAATTCCATCGTGCGATCCACCCCAGCTTTTGGATGATGCTAAAAAGGGGGAAGATGGAAAGTATGATGATGGAAACTTAACTCTTTGGGATTAGATCCAAAGAGAAATACATCATGAGGGGGAAGCTCAGCTTTAGGGGGAAGCTTGGAGAAAATTTGGAGCTCAAGAAAGAGGAGAATCAAGCAGGAAGAAATGAAGCAATCAAAGAAGAGAAGTAGTTCTATCTTGCTTTTAAGAGATCATTTGATCATTTGATATGATTTTGATCCATACTTTATGCTTGCCCTGATACATACATGCCTTAATAATATACTCTAATACTTAAATTTATGCTTCAACTTGCTTTAATATCCAGGCATTGTACGCTGCTCTGGTAATCGGACAATCATGCACTAATTACTCAAAATGAAAGCATGACTAAAAAGAATGTATGTTTTGAATACTCTGATACATGAATTTTTGAATGCTCTGATACTTGAATTTCATGCTCTAATGTGCTAGTTCAAGAACTTGCCTAAGCAAACTACAACATGTTTATCAAACGAACATTTATAGTTTTTCCATCATTATTGACAAGGTTTTGACATCATCAAAAAGGGGGAAATTGTTAGGAAAAACTATCAAGGAACCTCTAGAAAAGGTTTTGATGAGATGTCAAAACTATTTATGAAAAACTAACTAAAATTCAAGCTATAGATCTGAGCTGACCAATCCAGAGCATCAAAGAGGAACTCAATTGAAGCTGAAGTCAACCAAACTAGAAGTACGGTCTACTAGCTGTAAGGATACGCCAACCAGTCAGAACTCAATTCAGCTGTGGATTCGAAGAGTCGAACCAGTTAAAACAAACTGATAGCTAAGTCAGCTGAGCTAAGGAAGAAAAGAATCGACTAGACTGAAGGAACTGATACGAGATCAGTTTAAGCTGAAAGAATGGAAGTATCCAACAGATGGCCAAACTAAAGTGAACAGACAAATCAGCTAAAGGCCAGAACTAAAGTCAACAAGTCTATGATCAGTCAGGTTGACAAGAGAACTTGAGAATGTTTAGCCAAACTAAACAAACAAGTTCAGAACTGCCAACTGGAGCAATAATCGAACTGGAGAAAGAAGCTCAGAACTGCCAAATGGAGCAATAGTCGAACTGAGCTGACAAGCTCAGAACTGTCAACTGGAGCAATAGCTAAACTGAGCTGACAAGCTCAGAACTACCAGCTGGAGTCATAGCCGAACTAAACAAACAAGTTCAGAACTACCAACTGGAACTCAAAATTGCTAAAACCGAAGCTCAGAACTGCCAGCCAGAGAACCCTGGAAGTTATTGCTCAACCAGGGAATCTTGGAATAAATGCTTCAATGGAAATTCTGAAATTAAATATTCAATGAAGATTGATTGGCAAAACAACGGCTACTTCAAAAGCTCCAGCGATCAATAAAGACCATCTGCCATTGATGAACCAACAGAGCCATCGATCAATGGAACTCAACGGTCATAAAATCACTCCTCTATAAAAGACGAGTGAATCAAAGTTTTAAAACAACTCTTGCCTCCCAGACATTTCGCAATACTTATTCTTGAAGCCTTCATTCAAGTAGAGCTTTCTTTCTACCTCCTAGCTCAAGTTTAGCATTTGCTAAAAACTGCGAGAGTCCAACAGCGAAGAGGAATTCAAAGAGTCAAAACATTCAGCCATGTTGATAAAGCAGCCAGGGCAGCCTTCTCAGTTTCAGCAATACAACGATCAACTACTCAACTCAATTGAAGGAGCACATCAGTTGATACCTCTTGTTCAAGACTAACCTCTTGAAGTTCGAAAGAGATCTAAGACCTTTTAAAGACATCAATAGCACCTACTGTTGGTTTTGTATACTGGAAGACTTGTCTTTGTATACTTTTCTGATGATATGATGATATGAAATGAAAGTTATTCCAGTCACTGTTTGCATTTAGATTATGTTCTATAATTGTTCTATGCAATGTTCCATATACTTACATTGTAGATGATATGGTGTGGGAAGTCACACGGTAAAGATCATATCATTAGAACCTTGTAATGTATTAAAGAGCTCACGGCTTAGATGGTCCTGAACATACCATCGGTACACCGTAGAATAATCTGATAAGTTAGTTTATCTTGGCTAAACTGATTATTCTAGTACACTAGTTAGTGTATCGAGGAGGATTACGATATGATACTATTCTCTGTCTCTGACCCAGTTACTGAGAGAATAAAGATCCACAGAGTTCGGGTTCTGAACTCATGTGATATTGGCGAGCATATGTGTGTGTTGTTTATTACTTTGATTTATCAATGAATGAGATCTTTTCGTAGATTGAATTCGATATCTTGGGTAATAACAATGTATACATGATGTCTCGAGCAGTATGCATGAGCACCGTGTCCTGGTGCGCCAGGTTGATGATGTTCTCTTGAGGAAGCACAAGTTCATGTTGAAACCCTGCAGGTGGAATTTATTCCGTATATGAATAAAGCTTGTGTGGTACTACTCAAGGTTTTAGATGTTAATTAATTATAGCTGTCAGAGGCTTACATAATTAATTAATGAACATTATATCTTAAACACGGGGAATGGCTGGACTAAAGGAGAAAGCATATTCGTAAATATGTATTAAATTGGTAGGTCAGTTTTACTTCTTTAGTGGAATAAAAGTAAAACTTAATTTATTTAATTATATCCTAGGTTTATTGGATATTGGATATTAAATAAATTAGTGGGCCAATTTAATATTCTTCTAGATCCCTGTTGTAGCCCAATTGACTAATAGTGGACTGGATATTGAACTTGAGATAGAGTCCCAAGCCCATTAGGGCTGGAACATGAAATTTCGCCCCTCCCTATATATAAGGGGAGGGGGGGCACGAAATTTTATGAATTTATTCATAGGAAATCAGCCCCTCTTAGTCTCTCAAAGTTATCCACAGATTTCACAATTCTATCTAGTAGATTTCAGCCCACTCTGAATCTAGATACAGTCCGGGAATACAACAGAAGATCTTGGAGTAAAATCTGTGGTGCTCGATTTTTTGAGGTGTTAGGTGGCGCCATACAGTGTTCATTCAACAACAAGATTAGATCTTTAATCTTGTCCACAGACCGTCTATCGATTTGTAAGTAGATTCATTTCTATGTCTTTCGCTTTATTAGATTCGAATCTGCTTTGCATGCTTTTTGGTTAGACTGTGATAAACATGCATGTTACATAAAATTATGATTTGCATGAACATGGATTAATGAACAACCAAATGATCCTGCGGTGGTTTAATTCGAAAAAACCCCAACACCTACCTTCCTAGCGAGCAGTTAGGGACTTCAAGTGTGAGCCGTCGATCCGCTGAGGTAGCGAGCAGTTACTAGGTACATCCAACTGTCCTTCATTGTGTAATTTGTAAAGACACTCAAGTAATATAGTGAAGTTGCCCTTCTGCGGAAGGAAGATAGGACGTAGGAGTTTGAGACTTCGAACCTCTATAAATCATTTGTGTGCTGTACTGTTTTGATTACTTGCATATCTTTGAACTGTACACAAGCTCACACAATCTGCACTCAAGCTGTCCAAAGTACTTACTCTAACTGTGTATAGATAAGTTTCTAAGTGAGTCAAGGGCCCTTATTATTCCGCAATTGAAGCAAAAGTTTTAATCAGTTTATTCACCCCCCCTCTAAACTGATATCAAATCGCCGGGGACCAACAATAATGATATATCATTCTGCTTCTTGTTGAACCAGGAAATACTATTGTTTCCTGAAAAAAAAGCACCTGATGTGTAACAGCCCAGTCCCAAGAATTGGGACGGGGTTGTTGGGTGGAAAACTGAAGGAAATAGGTAGCTAAATTGGAATCCGGGGGGAGGGGGTGTTTCTAAAATTAAACTAAGTTAGCGCCTCAAAAATCTAGGAAACATAACTTTATGACTTGGAAGAATTATCATTTTCAACGAATTAAAGGGGTTAAAGGATTCAATTGAGTCAAAGGAAAGCCAAATCATAGGCCATATAAAGCAACAACTTCAGAAACTTAGACAACTCAGGCAACCCCACCAGCATCACATCACCGGCCTTAGTATCTCTACCTGAAAATATTTAAAAAAGAGGGCGTGAGCACTAATGTACTCAGTGGGGTTTTGTGAGAAAACTCTTTAATAAACTTTAGAAATATTCAATTCATAGCTGGCGGTATATGGAGAGCAAAATGCAAAATCCCTCTCCATGTCCGCAAAAAAAACCTTTTACTTCCTTTCCTGGCGCCCTTCCTGGCTCAAACTTGACGTCTACTACACCCTTAGGTATACCTTAGGATAAGAGAGGGGCTACCTTAAATACCCTACTGAGTATGCGAGGGAATTACCTAGCAGTGACTCCCTTTACTTAACAAAGAATCAACTTTAGTGACACGAAGGTCACAACATGATAATGCAATAAAATTGTTCCTTGAGCTCAATAGCCTGCTTAGCAATAATTGAATCATAACATTCAATATCAAAATCTTAACCTTAAATCCTTAATACTTAATCCTCAACATTGAATTCTCACATTCAATACTTAATAACAAAGCCTCAAAACTTAATCATGCTTAGCATAAATCATAACCTAGATTGAATCATCTAGATTGCATTCCTTAATAAAGACTATAACCTTAATATCACAAGGGAATACTATGATCAACCTACAAGGCATTACTCACTTAAACAACCTTCCTCAACCATAATATCAACAACAAACTTAACTTATGATCATGATCGTCTATACCTTATATAAATCAACTATAAGATATCACAACATATCAAAACATCCTTTACTTCATTCAAGAGCTCAAATAACAATTAACATAATCATGCTATAACTTTCTTCTTTCCTTTCCTTTCTTTGCACATAGACTAATCAGGCAGAGCATAAAATATTTATTGAATATTTTCCTTGCCCTAAACATGCTTCTAGAGCTTACTAGCTCAAACCTTATATTTGGCTTCTCTACTACAAATTTGTAAATAGACTACACCAAAACAACAACGGTTTAATACTTAAAACATTATGTTTTTTAATTTCACAACAGTTTGTGCTAAAACCGTTTTATTTTAGCCTTTCTATTTTGTAGAAGACAACGGTTTCTAAAATACTGTTGTCATCATGCGTTGTATTATTTTCATTAGATGATGGTTAATAAACAACGATTCTAAAAGCCGTTGTAGATTTGAATATTTAAAATAGACGCCAGTTTTAGGAACCGTTGCATATTATTAAAATTTCTTAGACAACGTCTTTATTTGAACTGTTGTGTTTACCAGTTGTTAATAAATACAACATTTTCATGAACTGTTGTAATTTGGTGTTGTTTATTAAAATTGAGTTAATTAAGGATTACTAATTTCCTTTATTTGTCTAAAACCCTCTTATTATGACAATAAAAAAGATTGAATTAATTTAAAAATATAATAAATAGAAAATAAATAAAAAATTCGGATAACAATATTAGTGTAGAAAATCACATATATAATTGGAGTTAATTAACAAAATTTTGTTGCCCTACATTTATTTCTGCAAAATATATTGAACAAATTAAAGTCAACGAACAATTTATTTTCTTTTCAAATTATCAAATCAAGTCAGTATCTTAGCAAATCATATTTTATGAATTACCTTCTAATATATTTTCATAATAATTACTAATTTATTAATGTATTTATCACACACAAAATCACTACAACTGTTCCATAAATTGACAAAAAATTTACCATAGCAGTAAAATCCCCAATTCCCGTTCTCTGAAAAACTCAAAAACCCTTCTTTTGTCGATAAAATATCCATATTCGATGGCTTTAATTGAAACCTCCAATTCAACGAGGAGCACGAAATCGAGCCCCAGATTGCGTTCCCAAAATACTAGTAAGTAGTTTCTTCCAATATTTTCTTAATTCTCAGACACGCAGACTCCCTCCACCATAATTCATATTTCTTAATTCTTCCATTGGTCCCATTAGTTTCAATTGCCTACATACAATTGTAGCATTTTCTCTTGATAGCCGTCTTTACAACTAGTCCACAAATCCATTAAGATCTCGTTGCATTTAGCGAATTATTTTTATAGAGATTCACGTATTTTGGGTTGTATTGTTTTCTGATATTTTTTCTTTGTTGTTGATTGCATTTTGGACAGATCGAGCAAGTTTGATGCATTTCAATTTCAATTTTTCTAGTAGCTTGCATGTTGAATTACAAGGGTTCAAGGTAAAAATTTATGCGATATTGTATTTTCTTAAACTACTCTAGTTTTGTTGGATATTTTAATGTCTTTTTTATAATTTCAAGTTTCGTTGTTTTAATATTTATGATAGCATCAACCACTTTCTAGTAATTGCTATTAGCTTCACGTTGGTTTCTTTGCTGCTATCAAATTTGATATCGTAAAAAAGAGGGTGAATATTAATGAAGGAAATTGTCTTGCAATATAGAATCTGTACTTTTCTTACCAGCAATATACTATATCTATAAGTAGCTCTAGAGTTATTGCATTTATTCACTTTTGAAGTGGTGTTGTACCTTATGTGTATGTTTGTAAGAGTGGGCCATTTTTTGTGCAGCTGTTGATATTTTAAAGTTGCAATGCATGGAACTTTTTTGAGTAAAGATTATTATCTAATGATCGAATCCCATGTTGGAGTAGTAATTTTTAGTTGTACTATCATATTAGATGAAGTGCTAAATAAGATGAAATCAAATCTTTGTTAGAAAAATCATAAAGCCCTTTCCATTAGCTATTTCCAATGAGATACGTGGTTTGAAATTTTCCTAAGCTTATAATAATAATAATAATAATAATAATAATAATAATAATAATAAAGGTTTCCATTTTTTAGTGCAACTAAAGTTGTAGATTTTCTTATTTTATAGATAATTCTATGTAAGTGGAGTCCCAAGGGTGATATGATAAATGGGATTTGTCTCTCTCTTTTTCTTTAAACTGTGATGGCTGAAAAGCTTGCATTCAAAGATTATGAAGCCTGAGAAAATAGAAGCAACATCAAAGATTGTGAAAATCTGCTTTATATAAGTTCGACATCTATTGTTTATAGTATTTTATCCATTTTAATGCAAAACTAATGTGGTGGGATTATTAAGATGCACTGGTTATAGCCTTGGCATCATATGTCCAAGGAGAGTAGTTGTTGGAGCGTGTATGTTGCACGCATTTAGTAAACTTCTATTTTATTAAATGATGTAAATGCAAATATATATAGTTTGTACTAGTCTGGTGTAGGAACTCAAATGTAGTTTTGCTAGCTTCTTAATTCTTGTGTATATAATTATCAAATAATTATTCATCCACATTTTTATTTAATCCATATTGTTACATAAAGTGAATACTAATCATTATATATGAATTCAAATATTTGTTCATGCATGCGACAGTGAGTTTTGGGCATTAATTATTTCGTTGATTATGTTGATTTGAGACAGGAAAGTGTATAACATCAACCAAAGTTACAATTCTTTTTGGATTTTATACATTTCAGTTGCAGGTTAATTTCTCTTTTGACATTTCATCCTTTTCTTAGTTAATGATATTATCTTTTGTAGGGCCGGTTTATGTTTTGACCATATCTTTCTTCAGTCCTCTCTCTCTCTCTCTCTCTCTCTCTCTCTTCTTCACTTAGTTTATCAATAGAACTTAATATGCACTATGTTCTTAGTCTAATATGATGGCAATGAAAGTCATGATGAAAGCTTTTATTTTGTATTTTGCTATGTATTTCTATAATATTAATCAATACTTCGAATTTAATGCTATTTATATGAAATAATACTCATACATCGGGGGAATTTTGCACGAGAACGTGGAGTCGAAGAACCAAGAAGCGGAATCCTCACTAATCAACATAGTAACTTTATGTTAGTTTTTGTATCAAACTATATGGAGAATAAATGTCTTGACTGGTACAACAGTGTATTGGAGATGGATTATTTTATAGTCAATAGTAATGGATTTATTTGGCATTCGAATTATAAATTGTTGAACATACCAAAACGGTGACGATTTTGTTTAATACAGTTTTTTATATGTAAGAGAGCATTTTTTGTTAAATACCATTGTCTTTTAACAAATTAGATAATGGTTGTTAAATACCATTGTCTCTTGACAAAATACACAACGGGTTTTTATTAAATTTTGTTGTCTTATTACAAAATATGCAACAATTTATATAAAAATTTGTTGTTTATTCAGCACATTAAAGGTAAAAGACAACGGTTTATAGTCAAAATTGCTGTATAATCCAAGAGAGTATACAACGGTTCTATGCAAAAGAGACAACGCATATAAACTGTTGTGTATGTAGAATAATACAACGGTTTGAAGCCGTTGTCTATTAATGAGCTAATAGACAACTGGACTATTAACAACGGTTAGAAAAATGCATAGACAACCCAAAGTCACCATGGTCTATCAACATTATTGTAGTAGTGTTTAGAGTTACCCACCTCGATGACGATCACCTTGATGACGAGCACGTGGTTGAAGCAACGAGTCGGAGATCATTTTCGGGTTCTCCTCAGGGTTCTCCTTTTTCTAAAAAGTCGATTATCGACTTAGCGGCCTTCTTCGAACATTTCTAACTTCTAATGAGAATTTCAAACAACACCTAACCTTTTCTCCCTTAAATAGGACTTAAACACAGATTGCATGACTTTAGAACCTCTATAAAATACGAGAGTTTGAAAGACTCGAGAATAGAATACACTTAGAGGCAAAACTTGGCGGCAGAGGCCTTGCACGGGCCGTGCTATTTATTGAATAAGGAATTAAACACCTAGATTTTCCGACACAGTCTGTGCAGACCCTTACACGGGCCGTGCTATCCTTGCACGGTCTGTGCTAGCTCTCCAGAATCCTACCGAGAGCTTTGCATGAGCTGTGTAACCCTTACACGGCCCGTGCACTCCCACGAATATTGAAACTCTTTTCTCGAAGTGTTGGTCGAGGCGTTACTCAGTCGCCTCTCCCTTTTCTCGATGTTTTAAACTTAAAACAAGGCTTAACACATTTGCTACGATTCTTCAAAGATAAAACTTTATAAAGATGATAATCGAAAGAAACTGAATTAAAACTTCAACAAAGATCGATATTTACCCAAAACTTGAAGAATATAGAAATGAGCATGCTTAACTTAAAATCGACATAATAACGGAATAAATACGACTAACTCCTTTAAACACTTAGAAATAATAACATAATTTAAATATGAAACTTAAACGGAACTTCAAATGAAATAAATGAGACTAACAATGAGGAAATAATAACAGGAACATGATAACGAGAATATGATAATGAAAGATTGAATGAAATGGTGAATTTAAAAGACAAGAATAAAATAGAATCTGAGGCCGATGAAAAAGGAATGGACGGAGTCGAGTGCGTCGAAGAAAGGTGGCTAGCTCGGCATCGCGTTGAGTCGCAGCGGTGGCAGAGCCACCTGCTACAACCCGACGGTGCCTCTAGCACCTTCCCCCATAGTATCCCTTTCACGCCACTCTTCTCATCATCTCGTAGGAACACTCACGAAGAATATCTCTCGCTCAACTTGAGCTCCCTTGACTTTCCTCTAACTTTTCCTCTCTCTAGAATGAAGAATGGATGAAGAAATGGTGTGAAAATTGTGAAGGGGAGAGGCTTTATTTATAGGGGTGAGATTGGCTTCCTTTGGAAGCCATTACAGTGCAACAATACTGCAAAAGTTACTCCGGGTTCGGTTAAAAGCTGCTTTATTCGATGTCGAGGTCCAAATAACCTCAAACACGAAATTCAAAAATACCAGAAGACTCATTAGCTCGAGTACTATTGAACCAATCTAACTCAAGATAAAGAATAGGTCATTAGAAGAAAGACGAGCCAAAATTCCTTTTTAAAAATTACTTTTACTATTCCTTTCAAGGGACAAATAAAATTTCCGAGCGTTCGATTAATCTCTGAATGAAAATCTGTGAACGCGAATGGATTCCTTAAGTCATTTCCTATAATATGGGTTTGACAGAACAAGTCTCAGATTAACGAGGAGGATTTTGTAAATTTTTCAAATCACGAACGCACGCAGAAATTACTATTCATAAATCTTTTAAATACGCTTTTCATCACCGGGACTTCAAACGACTTCAGAATAAAATTATGAAAATATCGGCATATTCCTTAAGTCGATAACTTTCTAATAAGACTAAAATTGGCCATAACAGAGTTAAGATCAAAATTTTCAAAAAGACGATTTCACGAAAATTGACCCTTAAAGTCGTGACTGACATCTGGCTCCACTTGAACCTTATTAAAATCTCTTCCTTAACTACTTAATTACGCTTAAGAATTCTCTAAACCTCATCTGAAAATTTGGGGTGTTACATGATGTGCTTTTTCTATCATCTAGAGATCCTGCCCAATTAGCATCACAATAGACAATAAAACTTGAATTTCTGTCTGATATGTACCATAATCCATAGCCCACAGTTCCACTGTCATACTTGATGATGTTCTTGACTGCCTTCAAGTTACTTTCTTTAGGACATACCTGGTGTCTTGCGCAGACACCCACACTATATGATATATTAGGTCTGCTTCCAGTAAGGTAGAGAAGACTTCTAATCATGCTTCTATATAATGTATGATCTACTTCTTTTCATGTATCAACCTTTCCAATCTTTATAGTGGTGCTAATTGGAATTCTTTTGTGCTTAGAATTCTCTAGCTCAAACTTCTTGACTAAGTTCCTTGCATTCTGAGTCTGAGAGATTAAGTTACCTTCTTCTGATTGTCTTATCTGAAGTCCAAGAAAATACTTCAGGTCTCCAACCATGCTCATCTCAAACTCAGTTTTCCTGTCTCTGATAAAGTCCGTGATCATCTTATCGGATACTGAGCTAAACACTAGATCATCCGCATATACTTGAACCATAATTACTTGTGATTTTTCCTTTCTGATGAATAGTGCTCTATCATCTCCTCCTTTATTGTATCCTTTGCTAACTAAGTATAAAGCCAGCCTCTTATACCATGCACGATGAGCTTGTTTCAAATCATATAAAGTATTCTTGAGTTTGAAAACATGATCTGGATAATGTGGATCTTTAAATCTTTTAGGTTGTGCAACATACACATCCTTCTTTAGAAATCCATTCAGAAAAACACTCTTGGCATCCATTTGATAGAACTTAAATTTCATTATGCAGGTCATTGCAAAAAGTAATCTGACTAATTTAATTCTTGTGACTGGGGCAAATGTCTCATCAAAATCTATTCCTTCGATCTGTGATTATCCTTGAGCAACTAACCTAGATTTATTCATTATAATATTCCCAGACTCATATGTCTTGTTCTTGAATATCCACTTTGTCCCCACAATATTTACCCATTCAGGGTTCTGCGCTAGATCCCAAACATCATTCTTCTTAAACTGAAGTAACTCTTCTTGCATTGCTTCAATCCAATAGACATCCATTAGTGCTTCATGAATATTTTTGGGCTCTATCTTTGATGTAAAACATACATTGGATATCTCTTCATGCAATCTTTTCCTCAGTCTTGTTCTAGTCATTCTCCCTTCATGGATATCTCCTATAACTTCAGTAGTCGGATCATATTTGATAATCTGTTGAGAAGGATTCCTTTGTTTAACTCCCTGATCTTCTTTTTCACTTTCTGTGTCATCATGTATATCAGAATATCTAAATACATCTGTATGTACATTCTCTTTTGTGGAGTTAACGATATTATCCTAATCATCAAATCTGACATTGACTGATTCCACTACTGACTTAGTTTCTTTATTGTAAATCCTGTATGATTTAATGTTTCTGGAATATCCCACAAACATACCTTCTACTCTTCGATTGTTCATCTTGCGGAGATATTCTCTATCGTTTAGGATATAGCAAGTGGTTCTAAAAATATGGAAGTACTTCATAGGTGGTTTCTTTTCATACCAAAATTTCATATGGAGTAGTGAAGGTACCCAGTCTAGGATGAACTTGATTGCTGATGTGACCTACAGTGTTGATAGCTTCTGCCCAAAATATTAAGACAACTTCTTTTGCAACAATCATTTTTCTATCCATCTCCTGAAGAGTTCTATTCTTCCTTTCAACCACTCCATTCTGCTATAGAGTCTTTGAAGCTGAGTACTCGTGGCTAATCTCATTCTCATGGCAAAAATTATCAAAGAACTTATTTTTAAAATCTTTGCCATGATCACTTCGAATCCTAATAATTTGCTGATTCTTCTCCACAATAATCATGTAGGCTAGTTTCTTAAATGCCATGAAAGTTTCAGTCCTATATCTGAGAAAGTCCACCTAAGTAATTTTGAGAAGTCATCAATGCAGACAAAGACATACTTCTTTCCTCTGTAGCTTTCAATGATCATTGGTCCCATTAGATCCATATGTAGAAGATCTAAAATTCTCTAAGAAGTTCTATCATGCACTTCTTTGTGCTGAGATCTAGTCTACTTACCAATCTGGCAAAGACCACATACTTTGTCTCGTTCAACTTTGATATGGGAAATTCCTCTAACCATTTCCTTGTTGATGATTTTCTAGAGATTTTTGAAGTGAATATGTCCAAGCTTCTAATGTCTGATCTCTGAGTCTTCTACTGATGTTCTTTGACATGTTACTGTACATTATGCATGTACATGAAGCTAATAAACTTAGTCAGCTGATCTTTTTTCCTTCCATGAATAAGTCATTTTTCTTATTCATCACCTTTCAGCTCTCTTTTGTGAATATTATCGTCATGTCATGATCACATAGCTGATTGATGTTGATAAGATTGGCTTGAGTCCATCAACCAACATTACTTTCTTCACCTTAGGCATTTCTTCAACAACAAGTTCTCTTTTTCCCATGACTTGTCCTTTCTTCCCGTCTCCAAAGTTGACAAAGTCAGAGGAGCAGGCTTTTAAATTCTGCACAATTGAGCAATCTTCAGTCACATGTCTTGAACAACCACTGTTAAAATACTAATTGCTCTTGTCTTCAACTCACAGAGATATATGAGCAATCAGACTGTGTTGTGTTTTCTATTTGACAACCCATTACTTTTTCTGAGAGGGCTTCTTCTTCTCTTGTGTAGCTGGCCTTCTATCTTTGTTACTAGAATACTGAACCACAAATCTTCTTTTCATCTTTCTAAAATCATTGAGATACTTCTCACAATGTGGTCGAATGTGGTCTCTCTCTTCACAATAATGACAAGTAATTTCTCTCCTGAAGCCATTATGGTCAGTCATCCTTCTGCCTGTAATGTTCTTCTTATTCTTTTGAACATTCTGACGTATATGTACTGGCTAACTTGTACTTTTTTTACAAACACGGTTTTGGAATGACCTCCATTATATCCAAGACCTGGATGACTCTTTTCCTAAATGTCCTGGAGCAGTTAGAATCTTATCAAGGTTCTTTGTTCCATTGTTCATCATAGTGACATTCTTCTTGATGGATTTGAGCTCAGAAGATAATTCTGTAATCTTTCTCTCTTGCTGTTGATCAAAACTTTCTGATCTAAATCAGACTTGATCAGCTTTTCATTTTCCTCCATTAGACTCTTATTTTGAGACTGAAGAGTCTTGTTGATCTCCAAAACTTCCAGTCACTTTGTATACATCACTTTGTAGGTCTTTACAAATTGTTCTTGGCTGAAGTCTTTATTGTCTGATTCATCTTCATCTTTATATTCGAAGGGATCTTGTAATTCAGAAACTTTTATTGTGAATTCAATAGTTTCTTTATTAGAATCACTATTGTTCTCTTTTGAATTATCATCACTGAGAGATGCATTGTAATTCTTATTGTTTCTCTTTAGAGTATTAGCACATTCAGCTTGAATATGACCAAATCTATCACATTCTTTGTATTGTATTCCCTTTCTTAGATTGGTCTATTGATACTCTTTCTGATCATTATTGGAATTTCTTGCTTGCAAAGTGTTTCCCAATGATTGTCTTCTGTTGTTGAACTTTCTTGAAGACTGCTTGTTGGTTTTTTTTAACATTCAACTGAAGTTCTTGGTAATCAAGACCATAGTGTTCATTGTATCTAAATCAAGTATAGATTTTTTGTTATGTACTTTTTCAGGTACATCTTCTGAAACTTCAGTTTTAAGAGCAATACCTCTCTTCCTAGAGCTGCTGTCTTCATCTTCTAGATTCATCTCGAACGTCCTTAAAGACCCCATCAGCTCGTCAAGCCTTATACTCTTGATCTCCTTAGCTTCTTCTATTGCAGCAACTTTATAGGCAAACTTCTTTAGAAGAGATCTGAGAACTTTCCTTACAAGTTTCTCATTGTTAATCGGCTTCCTAAGAGCAAAACTCTCATTAGATATGCTTCTTAATCTAGCATTGAACTCACCTATGGACTTAATTTCTTCCATTCTAAGATTTTTAAATTTAGAAGTAAGATTTTGAAGCCTAGATAATCTTACAGAACTGGTCCCTTTTTAAGGTGGTTTCCAGAATATCCCATGCAACTTTAGCAGTCTCATAAGTTGAGATTAGACTGAATATTTTAAGATCGATTGCAAAGAATATAACATTGAGAGTTTTAGAGTTGACATTGTACTAGTTCTTCGGTGGCACAGTCCATTTTCCTTCTTTAATCTCCACCTGCTTTCCTTCTTTGGCAACAGTTGACTTCTCACATCCTTTAGTGATGCTCTTCCATGCAAGCTCATCTATTGATCTCAGAAACGCTCTCATCCTTATTTTTCAGTAAGGATAATTGTTCCCATCAAGCAAGGGTGGTCTGACCGTAGATCCTCTTTCCTTTATTGAACTCATAACTTGAAATCAACCAAAATCTTCACGCGATTATGCACTTTTCAGGACTCTTTTTACTTTTAACCAAAGACGACCTACTTGGTACCAATTGAAGTTACATAAACCGTGCAGATAGGATCATGTTCTTAATCATGTACATGAACATTATGAAGAACATGTCAAGTCAGAATGCTAAAAATAAAGAAAGTAAATGGCATGAGATTAGTAACCCTGTTCGATCAACAGAACTATGTCGGGGGGCTTCACAAGTCCATGAGAAATAATCCACTACTCCATTGCAAGGTTACAAAGGTTATTACATGATGATCTCTCGGCACTCTATCTATTTCCTACACTCTACAACCTCTTTTGATGGACTGAATTATGAGATTCCCTCACAACCTAGACTCCCTCTAATTCTAATAAGAAATCTCTCCCGAGACTCCTCTAAATGTGTATGAAAGATTTTCAAACACAAACTAGACACACAGTGACCACAAGGATCAAACCTAGTCTACCCATATTGATACGACCCGGACAAATAATCTAGGACGAATCTAGAGACGTAGCGGAAGACTTCTGGATACGAAACACGTCAGCGAATGAAGGGCTTCAATCCGACTCGATAAACAACGAAAAATAGACAATCTAGACAACTAAAATACCTAGAAAAATGACACAAACTATATAACACAATACCAAAGGTTAAAGGGGCTGAAAGGGAATGTGTATGGGGGCTGGAATTAATGAAGGATTCGTGTGTTTGTGGCTTGTGAAGAAGGCTTAGAGTAGATAGGATATGATAGGGACGAAACGAACTTACGTGTTGAATGGAACGGGTAGATAAAATTCGAACTTGACTTGTGGAAGGGCTGGAACGTGTGACTTGGGGCTGGTGGATATCGTCGTGGATGATGAACGGATGGTGATTGTTGAAGTGAATCACAACCCGAAAGCCTCCTTGAATCTTGAACGTATCCTAGGTTGAATTCTCTAAGTTGATCTTCGATTTAGCGAATACCGGTTAATCCCTCTAGTGGATTAAGCAATACCCTTGAGTAAGACTTAAAGTTGCTAGCTCCAAGAATATGAATTTTTAATCAAAACTCACAAAGATTTAATGGGAGTTGAGACAATATTGAAAGCAAAGCTTAATAATTCAAATAAAGTCTAAAATAACAATGTGACATGGTTCCCCTATTTATAGGACTATGGGGGAACGAAATTAAACATAAAAAAGGCTAAAAAATTGATCCAAAAGGGATCTCTAACTATACTAGGAAGTTCCCTAAACTAGAATTCTATTCAATGTAGGAAATTGCCTTAAATACAATTCTAGTCAACCTTGACTATAATATGGATGAAAATTACACTAATAAATAAATAAAAATCTGATCTAATTAATTAAATACTATAGTCTAATTAAATACTATAGTCTAAATAAATCAATCCCTTAATTAAACAACTAAGGGGGACGAAAACTCCATGCAACTTGTCTATGCAATGTGAATCTGCCATGCATGCATAACTTGATGAGTTCTATCTTCATGCATTGTTCTTCAAATCTTGATCTCCAATCTTTGATTATTAACAAAGTAGCAATCTTTGGGATGCTCTCAATTCCTTTGTCATCTTCGAACTTCTTACATACAAATGCTTGGAAAAATCCTTGCAATTGTATTGCTCGAAGTTGTGTAAATGGACCACGTATTTGCAGCTCCGGATTAAGTTCTTCAAGGCTTTTCGTGGCTTCATCACATATAGTATATGCTTCAACCTTGAAGTCTTTTAGACTCTCTAGCTCTTCTGTATACGTAAAATCTCTTGCACTCCAACTAGTCTGATTCTCAAGATATTTATAAACATAAGACAGAGCCTAAACAAGGTAATCAAATAATCCTATTTTGAATCAAACTCTAACAGAAAACTTGCCTAGTTTAATTCAGACTTCTTCTAGTTAGATGCTTTCCTTGAATAAAAATCGTCTTCTTCCATCTTGATCTTTATCTTGAATAAGGCATCATCTATTCTGAAACGTCCATCTTGAAAACATAACTTCAACTCCTTGAAATCAGCTTGGCATGTCTCTTGAAAACTCTCTGGACAACCATGTACATGATCATGTTCACGAATATGCTCAAGTACATTCTTCGATCTTCAATTAGATTGACAGCGAAATGTTCATATCATAATGTCCAGAACATGGTCTTCAAAACTTAAAATATCAAAATCTTTGTATTCTTTGAATTGACATAAAGATCATGACAATCGAAAAACACTTAGTGTTGAACGATGGCGCTAACAAAAACTACAATAATAATAAAGAAACATACAACTCAACACATGCAATATAATATTTTTCTAATACGGTCCAAAATAAAACTACAATAATAATAATTATTCTTTTATATTAGTAAATGTTGGTTTTATGTTCAAATAAAATATAGTTCTATAAATTAATTTAAATTATATTTATTATTATTATTATTATTAAACGTAAATATATTTGAAAAAATATATGCTACACAATAATTTGATAAAAAAAATCAGTATTAGAAAGCATGCAAATGGAATATTCCATTGTAGATTAAAATGTAAAGTTAATGGTTGGAGATGTTTTTGCTTGCACACTACATTTTCCTTTATAAGGCCATCTCCAACAGTTGACTCTATTTTACAGCACCTCTATCTCTATTATACAACATGGTCTTCACTTCATCTCCAACAGTTTACTCTAAATTCTACTCTAAAAAGAAATATTCCATAATATTCCTTTTTTATATATTTATTTTAATCAAGATTTTTCCAACAAAAATAACTATTAAAATTTCTGAAACTAAATAATAATAAAACATGGAAACATTTCATAATAATAGTTTCTAGTGTATTTTTCAATGCTTTATTTGTATTTTTAATGCTTTCTATTTTCTTTCTTTTTATGTCTAGTAGTTTTATTATGTAATCTTATTAAATGTCATTTTATTTTGATATCATTTTGTTTTGATATACAATTTTTTATGTTAATATTTTGAAGGAAGAAATAAATTAAAGTATAAGATTAATATATATATATATATAAATAATATAAATTAACAAAAAAAAGAAGAAAAAACGTGAACATATCAAATTAAATGCAGATTTTTACATATATTAAAAAAAACAGATTAAACATATATAAAAAAAAAAAATTGAAAAAAACAGATTTTTTTACATATATAAAAAAATGTGAAAAAGTGAAAAAAAAAAGATTTTTACATATATATATAAAAAAAACAAAGTGAACAGTGTTAGAGGCGCTACAGTAGATCTCTATTAATGGAGCAGAAAAACTGTATCTCTATTTTAGAGACCCAAATAGAGGAGCCGTTGGAGTGGAATTTTTCACTTTTTTGCTCTATTAATAGAGTTTAGAGAAGTTGTTGGAGAAGCTCTAATAGAGGTAGATGGGAAAAAATGGTTAGAGATGCTCTAAGTACTTGGCCAAATACAAGGAGATCACTAGTTTGATTGACCCTTGCATCACCCAAATCTTAATTTTTTTTCTATTATTCATTTAATTTTTTTCTATTATTATTATAAAACAACTCAACTATGTGCTAACGTATAACCACATAATAGCCAGATTTCAACCTTGTCGGTTAGGCTAGGGGCTGCTTAGTGCTCAGATTGAATTCTAAAATAATGAAAAAAATTAAGTCTAAATATATAATAATGGAGAAAAATGAGATAGACAGAGAAATAAGGGTAACTTTATAACACAGTGGTTATATGGGCAATTTGAGGGGTAAAAGTCTTAAATATCATTATGACACATTTGGTCCTACTCTTAATCATTGTATATGACAACTTTTGACATTTATTACAATATACACAACAAAATGCACACAATTGCATGCAAACCTCATGTATATTTATCCATTTAAAATGATAAACTAACGTGTAAGTCTCCATGAAACTAATGTGTAAGTTTCCATCCAAAATGTTAAATTAACGTGTAAGCCTCCACGAAACTAACGTGTAAGTGCCCATCTAAAATATTAAACTAATGTATAAGTCCCCAACCCCCCCCCCCCCCCCCCCCCAAATATTAAACATTCTCAGGTTGGGAAAATAGTAAAAAAATAACCTGTTTCAAAGTTGAGTAATTATTGAAAAATTTCTCTAACATTTTTACCAAAAAATTTTGAAATGTACATTTCCGATTATTTCATGTTATAAATGTTTTAATATATCACTATATAGTTAAATTTAAGCTTACAAAATTGAATATCGAATTTAAAACATGCTTTAATTAGAAAATAACTTGTAATTAAGAACATGCTATAGTAACTAATATTTAAACTATATCTTGCTTGTATAAGAATATTTTCTGTAATTTATTAATTATTTACATTTAGTCTCAATTTTGAATTAAAATTAAAATTTAATTAGTGTTGTTGTTATTATAATTATTGTTATTGTTGTTTTTTTGTTGGTAAATTCAATCATGTAGACTTGTTTTGATGATATCAAAAATACATTTACAGGCTACTTTAATCAATGCAATAATCAGTAAACAGACTAAGTTATCTTATCTAGACTTAGAATTTTACTATGAATTATTCAGAAGGAATGAGGATTCAAAGATCAAAGATGGGAGAATAGTCGAGTAGCAAGTCTCAACTGATTTAGAAGATCTATGAAAACAAAATCAGTTGTGTTCGCTGAAAGTCAAAGAAGATCTATGCAGACAAAATCAGTCGTGTTTGCTGAAGTCAAAGATGATTTAAACTCTATTAGACTCGTTCGAGACCAACATTGTTGTTGTTGTTGTTGTTATAATTTATCACTTTTATTGTTATTCTTATAAATATTATAATAATTATTAATAATTTTTATTATTATCACTATTAATTATTATGGTTATTATTATTATTCTTGTTGTTTGTATTAGAAATATTATTTATTATTATTGTTGTTGTTGTTGTTGTTGTTGTTGTGAAGGGAAGCAAGCTTCGTACAGTTCTAGAAAATATATTTTATGTTCAAGTTCCATTTTAGATATTGAAATTAATGTGTTACTTTATGAAGTGGGCTTATGTTTGCAGAATGGGCTTATTCCTTTCGTGGTTTGCTCATACTCTCTTCTAACTATTCGTATTCTATCCAGCAGGGATAATAAGAACTCGTATATTAACAATGAGTTGTCTTCTTTGGCAGAGGTAGTCAAAATGAGAGTTATTATAAATTTTAGGCATATGCATAGGGAGGTAAATATTGTAGCTCACACACTCACTCATTTTGGGATAGGTTGTGATGGAATGATTACTCGGAACTTGGATTTTCCTTACTAGTTGAGGGAGTTGATGGAATAAAATTTCCCATATTTTGCTTAAAAAATATTATTAGTTATTGATAAGCTGGAATTTTACACTAGTTTTAGTGTTATTTAATTGTGCATTTTATATTGGTTTACTCGTGTTTTATCCTAGTTTATTCGAATTTCAATCGTTCTTGGAGTTTGGGGTGTTTATTGGTATTTGTAGGTTTTGTCCCGTAGTTTGCTGTGTTTTTGGACATGAGATAGTGGATGATATCCCGGGATTGTGCATTGAAGAAATTGAGTCGAAAACAGGACAAAAACATCATAGAAGGGGACCTGCAAGCCCGAGCCGTAAGCGTGGTCGCGGGTCACCAAAGGGGTGCCCGACTGTCTTCTCACGACAGAGAAAGGGGTCTAAATAAGAAAACCCGCAACCATGGTAGCGGGTATTGGAAATGCCTAATGTGCCACCTCGGTGAGGCGTGGAGGTGCAACCTGAGCCGCGAGTGACTAGGTCGGTGGTGAGGTCGTGGGCCATCTAGGTCAGTCTGATTCTGTGTTGGTTTTGGGCTTTATTTTACTAAGTATAAATAGGGTTTTAGAGTGAAATTTCCAGACAATTTACCATTCCCTAAAGTTGCCACCAGAGAAAAACAATAGAGGAAAAGAATGCGAGGAACGAGACCAAAGATTTCAAGAGTTTTCAAGACTAGAGACAAATTAAATCATACACGTTTTACTTTCTCTATTCTTAGAAATATAATGTTTTCTTTGTGGATTATTTTAGTTAGTCATTTTGCCATGAATAGCTAAAACTCTAGTATTCTAGATTTGGATTATGGTTTATTTATGAAGTTCTTTTGATTTATTTTATTTGGTGTCTATGATTTGAGCATGTTTTGATTATTCATGGGTTTATCTGTATTATTTACCTGATCACTAAATGATACAATCTGATGTGTTAATTCATAAATCGAGAGAGGGGTTTTAACACAAGGTCTGGAATAATTAATTGGTTAATCAATATTACTCGACAGAGTTGCGATTAATTTAGAGAACAATAAACCTTTAGAACTGTTAGGAGTTGCATGATAGGTATTGAACAGACACATTAACATTTGTTGTGTATTGTACAATCTAGGTACATTGAGAGAAGGTTTTGAATACTATAGTGGTTGTTCTAGCATGATTTAAATCCCAACATAGATGCTAAATGAAATAATTGTAAGAATGGATTAAATAATGAATTTTCAATCCTAGAATGTATTTCATCTTCATTGTTTACTTCATCTGTGTTTATTTCTGTGGTAACATTTACTGTTTCAATATTTTCATTTATCTAGTAATTAAATTCAATCATGATTGGTAGTCTAGATAGTTGTAGGAAATTAGATTAAGATAATTAGTAGATTAATTATTAAATATCTGTGGATACGACCTTATTCACTGCTATACTAGAAGCCTCACTATACACTTGCAGTTTAGTTGCAAATAAATACCAAACAAGTTTTTGGGGCCATTGTCAGAGATTTAATTTTTATTTGCTATTATTTAGATTTAATTTCTTGTGTTAATCTAGACATTTATTTTTCAGTTTTTAGTTTATTTTCTTTAAAAATTTTAGAATCTTCTTTTTCTTGTGGTTAGGTTGTGTATGTGTACACGATCTCAGGGAGGATATCTAGAAGAATACGATCCTGAGATTGATGTCACCGCCCAGAACAACAATGCAAGGAGAAGAAGAGAGATGGCTGTTACGACTGACCAAGTTTCTAATCCCGCTGATCAAATTCGGCGCCTCCAAGCATAGTTGGAGGAAATGCAGCGGAAGATGTAAGAGCAAGAGGATACTAGAGCTGCAGAGCCCTCTCCAATCAATGAGCTTTTCGTTCTGGTGCTCAACCATGGAGACATTCCTAGCCCAAGGATCAACGCGAATAACTTTGAGTTGAAATCAGGGTTGATTTCTATGGTTCAACAGAACCAATATGAAGGACAGGCCGCTGATGACCCGAATGCGCATCTGACATAATTTTTGGAGATCTGCAGCACTGTGACGATGAATGGAGTCCCTGATGATGCCATTCGATTATGTCTATTCCCATTTTCTCTGTGGGATATGGCTAAGTTGTGGTACCAATCCCTAGGTACTGGGTCTATCGAGAGTTAGGAAGGACTAGTCCACTAGTTTCTACACAAGTTCTTTCCACCTAGAGTTACTCTCTAGCTCAAAGGTGAGATCACACAGTTTCACCAGTTCGATGACAAGACATTATATGAGGCTTGGGAGCAGTTCTGGGATATGCTGAGGAAGTGCTCCAATCATAGATTTGGGATAGATCATCAAGTTTGCATCTTCTACAACAGGTGCAACATGGAATTGAAGATGTTTCTGGATGCCTCTACTGGTGGTTCTTTATTGAACAAAGGCCACGATCAAGCTGTGACATTCATAGAAGATATGGCAACTAACAATTATCAGTTGTTTGGAGAGTGACAAGTCGAGATAATGAAGAGAGCCGCTGTTGTTGATGACAGTGATCCCATCTCTAAGCTCATGGCTTAATTGTCTACATTGAATACTACTATCAATCGTAGATTGACACCATGTCTCAGCAAACTGCAAATATTCCCATGAACCAAGTAGTGGAAGATGTCATCTACGTTAATTAGAGGGGTAGCTACAATAACAATAATTATCGAGGTGGAAATAAGTTCTACCAAGGTAATCGATCTAACCTATCTTATGGGAACCCCAATAATACACTGTAGCCACCACCCGGCTTCTCAGTAACAAATGAAATGATCAATAAGGAGAAGAAGTTGAAGATGAATGACTTGTTGATGGCGTTCATGGGAAAGAACCACAAATTCATGGGGAGTCACAAGCTAGAGTTGAGAAATTGGAGAATGCAGTTGGAGCTATAGGTGTGCAATTGAAAATGTTCGAGAAGCAGTTGAAACAGCTGGCTACAGTTGTAGGAAATCAGCACCAATCGGGACAATTTCCCAGTAACACCATAGTCAATCCAAAGGAGTAGTGCAATGCAATCCATCTGCACATTGATGCGCTCACACCGATCGTCGCCATTGCATTTGTTCATACTAAGATGGCTTCTGAAAAGCTAGATTCCACAATCAAAATTCCTCAGACAGATCCTACAGTGCTTCCCACAGTGACTATCGCGTTCTCACAGAGGACCTCGAAACAGAAAGTTGATACACAGTTCTCTAGATTCCTCAAAATCTTTAAAAAAGTGCACATCAACATTCATTTGGTGGAGGCATTGCAATAGATGTCTAAGTATGCAAGGTTCCTCAAAGATACTGTATCTAAGAAAAAGAAGATATAGGAATTTGAAATAGTCCACATCCTAGAGAACTGCAGTGCTATTATCCAAAGAAAGCTCTTAGCCAAGATGAAGGGTCTGGGAAGTTTCACACTCCTCATCACCATTGGAGAAAAGATAGGTGGTCGAACATTATGAGATTTAGGGGCGAGCAACAATTTGATGCCGCTCTCATTTTTCAAGAAGCTGAACGTGGGCAACTCAAGCCCACAACCATGTGTTTGCAAATGGCTGATCGATCTGTGGTCTAGCCCGAGAGAATTTTGGAGGATGTGCTAATTAAGATGAATGATTTTATATTCCCGGTAGACTTCATGTTGCTGGATATGGAGGAAGACAAGAGTGTCCCTCTCATTTTAGGACAACCATTTTTGTGCACCAGACAGGCCAACATTGATCTTGACATCGGGATTCTTACTCTCCGGTTTGAAGATGAACAAATTCGGTTCTTGTTCAATGTAGAGGAGAGCAAAGCAGTAGTGGAGTGCAATATCATCAACATTCTGAAATCTGGATGCATCACGGATGATGGAGGACTAGGATAGAAAATCATAGAAGGGAATGGGGATACCAACCCTTCCACTGGTGGGAACTTGATTGTTAAGGTTGTTTGGCTGTCAACGTTAAATATAGCACTTGTTGGGAGACAACCTAATGTGTTAGTTTTAAGTCTTTTACTTAGTTTTTCTTATTTTTATTTTTCACTTCTTTTTCTGAGCTTTGCAGGCATTAGGTCATGGATGTTGCATCATGGGGGATACAGCTTGACTAAACTTGTCTTTCGACAAGTTTGGGGGAGGATATTGAACCAAACGAACATCTTCTTGATCATTATGAGTGGTGGACGACACCTTCATGCATTTCGACAAACTTATTCCATCCCTTGAATTTGAATAAGTTTAGAGGGAATGTATGCTTGTGGTGTCTAAACATTTATTTGTTCTACCTGCTTTATTTGTTTAGTTTTGGTTATTTTCTTTTCTTTTTTCTGGATATTTTGAAAAAAAATAGTCTTAGATTTTACTCGGGATTTAGATGATATATGATTCATGGTTTATGGTGTAGTATTTATGATTGAGATTATTTGATTGGGAATGATTCGAGCACGTATAGCATGATTTCAATGAGCATGTGTTTTTAGAGTTCTTCGAGCTTTATTTTGTCCAATGTTGAGCTATGAGAATTTTAAGCTTATAAGACATGTTGTCTTAATTTTTGTTCTTGTATGTTGGTTGTCTATGCACTTGTTTCTCCAGAACTTGCATGTAGTCTTGCTTGATGTTGTGTTTATGTACTTGAAAATAGGAGATGATAATAAGCCATCTTTTCTTTAGCCATTTATCACATACACTGTCCTAAGTTCATTTTATTCCTTTGTGAGCTCTCTTGTGCCTAAATGTCTTTTCTTTGAAAGCCTACTTGGGATTTATTTGTTAATTATTATGGAGAAATAGGAGGAAAGGTAGAGAGTCTTGCAGTTGGGATGGAGAAATTTAAAAAACAATTTATGGAGATAAATTGGTGGTTTTTGTTGGTGCACAAAAGTGAGTGTTATTAGGGTTGAAAAGAAGAAAAGAGCAAAAAAGAAAAAAAAAAGTGTGAAAAGTGCCAATGAAAATGACTAAGAAAAGAGACTAAAGGTCCATGAGCTGAAAAATATTATGAAAACTCAAGGAGTATAATGTTGAGTGTTTAAGGTAGTGTAGGAGGAAGTTGGAAAAATTCCAACTAATGTTTGAACGCAAAAAATAGTTGGGAGTAGAGTAAAAGTGGTAGATTGTTTTACAATTGTTTAGTCACTTTAGCCAAATATTCCTAACTTTAACCCGAGCCTATATTACAACCTTAGAAAAAGTCCTATTTGATTTTAATTTTAAGCACATTTGTTTGTCAGTGGAGAGTTGAGATTACATGCAAGCTTATGGTAGTTCAAGTGTGTGGTTCAATGTTTCGATGAGTGCTTACCTTTCTTTTATAACATTTTAAGTGTTAGAGCGAAACACATACCAGTGAGGATCATTGGCTTGATTTTTGCTCATTGAAATCTATTGCATGTGTTCATGATTTGAGTGCTGTACTTGTTCTCGTCATTTCCCAGTTAGATTTTTGAGGTTATAAATGCTAGATGTAGATTGTCAATGTGTGTATTGTTTGAATTCCATGTTGATTTTTGTTCTTTAGTGGGGGACAAACAAACTCTTAAGTTTGGGGGAGTTGATAAACTGGGATTTTACACTAATTTTAGTGATATTTAATTGTGCATTTTATACTGGTTTACTCGTGTTTTTATCCCAGTTTATTCGGATTTCACTCATTCTTGGAGTTTGGGGTGTTTATTGGTATTTGCAGGTGTTTTCCGGGATGGGATCATCTATTCCAAATTTGGTGTTTCAACCCGTATTCCACGATCGAATTTACAAATTTAATAATATATATTGCAAAAATAAAATTTATTATAACATAATTAACCTAGTTACATTTACCAACAAAAGATTGAAATTTTAAAAATTATTAATCATATTTTTAAAATAATCAACCATAATAATCATTTCTTTGAAAATTAAATATTAAAAAATAATTATAAACCCTAATCGGGTGGGTTGAACCTTAAAAACAATCATAAAATTAAACTAAAACATAATGAATAAAAATTGACGAAAAAAATGGAAGAAAAATTTATAAATTTGATCGTGGAACACGGGTTGGAACACCAAGTTTGGAATAGAGGATCTCATCCGATGCAATGCATCCCCTGTGTCTGCTACTGCCAAGTGTCCATGGCCCACCATTTTTGGGGTATTTACAACCCTTTTTTGTCCAGAAATGAGAGTTTCGGCAAAAGTTTCGGTCGGCCGAAAAAATCTATCATGACATTTTAATTAACATATCGTAACACTTAAAATAATTATTGTGACACTTAATTATCTATTGAGACAGTCCAAAACTAAAATTATTTTATCGGCCGGCCGATAAAAATTGAAAATAGAAAAAATGGACTGCAAATAGTAGAGGGGATGCATTCCACAATAGAATTTACCCTTCTAATTGGTACATTGATTATTGGAACACGAGGCAGCAAAAAAATAAAATAAAAAAAAATTGAAAATGACACTTATCTCTCTCTCTCAACATATATACACACATCTCTCTTTCAACATATATACACATCGGATGAGATCCTCTATTCCAAACTTGGTGTTCCAACCCATATTCCACGATAAATTTATAAATTTTTCTTCCATTTTTTTCGTCAATTTTAATTCATTATGTTTTAGTTTAATTTTATGATTATTTTTAAGGTTCAACCCACCCGATTAGGGTTTATAATTATTTTTTAATATTTAATTTTCAAAGAAATGATTATTATGGTTGATTATTTTAAAAATATGATTAATAATTTTTAAAATTTCAATCTTTTGTTGATAAATGTAACTAGGTTGATTATGTTATTAATTTTTATTTTTGTAATATATATTATTAAATTTGTAAATTCGATCGTGGAATACGGGTTGAAACACCAAATTTGGAATAGATGATCCCATCCTGCATTCCATCCCCTCTAGGGTAGAATTTACCAATTAGAAGGGTGCTTAGGTAAAATCAAGATATATTACCCAAAACTCCTAATCTTATAACTTTGCTCAACTAATTCATTTTTATCCAAATTTTACCTAGATATATTTTTCACCCAAAAATTATTTAGTCTAACTCAAGAAAGAAAAAAAAAACCGGTTGTCTAGTTTCTTTTAGTGTTGAAAATAAAATTTGCAAATATGGGGAGAAAAGTTCTTTCCCTCTGACTTCTAATCGTTCTATATTTCTCGTCGTCTGTTTAATTCGTCATTCACTTACTCTCTTTTTCTTTTGGACTTCTTCTTTTCATTTCAGGACTCTTCATTTGAATCATAACTTCAACATGTATATATTTAAAAAGGGCCCACGAATTTCTGGGGCCTTAAGACTACAATTATCGGTCCTCATTTTGACAATCGTTCGACCGTCAACTCAGCATTAAAAAAAAAAGAAGTTGACTGAACTTGGATGTTCGACTGAGGGAGACCAAGCAACCGCCAGTCCCTATCTCTCTCCTCTCTCTATTTTTTTATTGTATTTTTTAATTTTTTCTAATGTATTATTAAAAAGAAATATATCCATTATATTTAAATTTTATTGGATATGTAAATTTTATTTGGACACTTGTCTCTATTTTGTTGGATATGTAAATTTTATTTGGATAAATAGATATAATGCATATATTTTTTAATAATAAATTAAAAAAATTAAAATATATCAACATTCGTATTTTTCATTTTCTATAAATAGAGACTATTTTAGCTATATTTTCACACACCTCACAAATTTCTCAATATCTCAATCTATAACGTTTAACATTTTTTTTTCTATCTCCCAATGGATCGAGAAATTTTTATTTTTTTTACGATCCTCAGTATGAAAATCACTTCCAAGATTATTTTCTGAACCTCGAAAATCTTCCAAACTCTGAAGAATTCTCACAATTCAGTAATATTATTACTCTCATTTTTCACATAATCTTACTCATTCTCCTAATCTCGAAAACCAAACCTCTCAAAACATCTCTGAAAATGCACCCCAAAATGTTCAACAAACACACACAAACCCTTCAAACTGGACAGCTCAAGAAGATATAACAATTTTATTTTCTTGGTGTTTCGTCAGTAATAATTATATTTCTGGAAAGAACCAAAATGGTAATTCATGTTGAGTTTATTTTTATTTATGGTCTTATTTTGTTTATTTTGTATTTTATCATTTTGTCTATTATATAAATGTTTGTTATTGTGTTGTTACAATTTTCAATAATAATTATTACTTATTTTAATTCAAATTAATTATATTATATTATTAATAAAAGAAAAAAATAATATATAATGTTGTGGTTGGGTGTTTGGGGTGGTTGCTGATAAATTATCAAATTGTATGTGGTGGATTTGGTAAAATATTAGTGATGTGGAATAGAGAAAAATTAATTAAATATTAAAATTATTTGTCTGGTCAGGATATTTGTCCGGTTGCTGATAATTGTAGTCTAACAAATGCATGTTTAACATGCCAATATTTCAGATATTTAAAAACATATTAGGTGATACATTAATTTATGGTTTTAATGGTATTTGATAGTATTTGAGTCTCAATCATTCATCTTATAAAATTTAAATCCATTAGACGATCTCACACTCCCTACAGGATATGTGTTTTCGTTGTTTATTTTTCGTAATTCATAAAAGCAATAGCGCTAATTATGTACAGTGTCGTCGATCTAATTAATTACTCATTTGCCTTCCAAGACACGTTATATACTTATACTATATATATGAGTAACGCCCCAAACCACTCCGTTTGGCCACGTCACTTAACATACTTGTAACGCCCCAAACTACTCCGTTTGGCCACGTCACTAAACATACTTGTAACGCCCCAAACTACTCCGTTTGGCCACGTCACTAAACATATAATTCATTTACATGCGTTTGCGTTCTCTTAATAGATTGAGCGGAAGCTAAGATCAAATTTCATTATGAGAAAATAACATCATAATTCCGAATATAAATTTTCTTCCATAATTATAACATGCAACCCATCGAATCTACCCTATCACACAACATGGATTTAAGTAGAAGCATCTAATAAACCTATCCACATCATTCATGCAATCATCCAACCTATCGGGCTCATAGGTCTTAAACAACCCGCCCGTCTAGTACCCTAAATTAACAAACATAGCATAAGAATACAACCACCTATATTTACACAACATAGGCTCCTAGGTCAAACGACCCGCCTTTAAATCATTGCATGTTATATCGAGTTAAACATAGCATAACCACAAAAGATCAGGCTATTCCCATCCCCAATAATCGTTGTTCATAAAACAGAAAGAATGATCAATGTAATAATACTAATAATATGCATATTCAAAAGCAAGCAAAATTAAACACAAGCTTGTGGGGTTCTCTTGTGTTCATAACGCTCCTACTCGGGCTCCGACTCCTCAACCTGAAATTTATTGAATGAATGGGGTGAGTATTTAACAACATACTCAGTGGGGAACACTATAAACAGTTATAGTCAATTGCACAAGTGAAAATATAACATATGGACTTTTCTTTACTTTGTGGAGACTAGTCTCAACCCCGTAGGGTCTAAACATCATGATGCCCCCGTTAATGAACATCTTTGGCCCTGTAGGGATGCCCGCAGACATACTACCCCCTAGGGAGGACATTAACAGGTCTATATTCGATCCCAAAGGATCTCTGCCCCGAAGGGTCTCTTTGTCGACCCCGAAGGATCTCTTTTATCTCTGGTCCGAAGACCCTTCATACTTATACAATCAAAGTACAACAATAACTATAACCTTACACGTGTTCACAGTTTAGAGTTACCCTTGTTGGGGTTTTTTCGAATTAAACCACCGCATGATCATTTGGTTGTTCATTAATCCGTGTTCATGCAAATCATAATTTTATGTAACATGCATGTTTATCACAGTCTATACAAAAAGCATGCAAAGCAGATTCGAATCTAATAAAGCGGAAGACATAGAAACGAATCTACTTACAAATCGATAGACGGTCTGTGGACAAGATTAAAGATCTAATCTTGTTTTTGAATGAACTGTAGTTGGCGCCACCTAGCACTCAAAATTTCGACCACCACTGTATTCCACTCCAAGATCTTCTGTTGTATTCTCGGACTGTATCTAGATTCAGAGTGGGCTGAAATCTACTAGATAGAATTGTGAAATCTGTGGATAACTTTGAGAGACTAAGAGGGGCTGATTTCCTATGAATAAAATCATAAAATTTCGTGCCCCCCCTCCCCTTATATATAGGGAGGGGCGAAATTTCATGTTCCAACCCTACTGGGCTTGGGCCTCTATCTCAAGTTCAATATCCAGTCCACTATCAGTCAATTGGGCTACAACAGGGATCTAGAAGAATATTAAATTGGCCCACTAATTTATTTAATATCTAATATCCAATAAACCTAGGATATAATTAAATAAATTAAGTTTTACTTTTATTCCACTAAAGAAGTAAAACTGACCTACCAATTTAATACATATTTACGAATATGCTTTCTCCTTTAGTCCAGCCATTCCCCGTGTTTAAGATATAATGTTCATTAATTAATTATGTAAGCTTCTGACAATTATAATTAATTAACATCTAAAACCTTGAGTAGTACCACACAAGCTTTATTCATGTACGGAATAAATTCCACCTGCAGGGTTTCAACATGAACTTGTGCTTCTTCAAGAGAACATCATCAACCTGGCGCACCAGGACATAGTGCTCATGCATACTGCTCGAGACATCATGTATACATTGTTATTACCCAAGATATCGAATTCGATCTACGAAAAGATCTCACCCATTGATAAATCAAAGTAATAAACAACGCACACATATGCTCGCCAATATCACATGAGTTCAGAACCCGAACTCTGTGGATCTTTATTCTCTCAGTAACTGGGTCAGAGACAGAGAATAGTATCCTATCGTGATCCTCCTCAATACACTAACTAGTGTACTAGAATAATCAGTTAGTCAAGATAAACTAACTTATCAGATTATTCTACGGTGTACCGATGGTGTGTTCAGGACCATCTAAGCCGTGAGTTCTTTAATGCATTATAAGGTTCTAATGATATGATCTTACCATGTGACTCCCCACACCATATCATCTACAATGTAATTATATGGAACATTGCATAAAACAATTATAGAACATAATCTAAATGCAAACAGTGACTGCAATAACTTTCATTTCATATCATTATATCATCAAAAAAGTATACAAAGACAAGTCTTCCAGTATACAAAACCAACAATCTCCCACTTATACTTGAAGCATGTCTTTCAAGCATAATAAATAACTAGCTAACTCTCCAATCAAAACTATCAACTCAAACTGCATCCCTAGGTCTGCATCTCACTCCAATTTTCTCCACGTGACCATCAAAGGTCTTAGCCGCCAGGCTCTTCGTAAATGGATCAGCTAGGTTGTCCTCCGATGCAATCTTGACCACTGCCACGTCTCCTCTCTTAACGATTTCTCGTATAAGATGGTACTTTCTCTCTATGTGTTTACTTGCCTTGTGAGCTCTGGGTTCCTTCGAATTTGCCACTGCACCAGAGTTATCACAGTATATCGTGATAGTCTTAGGCAAATCAGAAACCACGCCCAAGCCCACTAGGAACCCGCGGAGCCAGACAGCCTCTTTTGCAGCCTCAGAGGCAGCTACATACTCAGCTTCCATGGTGGAATCCGCAATGCATTTCTGCTTAATGCTCCTCCATGCGATGGCTCCACCTCCTAGTGTAAACACATAGCCCGAGGTAGACTTACTCTGATCTTTGTCGGATTGAAAATCTGAGTCCGTGTAACCCAAAGGTACTAGACTATCAGAGCGGAAAACCAACATATAATCTCGAGTCCTTTTAAGGTACTTGAGAATGTTTTTGACCGCAGTCCAGTGACCTTGTCCAGGGTTAGACTGATATCTGCTTACCATGCCAACAACATAGCATATATCAGGCCTAGTGCATAGCATAGCATACATCAAACTTCCCACAGCCGAAGCATATGGTACTTTCTTCATTTCCTCTATCTCAGACTGTGTTTGGGGACACATTTCCTTGGATAGATGAATTCCATGCCTGTAAGGTATAAAACCTTTCTTGGAATCTTGCATGCCAAATCTAGCTAGCACTGTATCGATATAAGTCGCCTGGGACAGACATAACATCCTTTTCTGGCGATCTCGAATGATCTTGATGCCAAGGACATGTCCGGCTTCACCCAGATCCTTCATATCGAACTGCTCGGACAGCCACACCCTAATGTTTGACAACGCCTTCTTACTGTTTCCAATAAGCAAGATGTCATCAACATAAAGTACGAGGAATGCCACCACGTTTCCGTCACATTTCTTGTACACACAGCTCTCATCCGGACTTTGCACGAATCCATATGACTGGATAACCTCGTCAAATCGGATGTTCCAAGACCTCGATGCCTGCTTAAGTCCATAAATGGATCTCTTAAGCTTACACACCAAGTGCTCTCAGCCCTTAGCAATGAATCCCTCTGGTTGTTTCATGTGAATGTTTTCCTCAAGACTTCCGTTTAGGAAAGCTGTCTTGACATCCATCTGCCAGATCTCATAATCCAAATGAGCGGCAATAGACAAGAGAATCCGGATTGACTTAAGCATGGCTACCGGCGAAAAGGTTTCCTCATAATCGATCCCTTCTTTCTGAGTATACCATTTTGCCACCAATCTAGCTTTGAAGGTTTCAACCTTCCCATCAGATCCTCTCTTGCGCTTGTAGACCCACTTACAGCCAATGGGTTTTACCCCATCTAGTGGTTCTACAAGTTTCCAGACTTGATTGTGATCCATAGATCGAATCTCAGATTCCATTGCAGTTTTCCAAGAATCTGCATCTTTATCTCGAATTGCCTCGTCATAGGTCCTGGGATCCAATTCATTGAGACCCTCTGGGAAATCTGAAGCCTCTCCCAGACCAATGAATCTATCAGGTTGGCGTACAACCCTCCCACTGTGACAAGGCAGTTCCTGTACTTCTATGACACGTTGTGCAGTGTTTGGTGGTTCCTCTTCTTGTACAACTGGTGTAGGATTCGTTCCTTCCCTTAACTCCTCAAGGATAACGTGACTCCTTGGTTTGTGGTTTATGACATAGTCTTCCTCTAATAATCGAGCATTGGTGCTAACAATGATCTTCTGATCCTTAGGACTATAAAATAAACCACCTTTCGTTCCTCTAGGATATCCAACGAATAGCCTTACATCAGTACGAGGAGCCAGCTTATCAGCTTCCTTGTCCAACACGTGTGCTGGGCTACCCCAAATCCGAATATGGTTCAAACTGGCTTTCGTCCAGTCCATAGTTCTGTAGGTGTAGCAGGAACTGATTTTGATGGAACCAAGTTAAGAATATAGGCTGCCGTTTCCAGGGCATATCCCCAGAACGAAATGGGCAACTCAGAATAACTCATCATCGATCTAACCATCTCTAACAATGTACGATTCCTTCTTTCTGCCACGCCATTCTGTTGTGGCGTTCCAGGCGCAGTCAACTGGGATGTAATCCCACTCTCTGCCATGTAATCCCTAAATTCGCTTGAGAGGTACTCGCCACCATGATCAGAACGTAGTGACTTGATACTTCTGCCTGTTCGTTTCTCCGCTTCCGCCTTAAACTCTTTGAATTTCTCAAAGCATTCAGACTTGCGACGTAACAGGTAGATATAACCGTATCTAGAGTAATCATCAATGAGAGTGATGAAATACTCGAACCCTCCTCGATTTTGAACTGACATAGGGCCGCATAGGTCAGAGTGAATCAAATCTAATAGCCCTTCGCATCTATTTCATTTTGACTGGAAAGGACGCTTGGTCATTTTACCTTCCAAACAGGATTCACACAAAGAAAATGATTCCAGTACCAAAGAAGATAATGGTCCATCATTTACAAGCCTTTGTATCCTCTTAAGGTTAATGTGACCTAGCCTTAGATGCCAAAGATAGGTTTGATTCAATTCCGAAGGTTCTTTTCTCTTGTTAGGGTTTATGATCGATGTATTCAACAGTTGTCTTTGCGTAGTGTTTTCAGTTGGTTTAAGAAAGTATAAGTGTCCATCCAATGTGCCAGAACAGATAAAATGTTTACCACTAAAGATAACTACTTTGTTATCAAAAGAAACAGAATATCCATCCATAATCAATTTAGAAACTGAAATCAAGTTTCGCCTAAAACCAGGCACATAAAGACAATCTTTCAAAACCAAAGTTCTATCACTACTGAAAGGTAAAACAACGTCTCCCACTGCAACAGCCGCCACTCTCGTAGCATTGCCCATGTAGACGGTGATCTCGTCCTCACTCAGCTGTCTTTTTACCAGGAACCCCTGTAAAGACATGCAAACATGATCAGTAGCTCCAGTATCTACTACCCATGACTGGGTAGAACAAGTTACTAAACATGTTTCCACAACCAGAGTGTGAGATGTACCTCTCTTCTTCTTCTTGTTAGGACACGCCGCCTTCCAGTGACCTAGTTGGCCGCACTTGAAGCACTTAGTCTTCGACTTGAATTCCTCGGGAGGAATCTTTACCTTTGGCTTCTTCACCTTAGGCGCCTCATCTGCAGCCTTCTTAGGTGCGTTTCTCTTCTTCCTTTTTCCACCAGAAGAAGACGCTCCTTTTTCAGCTATATGGGCCTCAGGATTGCTCTTTTGGAGCAATTCAGCTGCCTGAAGATCTATGAGCAGTTCAGTCAGGCTGACATCCCTTTTAATCATGTTAAAATTCAGCCTGAACTGCTCAAACTTTGAAGACAAGCTATGAAGAACAATGTCGATTTGAGAATCGCCATCTAACTCTCCACCCAAGGTCTCGATCTCAGATAAATACCCCATCATCATGAGAACGTGATCCCTAACAGGTGTGGAGTCAGACATTCTCGCATCCATTAGTTTCTTCATTGCCAAATAGCGTGCCGAGCGGTTTTGATGACCGAATAGCTGCCTAAGATTGTACATGATATCATAAGCAGTTTTCATAGGCTCATGCTGATGTTGCAACACACTTGACATAGATGCCAAAATGTAACAGCGCGCTATCTCATTAGACCTAAGCCACTTATCATATGCAACCTTTTGAGCTTCGTCAGAACCCTCATCTGGCGTCTGAGGACAAACCTCTTCAAGCACAAACTTGTGTCCCTCAGCAACAAGAACTAAGTTAAGGTTACAAATCCAGTCATTGTAGATTTCACCGACAAGTTTGTTTTCTTTGAGGATTGAGGACAGATTGGAGAGTGCCATTGATGATATGAAATAACTGAAATTAAATATACAGTACAGTCACATAACAAGTTTAGGATAAACAGTATATAATTGAAAGCCTCATAAAAATTATATACTTTTCCACCGACACTTTAAAAACATCTTTTATAAGCCACGATAGTGTAGACGTTTATAAAAAACATCTTTAAATAGGTTAAACCTTTAATTTGCCTCCAGTTGAGCTTCCTTACAACAAGCAAATTAATAGCCGGATAATTAGCACGGTCATCTAATCGTCTAACTGATAAGCCACGATCGTGTGGACGTTTATCAATAAATTACATCTAAGTGTGCACACCATTATCTTCGCACCAAGAGCACTATTCGAATTTAACTGCTCCAGATGGAGGAGTCAGTTAGTCCTAATAGTGTTCTACAGCTATCCATTTAGGAGATTTAATTTCTAGAGAAATCTGTGATATGACACATCCGATATGGAGGAAGACCGATGTCAACGCGCATGCCCATCACTTCTCAATTAAACCAGATTTTAATGGAGACCGTATGAGATTTTCTACATACTTTGGTATGAATCTCTCCCACTTAGTTATTTATGTTTGAGGTTTCATTTTATCCCATTATCGAACATGCAAACATCACATAAAATGATAAACATCCATTGCATGCTTCAACATAATAAGCAACAGTAATATTCCAACTATCATGGCTTATATCTCATGTTGATTGATGAGATAAAACTGGAAAGTCAGCTCCGGAATAGGCTTTGAAACCGCCGCCCCTTCACCGCGCCTCGCCGAAAATCCTAGCTCCATTTAGGGTTTCGAGACGTGAACCGGTGAACCTTCCTTTTTGGTGCTGAACCACTTTCCTTCTTTTGAGTTGATCTCCGATCTTTATTCAATACAGACTATCTATTCCAAAAGGAAAAATCTAATATTGCTAGAATAAAAATTACAACTCAAAAACTCGGTCTAACAACTTTATATCTATTACATTAAAACAACGTAAAATAAAACCTAGACCTAATCCATGGATTTTCTCATGGATTAAAATCACGTAGCCAAACCAGCATACGGCCAACATCCATTCAACATAAACATACATCACATAAAATAAAGGAGCCATGTTAGTTGGTAAACCTGCAAACAAACACAGTCTACAAAAACCAACAATCATGTATTATATGATCCACATAAAATAACATATGATATCTATGCATGAATATTAAATAATAATCGAATTTTACAATTAATTAAATTAATTAATTCGATATTATCCACAAGATAAAAATTGGAAATTAAAATAATTATCCACCAATTTAAATCTTGCATATTTCGAAAATATCATCAAAATAAATCTGGAAATTATTAATAATTATCCACCAAATTTATTTAGTATTTTCTAACCACCCTAATTAAATAATAATTGGATATATTGATATAAATCAAAAATCTAATCCAAATATTATCCATAAGAATCTAAATCTTTAAGGATAAAGTTTGGAGATTTGATTCCAATCCAAAATCTTCCAAAACTTATCCAAATTTAAAATCTTATCACAATTGGATTTTGATAATTATTTGTATATATCCAAAATCACCTTATCCAATTTTTAATCCATAAAATTCGAAAATTACAAGAATAATAAATCAGGAAATTTGATCCACTTCAAATTCTTCCAAATTTAAAATTCTATTTTCAAATCTATCTAGATTAAAATTAGGTAAATTAAGATATACATCAAATAATATCAAATCTAAATCCAACACATTCAAATTTTCGATCCACATTAATTAATAAATCTGGAAATTTGATTTTCATCAAAATCTTCTCCAAATTAATTTATTAAAATCGAAAATTACACTATATTTCACATTTGGAAATTTTGACATTAATCAAAAAACTATTCCAAATTATATAGCTATAGGTTTCGAAATTTTCAAGAATAAAAATCTGGAAATTTTGATCCACTTCAAAAATTATCAAATTTAAAATTCTAATTTCAAACCTATCTAGATTAGAATTAGGTAATCTTTGATATACATCAAAAATCACCAAATCCAATTCTAATCATCATAATTTTTGAACACACTAGGAAATAAATCTGAAAATTTGATCTTGATCAAAACATCATCCAAACTTAATTCCAAAAGTGCCGAAAATTACTACACCAAATTAGGGAATTTTTAACACATCAAATTCGAAAATTTGACATCTAAATTTTCGAACCCTATGACGATTAAATCTGGAAATTTGAAGAGCATCAAATATCATCCCAAATTTAATCTCATAGTGACCGAAAATTCAAGTACCCTCAAAACTAGAATTCTCAATTTTTACATCTCAAATTCTTCCAAGTTTTGAATACCATAAAATCGAAACACATGACAATTAAACCACCGCAGGATCATTTGGTTGTTCATTAATCCGTGTTCATGCAAATCATAATTTTATGTAACATGCATGTTTATCACAGTCTATACAAAAAGCATGCAAAGCAGATTCGAATCTAATAAAGCGGAAGACATAGAAACGAATCTACTTACAAATCGATAGACGGTCTGTGGACAAGATTAAAGATCTAATCTTGCTGTTGAATGAACTGTAGTTGGCGCCACCTAGCACTCAAAATTTCGACCACCACTGTATTCCACTCCAAGATCTTCTGTTGTATTCCCGGACTGTATCTAGATTCAGAGTGGGCTGAAATCTACTAGATAGAATTGTGAAATCTGTGGATAACTTTGAGAGACTAAGAGGGGCTGATTTCCTATGAATAAAATCATAAAATTTCGTGCCCCCCCCCCTCCCCTTATATATAGGGAGGGGCGAAATTTCATGTTCCAACCCTACTGGGCTTGGGCATCTATCTCAAGTTCAATATCCAGTCCACTATCAGTCAATTGGGCTACAACAGGGATCTAGAAGAATATTAAATTGGCCCACTAATTTATTTAATATCTAATATCCAATAAACCTAGGATATAATTAAATAAATTAAGTTTTACTTTTATTCCACTAAAGAAGTAAAACTGACCTACCAATTTAATACATATTTACGAATATGCTTTCTCCTTTAGTCCAGCCATTCCCCGTGTTTAAGATATAATGTTCATTAATTAATTATGTAAGCCTCTGACAGCTATAATTAATTAACATCTAAAACCTTGAGTGGTACCACACAAGCTTTATTCATGTACGGAATAAATTCCACCTGCAGGGTTTCAACATGAACTTGTGCTTCCTCAAGAGAACATCATCAACCTGGCGCACCAGGACATAGTGCTCATGCATACTGCTCGAGACATCATGTATACATTGTTATTACCCAAGATATCGAATTCGATCTACGAAAAGATCTCACCCATTGATAAATCAAAGTAATAAACAACGCACACATATGCTCGCCAATATCACATGAGTTCAGAACCCGAACTCTGTGGATCTTTATTCTCTCAGTAACTGGGTCAGAGACAGAGAATAGTATCCTATCGTGATCCTCCTCAATACACTAACTAGTGTACTAGAATAATCAGTTAGTCAAGATAAACTAACTTATCAGATTATTCTACGGTGTACCGATGGTGTGTTCAAGACCATCTAAGCCGTGAGCTCTTTAATACATTATAAGGTTCTAATGATATGATTTTACCGTGTGACTCTCCACACCATATCATCTACAATGTAAGTATATGGAACATTGCATAAAACAATTATAGAACATAATCTAAATGCAAACAGTGACTGCAATAACTTTCATTTCATATCATCATATCATCAAAAAAGTATACAAAGACAGGTCTTCCAGTATATACAAAACCAACAACCCCACCTTATGAGACGCTTTCACAATTCTCAACCTTTGAAATACTCCTTAGCCGTGCACAATTTGTCCACCTCGAGCCCCAATACGTCACCAAGCACCTTTCAATTCCCTTTTCACTTTAGATGTCGAGTTATACAAATAAATCATAACTTTGACCAAACTCATGCTATACTTTACTTTAAGGTCTTCAAACATATCCATATACACAATCATGGATATACCAACTCATAATATGATTTTGGACTCAAAATACACATTAAAACTCTTTGAAACATTTAATCAAACACGTTACGTGCACACATTTAAGCCACATGATCATGACTCAATTTAAATCCTTTAAACCCAACATTTCAAATACAAATACCTTCATCCTAGGGCTCTAACATACATGAAAATCATCTTCATAAAGATATCACAACTCCTCCAATCAAACATCAACAAACAAGGGGGAAATTATGGCAAAAATACAAACCCTAGTAACAATGAACCATGGAGATTTCAATTTAACAACACATATAGCTTCAATGGAGTAAATAAACCATATGTTTGAGATATCAAAGCATGGAGATCAATAGAATTGAAAAACCCTAATTTTTGGAAACAAACCCTAGGTTTGATTTAACAAGAAATGGGTGTTTAATCCCTAAGTAGAAGAGATATAGGAGTTACCTTAGTTGATGGATGATGATGGGAGATTCCACTCCAAAACTAAAAGAAGATGTTGAGAGAATTTGGAAGACGAATCGCCCAAATGAAGTAAGAAATGAAGAGGAAATGAGTAAAGTGTTGTATTTATAGGTTGGAATTTCCGAAACGGGGCGTGGCCTAGGGGTGGTCGCGCTCGAAGGTCGCGTTCGAGACAAAGAAAAATAGCTCTCTGAAGCTGGTGACACGCGACCGAGGGGTTCGCGTTTAATGGTCGTGCTGTAGACCCCTCAGAACGCGACTCGAATGGGGTTGCGCTATCCGGTCACGCTCATACTGTAGATTTTTGAAAGAGCTTCGATTTGAGTACTTATTGGCCTCGTGGTTCCAACCGAGTCTAAAGTTATGACCTCCGGACGCAACCCTACCGAAACTCAGCGAGACCCTCGATTTATGCTATTTTCGAAAACACATACAATACACAACTTAAATTTTCAAGACATATTTACTACTCATTCAATGCACACACAAAAATTACATAAAATTGAGGTATTTCAAATCAAAATTAAATATAAACACACTCATTCATTATCATGTAACTCGACAATTTAAATGTTAAATTTCAAATTCCATTATGCAATCAGCATAGTGTAACCGTGCTATGACGTATCAGCTCAAGTGGAATAACCTGCATTAAAACAACGACATAATATACAAACATACTCACATGATCAATATTCAAAAAATATTAATTCAAATTCATTTTCCAAAATTATAATTCATAATTTAGAAAAAGAGACGGGGTATCACAATCTCCCCAACTTTTAAAAATTTGTCCTCGAAATTAGCCTAACATCTCTGATAAATTTTTATATCGAGCTATAATATCAACTTCTTTCTTTCAAGTGGCCTCTACGGGTCCACTTCGACTCTGCTGCGCTTTAATTAGGGGAACCCCACGGGTTTGAAGAATGTGAACTCTTCAATCTATCACGGGAACTGGGACTTCTTCATACATCTTATCTTAAGAGACTTGTACTGTGTCATATAAAATGATATGACTGGGATCAAACACGTATCGTCTAAGCAACGACACTTGGAAAACATCGTGCACACCCGCCAAAACCGGAGGTAGTGCTAGGCAATAGGCAACTTCACCTATTTTCTTCTAGAATCTCGAATGATCCCACATAACGTGGCTGCAACTTACCCTTTTTCCCAAATCTAGTCACTCCTCTCATTGGTGCAATCTTCAAGAATACCTTGTCACCAATCTCAATGCTCACATCTTTTCTCTTTACGTCGGCATCGGATTTCTGATGATTTTGAGCTATCTTGATTCTTCTTCTTATCTTCTTCAAATCTTGAGCATCTTCTATCTTTTCTTCCCTGTGAAATCTCTCTCGAAACATCACTTAACACGATCTCCTTATAATCTTGTATTCGAGCGAACCTATAGAAACTATTCGAGCAACAGAATAAAAGAAAAATTCACTAAACTTGCTCCTTGAGCACTGGACGTACGGTCTCAACGAGTCCATCCTTCTTTTATCTTGCTTGGCTTTACTTTTGCTTCTGACTTTACTTCTCTCAGCTTTGAGAAACTTCAATGAACTTGAACTAGACGTCAAACGCGAATAATCAGGAACTTACATCGATGGTTCCTTGCACATTCTATCACGTTGAAAACTCGCTTTATCTCCATCTTACTTCCTGAGGTTCGACTTCTTTGTCTTCTTGGGACGTACTTCGTGATGTGCTTCTTAGACTCTCAACGCAACTTAAATCTAAACTTCTTCATCGCAGTTGCCTCTTTTTCTTAGAGTAGTCGTCTGACGTCGTGGCTCCTGATGGTGGTCACCTTCGCTTGCAGGCGTAACGATCGCACGTCTGGACTTTTAACTACGTGCTCGGAACTTACACACCGACATTCCTTAGATCCCCTCTAAACACAACGAGCTGAGAAATTTTCTTGGAAACGCACATCCTAAACTTTAGAGAATACCATCTAGCGCTTACTTCGATTCTACTTCCTACTAGGAAATAATATCTCTTATTCTTCCAACCTTGACTAAAAGGAATACTGCCATAAACTCTCTGCTCTATTCTGAGATCCACACTTGAGTTCTATGAGTGAGAACAGAATAAACGAATGCCTCAGAGTGAGGGCTTTATCTTGATCAACAATTCTTTAACAAGCTCAAAAACTGAAAGAGATATAACACTAGGTTATATATGTCAAAAACATTACCTTTTTAGAGGACTTATAAACTTGAAGGGTTCTTGCATATGACAAAGATATGAAGGAATCAACGGTTAGCAACTGAAAACCGTACTAAAATATTTTCACAAGGGCGACATCATAGCCTATCAAGGAAATGCCATTACTAATTCTTGATGATCAAAGAAGTATCATTCAAAAGATTGCAAATTATCCCAGTGGATATAATCAAAGAATTTCAAATGGTACAAATGGAGAATTTCAATTGATGCGAAGCTATTGAAGGGCAATTGATTCAATTATCAAGAGGACAAATCGATTCCAAAAGAGAATGAACAAATCGATTCCAAAAGAGAATGAACAAATCGATTCTATTAACACGAGAATGAATAAAAAGACTCAACAAAAACTTCTATCATACTGAAACTCTCAATCTACCGAATACTAGGTCTATCTTCTTAACGATCTTCTTATTCGGTTCTCCTCTTTCTTGAGCACCACATATCTTCTTCTTGGCGAGGTTGGTATGGAATGGCACACGTCGGTTGAACTTCAAATGGCTTCGCTTGGTTAGAAAATAGCTCTTTCGGCTCAAAACATCAGCTAGAACATTCTCCTTTCCATGATGACATAAGATCGTACAGTCGTAATCCTTCACCAACTCCAACCATCTTATTTGACGCAAATTCAACTCCTTCTGGGTGAGGAAGTACTTCAAGCTTTTGTCGTCGGTGTAAATCTCGCACTTGCCTCCAAATCTTCAATGCATAAACTACAACAGCTAGTTCGAGATCATGCGTCGGATAATTATACACGTGCACCTTCAACTGTCTTGATGCATACGCCACTACCTTTCCATGTTGCATCAGAACACCCAAGTCCTTACTTCGAGGCGTCACTGTAAATGACAAAGCCTTCAGTTCCATCAGGGATGATCAACACTAAGGCTGACACGAGACGTCGCTTCAATTCTTGAAAACTCTGTTCACACTTTTCACTCCCTTAGAACTTCTCATCCTTCCTTGTTAATCTCGTCAAAGGACTCAATGTCTTGGAAAACCCCTCAATAAATCTTCTATAGTAGCCCGCCAATCCTAGGAAACTTCGGACTTTATTAACATTCGACGGTGTCTTCCAATTGCTATGGCTTCCACCTTTGATGGGTCTACTTCGATTCTATTTGATGTCACCACGTGGCCAAGGAATGCCACTCGTTCTAACCAGAAACCGCATTTTGAAAATTTTGCATACAACTCTCATTTCCTTAGCGTCTCCAATACGATTCTGAGATGCTCAGCATGCTGCTCCTTGCTTCTCGAATAAATCAATATATCATCAATGAAAACTATCATGAATTGGTCGAGGTACGGATGGAACACTCGATTCATCAAGTCCATGAAGACTCCCGGTGCATCAGACAATCAAAAAGGCACCATCGTGAACTCATAATGCCCATAACGCATTCTAAATGCCGTCTTTGGGATGTCACTCTCCTTGATCCTCAATGGATGATAGCCGGACTTCAAATCGATCTTTGAAAACACACCGGCTCCCTTCAGTTGATCAAATAAATCTTCAATTCTCGGCAGCGGATACTTGTTCTTGATCGTTAACCAATTCAACTATCTATAATCGATGCACATCCGCATTGATCCATCCTTTTTCTTCACGAATAGCACAGGTGCTCCCATGGTGAAACACTCGGTCAGATTAGTTTGTTGTCAAGCAACTCCTGAAGTTGAACTTTGAGCTCTTGCAACTCCTTTGGCGCCATTCTATACAGAGCCTTAGATATTGGTGACGTACCTGGCACTAGGTCGATGGTGAACTCGATCTGACGGTTAGGAGGAATCCCTGGCAACTCGTTTGGAAATACGTCGGAAAATTCATTCACCACTGGCACGTTTGGCACTTGCACCTTAGTGGACCTTGACTCCACTATGCTAACGATAAATCCCTGACATCCTTTCTTCTTCAACAACTTCATTGCCTTCATTGTTGTAATGATTCTCTGAGTTGATCTCGTTCTTGCACCATAAAAGATTAACTTAGGCTCTCCCGAAAAATCAAATTTGACCTCACGGTCATGACATCAAATCACGGCATGGTTCCCACTCAACCAATCCATACCTAGGATTACGTCGAAATCATGCATCTCCAAGACATGAAGATCTGCTCTCAGCACTTTATTATTGATTTCTGGCTTCAGGCCATACTCCAACTTGCTAGAAGAAACTTCTTTTCCCGAAGGAATATTAATCTCTTTAACAATTCACCACTATCTTTGCATGAAATGCTAAGCTCGGAATAGCTTCATGGCACACTAGCTCGTTAAGTTAATGTCATTCTTAAGGCTAATTCGAGGACTACTAAAGCACTTTTCATCATTTCATAATCAAGAAAGCACACAACTTTCAAGATTTCATTTCTTTAAAGCGTGTATCGAGAATTTTTAAAACATCATAGTTGATCGTGACAGCAGATACAATTCATTCATCTTTATTGTCCAACTTCGGACCATTCTTTTCTTTTCTTTTGTCCAACTTCGGACCATTCTTTCTTTTCTTTATCATGCTATCACGATTTATTCAACTCTTTAACTTCTTTCCCGACACACTCTATAATACACACCCCCATTCCATATTACTCATACTTGAAAATCTTTAAAAGTACATACCTTAGGATCGGAGTCAAGCCGAGTAGCCGTTGTGAACAACCACCCACATTTCTCATACATAAATCAAACCCACACAGAACAAGTCTGCAGGAGCGTGGACCTGCTCTGATACCAATTTGTAACGCCCCAAACCACTCTGTTTGGCCACGTCACTTAACATACTTGTAACGCCCCAAACTACTCCGTTTGGCCACGTCACTAAACATACTTGTAACGCCCCAAACTACTCCTTTTGGCCACGTCACTAAACATATAATTCATTTACATACGTTTGCGTTCTCTTAATAGATTGAGCGGAAGCTAAGGTCAAATTTCATTATGAGAAAATAACATCATAATTCCGAATATAAATTTTCTTCCACAATTATAACATGCAACCCATCGAATCTACCCTGTCACACAACATGAATTTAAGTAGAAGCATCTAATAAACCTATCCACATCATTCATGCAATCATCCAACCTATCGGGCTCATAGGTCTTAAACAACCCGCCCGTCTAGTACCCTAAATTAACAAACATAGCATAAGAATTCAACAACCTATATTTACACAACATAGGCTCCTAGGTCAACCGACCCGCCTTTAAATAATTGACATGTTATATCAAGTTAAACATAGCATAACCACAAAGATCGGGCTATTCTCATCCCCAATAATCGTTGTTCATAAAACAGAAAGAATGATCAATGTAATAACACTAATAATATGCATATTCAAAAGCAAGCAAAATTAAACACAAGCTTGTGGGGTTCTCTTGTGGTCACAACGCTCCTACTCGGGCTCCGACTCCTCAACCTGAAATTCATTGAATGAATGTGGTGAGTATTTAACAACATACTCAGTGGGGAACACTGTAAACAGTTATAGTCAATTGCACAAGTGAAAATATAACATATAGACTTTTCTTTACTTTGTGCAGACTAGTCTCAACCCCGTAGGGTCTAAACATCATGATGCCCCCGTTAATGAACATCTTTGGCCCTGTAGGGATGCCCGTAGACATACTACCCCCCAGGGAGGACATTAACAGGTCTATATTCGATCTCAAAGGATCTCTGCCCCGAAGGGTCTCTTTGTCGACCCCGAAGGATCTCTTTGTCGACCCCGAAGGATCTCTTTTATCTCTGGTCCGAAGACCCTTCATACTTATACAATCAAAGTACAACAATAACTATAACCTTACACGTGTTCACAGTTTAGAGTTACCCCACCTTATGAGACGCTTTCACAATTCTCAACCTTTGAAATACTCCTTAGCCGTGCACAAGTTGCCCACCTCAAGCCCCAATACGTCACCAAGCACCTTTCAATTCCCTTTTCACTTTAGATGTCGAGTTATACAAATAAATCATAACTTTGACCAAACTCATGCTATACTTTACTTTAAGGTCTTCAAACATATCCATATACACAATCATGGATATACCAACTCATAATATGATTTTGGACTCAAAATACACATTAAAACTCTTTGAAATATTTAATCAAACACGTTACGTGCACACATTTAAGCCACATAATCATGACTCAATTTAAATCCTTTAAACCCAACATTTCAAATACAAATACCTTCATCCTAGGGCTCTAACATACATGAAAATCAACTTCATAAAGACATCACAACTCCTCCAATCAAACATCAACAAATAAGGGGAAATTAGGGTAAAAATCCAAACCCCAGTAACAATGAACCATGGAGATTTCAATTTAACAACACATATAGCTTCAATGGAGTAAATAAACCATATGTTTGAGATATCAAAGCATGGAGATCAATAGAATTGAAAACCCCTAATTTTTGGAAACAAACCCTATGTTTGATTCAACAAGAAATGGGTGTTTAATCCCCAAGTAGAAGAGATATAGGGGTTACGTACCTTAGTTGATGGATGATGATGGGAGATTCCACTCCAAAACTAGAAGAAGATGTTGAGAGAATTTGGAAGATGAATCGCCCAAATGAAGTAAGAAATGAAGAGGAAATGAGTAAAGTGTTGTATTTATAGGTTGGAATTTCTGAAACGGGGCGCGGCCTAGGGGTGGTCGCGCTCGAAGGTCACATTCGAGACAAAGAAAAACAGCTCTCTGAAGCTGGTGACACGCGACCGAGGGGTTCGCGTTTAATGGTCTCGCTGTAGACCCCTCAGAACGCGACTCGAATGGGGTCGCGCTATCCGGTCGTGCTCAGACTGTAGATTTTTAAAAGAGCTTCGATTTGAGTACTTATGGGCCTCGTGGCTCCAACCGAGTCAAAAGTGATGACCTCCGGATGAAACCCTACCGAAACTTAGCGAGACCCTTGATTTATGCTATTTTCGAAAACACATACAATACACAACTTAAATTTTCAAGACATATTTACTACTCATTCAATGCACACACCAAAATTACATAAAATTGAGGTATTTCAAATCAAAATTAAATATAAACACACTCATTCATTATCATGTAACTCGACAATTTAAATGTTAAATTTCAAATTCCATTATGCAATCAGCATAGTGTAACCGTGCTATGACGTATCAGCTCGAGTGGAACAACCTGCATTAAAACAACGGCATAATATACAAACATACTCACATGATCAATATTCAAACAATATTAATTCAAATTCATTTTCCAAAATTATAATTCATAATTTAGAAAAAGAAACGGGGTATCACAATATGAATTACTTTTATACCATAGTATTAAAAAATATTTTTTTTTCATGAGTTTAAGGGATTTTGGACATAACACTACAAAAGAGAAAAAGCGTTTTAACTTTAAAAAAAATTGGTAGACGGATTAGAGTCTAAATTTTCCATTGCTAATTTAGAGATGAAATTTAATGTCTGTTTTTATTTTTTAATATTTTTAATTTTAGTGACAAACTTAGTTATGAAAAATAATATAGCTAAAAATAAATTTTATATTTTTTTATAATTTTATAGTTTTTTTTTCCTTTTATTTTTCATCTCTAAGTACACAATTTATATATTTTTGTTTTTAATTTTAATTAAAAACATAGTTTAACACTTATGTAACACCTCAAATCCAATTACAGAGGTGCAATGAATTTTCTAGATCCCAAATACTTAGTTACATTTATTTTTAATAAAAGACCAAATGATGGGCTTTGTAGCCCAATTATGATTTTAATTCTTTACGGCTCAATTATTATCAAAACGAGACGAACGAATATATTAGACAATAGTGCTCGTCGATACGAATCCTTTGAACTCGGTTTCACTAATATAAGAATTCAATTGATCAAGATATGATTTTTTCTCTAATTGAGATTCTAATTAGGGTTTATTTAGGAGGGAGTATAAATACCCCCAATACTACTTTGAGCCTCATTTTTACCATTTCACACTTCTCTCAAAGGGGAACGGCCCCTTCCTTCTCTCTCTTGACCCCTCCCCTCGCCACCACCGCCGCCAGTCACCGTCGTCTCCTACACCTTTCTGGCAAAACTTATAACACGCAATACCATTTTTAAATTCCCCTTTCTCCCCCCTTTCATTTTCTATGATTATTTTTAAGAGATTTATAGATTTAGGCTTCCTATTTTTGGATCTAGGAAAGGGTTAACCCTAGCCTTGAAAAATCTCATTTCTTTCTATGTTATTGTATCTTATTTTCGATTTTATGTACTTCATAGTGGATTTACGGGCTATTTTGATTACATATTTTTAAAATATTATGTTTATCTTAATATTTAGTGTTCTTGAACATTTAACAAGTTGAATGTATTGATGAAAGAATGAAGATATGTTTATTTTGATGTTTTGTGTGTGTTTAGTGTACATGTATGTCTGTGTGAGTCCAGTTTGTGTGGGTGTGTGCATGAGTTATGTTTTTTTTTTTCTTTTCTTTTATATTTTTCTTATATATACTATATAGTGTTTGATCTATATAATTAAAAAGTTTGGAAATATTCATCAAACATTGATCTTATACTAATGAATAAATCTCTACAATTAAATTGCAAGGTCTATGGATCAATCTTTATAAGTAGCAATTTAATTTTAATTGATGCATATGCTTATGACACATTAAATATGAATCTTGGGATATATTTCAAAGTTCAATTATAGTCTAAATAGATAAATTCTTATTTTTATGTTATGAAGTCTAAGGTTCAATTTATGATTTATTTAATTAAATTCAAGCTCTTAATTTTGAAATTTGTTATATGGTGTAATGGTGGAAATCTAATTTTAATAAACTTAGGTCAAGGGTTCAAAATCTCTTTTGAACATACAATTTATGCATTTTTATTCCAATATAATTATTCTCTATATTTAAATAAAAATATGCTATAATTTTTGAAAATGGCTTTTGGCCAGTGGTTATATTCTGGATTTTGCTATGATATGTCTAAGGTTCAAAACTTATGAAATGCATTTTATATAGTTTTATTCCTAATTAATTCTGAAATTTATGTAATTAAAACTATTAAACAATTCTCGAAAATGATGCTTGTCCCAATGGTAGGAGTTCAAGCAATTTCTATCCTTTTTATTCTTTTTAACATAAGATTAGTTTGAACCTTTTTATAATTAATGAAAAGCTTAATTTTTGAAAATCATATTTAGTCCAGTGGCTATGTTCTAAATTCTATTGTGCTAGGTTTAGTGTTCAAATCTTTTGGAACACAATTTATGCATTTTTATTCAAAAATCAATATAAACATTATATAATTTATGCTAGAGATCCAAGGTTCAAGACACTTTAATGTATTTTATAATTCTCATTTTGTTCAAGCATTTATGAGTGTATTTAATTAAAACAGTTTAATTAATATTGTATAAACTCTTCTAGCCTATTTTTTAAGTGCTTATTATTTTACTAATATTTTTGGTCAAGGGTTCAAGCCCTCTTGACTACATAATCATATTATATTTTTACCTTATTTTTATTTGATCTATTTTGCTTAATTTAGATTAAATTTGAAATTAAGATGTATGATCTAATAAATCAATATTTCCATATTAATATTATATGATCCTTTAAATCTTAAATTAAGTTTTATAATTTCCCCTATGAATTTAAGACATCTATTTTTACGATCGAGGACTCTGATAAATTTTAAGTTAGAATCCCGTCCAACCTTTAAACGACGTCAGGTTACGCTCTTATTTTAGGGATTCGTTCCCTAGATCCTTATTTATAATATAGTATATGTTTAGAATATTAATATGTTATTAAGATATAGTTATGATGTATAGGTCCTAACATGATACCCGTTTAGGACGACGATTAAGGTTATTCCTATATTTAAGTATAAGATCCTAATCCGACAGCTGATTTCGGATGAGAATTCACGGATAAAGCTACAACTAATCTAGCTATAAGGTGGGTTTACTTACCAAAATGCTTTCGAAATTATATTTAAATTTTCGTCCACTATGAAAAATGATTTATGCTTATGTTGCTCAATGTGCATTGATACGACTCATATGAGGATTTCTGAATATGGCACTCCGGCGCAATTACTTATGAATATGTTCATGTTATGAATATGTTATAGTTTATATGTGATCACATTAGGGTCGGTCTCCACTATGTCTATTGAGCGTATGATTTATGACATATCAAATATGAATTTATTGATATTCTTATTGCAAATTATTGGAAGAATGTATAAGTATTCCCATGGAGTGTTTGATAAGTTTTAAATATTGCATATTAATTATATATATTTTTATATATTTAAGACTTAAATCATTATCTTATTGGTTATTGCAGAAATAATGTAGAGATGGAAGGTCTAAATCATAAAAATGGAAAAAACCTGCAAATAAGGAAGGAGAATCATCAAGATATTAAAGGAGGGATGAATGATCGGTTTTGGGCAAAGAATCGGAATCACAATAGCTAGTATCACGATATGCCCTTAATGAGATTTAATTCTCTTAATTATTGATGAAGACAATTTGCCTATATAAGCTTTGTGATCCAAGTTGGAAGAGAGATCCCGTTCTGTATAGTTTTCTAGAATAGCGATCAATTTAGTTTAATCGTTAGTTATTGTATTTTATAATGATCGCTTGTGTTGTTTTGATATGAGTGAGTAAGTTATTTTTGGAATGAAATCACATTAGTTTTTTATATGCCAATATCGTGAGATCAAATTTCTTTATACAAATTCACATGCTTGTACCTTTTAATACTCCGAGATAGCAGGATTATGTTCTTAATTAATTAGTTGTGTAGTGCGCAATATGCAATTGATTAGTTAAGGTCTAAAACTAATTAGAATCGATAGATCTATAATTGTTGAATTGATTTTATAAGTGGTAGAATTAACTTTATTTGTCAATGGGCATAAGGGGATATTGTGGACATACGGGTCGGTATGCCTATAATATAAAACTGGGTTTCTCTATTTCTTAAAGCTATTGATTAATTAAATCTGTTAAGGGTTCTTGCGGTTTGTTAATTGAGAAGAAGTCGAATAATTAGGGTTCTTTTATTCGATAACACTTAAGGAGAAATGAGGAATGCGTCAGCGGGTTCCTTTATACCATAACTGATTTATTTGATCGTGTGGATATTATTTATGCATCAATGATCGACGTGGGCATACCAATGTGACTTTGTGATTTCATCTGGATTTATTTATTATTGATCTTGTTTACCTTTTAGTTTCAGTTTATTAATATATTAAACTCTCTCTCAAAATCCCCCAAAGTTACAGCAGAAAGAAGAATTACTGAGGATTCGACCTGTGCTTTCCACCTACTACACCCATTTGGGCATTCAGAAGAACAAATTTATTTTGGGTGCGTGACGACAGTGCATCAAAATTGGTGCCGTTGTCGGGGAACGGGATTAGTTATTTTTTTTCCATCCATTTGCTTTGTTTTCCATTTCTATTTTTTTTTTCTTTCTTCTCTTGCAGGTTAGTCTGAAAAAAATATTGAAAGTAACAAGAAGAGAATTAAGGAAAAAAATGGAGAAGGCGTGAGGAACAGGAAAAAATGGCTGTTGAAAATCATACTCTCAGGGAGTTAGCATTTTCTTATGATGTGAACTTAGAGTTGTGCATAACCTTGCCCAAAATTACTGAACAATTTGAACTTTATCATGATTTTATTCATATATTGCCTAAATTTAATGGTTGACATGGCGATGATCCACATAAACATTTGAGATACTTTGAATTTGTTTGTTCATCCATTCATGTATAAGGGAACATGGCTGGATATATTAAATTGCAAGAATTTCCATTTTTATTACAAAATGGTGCTAGAGATTGATTATTTAGCTTAAAACCTTGTTCCATAACTAATTGGAAAGAGATGAAAATAAAGTTTCTGGAAAAATAATTTTCTTCATATAAGATGGCAATCATAAGGAAAGAAATATATGGAATTAAACAAGGGATTCGTGAATCATTTCATTTTTATTGGGAACGATTTCTAAGATTATGTTATGTATGCCCAAATCATCAAATACCTAATCATATGCTAATATTGCATTTTTATGAAGTGACTTGTGCCTTCTAATAGGAGCATGATTGATGCAGCGAGTGGAGGTGCTTTGATAAACAAAACTCCAGAAGAAGCTATGAACTTAATATCTATCATTGTCGATAATGATCAACAATTCGCAGTGGAGATAGCTGCAGAAGAGCTCAGATTGGATAGTATGTTCATGGAGATAGGTACACGGATAATTCAACAAGGCCATGGGACCCTAAGTTATGAGCAACATGGCATACCACCATAAGGCCAATATTGGCCACAACAACCCCAATCGGATCAAAACAGGTCCTTAGAAGAAATTGTTGTTGAACTGGCCCAAAACAACCTCGAGTTTCAAAATGAAACTCAAGCATTTCAACAAGAAACTCGAGTGGGATTTGATAATGTGCAAGCGCAAATAGTGAAAATGGGTCAAGTCATTTCCAGATTGGAGACAATGATCTGTAGAGAAAAATAGTTGTGTAATTTTGACAAAAGAGATCGTATGCCCATGGTGGTCGATATGCCCAAACATGATATTCAAGAGATATCTGATATGCCCACAATTGAAGCTAAAAAAATTGAGGTATGTGCTAAATCAATTAAACCAGATGTTCTACTAATTCCTCCTTTTCCTAACAGGTTTGTTGAAAATAAAATGGAACTTCAAAAAGAAATCAAACCTCCAGTCAAAAAATCTAGTTTGCAAGCTTTAGTGGATGACACGTTTGAATGGGGATTAATCAAGAGCAAGGTTAATAACAATGCACCGGATGATATTAATGAGAATTTTAAAGATGCCATCAGAAAATCATATGCCCCTAAAAAGACCTCGTCCATATGCTCATTTGTATACAATTGTATACCACTCAAAGGTTGTAACAAATGGCATGGTGGAGATACTCCACCTCTTGTTCCAGCATGTTTCTGAGATTCAATGTCTAGCCAAAGACTACAAATGAAGGTGCTAATGGGAGGCAACCCATCATTTTTTTTTCGCAAACCATCGTTTTTTTTTGTTGCATTTTCGCATTTTCAGTTATTTATTTTTAATAAAAAGCCCTTTCCACATTTGACAATATTTTGTAGGTTGAATTTTATAATGGGCATTTGAATTGAATGGAGACCATCTTCATCATGTATCTCCAACTCCTACTCCAGTTTCTACCCAATTGAAGGACGGTTATTTCCTTTATTATTATTTTTTATTTTCTTTTATTTTATTTTATGTTGGTATTTTTGTCGAGTCTTGTTTAGTTTTCTTCATTTCCTTGTTTATTTGAACATGGAGGATCATGGTAATTTTTAAGTGTGGGGATGGAGAACTTCATTTTTTTTTTGTATTTTTTATTTGTTTAGAGTCAATTTAATTATCAAATTATGAATTTGTGATTTTAATTGAATTAAGATTAGAGTTGGTTATGGATTAAATGGTTGAATTTTTTTGATTAAGATTAGAATTGGTTATAGATTGAATGATTGAAAATTTTTATTTTCTCCACATGATAATTAGTATGATGAACTTTCAAATAGCTAAAAACTGGTGAGATTTGAGACTCAAGAGATTGATTCACTTTAAAATCTCAATTCTTTTCAAGTGTGATTTTCTTCCCAGGTTTGTTTTTTTCTCTAGAATTTACTTTGGTTCTTATTCAAGATCGCATTAACATTATGCATGTATTCATATCATAAAGACACATTTTTCTTCTTTATAGCCACATGAAGCCTAAAGAGCCTACCAGTTATTGATCATCATTTTGTGAGCCTCTTTGAGCTTTATATGAACCAATTTGTTCAAATACCTACAAAATCACTCTACCACATTAAAAAAATGTAATTTGTCCTTAATCGTAGATATGGTGGAGTTATGTTTATTTTGAAAGAGGAAAAAAATTCTCGAAGTGTTAGAAGAGAATGGAAAAAATTGGGTATTTATTTGGATATTTGGTTGAAAGAAAAAAAAATTCTGATTGTCGCAGTTTTAAAAAGAGAGAAAAAATGCAAAGTTAAATGTGGCATTGTGAAATTGTGGGCATATGGGAAACTAAGACATATGAATTCATTTGGGCATATTAAAAATTATGTTGGGGTTTTGATTTGATTGATTATTAAATTCAACGTATAACTCTAACCATTTTCTATGATTCTAGCCTCATTCCAAATTATTTTCAACCAATTAACCCAATCCCATTACAACCAAAATCAAGTCCTTTTGATGATTATATGTCATATGTATATAGTGGTGGCGAAAAGAGAATGTTTGCAAATTTATGGTCGATAACAACTTGTGGAATGATTTTATTGAGAGTAAACACGTCCCATTATCAAACATTTGAGAGTTGTGAGATTTGTGTGATTTCTACTGCTATTTGACTGTTTTGACTGATTAGATGGAGAATGCATTAATTTTTGGATTAAGGAATAATTGTTGATAACTCTATTTTGATTTGATTGATTCACAAGTTTATAATTGGCAATTAAATTAGCGTTATTTTATTTTTCTTTTAAGTTCTCTTTTTCTTTCTTTCTTTCTTTCATTTTCTTTCGGTTCTTCATACTTGGGACAAGTATGAGTTTAAGTGTGGGGAGATGATAAATCTTAAATATTGCATATTAATTATATATTTTTTTGTATATTTAACACTTAAATCATTATCTTATTGGTTATTGCAGAAATAATGTAGAGATGGAAGGTCTAAATCATAAAAATGGAAAAAACCTGCAAATAAGGAAGGAGAATCATCAAGATATTAAAAAAGTGATGAACGATCAGTTTTGAGCAAAGAATCGGCAATCACAATAGATAGTATCACGATATGCCCTTAATGAGATTTAATGCTCTTAATTATTGATGAAGACAATTCGCCTATATAAGCTTTGTGATCTCAGTTGGAAGAGACATCCCATTCTGTATAGTTTTCTAGAATAGCTATCAATTTAGTTTTATCGTTAGTTATTGTATTTTATAATGATCGCTTGTATTGTTTTGATATGAGTGAATAAGTTATTTTCAGAATGAAATAACATTAGTTTCTGATATGCCCATATCGTGAGATCAAATTGTTTTATACAAATTCACATACATGTACCTTTTAATGCTCCGAGATAACAGAATTATGTTCTTGATTAATTAGTTGTGTAGTGCGCAATATACAATTGATTAGTTAAGGTTTAAATCCAATTAGAATCGATAGATCTGTAATTGTTGAATTGATTTTATAAGTGGTAGATTTAACTTTCTTTGTCAATGGGCATAAGGGGATATTGTGGACATACGGGTCCGTATGCCTATAATATAAAACTGGGTTTCTCTATTTCTTAAAGCTATTGATTAATTAAATCTGTTAAGGGTTCTTGCGGTTTGTTAATTGAGAAGAAGTCGAATAATTAGGGTTCTTTTATTCGAAAACACTTAAGGAGAAATGAGGAATGCGTTAGCGGGTTCCTTTATACCATAATTGATTTATTTGATCGTGTGGATATTATTTATGCATCAATGATCGACGTGGGCATACCAATGTGACTTTGTGATTTCATCTGGATTTATTTATTATTGATCTTGTTTACCTTTTAGTTTCAGTTTATTAGTATATTAAACTCTCTCTCAAAATCCCCCAAAGTTACTTCAGAAAGAAGAATTACACCGTTCTCTGAGAATTCGACCTGTGCTTTCCACCTACTACACCCATTTGGGCATTCAGAAGAACAGATTTATTTTGGGCGTGTGACGACAGCGCATCAGTGTTTTCTGGCACTCAGCCCCACTATTTTAAAATATTTTCAGGTAATTGATGAAGACAAGTGGCGGACGTGGACTAATGTGGACATGTCGTATGGTTGACCATATTTTAGTTTTGAAATATTGACTCTGTTTAGTTTTGATCAACAAATGTGATTATTTATATTTCTGTTGTATGTTTATGGATTATTGAAATGTTTTATGGACGCGTGATCGTCATTACCTTGCTGGCATATTTTGAATATTGGATAATGAATTTTTGACTTGTCAAGGTTGAACATGGTTTTGATTGGTTGATCGAAATGTGTGATTTTAAAATGATAGGTTGGTTGAAAAGTCTATCTTATGTGATTGGTAAGCATCTATGAGCGTGAAATTTATTAATAATTTAAAAGAAGTGATGTCCAAATTTTTATAATTCAAGAAAATGATTTATGTTAGTTTGCAAAAAAATTATTGTGATTTTCTATTATCGTGTTGTGTTCCTGTTAGCGCACCGAGCCTCCGAGTTCGGGGCGCTACACATTACCAATAGAAAATACCGATATATAAAATCGTTATTCTTTATTAAAACTTTATTAATTCACAATAATATGAAATTAATATACTATCATATCATTATAAATTAAAAATCTAACTACAAATACCAATCTTATGTCTGTTTTTTTAAATTACTACTTAATTATGGGTTTGAGATGATTTTTTTTCATATCTAAATTAGAGATATTTTTTCCATCTCCTTAATTTATTTTTTAAAATATTATTATTTATAAAATTTCCATAGTTTATATAATGCATATAAATGTATAATATGTTAACAATAATATACTTTGGACATTAAAGTTTGTAACTAATTGATGCTTAAAATATAGGAGAATTATCAATTCAAGACCTGAAAGATGGGTAATCTATCGATTCAAGGATCCGAAAGATGAAAATTCTCAATCCAGGACTCGAAAAATGAAAATTCTAAATTCAGGACCTCAAAAATCATGAATTTTATTTATTTTTAATTTTTAATTAATTTTATATTAATTTTCAATGAAAATTCCTTCATTAATTATCTATTAAATCTAATAAAGAAAAATTTAAAATTAATTAAAAATAAAAAAAAATCAAAATTCGTGATTTTTGAGGACCTGAATTGAGAATTTTCATTTTTTAGGTCCGAGATTGAGAGTTTTCATCTTTCAGGTCCTGAATTGATAGATTACCCATCTTTCAAATCTTGAATCGACAATTCTCCTAAAATATAAATATTTATATTTGGGGAGAGCAAGGGCAACAAGCCATCGAGAAATCAAGCATATGCCCTGAACAGAAGTTGATGTAAATTTATTATAAATTCATAATTTTTATAGTAATTTAAATCGACCTAATCAATTTATTAGTTTATAGATAGAATGCAATTAAGGTTCTACGTTTATCGGCAAACTATCATCATGCAACACATATTTGGCGGTGTAAAGTATTAAATTTGCATTACTTGGGTACTAGTGTTTTATAAATAATTGAAAATGAAAAAAAAAAAAGACATCAAGCAATTTCAATATCAAAACTAAAATTTAAATAAATTGAATAAATTGTTGCGAAAATGTCGCGGCCACGATTGAACGATAGTTAAATTTTCACAAGTTAGATTGTACGTATTTTTAATTTTTATTTATATTAGGAAATGACATTTTAGATGACACGCTACTAAACAGCCACGTCAGTTTTGTTGGATGATCTTTTAACATCTTTAAGTATTTAAGGTTCCAAATCGAAAATTTTAGATATTTCTCCTGTCATAAATGGATAATATTCATCTTTCAGGTCTTCGATTGATAGTTAACCTATTTTTCGAGTTATGAATTGATAATTTTCCTTAAATATAAATAATACATATGCGAATGATTTTGGAATATATAATAGGGAACATTTATTTTCTTTTTTTGCTTTGTTAATTAAATCAGTCACAAAACTTATTATCCTAACTAGACTTGTTAGGTATAAAATATGTTACAATTTATTGTCTCAAATACTGTGAAAAACAGAAAATACGTGCAAAATAGAGTTAATGTTGTAGTCAATGTTACCACTATGCATTAACATGCAGTGGAAATTTAAACAAGAGTTTATATGAAAATAGTTTTAAATCACAAGCATCAAACAACTTGTGAAATTTCATGATTGAACAAATCATAGGTTGGTTGAATTGAACAAAACATAGGTTGCTTAAATGTTGAAGAACTTGTAGAACTCAACATTCGATCTCTATGAATTTTCTCCTAGAAATTCATATCAGATAATTGGTTAGTGATTCCTTAGTCGATGGTGAATATTTAAAGTCATCCTCCACGTTTTTGAAACTCTCCATGACTCCATTTTGTCTTTAGAAATCGTCCACTAAATTGTTAACTTGCAAACACATGATAGAAGAAACAGTGTAGAGAGAAATTCCATATTAATATGATCATTTTTTGACCAAGTCAAAAATCCTAGATTTAATGTGGGGATTATCTTCAAATCCTCTTTAATTTTATTCACCTAAAATAGGAAAATAATAAATGGATAAAGATAAATAATTAAATCAAATCTTTATTAACTAAATGATCTGAAAATAAAGAAAATGATAAGATTATAGCCAAACGTGAAAGTGACCGATGGATATTATGGGAATGACGGAAATATTATATGTAACATTAACTTTGATATTATCAGACAAAGTGATAACATTTGCTGCAGTGTTCAATTGAATTTTCATACATACATTCCATGCGTGCAACCATATTAAAAAAAAATAAAAATAAATAAACGAACAAGCTCCATTGAAATCTAGCTAGAATGTGCAAAGGTAAATCTAAATCCATATTTTGAAGCTCCTCATATATTTATATGTATGTCAGTACTGCCATTTTATGTTAATTTGAGCTTGAGTCTATGGAGATACTATAATATTAATTATAAGTTTTTGGCGTAAGATTTGCATTGTTTTGTTGAGAATATATAAAGATTTAGATAAATTCAAGTAAAGGAGAATGATCATAAAAGTATTATTTGATTCAATCTTGACAAAATTTTTAATTTGAACTTTGTTTTACTTTGTCAACCCAAATTCGAGTTTTGTTGTTGGCATATGAATTAAAAAAAAAAATGGCTTCTTTAACGTAATCTTGATTAAAGCTCACAAGCTTACTCGTGGGTAGGCTCAATTATGCTCGAGTCCGAACAGCATGCGAGCTTCGCAAGGCCGAACACCCTAATTATGCTCGAGCTTGGCTAGGAAATTTTGTCGAGCCTGAAAATAAATGATTAAGTATTGATTGAGCTTTTTTTGAATTGATACTCGAGTAGGTCACATGAATATTTTTTTTTAATTTTTTTTTATGTCTAAGTATCCCAAGAGAAAGAATTTGATGTTGCGCCGAATTAGTGTCAATGTGTCCCATGTCATTTAGTGACTTTTTTTTATTTAAAATAATTATCAATATCTAATATATTTAATTTAGTTTATACATTATCTAATTATTTAATTTAATTTATAAGTTATCTCAAAAAAAAAAAAAAAAGAAAAACATTTGATAAAAACATAATTAATCAAACATATATAATACATAAAATGAAGTCACGCCACAAATTACTATAAATTAACTTAATATTTTCATGAGTGTTGTAGTTACACAATTTTTTCATTAGTTGTAACAACTTATGATCATTTACAACACTTTATTATTACAAGCATGCACATTATATATTATAATTTTTTTATATTATATAATTTTTTTGAATTTATATAATTAATAGTTATTAATTTTGAATAATTACCATTTTAAAAATTACTAAATTATATATTAAGGACATTTGAATCTTTTCGAGAATATTCTTATTTTGTGTAATATTAATGTACGAATTCGAAAGGTTGGAGTTGACAAAAAATTAGTATTGAAATTGCATCAAATAAGTGTTATGCATTGGAGTTGTTTTAATTCAACCATCTATGCCGTTCCAACTAACTATAAAGGCCTAGGCTCGAGTGGGCTTTGAGATAAAATGGCCCAAGCCAACCCAGACCCACTAGTTAAACGGACTGGGCTGGGCTGAATTTTCTTAAATATATATGAGCCCCGTCCTACCCACACATCGGGTTTAATATGGGCCTGGGCCGGGCTGGGTCAGGCCTAAGGTGGGTTTTGAACTTTTAAATGACAACATTAATTTATATAACTATACTTAATGAATATATTTATCATTTATATGACAAGATACAATTAGTAATATGATTTTATGGTATCAAATTTTGAAAATTATAGTATGTTGAAACATTTTTTATAGATGGTGACATAAATTAAAAAATTAAACTAAGATAGATTTGAAGCGAGCTTGGGATGGGCCTGGATTGAGTTTAAAAAAATAGCCCATGTGAGACCATTTCGTCAGGGCAAACCCAACCCACTTAACCCGTGATCATTTTCATGGACTGAGTTAGATCGGCCAATAGGGGACTTGGGTCGGATTGGGCTGGATTAGCCCGACCCATTTGACAACTCTAGCCTACGTGCGGTACAAATTCAGAATTCCTCAAAAGTAATAATTACAATGTGATTGATTCACGAGCAATGAAAATTAAAATCAAAGTGATTAATAAAGCTAGTGCGCAGTTAAGGAAGATGAGCTAGCTAATCATAAAACTATTTTTTATTTCAAACTTCATATATACACTTCGATTACACTATGAATAAAAAGGAATTCTCCTTATTATATTTCCTTTCCCTAGTTACTAAACCCCGATGTATTATCAAAATAATTCGGTAAATTAAAAAAAAAATCCCTACACCTCTACAGAAATTTCCCTCGTTCCTGGAGTTTTATTTGAAAAATAATGCTAATTTGGGCTTCTTATTATTCTAAACGAGACCGTCTATTCTAATGATTATATATAAAATGAAGTACAAAGTTGGAGAAATAGCTAATGATTATAATATAAAATAAAATACAAAGTTGAAATACAGGAGATCTCATCTTCTTATTCTTTACCACCTCAGGGATTTAAACCAGTCGGCTAACTTCGGTGGGGCATCATCAATGGAGAGAGACGTCGTCGGGGCGGAAAGAGGGGATGCGACTTTTCTAGGCGGCGACGGCCCGGAGGAGTCACCTGACTTTGACGGAGACTTCGATGGAGCGCCGGTGGGCGATGATGAGAGAGACATGCTTGGTGGCATGATGGGCGATTGCGATGAGAGAGACATGCTAGGTGGCATAATGGGTGGAACCGCGGCGGCGGAGGCAGCGGCGACCAACGCGAATATTAGTGCAAGAGCAAGAGCAACGACCTTGTATGCCATCTTTTAAGGTTTTTTTTTTTTTTTTTTTATAATTATATTTTTTTTTTAGTTTTTTTTTTTTTAAATATATCCTCTTCTTCTCTGTTTTGTATTAGAGAAAGACTGAATAATTAAGAATATATAGAGCAAGGGAGAAACACACTTTTTGTTGATTTAGGATGAGATACAAATTGATGGAGGAGATAATCAGAAGAAAGTAGGGCTACAGTTGTTTTGAAAATATTAATGGATAAAATATATGGAGCTTAATATACATTATTTGTTCAACGATCATAGTAATTTCAACATTGTTGTTGGATATTTTGGCTTGGGTTGAGGCTGGTTTACGTGCCTACTTTAACGGTCAATGCCAAATTTTGTATAAATATAGTAAGAGAAATCGTCAACATTTTTTAAGCGACTGGATTTTCAGCGAATGAGTAACAAGACATTTCAGTCTGGAGGACTAGATCCTTTGAAGAAGATCGATCAGTCTAGATCTCTTTCTCAGATGAAAAGTTAGTTTTGAATTTCAGACCAACTAATTAACAACAAATCACTCTAGATCCCAACGACCAATTTGGCAAAAACTCAAGACCACTTTGGGAAACTCTAACTCAAGTGCTAAAAGGAAATCAGTTTGTGAATTACATGACTGATTATACTCTAAACATCTCGTTATGAAGAGTTTGAAATTCAAAAACTTAATTTGTATTAATTATATATCGTGTTGTTCTTTAATTAAGATGTTCAATTAACTCAGTGAACACACCTACACTCAGAACTAATTCATTCCTTCAAAGTTAGTTTTGACAAATGACTTACAAAATAGGACCACCTATTTGAACACCTTCTTCAAAAGACTGAAAACGCTAGAACCACCTACAGCTGAAATGCCCCACTTTGTCTCTATTGCAATCTCCACGAGGTCACAAACTCAAACATCAACATACTCCAAGTGTTTGTCCTAGACAAACTAAGTACTAGAACATAACTACCTTGAACTTGAGAAAGAACAACACTAGTCGATAGTGACGGACACATGAAGTTTGTTCAGAGGGGCCTATTTAACAGTACTAATAAATTAAAATATTATATATGTATAATTATAAATTATAAAAATAAAATAAATTTACAGCTATATAAATATATAAATAAAAGTAATATAATTAGGAAGTCGAATTGACAATATCATAAAAATAGAAACTATGTATATACATATATTATGCATACATAAATTAAATACATAACTATCAAGATCACACGATATAAATGTATAAAAATAATGGATTAAAGATCTATAGAAAAGATTTCGGGCAAAAATTAAAGTTGAATGATTAAGTTGTTACTTTGATGAGAAAATTTGAAACTTTTGGATAAAAATATATAAATAAAAATAAAACTATTGTTAATAATAAAAAAAAAAAAAAAATAATTCTAAACTTTAAAAAAAGGAAAAGATAAAACAGAGGAAAAAATAGCAATGCTCTAGTCAAGAAAACAATTCTCAATTTAAAAAATATTAAAATAGTTAGTTGAAAAAAGGAAACAAAAAAAGCTAAAATTATTTTAATAACTGAGCAAAAAAATAATAATTCAATTTGGCCTTGTCGAGTATTGAACGCACAACTCTTCAAAAATATCCCAGCATCTTTTCTACTTTTCCAAACTTGCTACATACAACTTTGATAAAATCATATATTATTACTATATTGTAACCAAAAAAATTCAAAACTTCTGCATGCCCAATGACCCCCTGACCCCTACATGGGTCCGTCCCAGCATATGTGCTTGTATCCAGAGGTCTTATATTTATTTATATGTGATGAGTGAGTCTACAATGTTTAAGTGTGTATGTATTACTTTTGATACAAGTGTGTATGTATACTTCAGAATTCTGATAATTTATTTATTATTCTCCAAAAACACAAGATAATCGAATGAAATGAATATTATTACCCCAACAAAGAAAAAAAAACAATGTTACAACACCAAAACTAAACTAATCCAACACCGATGAGAATTAAACCAACAAAAGAATAAAAAAAATAAAAAAATACAAAATTAATCACCAACAAAAGAAAATAGAATTTAGTCTTTATCACAAAGCCTAAAATAACCACGACCAAAGAAGTTTGACTCCACCAAAGCATTAATTTCGGGTAGTGAATGATGGCATCAGCCTGAAGAAAAAGAATTAGCTGACAATTTATCTGCAACCTAATTTCTTTCCCGATAAATGTGCGAGATTCTGAACTGTACCCCTTGAAGTAAACACACAATTATTAACAACCGAGCTTTAACACGCCATGGAATTAATGACTGCTCCTTAGCAAACATAGTGACCACAAAAGTCGAGTCCACCCCTAACCAAATATAATGCATGCCTCTACTGATTACATATTCCAAGCTTAAGATCACCCCCCCATAATTCTGCCTCGTAAGTAAACCCCATACCTAACTTCTTGTGAAAACACATCAAAACTGACCACATGTGGTTTCTAATAATACCACCGCACGACAAAGAATCCAGTGCTCCCAACGCAGAGCCATCCGAATTGATCTTCACCAACCCCGCGGAGGAGGAGACCATATCACCTTTTTAAAAACTTTCGGCCCCTGGACACGTCCTTTGACACATGCTGCTCTAAGGATGTAAAGATCTTCCATATTATTATGCATGAACCACATCTTAGCTTTAATACAATCCGATTCCCGCAAAGCTATTTTGATCGAAGCAATCAAACCAAAATATGAGGGTTTGAAATCATCATAGGTAACCCTATTTTTCATATGCCAAATGCTCCAAACAAGGGTTATCACGCCAATCCTCTAAATATTCGAGACTTGCGAGCTGAATTCACATTTGACACAAAACGAAATCAACTCGAAAAAAGAATAGAATTCTTGTAGCTCAATCCGGAAAAGAGCAAACAGCCATTGCCACGCCTGTTTCACCACCGAGCAGCCTTGAAAAAGATGATCAAAATCCCCCCCTCATTTCTACATAAGCTGCAGATTAATGACCCAATAAAACCAAGACAACGAGTCTTCTCCATGGTGGGTAGTCTGCCATGGATAGCTCTCCAACAAGTAATAGATCGGCGAAATGGGATGGTACGATGCCATAACCATGTCCCCCACCCAACTGAAGCAAAATACGATCTATTGCAAAGCTTAGCAACTTTTGTCGTCACCACTCCATGACCAGATCACTTTCAAACCCTCTCATCCTCTCTTTGCGTAATCGGCGTTTGCAAGATATCCCAAATTACCTTTGGAAATGAAAAAACAAAATCTGTTATGAATAACCAGACTCCTTCATGAAGGAAATCTGCCACCAAATCATGTAAATATTTGTGCGCCGAAGGTGGAATTTGGAGCATATCCACAAGTCTATAACCCAACCAATTATCCAACCAAAAAAGAGTTGAATGGTCATTCCCGATAATACAATGCGACCCTTCCACCAAGTCTGCCATCTCTCTTCTAATATTATGCCAAATAGACGATCCAGATTTTTTATTGATAACATGGCAAGACAAATTCAGATATCTATGTCTGAATAAAGAGAACACTTTAGCTGAATTAGTAACCACCTTCCATGTCAATCTCATTGCAAGACTTTTGCTCAACTGTGTTAAAGACCACCCTCCTCTTTTAACGGACAAACTCTCTCCTAAGCAATCGCCGATCGAGAAGCAATGTTAATATCTCCCATCCAAATAAAGTTTATGCATGCTTTTTCAATAGTAGTAATTAAGGACGAAGACCACTTATAAATGAGCATCGAGTGCAGGACAGAGATTGCAATCATCGAATTTACCAAGCACACACGTCCAACTATCGATAAGAGACGACCCTCCCATTTAGATATCCATGAGCCCTTCAAATCACCCATACGCACATTTGATACCCAACATACATGCATCAAACCAATGTTCTTCTCAAGTGTGTGTATCACTAAAACTCTCACAAAATATATATCGAGGTAACCACTCATCGAACGTCAAACATATGAAAACATCAACCATAGGCTTGCACTTCTTCTCCATTCTTTTCAACTAAATCATGCCAGAATTAAAGATCAAATAGGTATTTTAAATGGGTTGTAATGTAGGCTTTGGGTTAGGGTTTGATTTATATGGCTAAAGTGACTCAAAACCCTGCAAAAATCACTGAAATTCACAGCTTTATCAACTCAACTCTACCAATCACTCTAATCACCACCTTTTTTTTTCTTTAACAAGTGCACAGGTTAGACTTTGTCTAACGCACTTCTCCTACACATCCACGTTTTTCTCGGACTCTTTGAGTCCATTATTTCTCTTCTTTCATCTATGTTGTTGGCATCCTTTTCATTCAAATCTTTCTTTCATTTCAAATTCTTCTTCTTTTTTTTTTTGGTGCCAACAACACTTCAACACCTCACACCCACTAACACTCACAGTGTTCTACCATTCCCCATTACATTCTTTTCTTTTTTTCTTCAATCCTATTGTCCACACGTTTTATCGTTCATACCACAACGGGATTCTAAAGAAAACGATGATCAAGCTCAACGGCGTTCACAAAGGAAGTAAGTGTATTTAGGGATCGTGTTTAGGCAAATGGCTATAAGAAAAAATGGCCTGAAATCATTTCTTTAATCCTAAGCATAGTCAAATCACGAGTGAGGAATCATGCAAGTTCTAGTGACATCAACACATGCTGACCAACACACGTCAAGAAAAATATGGGTTCCTCACCCTAAGGCACAAAAACTCACGGTTGAACATTGGTCTTAATCATGCATATCAGGCTAACATGTACACATGTGCTCAAATCAGAACCTCACAAACTTCAAGACATACGTATCCTCACTTCCATCAATTATCATCACCAAACATGAATTCAATACATAACTCGATCAAGTTCCTCAAGACCACAAGATTAAAGCAGACAAAGTTCAAAATTTTCCATGTTAAAAAAAACTAACTAAGAGAAACAAAAAACTAACTAAGAATGCAGGTAAAAGAAATAAACTTGGTCGAGACATCGTAAACGCACATCCCCCCAAACTTATTCAACACAAAAAGAAAGAATAAGTTTGAAGAAAGATGAAACGGTGTCTCAACCACTTACAGCGGCTTAGGAGGATGGGGGCGGTCGATATGGCTGGTATCCGTATGGCATGTATGGATACATTTATGGAGGCATCTGCCTCTGCTGAGACTGAGACTGGGAGCGGCCGGAAGATGTGGGTTCTTGGTGCGAGAATGGACCAGACGGGCCAGCACCAAAGAATGGGTGAGGGTAGTAGCCGGGCGCCGACTGCAAGCCCCTAACCGCATCTCTAATCTCATGCACCTCCCCTCGCATAGCGTGCACATCCATCTGCAACATCTGAAAGGCATCATTCATAGCACTGTAGTTCGTGGTCAAGGTGCCAACGGCGTTATTCATCGAACCAATGGCCGTTTTCATGTTGGTCATCATTTGGGTGAGAGAGTCCCATTGATCTTCGCTCCTCTCATCCCTAGTCCGTGTGTGGCCCCGACGCTCAGCTTGAGCAGACGACTCTCCTATATGAACATGCCCTTGAGCCTCAAAGACTTCAAAGTTAGTTCGGCCCTCATTTGCAACTCCAGCAATTGCTTGCCGATGGGCCGGTGTATCCATCAACCAGTTTCGAGTGTTAGTAAGATCCGACACTGTAGTGAGTGGCCTATTGGGAAATGGAAAATAATGAGAACCGCACAAGTGCAACAGGAACCAATCTGTGCGAGTGGCCAGCATCCGAGAATTTCTCAAGGTTGTAAGATCGATGAGGCGAGTCTCAGGGAGGGCTCCGTATCGGTTCAGTGGAATGCCAAAGTGTGCAGTAATGGGTGTAATAATCCCACCAATCTCAATTGCATCGGTGGCTTGAGTAGATTGCCTCTTGAGCTGCTGCATCAAGAAGGCGGCAAAGTTGAGGTTGTGGGCACTCAACATGCAGTAGAGGAACAGGACTTCAGGTAAGCGCATGCCGGATATCTCATGACGGGCCAGGACTGTCGATACGAAGATCTTTTGAAGATATCTGAAGACTGGGTTCGGCATCATAGAGGCTTTGACTCTCTTGTGATCAAAACGAGTTATCTCCGTTTGAAGCTGTCGCCAAAACTCCTCAGCTATAACTAGAAAACCATTGAAAATGCCACCTGGCGGTACATTGAAGATGGTGTTGACTTCTACAGCTGTGAGGATGCGCGAGACCCCGCCTAACTGAAATGTCATCGTGTGTAGGCCGCGTATTGTGGACACCTGTACCTCCAAGTTACTCAAGAACTCATACACAAGGATGGGATATGTCGACCATCCACCGGCCAAGGCGTGATTCCACCCGATTCGATTGATGAGGCCCCAGACGTCATCATGGATTCCCAGGGCCATAGTTGTCGCAGTACAAGGATATCGGGTAGGATAAATATTTATCATGGCCAGACAGGCCCAGGCACGCTGCTGCTCCTCCGTTTGTAGGCGAATCCCATACCTATGTGGATGGTATAGGGGTTCCATCCCTTCTTCATCATCATCAGCTAACTCGGGCTCTAATTCTTCAACAACATCATCTTCCTCGGACCCTGGTTCATAGTCCTCATCCTCAGCACTGTTGTAGTCGTCCTCTTGCTCACTTGACTGGCCGTCCTCTTCAGACTGGGACCCGGCCTCGGCCTCCTCCTCCTCTGAGTGGTATTCCTCGTCCTCTGGATTTTTCTCATAATCGCGTCTTTCATCCTCAGAGGACGAAGATGATGTGATGACCCGTTGGCGACGTTCGCGAGTCATTGGGATATCTATAAAAAAAATTCTAATAAAAACCACACTATGCAAACGATCACCCCAAGATGAGCATGGCTCCCCCAAACTTGCTTAAAACGAGTTGTTGACCAAAGCATCCCCCAATCTCATCTATACAACTAAGCATGAAAAAAAAACAACCACAATTCTGCATTCACCACACAAAACCACAAAATTTCGAAAAATGAAGCACAAGAGAGACGACATTCCGGATACAAACATAAATCAACCCTACCAACATGATTGGCACATTAAGAACAAAGCAAAGTAGGGATTTATCCCCAAAATGTATCCATGTTCTTAACCTACTCCCAACACATACTACGCATGGCATCAAATGCAATCAAATCAACACATGTACATGCTTGGGCAACAATGTAGGGGTGAATTGGGTCATTAATTGGAAATTTAGCCAAGAAACACAAGAAAATCCCAAATTTGACTTTGCAAAACCTAAAACATGGGAAAGCCAATTTATCCATAAATTTGGCCTAAAACTCGTGAAATCCATACCTATGCATGATGGGTAATTGAAAAATATGAGTTTAATGTGTAGAAAACATACCTGGAATGTTGAATTTGGAGAAGAAATGTGGATGTGTGCATGTGTAAGTGAAGTGAGAGTGAGGTGTGGGTGAGAAATGGGAGAAAAAGGGAGAGAAAACCAATTTCCACGTCGCCATGTCAGCATAAAAGTCGCGACCTCGCTCGCGACCGCTACTGGGGTCGCGAATTTCCTTAAGTCCACCTTGGAAAATTCGCGACCCAGTCAGCACCTGGTGAACACGTGGATTCGCGATCGGGATCCAGTTTCGCGACCCAGTCGCGAATTTTGCGTTAGTTATCCCCCTCTCTGTCGCGATTCGACAGAAATGGCCCACCTATCATTCGCGACCCCGCTCGCGACCGGACTCATGAATTTTTGGTCGCGAAAACTATTCAGCATTGTTTGACGAACTGAACAGCCTCTGATTCGTCGCTGTTCCTTGAAAATTGAGATGGGATATGATCGAATGTACGAGAAAAGATCCCAAGTAAAGGTACAACCGACCCTAATCGCAACTTTCTTTGTGCATGCCCAATACGTGGAAAACACGTATTAAAGGTTACTTGGGAAACTTTTATCAACATTTTATCACTCCCTTGGAAATTACCTGCAAAACTTAGCAAAAAGACAAGAACACAGAAAACAAAACAAAGAGAAAAGAAAGCAAAAAGACTATAAGAAAAAACCATTGGGTTGCCTCCCAATAAGCGTTGCATTTAACGTCGACAGCCAGACGATCGGGCAACTTAAGGCTCCAACCACTTAATGTGGGACACCTCATGTCTTTGCTCCGGGCTGTAGTATTTCTTGACCCTATGGCCATTGACAGTAAATAGTTCCCCCGTATGGGACAAGAGTTGGACCGCACCACTGGGTAATACCTTTTTTATCACAAAAGGACCCGACCATTTGGAACGCAGCTTTCCTGGAATCAATTTCAAACAAGAGTTAAATAATAACACGTTATAACCAGGTAATAACTCCCTTTGAACAATCATACGATCGTGGAACGCCTTGGTGCGCAGTTTGTAAAGCAACGAGTTTTCAAAGGCCTTTATGCGGAATTCATCGAGCTCATTGAGTTGGAGTACTCTCTTAGTCCCCGCTGTCTTGAAATCGAGGTTCAGCTGCTTCACCGCCCAATAAGATTTGTGCTCTAACTCAACCGGCAAATGGCAGGACTTCCCAAAGAGTAGCTGGTATGGAGACATTCCTAACGGTGTCTTGTAAGCAGTCCGGTACGCCCAAAGTGCATCATCAAGCAACCCGACCCAATCCTTTCTATTAATATTCACCGTCTTGTCCAGAATTTGCCTTATCTCCCGATTAGCTAACTCGGCCTGCCCATTTGCTTGTGGGTGGTATGGTGTGGTGACCTTGTGCTTGATCCCATATTTGGCCAACAATGACTCCAGAGGCTTGTTGCAGAAGTGTGTTCCCCCATCACTTAGTAAAGCTCTTGGTGTTCCAAAACGAGAGAACAACTTCTTCAGAAAGCTGATGACTACCCGAGAATCATTGGTGACTGTTGGAATGGCTTCAACCCACCTCGAGACATAGTCCACGGCTAGCAAAATGTATTGAAAACCACTTGAAGAGACTGGAAAGGGGCCCATGAAGTTGATGTCCCACACATCGAATAACTCGACTTCTACAATGTTTGTGAGTGGCATTTCATTTTTCTTGGAGAGCCCCCCCATTCTTTGGCATTTGTCACACTCCCGGGTGAACTCATGGCAATCCTTAAACAAAGAAGGCCAATAGAAACCACTTTGCAAGATCTTGAAAGAGGTACAATTGGCTGAGAAATGGCCACCACTCGGCGAAGCATGGCACTCGATGAACAGTGGCTTCGATCTTAGGATCAAAAGGTTGAAGGGGTTCTCCTTTTGAGCGTGTGCTCATACACCTCCTATAAATTTGCAGAGAAAAAAAAGAAAAATAAATAAACAAATAACAAAAACAATGTCTAGAGTAACAATATATAATAAAATCGAATAATAGCAAAATCAGAATTTGAATCCCCGGCAACGACGCTAAAAACTTGTTCGGTATTTATTTTCACCTAAACTGCAAGTGTACAGTGAGGCTTCTAGTATAACGGTGAACAAGGTCGTATCCACAGAGACTCAATATCTAATCACTAGTTATTCTATTTATTCTACGACTGTTATCTAAACTAACAAAATGATGAGTGTGGAATTAACTAGGCTACCTAAATAAAATGAATAAAATCACCATAAGCATAAAACAGAAGAAAAGAACAAGTAAAATTATCAGGAGAAAAAGCGCATTCTAGGATTGTTTAATCATCAACTACTCCACCTGTTTAACTAACACAAATTTCAAGTCTATAATCAGATTCAAAACACACTAGAGCAACCACACAATTATATACATTCCCTTCTCAGAGTAATGTAAATGTTGATTACAGATTAAATAATAATGTCTCCATTAACTATCCAATATGCAACTCCAAAATGATCAACAGGTTAAAAGTTCTCTTAAATAATCTCAACTCTCTCGAGTACTATCAATTATCAAGTTAATTATTCCAAATCTCGTGCTAAAACTCATCTTTCGAATTATGAATTAACACCACTGATTGCATCAACTAATGGCCAATTAATCGATACAACATCCAAAACAAGAATAATTAAAGCATGAAAAGAATCATAGACAAGAAAATTCTATTAATAAACCGGTTTCATAATTGAGTCATAAACAACCCTAGAATACCAGGGTTTAGTTATCCATAATCAAACCGATAAATAAACATCCAATCCAGCAATCCATAGAACTACAAGAATAAAAATAAATAAAACCCGGAAAGTTAAATCTGCCTCTAATCTTGTACTCCTCGAATCCCCAAAGCTTGTTCTTCACGATAGCCTCCTTTTGTTATTTTTCTCTGCTCCAAAACTTATGGTAGGGTTTTTCTGTCTTGATTTTCGTGTATTTCTCCCGTTTTATACTAAGTACGAACTTGATCTAAAGTAGGAAACTACAACTAAACCGCCTTGAAGATTCGCGATCTCGCTCCCGAGCATGTCGGTCGCGACTGGGGTCGTGACTCCACGTGGCATCCAGCTGTCATCATATTCGCGACCGCTACTGATATTCGCGACCGGGTCACGAATTTTACAAAGACGACCCCTGTCTCTGTCGCGATCAAACAGTGAATGGACTTTGGTGATTCGCAATCTCATTCGCGACTCGCGATTTTTCCTCTGAGCACCCCAGCCTCTGTCGCGATTCGATAGTTGATGGCTGAGGTCTTCACCCGGGAGCTGCCACGTGGACCGCAGTTCTCGGCCATTTTTCATGTATTTTTCCGGGACTTCCATACTTCGTTCAATCACCATCTTTCCAAGTACAATTCCTACTAAATTCGCACAAGTAATACCAAACTTCCAAATGCATAAAAACACAAATAAACTAAGATAAAACACACCAAAACCAATTCAAACTCAACACAAAAGTGTATCACAATCAGTGTAAAATCTCAGTTTATCAGTCAGAGAGGATCACCTTGTCGAACACCACAAGTGCAACCAAAATATCCTTTAGGTGTTCCATTAATAAGGATTGACAATATCGCCGATTTAAGGATGTGAGTGATCCATTGACAGAATTGCAAGGGAAAACCAAATAACTCCAACACCTTAACCAAAAAGTCCCATTGCAAGGTATCAAAAGCCTTCCGAATATCAACCTTAAGCGCCAAGTTATTCACCTTACCCAGTCTATTCATACTGTTAATTTCCTCAGAGGCCAGTAGAATTGCGTAATGAATTTGTCTGCCTTTAATAAACCCAAATTGTTAATTGTATACAATCTTTGCAGCAACATTATTCAATCTTTTAGCCAAAATCTTTGAGAGGATTTTGTAAAGGGAATTACCCAAAACAATAGGCCTGAAATATTGAACTCTGCTCGCATTTTTCTCCTTTGGGATAAGAACCACAAAATTTGAATTTAAACCTACAGGAAAATAACCATACTTAAAAAATTCAACCACCGTCTTATAAATATCCACCCCCACAATCTCCTATGTGCCTTGGAAAAATTTAGCATTAAATCCGTCTGGGCTAGCTGTACTATTCACATCCATTGTGAAGACTGCTCCCTTCACTTCTTCAAATGTTGGCACTTTGATTAAATCCTCTGATTATTCCTGAGTAACCAGACATGGAATCACCTCCCTTAATCAATCATTGTTCGGAGGCTGTAAATTAGGACCATTGAACAAGCCTTGAAAATAATCCACCACATGCCTCGAAACAATCTACATATCAACCACCAACTTATCATTAATATAGAGAGAAGACAATTTCGTCCTGGCCTGAGTGCTTTGCAACGTCTTGTGAAAAAATGCAGAACTCCTATCCCCATCATTAAGCCAACCGATTATACTCTTTTGTTGCAGTAGACTTGATTATGCTGAAAGCTTTTGATTAACCTGCAACTGGATATTCACCTCTTTTTCCATCAGCAAATCAGAATAACCCTCTTTAGTAATTTGCTTCTGAATCAGAATCAGTTCCTTTTGCAAGACCACGAGATCATGTTTAACATGGCCAAAAGAATGTGAATTCCATTCTTTTAGAGCTGGTTTTAAACGTTTCAGCTTGTTCATCATAATACGAATCTTACTTTTTTCCGTCTCCTCCTCCTGCCAAGAAACATGAACAACACACAGAAATTTCTCATGCTCCGTCCACAATGATAAAAATTTGAAGGGCCTAAGCCCATTTCCTTCATCCAACTCACACCTCACAATGAGCGGCGAATGATCTGAGTATATACGCGGCAGCAACGTTGCTGAAACTGAGTCCCAACTTTCTCTGAAATCTTACATTACCAAAGCTCTGTCCATTCTACTTTCAACATGATCAGGTAGCAGACATCGTCTAGCCCAAGAATAGAAAAGGCCCGAAGAAGGAACTTCAATCAAACCTTGGTCATCAATGAAAGCTTGGAATTCATAACTTGCACTTCTATTTGTTATCTTGGAGCTCGTCATCTCGTGCATCCCTCGAAGAGCATTGATGTCCCCCAAGCATATAAATTTCCCATTAAAATTAGCCAAATCTTCCCAATGTTTATGATGAAGAATATATGAATTACTCCCATGAACAAACGCTACAGTCCCCAGATAATTATGTTTAGAATAAGAAATCACCACACATTGATCCAAAGAAAAAACCACATCAGCCTAAATGTTATTAGCCACCAAAATCCAAATATTTGAAGATCTATTCGGCCTAACATTCTGAAATAAGGGGAGCATCTGCAATTGACTCCGAAAATGATTAAATTGCTTAGTGAAGCGAGTTTTAGGCTCCTGAATACCAAGAATATCCGGATGAAACATTTTGCAATGACTCATTAACATATCTTTAGAACTCTCATTAAAAATCCCACATATGTTCCATGAAATGAAATTCATCAATTAGAAAGAAGGAGAAGGGACATCATCCCCTGATTTTGAAACATAAGAGTCATCAATCTCTTGATCAAAAAGACCCCATTCAGTTGTAATCTTTGACATATTTTTTAATGCTACCGAGTTAGCAAACCTTACTTCAAAATTTGAAACACTTTTCCTATCCGCTCGTGCAGCCTCTGCTAGGGAATGTAGCTCATTAATTTTACCATCAATTGTAGATTTAAGCGAGCCTTCTTGTGGGTTTACAGATAAAGAACCGCCCTTGCTAGGCAAACTACCTCTATCCTTTCCCACCAACCGAGATGATTTTCTCACCGAAAAAATCGGATGCGTTTTATTTACTTTGTTCTTTCGCTTCATCATTATAGAATTTTCAGCATTCATACCCTGCTTCTCTCGCACTTGCACAGCTGGAGATTGATCCCTCTCAACACCAGGCACCTCCTTACCATCGTCTTCCTCCACCAAAGGCTCATGGTCACTTTCTGACGTATTCTCAACTATCAGCGAATTGTCACCTTCATAATTATTCACGAACTTATGCTCACTCGCCAACACATCTTCTACTGTCATCAAATTTAACCCCTCATCATTACTCTCCTTCTCAAGATCTTGAGCTTGCAAAATATCAAACTTATTAGCAACTACCACCGGTTCATGGTCTGACGTCCCCGCTCCAGCCCCCTCTTTCATCTGCTCTGAACCCTTCTCTATATCCGAACCCCCTTTTTAAATCCAAACCTCTTTTGGCTCTGGCTTAGACACTTTCGACGTAGATTTTGTGTAGATTACCCGCTCTTTTCCATCTTTAGCCTTCACATTTCTGCATTTTGATACTAATTACCCAACAATCTGGCACATGCTACAAAACGGTGGAATATTCTCAAAATTAAGATCCACAAAGAAAGACGCCTCTCCCCGATCAATCATCACTGAGGTCTGCGGTTGTTGAGATAAATTAATCTCAATGAGAAATCGAGCAAAATGCCCAACTCCTCCATGCACCGAGTTCCCGTCAATTTTAAGTGTAGTACCCACAGCTCGAGCTATCCCAGCCAAGACTTCATTATGCCAATATTCAAAAGGCAAATTTTAAACCCTAACCCAAATCTGCGCCAAGGATGATTGAATTTTATATGGAGTGAAGTCTGGTACCCACTCCCTAATCTGTAGAATCCCATGTTTAATATTCCACGTCTGCGACGATCGAACTTTATGCTAATCCACCTCCGAAGTGAATTGCAATGTAAAGAATCCCTTACCAAGAAAGATCAGACGCCACGAACTCGTTGTTTCCCAAATTTATGAAAGCTTGACATGCAAATCTTTTAAAGGCCAAGGCTTATCTTTCTTTGATAGCATCAATCGCCCAATCAGCAAAAATTGAAATTTCTCCAACTGCGATTTATACAAATCATCAGGGATTGAAATCGATGAAAATTCTCCATGCTTAGTTGGCTGAATATGATTCAGCGATGTTGTGAAAACATTTGGGAATCTAGGCAGTAAATTCTTATTAACAATCGATGCAAAAGAAGGACCATGCATCGGCAGTGAGACGTCCACGGTGATTGAAACCTTATTCGCCAAATTAAGGTTCATAGGTTCCAAATTTTGAATTCAAAATAAATTAATAAGAAAAAAATGAGCTATTTAAAAGTTTAAATATGAGGAATCAAGGATTTGAACCCATGTGCACACGGCTGCAATGATAAATCTATTGGTATTCATTATCTTCAAAATAAGATTATGAGAAATCATATTCACTGACAACTTTACTTTCGTTTTTTTTTTGTAGAGAATGATTTTTTTTATAATGTTTTGTCTTTTTTCTATGTCAAAAAGAAAGCGGCGAAGAAATTTTTGACACAGTTCAAAGGAGGAAAAACTAAGTTGGTAAAAATGACCTTCGAATGTCATTATCTAGAATTGGTGGGGGTTTTTTTTAGTGATAATTCTTGTGTTAGTAAAATTTGTTATTGATGCTACTTTTACTAATGCACCATATATTTTGTTGTAGGAGCTCCTACATAATTTCCAAAAATATATGTAGGAGCTATGAAAGGCTTCTGATGAATGGATCACATTAATTACAAAAAAAAAGCACTTACAAAGTTCAAACTATTGCTCTGGTTTTTCTAGCTATTTTCAGTGTATTTATATTTGAATTTAAGGATATACTTCTTATACTATGTAGAACCCTCTTCATCAAAATCAGTTCTTCTTTAGGCCTTAATGTATTCTCCAATTATATAATACATACAGTAGATAAGAAAATTATGTATCATAATTAAGGAATAACTTTAATTAATAATTAACAATAAATTAAAATTAAAAATTGAAATGAGAAAGAGAGAGAGATAGGACAGACCTCATCGTGTGGTCAGCAGCAGCTGCATGTGGCCGGCGGCGACATCCATATATATATATATAGATAGATAGATAGATAGAGAGAGAGAGAGAGAATGTACCTGCGCCGGTTGCGGGGTGGACAAACGTCCGAGGCTGCGTCAGCATACGGGCAGAGAGATACAGAGAGAGAGAGACGCGTGGAGAGAGAGATGCAATGGGAGAGGGATAGAGAGACTATGATGAGAGAGAGAGCGGTAGTGTCGGGGTTGGCTCGACGATGAATGTTGGGGAGAAAGGCGCTAGGGTTTTAAATTCGTGAAAGTGGGGAAGAAGAAGCCCGTAATCTGATAGTAAATCGATTTTTGACGACATATTTAACGATGAATTTATCTGCCGTTAGTAATTAATTTTAATACATTATTAAATAAGAAAAATAATAATGACGGACATCACTACAAGAAAATGTGACATTGGCGATGAAAAATTTCGGGACCAGATTTTCATTGCTAACTTATTGGGCGATGAAAAACATCCGTCTCCCCATTCTAGTCGCTAAATAATAAGCGAAAGCTAGCAACAGAAAAATATGTCGCCATATTCTATCGTGTTGTATGGTCGCCAATTGCTGGCGACGGAAATGGTCACAGACTTGTTCTGTCGCTATTGATGGCGAATGAAATGGTCACGGACTCGTTCCATCGCGAGTTAATTATAGAATTTGTAAAAAGTATACATTTATATCAAATTTTAATTTTATGTAATTAACAATTTACATATAATCTTATTAATTTTGTAAATTTAAAAACAAAGTATTATTTAATTTACTCCAAAAAATACTATATGACTTAAAATGTAAAAAATATTAATTAAAAATTAAAAAATAATGAAAATAGAAATTAAAAATACAAAAAAAAAAAAAGAAATCAGGCAATGGAGTTGGCAAGATTGTGTCATTAGAGATCCAAAACAGACCAATTCAGATTATTGAGAGCACCATTACGCAAGTTTTTCGACTTCCAAAGATAGGCTCAAAAGTTAAAGCAGTAGAAGTTTACTGGACGGAATGTAAAGCTTCTACGTTCAGCAAATAGTTTAGTTTTACCACGACTAAAACTGATCTGAAACAGAAATATGGTGTTCTACTAGACATCACGAATAAAATGATGTTCGGAGCAATTGGAAGCTTGAGTCAACTTACTCAAGAACGCTACAAAGTAATGATTCATCTTTCAGAAGGAAGAAGTACCAACTGGGCAGAATTTATCTTCTCCCAACTCAAGCATCAAATCACCAAGGCCTCAGATTCGAAAGAAATTGGGAAATTTGAGTCCAAAGTAGGACTTGTTGTGAGAATTAGCAAGCTACTTGAAAATATGTTGAATCTTCCAAATGATGATGCACTATCAGTTCTTATTTCTAACTGGATTCCAAAGAAAGGTGGAGTACATCTTCGATCTCTCAAGAAGAAGAGAAAATGAAAAACTAAGTCCAATGATGTTTCATCCAGTTATTCAACTGAAGAGTCCATTCAATCACCAGAGCCACAAAACTGCACCTCAACTGATCTAAAGATTTGGTCTGATCCTGATGAGCTTATTTCATTCACTGGAATACCCTACATGGACTTTGGAGCAGATTACTTCAGGACCACATATCCTCCACTTCAACTAACCGAGGAGAATGTTTGCACCTTCTACAAAGCTGAACACGCTGTCAAGAACACTCATAAAGTGGTAACCAATCACCTTCTCACTCACTTTTTATTTGTTGCAAAAAGTGATAAGAAGTTGTTCAAACAACTTCAACGTTAATTTTATTAGTTTAATTGGCGTCACACTACGTCAATCCAATCTCACTTTCTACTTATTGTATTTCATAGAATGAGTTACTAGCAATGAGAAGAAACTTGGAGCATTAAATGGATAGGGTCTTCAAATCTATTTCCTCTGACTGTTGCGCAAGTTCAACACATCATGAATCATAGAATTGCCGACAAGATTCCAGCCACTACTCTGCTTGCAGACTTACGAGCCTCACTAAGATCTCATGGAGAAGCTGATTCCCCTAACTGTCCAATAGTCCATCAGCCTTACCCTCTTCAAAAGGTTCTCACTGCCGCCAACTGAACTTTGATAATCTATCAAATCAGTCAACTGTCTCATCCCTACCTGCACAGCTTGCAACTAAAAGGCAAGAACCAACCAGATACACCACATAATCAAGTTGCATCGGCTCATGGGATTCAAGCATTCTACAAAGCTAAGGATATCGAATAAGAAGACACAGCGATGTCTCTAAATCTTCTATCCAAGAATTATGTCACACCTCTACTGAAATTAGAAATCATGAATGGTCAACCGATCTCTATTCAGAATCAATTCACCTCACGCAGTGTGAACAAGCATAGAGAAGCATCAATCACAACCTCTCAGTTCACCAAGTCTCATGAAGCACTTATTCTTCAACTAAGAGATTGCTATAGTGTCATTGATCATAAACTGATCAACTAATCAATTGCCTTTCAACAACTCCAACTGACCATGAGGAAAGAAAGTCCTCAACTGAAGTCAGCAATACCTGGATCAACGTAAAAAAGAAAGCGGTCAAGCCACTCCAAGAAAAGCACCGAACTGAGTCCAATTCGACTGTTCCAAAAGAAGAAACTAACCAATGTGGCCATAAGCAGTTGAACTAAAAAACTAATCAGTTTAATTTACTCTGGCCACATCAGTTCAATCAGTTAGCTCAAGCTAAAATGATCAGCTCAGCTGATCTCACATTAGTTCAAGCTTCAGTTCATACACTGTTCAGTTGGACTATATCCTAACTGAATTAAGGATAAGTTTTTATTTAAACTTAATCTTTAATTAATTTTTATCTTATTTACAAATTATACCATTGTGTTCATTTATTTTCTTAACGCTACATCTAATAGCTCAAATTTGAAGACGGTTCGGATCCTACAAGCGTGACCCTTGGATCACCGTGCTTCATTAATAATCAACCAAAATGGCAAAAATACAGTGATTATTTTATGGATATAAATCGCCATATCTGCAGAAAAATATTTTCCTATTTATGGGCAACCACCTCAATTTTGAATTGATAAAAATTCAACCGTTAGATCAAAAAGAGGCTTCAAAATTGAACGATGAAGATGAAGGCAATAAATTTAGCCAACTGGCCTTTCAAATCCAAATGGCTGACCAGCTAAAACACTCGAGTAGCCTCGATAGTCATGCATGCAGAGCTTCTTAAATATGTTCACAAAGCTGAACTCATTTCAACATTTCTCTCATCTCTAGTTCACCACTCTCTGTTCATCACTCATAAGCTTATACACCTAAATTCTCTTATTCCTTGCAAATATGATGAGGCCACAATTCAACAAATTGAATATTATATGTCTCTATTACAAAATGAGGAAGGACAAATTCCTAGATCCCGAAGATCTATGTGAGTTTATCTCTTCTGATACTGCGAGCCATGTCATACAAGCCTTGGAAGCAACTGGTCTGTTGCCATACTATAAAACCGCGCCTTACCACTTTTTACTAGCTCAAGTTGCAAAATTCTACGTTAATGCGGACAACATCGGGGCTCACATATTTTTCTCGGTTCAAAATCATCCAATCATCATCACTAAGAAAACTCTGATTAATATGTTTCAACTTCCATGTGAAGGCCCGAAAGTTGAGACACTCACTCTACCATAATGGAGTGAACTATGGCTGCGATGGTGAGCTCCACACATTCACCACACTAACTATACTCACAAGGTCAAGAAAAACCTACGACTAGAGTTTGCACAAGTACTAGACATAGTTGTGCACATTTTTCTTGGAAATATGGAACATCCAAGTTTCTCTGCAGATAAAGCTCATTTAATGGCAGCTCTATATTTTAGGTGCTAAGCCAACTGGGCATCTTATATATTTAATCAACTTCAACAGCAAGTTTTTAGAGGAATGATCGATCTGAACACCAGAAACTTCACTGAGTTGGTCGGTTTTGGAAACCGTCTCAGTTACATAATTGAAGCCCAAATTATCATTAATCCTCATATCGGGGGAATCCCTTTACAGAAGGGATTGACTTCCAATAGTTTACTCATCACCAAAATCTACCTCAAGCTCCTCCTCCAACCAACTACAACAAATACACAGAAATCAAAGGAAGCGTCCAGTTGATGAAACTGATCCTCAAGCTTCTTCAATCAGTCCACTAAATTATCAACTGATCCCCCCAAGTTCATCCGGCCTACAAAAATCCTTACCCCTAGAACTCAGTCGAAGATGAGTTCACTCAAACTCTTGAGCAGCAGCTTGACCAACACTTCAGGTTATTTCAAGAAATTAACATATCTCTCTTCAACAATCTTCGCCACTATCTTCAGTGGCATATATGGTGATTCCAAACTGATGAGGTCACAATGTTTCATTTAATCCAATCACGAGGATCAGCTTATTAGCTACAAGAAACCAATTGGAGCTGAGCATGGCTCAATCATCCACACTACATGCCTCTGATAATGGTTAAAATCTTAGATTATATGATCATGCGGGTTCAGCTAGAAGTCCCAATTGAAGCACCCATTCAGTCGGTAGGCTCCTCAACTTCATCAATCATTCCATCTTTAGGAGATATTCATATTCCTTCTGATGATGAGTTGTTCGCAAACCTTCCATATATGGATTTTCTCGAGCCAACTCCATCTCTTCTCTCTGTTATAGAAGCCATTTTGCCAACAAATGAAGATCTCAACTAGCTTCAGTCACCTCAACAATCACCCCTTTCTCTGCCTCCTTATACGGATGCCTTGGCCACAATATTTATCATGACTCCAAGCATCCCACATCCATCAACAATTCAATCAGCTCAACCTCTAATCTTTTTGGATGATGCCAAAATGGGAGAAGGATCTTGTCAGAATGATGGAAACAAAGACTAAGGAATTTAGGAAGATCGGCTTCAAGGGAAAGGACAGAAGAAAGGAGAATCGAGCAAGAAAAGAAAGAGCTGAAGAAGAAGTCTCTTGAAGGATCTAGAAGAACTTAAACATAAAATTATGTAGTTGTAAATCTTTTATCAAAATAAATATTACAAAGTTTATGTTAACTTGTTTGCATCTCATTCTCGGGCTTCTCAATTGTGTTTTCCCATCATCCCACTCACGGGTTTTGACATCATCAAAAAGGAGGAAATTGTTAGGCAAAATAATCAAGTGATCAATATTAATAAAATGTCAAAACATTCTAGATGATATGTCAAAACACTCAAGGTCATACTGAGCTCAATTCCTCACTCAAGTTCACCTTAGAACTAAATCAAAGATGATGAAGACTCAAAATGAACTGAATGTCAAGTTCACCCTGAAGGTTAAACAGATGTTAAGATCTCTATCAAGCTGATGAAAGTAAACTCGGGCTAGTTCTTAACTCAAGAAGAGACGTCAAGCAACTTCAGTTTGAAGTGTAAACTGAAGAAGTCATGCAAACTGAAGACAAAACAGGAGAAGCAATCTTAGGAACATGCAAACTGAAGACAAAACCGGAGAAGCAATCTAAGAAGCATGCAAACTGAAGACAAAACTAAATAAGTAATCAAAGGGCTTTGCAAACTGAAGGCCGAATCAGCAAACTGAATGAAAAGCCATCTGAAAAGTCAACCTGACAAACAACTCTAAAATCAGAACGGTTTTCTACTACAACTGAATTAAAGTTTACTGGATACAAGAGAAAAATAAACTGATGCACTCCAAAAGGTCAACTAAGACGTCAATCGTCAAACGGTTCCAAATTCGAAATAGCCCTCTACATCAACAAAAACTGCAGGACTTTAATTGAAAATCTAGAAATGACCAATGGTCATATTACACTCCTCTATAAGACAAGTGAAATGAGATTTTAAGAAGAGAATTTTCACTACCAAAAAAATGCTCATACATAACGGATAAAATCCGTTATGTATGTAACAAAAACTCTATTACGTATGCTAGTGTTATGTATGATTCAGTCATACGTAACAGATAATATCTGTTATCTATGTCATTATACATAACAGTTGTAGCAACAAATATAACATCGGATATTACGTTATCTATAAATCTCATACATAACATTTGCTTCCGTTATGAAAGTTTAACTTCTTCCGTTATCTATGCACTTTTACATAATGGTTTTTTCATACATAATACTCTTCATTGCGTGATCTATTACTGTTATATATAACGGTTTGTGCCATTATGAAAATTTATTTTTCTCCGTTATGAAATATACCACATGGATTAATACATAACGTTCTTTCTAGTTTAGATAACGCTTTTTTACGTTTTGATACATAAAATATTTTTACCGTTATTAAATATTTATAGTTTTCGTTATCTTTAGGTCTTATACATAACGGTCTTTTAGTTTCATTGTTGTTATGTATGTTTCCAATAAGTACTGTTATGTATGCTTACTACAAATTTTTTTATAGATTTTCAGCAATTAAAATAATTCTAAAACAATAAAAATAACTGAAATTCCCATAAATCATCGTTTATCTAATTCAAAAAATATTCATACATTCATCCGAATATAGTCAACATTCTACACATGTTAATATCGTACTAATGTCAAAACAAAGATAACATATATATTGCAGCTTGCTAGCAAGCCATTTCGATCAGAACAACTTTTTCGGTGATTGAGAGGTGACATGCTCGTATTTTAGTCCTAATTCGAGCATTATTTCTTATGTTTCTTTCATGTTTTAGTTTGTTTAATCATTGTTTAGGGTAATATTGGTTTCTTTTTATAATAAGTGTTGCTAACACAGTTAATTTAGAAAACAGGGTTAAAATAAGCAATCCAAGGCCCGAGAATCGAAGCGCGTAGCGGAAGGGACCGAAAAGCCGAACCAGACAGGTGAGAGAGCACGAAGACCGAGTTGAAGTCGGGACACCGGTCACGGCCTGCAACGCGGTGCGACCGGCGCCACAGACCGCGATCCGCGGCCCGGTGTCTGCAGCCGTTTTTCCGACACCTGTAACGCGGCGCGACCCAGGGCCAGAGCCGCCCGCGTCGTGCCTCATACCACGCGGCGCGAGCCACGGGGAGTGACCGGCCCCGTGTCGCGCCCCTGTATTTCATTTTCAGGATTTTCGGATTTTACTTTATTTTTCACCCCATTTTTCCCCACTTTGTATATAACCCAACCTTAGTTCGAAATTTGGGCATTGAAATCCATATTTTTCCATTTTTAGAGAGAGAAATAGTGTTTATGCTTTGGAGCTTTGGATGTTAAAGAATAAGGAGTTTCTTGAAGAATTTTAATACAAGTTTTTGGGTTTTTTCTCCTCCTCTCCTATGTTTCTCTTTCATATGATTTATTTCTCCATTTTGGTTATGGATAGCTAAATTTCTAGGCACCTAGGGTTTTGAGATTTGGTTTTGGATATGTGAATCAAATATGGCTTTGTGCTTGATTTTCCAATTTCCTATCATAAATCAATGTTATGCTTGGATTGGCCATCCTATGATAGAAATTTGTGTATGATTAGATTTGAGAAAACTAATTGTGTATGGGTATTTGATTTATGATCCCAATTTGGCATGAGATTGAGAAATTAGTATTAAATTTGTGTTTATTTACTTGATTGAGCTTAATTTAGATTAAGTTGCAATTGAGCCCTAAAGATAGGGGAGTTGTGTTTAATTTAAAATGTCTTGGTTGCTTGAGAATGGACCTAGGCTATATTTGTGATCAAGTATTGTTTAATTGGGAAATTTATGCATGATCCCCCTATTTGATGATTGTATCCTTGCCAAAGATCAATTCCCTAGAGCTAATTTCTTTTAAGTGAATTTTACTTGAGTTTTATTCCCATTTAATTCTTGTGTGTTGCTAATTTTGTTTGATCTTTACAAAATGCTATTATTCTTGTTAAAAATCCAACCCAAATTCCGAATGGTTTGACTAGTGAAAATGTTCGATGTGATGGTACTTGTATTCTCATTTGTGCAATTAGTTCCCCGTGTTCGACCCGGTCAATTATGCTATACGTGTCTGCTTGCATAATGAGATTGGTATTTTGAGCTTGGTTTGTGATCATATCTTTGTGAAAGAAAAATCTCATCAAAAGGTGCCCATTCAACTCAACTGCTCAACTATAAATCTGCCATGGTTGGAGAAGGAGGTGGTAACAATTAATCAACACAATACTCAACAACAACCCAATCTCAACTAAGATGACATAAAATATATTCCATGAGTAACAAATAAAAATGATAACCATTTGTCTTAAGCAAAAATAATTGAACTGGAAGCAATACCTATTAATCGAAGACATGGTTTATCACATATTTTGCCCATTCTTCATGAACCTCATTGAGTTGAGCTTGAGAATAAGTACTAACACCCTTGAACTACGAATAAAAACAGATCATATTTGATTAATAACTATACATACTATGTTAGACAATATTTGGGCACATGCATATTTAAATACCAGTGATAACTTAAAAGTAGACGATGCAACATTTTCAAACCCTGTGATGATATCTCTCATGAACCACATCACGTAATAGCCACATTGCTTGTGGTCAGGTTGCATAGGACCCTATATAGTATAAATAAGACATGGTAAGTGTGTAATAATAATTAATAAACTGACCTATATGTTTCAGAGTATAAAAAGGTTGGTTCTAGAGTAAGTAGCAATTCGTGCAAAGGTTCACAATGATCAATAGTTGTTAATAGCCATTTCAACAGATGTTACAGATTATCTACTTGTTAAAAAGTTCTTCGACATAATAGGTAGATTGGGTAAAAGAAAACCTAAAGGTTCTAAGCCAATCCTAGTCTTGATGGCATATCAGGTTTTAGACCAACATCGTCTATGGTATCTCTATGCAATATCAATAACATTTATATAATCTGAGTAATACTGGTATATTAAAGAACAATAATTCAATATATCAGTTAAGTAAAATTAGCTTAACAGTTGGAATAAAATCACTTACTTGTCATGAACAAATACTACCACATCACATGCAGCCAAAGCATCCCTCTTTGACAGTAGCTCTTTAACTCCTTCCTAGGGAATTTCTCACAACACAAGAGTCTTCTTAATTCCCTGTCGAAAATCCATATATTCCACCAATATTAACTGGACTTAGAGCATTAAGCAACATGTGGGGCATCATTTTATATGAAAAGAGACCTTAAAATTAGCATATACAAAAAATCATTCTTACATTGGCCTAAGATTTAGTATAAGGGTCTTCTGAAGTCTCTTTGAACATAACACATACAGTACTTTTTTTTATAACCATAGAAGTTTTATCAATGAAGATAAAAATAGTACCACAGATGAGACATACAATACAATTTCAAACATTTTCTATGGACAAATATAGCTCAGATGAAAGAACACCAAGTGCATCAATTAGGACAAGCTAAGGCGATGCATCCCAGAAACTACGAGAAGAGCGTTATATTTTCTATTTCATAGAACTTCAATTCAATTACTTAGCTCATACAGGCATTCGAATGCTTTTCTTTAACAAATAGATCCAAATTTCATAATAACAAGTCAATTTCTCTTCTTATTTTATTTTATGTTTGCCGAAAACAAACATTTAGAATCATGCAGTCATCTTACATCTATACTCACCTAGATGTTCAGATCTCTCTATTAATTCCATCCATGATAGCAGTGCTATATGACATAAAATCATACAAAATAAATGACAAGGCTCATCTGACAGAGACCACATGTCACATCAGCTAGTTTCTTTATGTTTCCATAAAATTAGGCTGCCATTGATGCCATTGAATATATAAATATCTGTCAACATAAGCACACTGCATAATATGCAGTTGGTTATGCTTTGGTGTATCCCCATTTGAAAGTAATTACAAGTTACAACAGGGCACACTTACTGCGGGGTGATCAACAACATTAACAGCATATCTGTTGCCAGTTGTGGGAACATATTCTTCAGGGAAAGGCCTATTTGATAAACAAAGTTTCATTAGAATAGAATAACATAACATCTAAGTAAATACATAAAATAAAATCCCATTTGAAGATACTTTTGTATGCGTGAACACATACCTTCCAACAAAAGCATTAAGCAAAGCAGATTTTTCAGATTCTTTTAGTCCAAAAACAAAACAATGATATATAATTCTTTCTGTTTGATGCTTCTTACGATCTAATCGTCCTCTTCGCGTAACATGAACAGCAGATGATGGATCACCACCATAACCTATGTATATGAGGGCCTCGATGCTATGAATTGGGTCCAAAAGCGTCATAAGGGCCCACTGCGATACATTTAATCCTTTTAATCCCCAGATAAGACATAAGCTGAATAAGCACAAAAACCAAGTAGTGGATAATCATAATATGTGAAGCAAAAAGGTTTAACCAACCTGATGAGTCGTGTTTTGGCACAAAATATTTTGGAGGTTTAAATGAAGTTAATTGAATAGTTTTACATGTGTTTTAACCCAAATTGCGCTTTTAACCTCCCGACTTGGAAGTTTTGTTTCTTGTTTGAGTTGTACAGAAAATGGAGGATAAATAAAAGACATTTTGAGGGATTCAAGACCATGGGAAGATAGATGATTGAATTGGGAGCACGCTGCAAGTTGAATCACCTCAATCGGACAAGAAACGAGAGAGAACGAAACAAAACTGTGAGAGGTGTCGGAGCAAGGACAGAGGCGCGACCCGAGCAACTCCCTCGTGCCAAACGGCGTGACCCGAGTGCTCACTCGCACCGTTTGGCACGACCCGACCAGTTCAACGCGCGGCGCGACCGGTGCACAGTAGCGGCGCGAGTGGACGTCGACAAAGAGGCCCTAAAAGTCAGTTACGGGGCGCGACCCGCGCTAGAAGAAGGAGGCGCGACCTCCGTGGTCGCGCCCCGTGCACTAAATTCTCGATTTTTCATCTTTTTCTCCATTTTTGATTTTCTTTTAATTCTTTTATTCCTCCACTATATAAACCAAACCCAATTCGAAATTAGGGCATTCCATTCCATCCTTAGCCACTTTTAGAGAGAGAAATACTTGGAGAAGAAGAGTGAAGAAGGGAAATTGAAGATTGGGCAAGAAGAACAAAGTTGAAGCAAGATTTTGAAGGCCAAAACATCCATCCGGGTTCTTTTGTTCTTTAATTTTGTTAAAATTATGTTCCTTCTTGTAGAGATTTTGGTTACCCATGTCATTATGAGAAGCTAAATTTTTTATACTCTTGGGTATTGGTTTTATTTGGATTATGAGATATAAATGATATTTATTTTGGATGTTTAATGGTTCTTGATTATGCTTTGGATTCTTGTTATGTATGGGTGTTATGTATTGTTGATTGGTGAGAACTAATTGATAATTAATTAGCATTATTATGTATGTTGATTCAAAATTCGAGAGATGAGCTTCAACATAGAATCCTAGAATTCAAAGAGCAATTATCAACAAAATCGAGAGGTTTGAGATAGTTGTGGAGGCATAGATCATTGGTGCTCTTGGTAAGCACACTTAGGTATTAATTGGAGACAATAATCCTATGCATGTGCCCCATATTCTATATGCTTCGAGAAGAGATATAGAATAAATTTGAGATCGCCTTGGTAATCTTCAATTGGAAATTGAGCATCCATTATAATTAGATTTTGCGTTAATTAATCCAATAAAACCAACCTGAGAGTGTTCATTTCCTTAATTGTCCAATTTATTTGTTAATAACAATTATTTACTTTTCTTGATTTTTCAGTTAGTTTTATATCAAGCAATTATCCATTTCGTCGTCTAGATAACAAATAGGAGTCGATGTCATAGTACATGCTTATTTAATTTCCTTTTTCCCTGTGGATTCGACCTTGTTTTACCCTGTGCTACATTTTCTTGTTCACTTGCAAGTTGATTCGAGTTTTAAAACTAAAATTTCACACATCAAGTTTTTGGTGCCGTTGCCGGAGAATTAGTGTTTTAAATTTGTGCTATTGTGATAAGGTTATTATTGTTAATCTAGACATTATTTGCTTTATTTTTATTTTTCATTTTTTGTTATTGGTGCTTTGAAAGTAGTTTACGAGAGCACTCCTTGAACGTGAGATTATTGTTTCCCATCGAAAAAGAGAGATTGAGAAAAGAAGAATATTCATGGGAGATGGAAATAAAGGTCTTGCTCGTCATCTACAAAGAAAATTTGAGGAGATGCAATAAAGATTGAATGAGCAACGAGATGTTCGGGTTCAATTGGAGCAACCGCCCATTAGAAACATGTTCCAACCCATTGTAAATGAAAGAGTGATGAATGTGCCAAGAATTGAAGCCGATAACTTTAAATTGAAGCCCGAATTAATCTCAATGATACAACAAAATCAATTTGGTGGAGGAGTCGATGAAGATCCAAATGAGTTCATTGATCAATTTCTACAAGTGTGTGGGACTGTGAAGCTCAATGGAGTCCCGGATGACGCAATACGCTTCCAATTTTTCCGATTTTCTCTTAAAGAAAAAACACGAATATGGTATCAAAGTTTGAGAGTCGAATCTATTGAAACATGGGCTGATTTGGTTTCAAAATTTCTACATAAATTCTTCCCTCTAAGTTTGATGTTGAAGTTGAAAGGTAAGATCACACAATTTCACCAATGGGATGATGAAAGTTTTAATGATGCATGGGAACGATTTCGTGAAATGTTGAGGAAGTGCCCTACTCATGGGTTTGGTATCGACCACCAAGTGTGCATATTTTACAATGGAATTAATCAAGACATGAAGAGACTATTAGATGCCGCATCGGGTGGCTCATTGTTAGGAAAAGGGCCCGATGATGCCATGAAAGTTATCGAGGACATGGCCACAAATTCCTATCAATGGCCCAGGGAGAGACAACAAGTGCAAAACTTGAAGAAGGTGACTCCTATATCCGAAGCCGAACCTTTGTCAATCTTGGCGGCCCAAATGACAATTCTCAATAAAAAGATTGAAGCCATCACCCATTCTTCATTGAGCTCAAAGAATGAACAAATCCAAGGAGTTGAAGCGATGAAATATGTCGAGCAATGGAGCAACAATGGCTGCCCAAACCAAAGTTTTCAAGGAGAAAATCATTAAAATCAAGGAGTCCGACAACATTATTCAAATGTTCCTTATGGTAATCCTAATTGTGCTTGTCAATCTCCACCCAACTTTGTCGTAACTAATGCCATGGTTGATGATGAAAATAATCCCAAGATGGATAATCTTTTGATAGCATTCATGGATAAAATGGAGACATATATGGGAGAGTCCCAAGTTCGCTTTGAGAAGCTTAAAAGTAAGATGGACATGATTGGAGCACGGGTGGATACCATTGGAACAAGAATGGATGTGATTGAGAAGAGAATGGATAAATTGGAGGTTGTAGTGGGGAAATGGCCGCAACAAAGTCCGGAGCAATGCAAAGCTATATTCGTGATGAGTTTGAAAACTTTTTATGGGTCAAATATGTCATGTGATGAATTTTTGGAAGTTGAATGTGAACATTCCCAAGGTGAAAAAGACAATGAAAAAAGAAAAGCAAAGGAATTGGTTGAGGATGCTTCAAGTAAGCCGTCATCGGCACCCCTAGCTCCCATTCCTATTGCTATACCTTATCCTCAAAGATTGAAAAGGATACCATGATGGGACAATTTACCAAATTTTTGAAGATGTTTCGAAAAATTCACATCAATATCCCACTTGTGGAAGTCTTGAAAAGGATGTCATATTATGCCAAGTTTTTCAAAGAAATGCTAGCAAATAAGAAGAAGTTAAAGGATCATGAGATTGTGAGCCTCACGAAGGAATTTAGTGCAATTATTCAAAGGAAGTTGCCACCTAAGCTCAAGGATCCGGGGAGTTTCATCGTCTCTTGTGGTATTGGGGAGAAGTTCTTTGGGAATGCCTTGTGTGATCTTAGTGTAAGTATTAATCTCATGCCCCTTTCTTTCTTCAAGAAACTCAACATTGGGAAGCTTAAGCCAACGAGTATTTGCTTGCAAATGGCGGATCACACTTTGACTTATCCGAAGGGAATCTTAGAAAATGTGCTAGTGAAAGTGGATAAATTTATCTTCCCAATTGATTTCTTGGTGCTTGACATAGAAGAGGACAAAAATGTGCCTCTTATCTTGGGGAGACCATTTTTGAGCACCGGAAGAGCATTGATAGATATGGAGAAAGGTGAGCTTATCCTTCGAGTGCATGAGTCAAGAGCCGTGTTTTCCATTTCCTTGAGAAGAGAAGCCATAAACGATGATGAGTTTAAGAGCATTGAAGAATTCAAGATGGTCCAAGAGAAAAAGCCACGAATTGATAACATGAAAGCAAGGAAAGAAGAGGAGATGCCCAAGGAGTATTATAGGATCTTTGATCCGGATTTGACTTCTAAACCTCAAAGAAAGAAAAAAGGAGTTCTAAGGTGGCGTCAAGTGCTACCAAACCCACCTTGACGGTTGTAAGTCCGTCCAAAATAAACCATTTCTTCTTTTTCAAATTTATTGGTACTTTGTTCCGAATAAGTTTGGGGGAGGGAAAAGTGTGGTTATTTTGGAGTGGTGATTTTGGAATCCTTTTTCTTTATTGTTGTTTTGTATTACATGTAGTTGTGTTAAAATTTTGGTGAAATTTTAAATTTTCTAGTTTGTTTGCACGTTTACTTGCTTTCAATAACCGGTGGTTTTGATTTGGTTTTTGATCTTGTGGAGACTTGTGGTTGAAAATGGTTGAAGTGTAGATTGGGTTGTTATATTTCTTATGATGAGATGATTTTATTTGGAAAAATGACATGAAAACATGTTATGATTTGTTGATATTGGCCTTAATAAATTTTTAAATGTATTGCCTCTTGATCTTGGTTTAGCCCACGTGAGATTTTGAGCCAAAGATTGCTTTATTTTTACAATCTTTTCCTTGCTTGTGTGGTATCATGCATACTTGAATTATCTCAAGAACTTGCATTGTGTCTAACTCGAGATTGCAATAGTGCGCTTGATGACTCGAAAAGGATTTAAGGCCATGTTTTGTCTAGCCTACTCTATCCAAATCTTACAATTTCCACACTATAATCCCTTGTTAGCCCATTTGAGCCACGAGACCGCATTTATTATTTTGTCTTGGGTTGGGAATGAATAGTGATGAATATTGATGCTTGTGTGAAGTTTAGAGTGCTTGAAATGAAAAGTGCATTTTAGAGTATTTGGAGATGAAAATACCAAATGACCCTTCTTAGCTCTGACGAGAAAAAAAAAATTGAAATAAACACCTTGAAAGAAAAAAAGAGATAGAAAAGTTGAAAAAAAAAAGAAAAAGAAAACAAAATGATGTGTTCACATTTTTTATCATTGAAATAAAAGAGCAAGAAAGGGAAGTAATATTGTTTATCATGACAAAATTTCTAGATTTGAGATTTTGTGAAAGCTTGGAAGGTGGAAGAGTGCTTGTGTAGTTCTACTTGGTTACTATGGATATTTGGGTTATTGAGGATTAATTCTTAATTGAATTACTTAGCCAAACAATCCCCACCTTACCAAAGAGCCTTCATTACAACCTTGAAAAAGTCCTTAATGATTTTTGTTTAAAAGCACACATAGGTAGTAGAGAGAATAGACACATTGCAAGCCTATGGTAGACTTCTCGTATAACTTGATTTTGAGTGTATACACTTATAGCCTAAACACATGAGCGTTGAGTGATCTTATATCATAGAGAGGTTACAAGTTCATTTGGCCATGCATTGTATAATTTATCAAGGCTTGTTGATCTTTGAATATCATACTTGAATGTACAAAATGTGTTTTGAATCTCTGAAGCAATTTCCAACATTTTATCCGCATTTCATCATTTAAACCTTATTCTCTTTTCTTCATTGTTTGGGGACAAACAATCTTTTAAGTTTGGGGGAGTTCATGAGTGGTGTTTTGGCACATAATATTTTGAGGTTTAAATGAAGTTAATTGAATAGTTTTACATGTGTTTTAACCCAAATTGCGCTTTTAACATCCCGACTTGGAAGTTTTGTTTCTTGTTTGAGTAGTACAGAAAATGGAGGATAAATAAAAGACATTTAGAGGGATTCAATACCATGGGAAGATAGAGGATCGAATTGGGAGCACGCTGCAAGTTGAATCACCTCAATCGGACAAGAAACGAGAGAGAACGAAGCAAAACTGTGAGAGGTATCGGAGCAGGGACGGAGGCGCGACCCGAGTAGCTCACTCGCGCCAAACGGCGCGACCCGAGTGCTCACTCGCGCCGTTTGGCACGACCCGACCAGTTCAACGCACGGCGCGACCCGTGCACAGTAGCGGCGCGAGTGGATGTCGACACAGAGGCCCTAAAAGTCAGTTACGGGGCGCGACCCGAGCCAAAAGAAGGAGGCGCGACCTCCGTGGTCGCGCCCCGTGCACTAAATTCTCGATTTTTCATCTTTTTTCTCCATTTTTGATTTTCTTTTAATTCTTTTATTCCTCCACTATATAAACCAAACCCAATTCGAAATTAGGGCATTCCATTCCATCCTTAGCCACTTTTAGAGAGAGAAATACTTGGAGAAGAAGAGTGAAGAAGGGAAATTGAAGATTGGGCAAGAAGAACAAAGTTGAAGTAAGATTTTGAAGGCCAAAACATCCATCCGGGTTTTTTTGTTCTTTAATTTTGTTAAAACCATGTTCCTTCTTGTAGAGATTTTGGTTACCCATGTCATTATGAGAAGCTAAATTTTTTATACTCTTGGGTGTTGGTTTTATTTGGATTATGAGATATAAATGATATTTATTTTGGATGTTTAATGGTTCTTGATTATGCTTTGGATTCTTGTTATGTATGGGTGTTATGTATTGTTGATTGGTGAGAACTAATTGATAATTAATTAGCATTATTATGTATGTTGATTCAAAATTCGAGAGATGAGCTTCAACATAGGATTCTAGAATTCAAAGAGCAATTATCAACAAAATCGAGAGGTTTGAGATAGTTGTGGAGGCATAGATCATTGGTGTTCTTGGTTAGCACACTTAGGTATTAATTGGAGACAATAATCCTATGCATGTGCCCCATATTCTATATGCTTCGAGAAGAGATATAGAATAAATTTGAGATCGCATTGGTAATCTTGAATTGGAAATTGAGCATCCATTATAATTAGATTTTGCGTTAATTAATCCAATAAAACCAACCCCGAGAGTGTTCCTTTCCTTAATTACCCAATTTATTTGTTAATAACAATGATTTATTTTTCTTGATTGTTTAGTTAGTTTTATATCAAGCAATTATCCATTTCATCGTCTAGATAACAAATAGGAGTCGATGTCATAGTACATGCTTATTTAGTTTCCTTTTTCCCTGTGGATTCGATCTCGTTTCACTCTGTGCTACATTTTCTTGTTCACTTGCAAGTTGATTCGAGTTTTAAAACTAAAATTTCACACATTACAACCACATTGCTTATTGTTAAGTTTCAAAGAATGTGGTGCCATTTAATGTCCTTGGGAGAAGGTAAACATAATTTTGTTTTAAAATTCATTCTCTTAGATTAGGGCTTTTTTCCTGCTGTTATTTGGGATGCTATTGGGGTTGGATTCGTTCGCAATATTCATTTATGTAAACAACTACGATTCAGGCAATGGACAGTAAGCTTTTAGAGACACAGGGGACAGTAGGGAAAATTGTAATTTGACCAAGTTAAAGGCAAAGAATGCTTACTAAAGCAACTAGCGGTTTGTATGTAGTTGAGAACTAATGAATCAGAAGTTAATGAGAACCTCATCAACATTACCAAAGTAAGCACAATGTTTATCAGTGACAAAAAACCATCAAGAGATAGCCCTCCAAGAGCTGTCTTTTTTGCAGCATCCACATATGGAGCTTCGTTCCAAGGACTAAATTTATGGTACACAATATCAGTGAAAAGTAAGAGAATATAACTTCTTTATCAAAAGAAAGATGCTCAAAAAGTAAGCTTAATATTTTAAGCTTAAATATTTGTCCCATGAAACGAACGACATCCTTAACTCCCAACCAGGCTAAAACTCTAGAATGAAGTGACTGGAGCATGAGAAACCAACTTGATGAGTTACTAGAACTCTATTGTGGCTAAATGTGTAAAATCAGTATACCACACCTAGAAATGTTCATCTTTCTCGAGCAAACAGTAGATGACTCGATTGTGATCTATTCATCTTTTCGGGCACCAATTAGGTTCTTCATCTACTTTTTTCAAAAAAAATTATCTTTCTTTCTCAAAAAGCGATTCCAGAAGCCAACATAATGCGCAGATGACTCGAAATCCTCAGAAAACTAACTAGAACAATCTATATCTAAAACATAAAATAAGCATAAAGCTTGCATCAATATCATAGAAAATTAAAACATTACCTAACTTCACCAACACGAACTGCTCAAAATTATCCTTAAAATCACGATATATGATCTAATAATCAAAACAAACACAGCAATAGAATTAACACTACATAATCATCAAATCTCATTATCAACAACTAAAACTAAATAAACATCAGATTTTACCTGTACATGAAAACATCCAAACCATGGAGCTTCTTCTGGCAAAGGACGCAAGAACTTAGAAAATCAGCTTCTGCAAAGGCGGCAATAACAACATCGGCACACCCATCATTAGCCCCCAAAGTCTCAGCGTTGAAATACTCCCTTTTCTTGATGAGATTCTTCCCCATGTAAGAAATCACACATGTGTACTCCTCAATTATTATAGGAAAATGAAGGTCTATATTTCATTCGGTTTTGGGGATTTCAATTTTGGGAATTTTGGGAAGAGGAAAAAAATTGGGGATTTTAGAGATTTTAGGGCTACACCTTTGCCGAGAAGAAGAGACGGTGAAGAACGACGGCGTGGAGATGAAGAGCAGTGGTAAGAGGCTTGTGAAGAAGAAGAGCAGCGGGAACGATATGTACTTAGAAAATTTTTTATGTATATAAATTTCTAATTTTTAATTAAAAAAATAATAATTAACACATATACATAATGGATATTCATAACAGTAAATATTACCATTATATAATGTGTTTAAACATAACACAACGCATAAATGTGAACAATATGTAACACTCACAGATAACGTAAGACTCGAAAATGTTATATATGATCAGAGATAACACTTCTCTCGTAACGAATTCTTGAAATATACGTTATCTATACAAAAAGGCGCTCATACATAACAGATATTTGAAATGTCCGTTATGTATGATGTGTTATGTATAAGAGTTTTTTTAGTAGTGTTTGCCAATATTCTGAGAGCACTATCAAACTTCTATTCTTAAAGAAAGAATATCTTCTCTACGAATTCTCAAAATATCACAAACTGATCAAGCGTCTCATCAATTTGAATGACAACAAGAAGATCAAAGCTCTTTGTTAGCTTGTTAAAACATTATATTCATCTTCAAAAGTCAACTTGAGAAGAGAAAGAATAAAAAAATCACAAGCATATTCAGTCTGCAATTCAAGTTTAGCTGAGGCTTTTCTCAACAAAGATCTAGAAAAGTATCAACATCCGCTCAACTCAAGAAGCTCAATCAGTTGATAATCCCAGTTCAAGACCAACCATCTTGAAGATTGAAATAGATCTAAAACCTTGTAAAGACGACAACATCACCTAACTCTCCAACGTGTGAGTCGCTGCTAAAGAAACTGTGGCCCTAATAGCTATCTGTTGGAGACTGCAAGTGTGAACCGTCAACCCAGCTGAGGTAACCTTGTAAAGAAATTCATTGTTACCAGGTTCATCTAATCTTTATTCATTAAATAATTTGTAAAGTGAACTCAAGTTATATAGTGGATTTATCCTTTCTGTGGAAGGAAGAGAGGACGTAGAAGTTTTAAGGCTTGGAACCTCTATAAAATTGATTGTGTGTTGTATTACTTTCATACTCTTATTGTGATTATCTTTAAAGTCTGTATACAAGTTTAAACTCAACTTATGCTATTTTGAATCAAACTGAAAATAGACAAGCTAACAAATTTAGTTTTTGAATACAGTTTATTCACCCCCTAAACTGAATATGACTCATCCGGGACCAACACGGGTATTGCCGATGGATGGCCGTAACCGTCTCGATGATTTATAAACCATCGAAAACCAACAAACTGGCAGTTACAAACCGCCGATCCGGTTTCGATTGGATATCTCTAAAAGAGACGACAAAAACAACTAAACTGAAATATTATAGGAAGTAATATGTCTATCAAGGCGCTCTGCTTGCGGCTTGCAGTGAATTAATATTTTGTCAAATAACTTGATATATAGAGTATCAAGCGCTCGAAAATACGTTAAATAGAGTGTCTAAAAGTACTACATAAGGATATGGGGAGGGTCGACGCTACACCCCCACCCAATGCATTGAGCCCTGCAGATCTTGCCAGTTGTAAAGTTGTTTGGGGAGGCAGTGCAGCTTTGAGACTTAGCCGGTTAAAGATTAAAAATCAGAGTGAGAGTGAGGATGTGGATGGAACTGGGATGCCATTACGAAGCCAGGGGCCCTTAACCCGTCGCTGTTTGCCATGTCAGTTTTGGAGCAGTGCTTTACCAATTTTCCAACCTAAATTCCCATTTAATATGCACAGCCTTTTTTTCAAATTGTAATGGCATGAGTTATGGGCCTTATGGCAATGGTGTGTATGCCCTAACTAATCCTACTAAACTCAAATGGGATTCCCAAAGTTGTGTTTGATTATTAAAATTAAAATGTTAATAATGTTGGTTACTATTAGGGTTGGGGAAATATACCGAAATATCGAAATATCGCACTTATCATATCAAAAAATACCGAAAATACCGAATTTTCGGTATATAGAGATTTTCGGTACGGTATGATACCGTACTGTGAATTTTCAGTACGGTAACGGTATGAACTTTTAAAAATTATGGTATACCGCGGTATACTGAGATTTTGGTATACCATGGAGTTTCGGTATATACTGGTATTTCGGTATATGCAGACTGTATATTGATGTCTCGGTACGGTACGGTATATCGATATACCGGTACATACCATCTTTTTAAACAAATCACATCTATAATTCGATGTTGTAATTATAATATTGCAACATATATTTAAAATTTAGATTTATAAATATGAGAAAGAAAGAAAAAAGAAATACACCGCAATAAAATAATATTTAGTAAGTTTTTTATAAAAGTTTAGCAAAAATACAATATTTGAAAATTAATGAATATATATGAGATATAAGAAAAACACTTCGCTATTTATATATTGATTTTTGAATATGACTCATATTAAAAAATAATAAACTAATATGAATGAACTACTTAACTAATGTGGATTACAATTATGAATAAAATAATTAATAAGGAAAATTAAATAATATTAAATAAGAAATAGTTAATCATATAATTATATTTGAATTCATTTGATTCTACAATACTGTAACATTTATTTAAAATTTCGATTCATAATTATAACTCAAATATTTAATCAAATATATCAAAGATTCAAAATGAGAAAGAATAATACAATGTAATAATATAACATTTAACAATTTTATCATACAAAAAAAAACTTTAATATTTATATAATGACTTTTGAACATGACTAATGAAAAATAATAAACTAATATGAGGAATTATATAATTATCTAATAAAATTACAATTATGAGTATAATTAAAAATAAAATGAATAAATAGAAAATGAATATACGAATGTGAACATGACTAATGTACGTATATATGAATGATAAATAATTTATATATATGTTTGTGATGATGATGAAAATACAAAAACTCAAGTATTTAATCAAATATACATATATATATATATATATATATATATATATATTAGAAATTGAAATACAATGCAATAATATAAGATGTTCCATTGAAGAGTTGAGTCAAAACTTATTAATCTAAAATTAAGCTAAGCTTAGATAAATGACACTTTCCGTTGAAAAGTTAAATGTTAATCTTAATTATATTTAATTCTTCTATACTATAATATACAAATATTAAGTATATCTAAAAATTACCGAGATCTATGTATATGAATGATGAAATAAAACTTTATTTATCCATTAATTAATTATTCACTTTATTGCATAAAAAATTATAAACTATATAAAATTATATTTATATCTATATCTAAAAAATTAATCATCATGTAATACTAATAATTAAATCTTTAGTAAATAAATTTGTAACAGCCCGGTCCCTTAGGTGGTCATTTTTTTATGGGGACGGGGTGTTAGGCGTAAAAGCTGAAGAAAATAGGTAGATTAATCGGAAATCTAGGGGGGTATTTTTAGAATTAAACTAAGTTAGTGGCTCAAGAACTTAGGCAACTTAACTTATGACTTTGAAGAATTATCATCTTCAACGAATTCAAGTGGGTCAAAGGATTCAATCGAGTCAAAGGAACGCCTAATTATAGGCCAATCGGGATTAAAGTAGAATTCAAAGACAAACAGATAGGGATTTGACTCTTTAAATAGACAAGACCTCTTCATAGGTCACAACAACAAGGACTCATTAATAAGTCGGAGTCAAATAAATCATACTATCCCATTTATGGGACAAAACAAAAAGATAACTTAAGATTAACTGGAAACGAGCGGAATCATGCTTGAAAGAAAAAGCCTCTTCGCAGGCGAACAACAATAACAAGAATGCAAGATTCATTCACAAGTCAACTGAGAATCAATAGATACCGAAATGCTCAACAAGTATGGTTACTCAAATAACTCGGAATCAATAAAGACATAAACCGGTATGTCAAAAGAACATGCTTCAACTTCTCAAGACTTTATTACTATTTAGGAATCATAGCATTTAAGACATGCTATTATCAAGAATCAAATTACATTAATCGAGACTAAATACTAATATCAGTACTTAGCAGAAACTTAGCGAAAGAAAAACATGTAACCGTAAAGCAACAACTTGAAACCTCAGACAACCCCACCAACAGCACATCACCGGCCTCAACATCTCAACCTGAAAACATTTGAAAAAGAGGGCGTGAGCACTAATGTACTCAGTGGGATTTTACGAGAAAACTCTTTAATAACCTTCAAAATAGCTAATTATAAATTAGCGGCATATGGAAAGCAAAACGCAAAAGCCATCTCCATATCCGCAAAACCTTTTACTTCATTTCCTCGCGCATTTTCTAGCTCAAACCTGATGTCTACTACACCCTTAGATATGCTTTAGGATAAAAGAGGGGTTACCTCAAATACCCTGCTGAGTATGCGAGGGGATTACCCCGCAGTGACTCCCTTTACTTATCAAATAATACAACATTAGTGACACGAATGTCACAACATGATAATGCAATAAAACTATTCTTTGAGCTCGATAACTTGCTTAACAATAATTGAATCATAACATTCAATATCAAATCCTTAACCCTAACTCCTTAGTACTTAATCCTCAACATTTGAACTCTCACATTCAAACCTTAATACTAAACCCTTAAAACTTAACCATGCTTAGCATAAATCAAAACCTAGATCAAACCACCTAGATTGCATTCCTTAATAAAGACTATAACCTTAATGCCACAATGGAATAATATAATCAACCTACAAGGCATTACTTACTTAAACAACATTCTTCAATCATAATATATCAATAATAACTTAACTTATGATCATGATCGTCTATACCTTTAAATAAATCAACTATAAGATATTACAACATATCAAAACATACATCCTTTACTTAATCAAGAGCTCAAATAACAATTAACATAATCATGTTATAATTTCCTTCCTTTCTTTCATTTCCTTTCCTTGTACAGAGACTAATCAGGAAGAGCATAAAATACTTTTATTAGATATTTCACATTTGCCCTATCATTTTTCTAGATCTTAATAGCTCAAACTTTATACTTGGTTTAGAACCACCCACCTCGATGACGAGCACCTCGATAACGAGCTGAAAAATCCTTCCTCGGGGTTCACCTCCTCTTAGAAAAGTCGATTAATGACTTGAAATCTTATTCGAGATCCTAATAATATATTGAAATGATATCTAAACCCTCGACCCTTAACTATGATTAAAACACGAGAATTAAAAGGATTTAGACATCCGAAATTATCAAAAATAGGGACGGAAAATTCGTCTAAAACGATCAATATTCTGGATAATTGAAAACTGCAGCAACGTAGATCTTCGAAACATCTTCGATTTGAGTACTCATGTGTCTCGTGGTTCCAACCGAGTCAAAAGTTATGGCCTCCGGACGGAAACGTGCTGAGACATAGCTGCAGAAGCCTTGCACGGGCCGTGCTAACCTTGCACGGGTCGTGCTAGGCCTTAAGGCGAAGCAAAACACACCAAACTTTCCGACACGGTCCATGATAAGCTAACATGGTCCGTGCTGACCCTTGCACGGGCCGTGCAAGCCCTTCAGAAAGAAATACCGAGAGTTCTGGGCTTCCTTGCACGGGCCGTGCAACCCTTGCACGGTCCTTGCCCTCTCACGAACCTTGAAAACTTCCGATCGAAGTATTGGTCGAGGTATTACTCGGGCACCTCTCCCTTTTCTCGACATTTTAAACTAAAAAACAAGGCTTAATGCTTAGCCAAAACTTAGAAACGAACATACTTTAAACTTGAAAAGAAATCGATATTATAACGGCGTAAATATGACTATATCTTCAACTAGACGAAACTTTAAATACAGAACTTTAAATACGGGATTTAAATAGGGAACTTAAATGAAATAAATGAGAATGAAATAATGCGAGCGATAATGAAATACGATAATGAAAGACAGAAAAAAAATGCAGAAATAAAAAGAAGAGTGCTTGAATCTGACGTCGACGAATTAGAATGGACAAAGTCGAGTGCGCCGAAGGAAGGTGGCTAGCTCGGCGTCTCAGAACTTTGCTATTCTCTCGATTTTTGAGAATGAAGAAGTGAAGAATGAGCAAGAAATGTGAAAAGGGGCCTCTCCTTTTTATAGGAGTGGATTTGGCTTCTCCAAGAAGCTTCTGCAGTGCAAGGATACTGCAAAAGTTACTCCGGGTTAAGTTAAAAGCTGCTTTATTCAATGTCGATGTCCAAATGACCTCATACACGAAATTTGAAAATACCAGGAGACTCGTTGTCTCGAGTACTATTGAACCAACTTAACTCGGGATGAAAAATAGGTCGTCAAAAGAAAGACGAGCAAAGATTCCTTTTTTAGAATTACTTTTTACTATTCACTAAGATTGACGGATTTTGTTCTCGAGCGTTCGATTGACCTCAGAATGGAAATCCATGAACGCCAACGGATTTCTTGAGTCATTTCCCATAAGAGGGGCCTGACAAAACAAGACTCGGATCAACGAGGAGGAATTCATAAATTTCTCAAATCACGAACGCACGCAAAAGTTACTATTCATAAATCCTTTAAATACGTATTTCATCACCGGGACCTCAAACGACTTCAGATTTAAAATCCGAAAACACCGACATACTCCTTGAGTTAAAACCTTTCTAAAAAGACCAAAATCGGCCATAACAAAGTTAAGATCAAAATTTCCGAAAAGACGATTTTACGAAAATTGACCCTTAAAGTCGTGACTGACATCTAACTTCACTTAAACCTTAGAAAAATCTCTTCCTTAACTTCTTAATTATGATTAAGGATTCTCTAAACCTGATCTAAAAATCTGGGGCGTTACATCCTACCACCCTTAAAGAAATTTCGTCCCGAAATTTACTTCTCCTCAAACAGAAACCTGGATACTTCTTCAAGAATCCAAAGCCTTACTGGAACCATACTGGTTCGAAACCTTTAATAAGCTTACAACTATAAACCACCTCTAGCCTTTGATTCCTTTTTACCTTTCTTCAAAACTTTATCGATCTTGAAAAAAGAAACGACGAACCTTAGCTAATCGGGCGCTTCCTTGGTTGGATCCTTCGCACGCTCTATTGGATTTGAACTCGCTTTATTTACATCTTTAACTTCTTGATGCTTGACTTCCTCTTCTTCTTGGGGGCGTACTTCATGTTGCACCTCAATCTTAAATTCTCGACGCAACTTAAATCTAAACTTCTTCGTCGTTGTCGTCTCTTTTCCTTGAAGCAGTCGTCTGAGTTCATGACTCCTGCAGGTGGTCACAATTGCTTGCAGGCGTAAAGATTACACGTTTAGGCTTTAACTGTACACTCGGATCTTACTTGCCGACATTTCTTAGATCGCCTTTAAACACAACGAGCAAAGAAATTACTTCAGAAACGCGCGTCCTAACCTTGGGGAATACTATCTGGCGCTACTTGGATTCTACTTCCTATTAAGAACTACCACCTCTTACTCTTCCAACGATGACTAAAGAATACTGCTATATACTCTCTGCTTTATTCCAAGATCCACACTCGAGTTCTATGAGTGGGATTTAAAGGGAAATAAATGCCTCTGAGTGAAGGCTTTATTTGATCAACAATTCTTTAGCAAGATCAAAAGCTAGAAGGGATATAACACTAGGTTATATATGCCAAAATATTACCTTTTCGGAGGACTTATAACTCGAAGGGTCTTTGTACATAACAAAGATATGGAAGAAATCAACGGTTAGCAACTGAGAATCGTACTGGAATATTTTTACAAAGGTGACAGCATAGCCTAACAAGGAAGTGCTATTACTGAATCTTGATGATCAAGAAATATCATCCAAAAAGATTACAAGTTATCCAAGAGAATATGATCGAAGAAATTTCAAATGATATAAATGAAGAATTTCAAATGATATGAAGCTATTGAAGGACGATTGATTCAATTGACACGAGAATGAATAAATAGATTCATCAAAACTTCTCATGAAACTTCCCAATCTATCGAACACTAGGTCTATCTTCTTAACGATCTTCTTCGGGTTCTCTCTTTTTTTCTTGAGCATCACGCATCTTCTTCTTCTTTACGAGGCTGCTATGAAATAGCACGAGTCAGCAGGACTCAAATGGATGCACTTGGCCAGAAAAAGACATCCAGGGATGACTTCTTACCTATCGAAAGGGATACGATAAAGTGACTTAATCTATGGCACCTCCTGGACTCAAAACAGCTTGACTTCAACTTCTCCTGGAAGCTCGGTAGAACACCGACATATCTTCAAACTCTCTTGGCTACAGTCGTGACGACAATCTTCATCTTCATTTTAGATCAACTTGAAACAAGTGATAATTCTGAGCATTGAACGCGTCGTAACCTTGGATGTCCTTCCTTTGAATCGATGAGCTTCTATTGAAGAAAACGAGTCTTCATTCCTTGCAAACGCGATTGGATCTTCAGATGAGACTTCTCTTAAGTTGAAAGCTCGTGTAGGGATTCCTCGAACTTGCATTAGATCCGCAATCTAATAACTAGCCTTTAACTTGACTGCTCCTCTTCTTGCTTCTGGCTTTAACTTCATAACCTCACTCTTGCTTCTGCTATCGGAACCCTTTAACCTTCTCATGAACATCCTTGCGATAAAAATGTTCTTTCGAACAACTCTACTTAACTTAGCTCCACGAGAGGGAACTTACTCAATCTAGGTTCTTAAGAGAACCTAAAGGGAATCCTAGCATTCTCCTTAATTCAAGCTCGCTATAGTCTATGTTCTAACTATATTCTCTATGCCTTGCTTATTCTCTATTCAATCCTCAAATCCTTTCCTTATAGGCAGTAGACGAGCCTTTATCAAAGAAGATTTTCAAATCAACTTTTCAAACTTTATTACTCAAAAATTTTAACGATCTAAAATGACCGATTTTGTTTGAGTATCTATAGAAAATAATATTCTGAAAAGATTTGCTTCTTGCTCGAGTCTATATGCCTTAAAACTCTTTACAAAATAAATGATCTAGAACTTACTTCAATAAGTTCAACTTTAAACCTTGGTATAACTAAGAATTTATTTCATAATCAAATAATCATTGATTTTCATTTAAAAAAAAATCAACTAACCTTGCCTTACTCAAAACTTTTCTCTTTATCCTGTACTTTCAAAAAGTTATATCAAATATAATCAAATACTTTAACTCGATCATACCTTAACTTTGTTGAAGATGCGAGGGTGATGGCGAGCTGGGGGTTGATGATTAATAGCTTTGAACAATTCAATATTCACATAAGAGTTCAACCAATTACTTCAAGAAGAGACATGTTTGTAGAGTTGCAAACCTGCTCTGATACCATCTGTAACAGCCTGGTCCCTTAGGCGGTTATTTTTTTATGGGAACGGGGTGTTAGGCGTAAAAGCCGAAGAAAATGGGTAGATTAATCGGAAATCCAGGGGGGTATTTTTAGAATTAAACTAAGTTAGTGCCTCAAGAACTTAGGCAACTTAACTTATGACTTTGAAGAATTATCATCTTCAACGAATTCAAGTGGGTCAAAGGATTCAATCGAGTCAAAGGAACGCCTAATTATAGGACAATCGGGATTAAAGCAGAATCCAAAGACAACAGATAGGGATTTGACTCTTTAAATAGACAAGACCTCTTCATAGGTCACAACAACAAGGACTCATTAATAAGTCGGAGTCAAATAAATCATACTGTCCCATTCATGGGACGAAATAAAAAAATAACTTAAGATTAACTAGAAACGAGTGGAATCATGCTTGAAAGAAAAAGCCTCTTCGCAGACGAACAACAATAACAAGAATGCAAGATTCATTCACAAGTCAACTGAGAATCAATAGATACCGAAATGCTCAACAAGTATGGCTACTCAAATAACTCGGAATCAATAAAGATATAAACGGGTATGTCAAAAGAACATGCTTCAACTTCTCAAGACTTTATTACTATTTAGGAATCATAGCATTTAAGACATGCTATTATCAAGAATCAAGTTACATTAATCGAGATTAAATACTAATATCATAGTACTTAACAGAAACTTAGCAAAAGAAAAACATGTAACTGTAAAACAACAACTTGAAACCTCAGACAACCCTACCAGCAGTACATCACTGGCCTTAGTATCTCAACCTGAAAATATTTGAAAAAAAAGGTGTGAGCACTAATGTACTCAGTGGGATTTTATGAGAAAACTCTTTAATAACCTTTGAAATATCCAATTATAAATTAGCAGCATATGGAAAGCAAAACGCAAAAGCCCTCTCCATTTACTTCCTTTCCTGTCGCCTTTCTTGGCTCAAACCTGATGTTTATTGCACCCTTAGATATGCTTTAGGATAAGAGAGGGCTTACCTCAAATACCCTGCTGAGTATGTGAGGGGATTACCCAGTAGTGACTCCCTTTACTTATCAAATGATACAACATTAGTGACACGAATGTCACAACATGATAATGCTATAAAACTGTTCTTTGAGCTCGATAACTTGTTTAACAATAATTGAATCATTAACATTCAATATCAAATCCTTAACCTTAACTCCTTAATACTTAATCCTTAACATTTGAACTCTCACATTCAAACCTTGATACCAAAGCCTTAAAACTTAACCATGTTTAGCATAAAACACAACCTAGATCGAACTACCTAGATTGCATTTCTTAATAAAGACTATAACATTAATACCACAAGGGAATAATATAATCAACCTATAAGGCATTACTTAAACAATATTCCTCAATCATAATATCAATAATAACTTAACTTATGATCATGATCGTATATACCTTTAAATAAATCAACTATAAGATATTACAACATATCAAAACATACATCCTTTACTTAATAAAGAGCTCAAATAACAATTAACATAACCATGTTATAACTTCCTTCCTTCCTTTCTTTTCATTTCCTTTCCTTATACAGAGGCTAATCAGGCAGAACATAAAATACTTTTATTGGATATTTCACCTTTGCCCTATCATGCTTCTAGATCTTAATAGCTCAAACTTTATACTTGGTTTAGAACCACCCACCTCGATGACGAGCACCTCGATAACGAGCCGAAAAATCCTTCCTCGGGTCTCCTCGGGGTTCACCACCTCTTAGGAAAGTAGATCAATAACTTGAAACCTTATTCGAGATCCTAATAAGATATTTAAATGATATCTAAACCCTCGACCCTTAACTATGGCTTAAAACACGAGAATTAAAAGGATTTAGACATCTGAAATTACCAAAATTGGGGACAGAAAATCCGACTAAAACAATAGAGATTCCGGATTATTGGCCACTGCAGTGACGTACATCTTTGAAAGAGCTTCGATTTGCGTACTCATGGGTCTTGTGGTTCCAACCAAGTCAAAAGTTATGGCCTCCGGACGGAAACGTGCCGAGACATAGCTGCAGAAGCCTTGCATGGGCCGTGCTAGGCCTTCAGGCGAAGCAAAACACGCCAAACTTTCCGACACAGTCCGTGCTAAGCTAGCACGGTCCGTGAACACCCTTGCACGGGCCATGCAAGCCCTTCAGAAAACAATACCGAGAGTTCTGGGGGCTTCCTTGCACGGGCCGTGCAACCCTTGCACGGTCCGTGCACTCTCACGAACCTTGAAAACTTCCGATTGAAGTGTTGGTCAAGGCGTTACTCGGGCGCCTCTCCCTTTTCTCGACGTTTTAAACTCAAAAACAAGGCTTAATGCTTGGCTAAAACTTAGAAACGAACATACTTTAAACTTGAAAAGAAATCGACATTATAACGGCGTAAACACGACTATATCTTTAACTAGACGAAACTTTAAATACAGAACTTTAAATACGGAACTTTAAATATGGGATTTAAATATGGAACTTAAATGAAATAAACTAGAATGATAATAACGAGAGCGATAATGAAATACGATAATAAAAGACAGAAAAGAAATGCAGAAATGAAAAGAAAAAGGCTTGAATCTGACGTCGACGAATTAGAATGGACAAAGTCGAGGGCGCCGAAGGAAGGTGGCTAGCTCGGCATCTCATCGAGTCGTAACGGTGGTAGAGCCACCTGCTACAACCCGACGGCAACCCTAACACCCTCCCCAGAGCATATCTTCCTCGCCACTCTGCTCGTCGACTCGGTGGTGAATTCTCGAAGAGACTCCTCTCGACTTTTTCTCAGAGCTTTGTAATTCTCTCGATTTTTTAGAATGAGGAAGTGAAGAATGAGCAAGAAATGTGAACGGGGGCCTCTCCTATTTATAGGAGTGGATTTGGCTTCTCCAAGAAGCTTCTGCAGTGCAAGGATACAGCAAAAGTTACTCCGGGTTCGATTAAAAGCTGCTTTATTCGATGTCGAGGTCCAAATGACCTCAAACACGAAATCTGAAATGAGACTCATTGGCTCGAGTACTATTGAACCAACTTAACTCGGGATGAAAAACAGGTCGTCAGAAGAAAGACGAGCAAAGATTCCTTTTTTGGAATTATTTTTTACTATTCACTAAGATTTTGCTCTCGAGCGTTCGATTGACTTCAGAATGGAAATCCGTGAACACCAACAGATTTCTTGAGCCATTTCCCAAAAGAGGAGCCTGACAAAACAAGACTCGGATCAACGAGGAGGATTTCGTAAATTTCTCAAATCACGAACGCACGCAAAAGTTACTATTCATAAATCCTTTAATTACGTTTTTCATCATCGGGACGTCAAACGACTTCAAATTTAAAATTCGAAAACACCGGCATACTCCTTGAGTTAAAATCTTTCTAAAAAGATAAAAATCGGCAATAACAAAGTTAAGATCAAAATTTCTGAAAAGATGATTTTACGAAAATTGACCCTTAAAGTCGTGACTGACATTTGACTTCACTTAAACCTTATAAAAATCTCTTCCTTAACTTCTTAATTATGATTAAGGATTCTCTAAACCTAATCCGAAAATCTGGGGCGTTACAAAATTCAATACAAATTAGTGAATATTTAATTTAATAAATCATAATCAAGAATTACTTATATAAAAAATCTCATTATATAAGTTTCATCTAAAGTGAATAACTCTCATCATCAAGACTATATTTGATTCTTCTATACTATAATATACAAATATTAAGTATATCTAAAAATTACCGAGATCTATGTATATGAATGATGAAATAAAACTTTATTTGTCCATTAATTAGTTTTTCACTATATTGCATAAAAAATTATAAACTACATTAAATTATATTTATATCTATATCTAAAAAATTAATCATCATGTAATACTAATAATTAAATCTTTAGTAGATAAATTTAATAAAAATTGGTGAATATTTATTTTAATAAATCATAATCAAGAATTGTTTATATAATAAATATCATTATATAAGTTTCATTTAAAGTGAATAACTCTCATCATCAAGACTATATACAAATATTAAGTATATCTAAAAATTACCGAGATCTACTCAACATCAAGTTGCTATGTTATTTCATTTAATAATATTTTATTTGAATTTTGGTTGTTAAGAAATGGACTATTAAATTTGTTTGGTGTTGGTATTTTGATTGCTGAGACATGAATTTTTATGCTATTTGTAGAATTCGGATGGGTACGACATGTAAAATTCAGTTTTTTCGGTATACCTTAAAATTTTTGTATTTTTGATATATCGTGAAAGTTCGATATACCCTGGAAGTTCGGTATGTTCAGTATACCGTATAATATCGGTACGGTACGGTATACCGAAAATTTTAGTATACTGAAGTTCGGTATATTGAAAGTTTCGGTACGAGAACAATATGAATTTTTTCGATATCGAAATTTCGGTACGGTATACGGTACGGTGTGAAATTTTTGGTATACCGTACCGACCCACCCCTAGTTACTATGATCGTTTTTGTTAAATTTTCATCGCAAATTCTCTTGTACTTGACCCGATCGAAGCATTGTTCACAAAATCGTCAAAAATGAGTGATACTTTTTAGTGATTTACGTGATATTTGTTTTAATTTTGATTGATACTTTTTAGCGTTTCAATTGATACTGATTTTAACAGATTTTTTTTCTTTATTTTTTTTTCTAGCCGATACATTTTAATGATACAAATGATACTTTTGGATTTTGAAGTGATACTTTTCAATGTTATAAATGATACTGATTTTAACGGATTTTTTAGTCAACGCATTGATCGAGTCAACGCGCATTGACCGTCTCATATACATCTAGTATACACAAGACCTGCCCAATTTTTCATTTATTGCTATAAATGATTTTTCATTATAATCTTGGAACACTAATGTTTGACTAAGTACTTATGACCGCTCTTAATTGTAACTAAATAGTGTTGTATAGAATATGACAGTTGGAATCGTACACAGTACTTCTGAAGTTAAATGTAATTAAATTGAAATTGAAAAATTAAGTTATTAATTAAAAATTTAAACACAAATGAGAATGATCACGAAGTGGGATAGAGGTTTTAAGTAGTTGTAGGTTGTCTCATCGTTGAAATGAATTGGTTCTACGTATGATGCTATTAATTTGAAAGAGTACGCGAGCATCGTCTTAGTGTAATATTTAATGAAATTTTTAGTTCAACTAGCAGAGAAAGCGTGCATTGCACGCAATTCAACTAATTTACTTAAATTAATTAGTGAAGTTTGAATAATTTTACTATATTATATTTGAGTAGTCAATTAAAAAATATATTTTATTATATATATTTATATTACTTTGTAAATATAATAATATATGTAAATTCTAGATTAATCAATAATAAAAAAAATGATATAAATGAAAAAAATAATTAAATTATAACTATTTGAGCAGGAACTCTGAATCCATAACCTTTTAATATATATATATATATATATATATATATCATTTCTCAAGCTTCCTTTTTTTTCAAGAATTTTCAACCTTCTTTGATTGTTTTCTTTTAGGAGTGAAATGTTAATATCCAAGTAAAGGCAGATTGATCGTCTTTTAAAAAATGGAGTGAAATTATGAAGACTCTTTCTTCAGAAACAAATATCTTCAAGATCAAAAAGTAATAAAATGTTGGGTGAAAGAAATGCAATACAAAAAAGTATAATAACTAAGGTGGCTCAAAGTCGCTGAGGATTAAGCTCCGATGTTGACGTATATATGTATTAATACAATTCAATATTTCTATTTAATAATTTTTATTTTGACTTTACTGTCTAATAAAAATATAAATTTTTAATTAATATACATTCACAAAATCTTGCATCATCCATTTCATAAAGATTCAGTATAAAGTTAATTAAACTTACTAAAATAATAAATCTGTATTGAGTTCAAATACTATTAATTATATGATTTTTTACGATCATGACAAAACATCCTATCATACATCTCATAAGTAAATTATATTTTTGACCACTATATGATACTCTCTTCGTCCCAATAGCAAGGTCCCCTTTCTTATTATTTGTTTTCTCTATTTTAATAGAAGGGGGACCTTGCTATTGGGATGGAGGTAGTATTAAATAATTTACGCATGTACCTTGATATGATTGAACTATTTAAATAATTACACATGTCGCAAAATAATAACTATTTTTTGTGTGTATTTTATCCGAATATACATTTAATACTATATTTTTTATTGTAATATAAATGACTACATTGAACAAAAATAAAATTAAAACAAGTTAACTAAATTAAATTGGTGTTCAATATTGTATAAATATAATGTGTTTAAAGATAAAAAAAAAACTTTATTATTATAGCAGCATGTGTTAATAGTTTGGTTAATAGTTTGGTGTGGTAAATTGGGTTCAAGGTTTCACATTCAATATATTTTTCAAAATTTTATACATTGTTTACAAATTTTTCAGAAAAATATAATTTGATTGTCAATTGTAATTCTTGATTCAATGACTAACTAATTTAATTAGTAGCACAATTTAAGGGAAAATTATTCAATTACTCAATTTCAATTATTTCCTCAACTAACAGAAAATGTTCATTCTCATTCCTATAATTGATATATTTTAAAATTGGTAATCACAATTTTCGTGGAAATCTATATTCTAAAAAATATGGAATATAAATTCCTTCCATCAGATGAGTTTAATCATTTTAATTCAATCAAAACAACTAATATATATCATTCTATAAAAAAACCCTAATGTATAACACCTCTATATATAATTACGTATTATATTATTGTCCTATATTATATTTGGCTAAATAGTTTGAGAATTATGTTTAGTAGTTCAATCTAAGGGGAAAATATTCAATTCTTCTATTTTAACTCTCTTATAAGTAATTGGACTATGTTCATTTTCAAACATATGATTATGTCAACATAATCCATATTCCTAAAAATTATTCAATCTCTTCATTGGGATGTAATCTGTATAAACTATGTAATAGTACATTAATTCTATTGAAATAATATTTAAATTATAAAATATAATGTATTATATGTGGAGAATTAACTATATAACATATTATATTATTGTGGAATTATGTTTTTTAATTAGTTTTTCTCTTGTTTACATTGACATGATGGAGAAATAACAGGTGGGGAATTAATTAATGTGAATGAAGAATCGTAATAGTATAATGCTATTGAAATAAATATCATATATTATATGTGAATAATTAATTAGATTATATAGTATATTAATATTTACCCTTAAATTAAGTACAGATTATGGATATAATAGGCAAATCATATTTTGTAAAAAATTAAATAAATATAATATATTATATTTATAAAAAAATTATAATATATAATTATATTACTTTTTTACCCTTAAATTAAGTGGCCACCCACATAAAAGAGAGACATAGATAGTGAATTAACTATTCCACATCATTTTATTAAATTCGACGAATAACCAAAATATGAGTCCCAATTTAATATAGAATATATATTATTGTGTTACTACTTAATATTATAAATTAGTATTGACACTATAGAATGGAGTGTATGGTCATAATTTAATATTATAAAATATTATTACTTAATATTAAGTTAGAGTTTTCCGGTGGCTGCGTCAATTCGTTATATTTGAGAATTATTTTGTAGTTATTTAAACATTAGAGTATTTTTATTAAAACACGTAAATATTGACAAATTAAATTATCAGTTGCACTAATTAATAATATTTTGTTGTCACCAAGCCGTCCCTTAGGGGTAGTCAAGTGGGCCACCGCCCATGGGCCTCCATTTCGTTGGGACCCCCAAATTTTATTTTTATTTTAATATTATATTATTAAAAATAGTTTGTAAAATATTTAATACAATGCTTAATAAAAATGTATGTATCATCAATCTATTTATTTTTTGAGACATTACTATCTGAGTCTTAAAATTTTCATTCTTCGAATATTATCAGTAAATTATAGACCGATAACAAGAAAATATTTTTTTTATCATATTTAAAATAATAAAGTTTATTTACATGCTGTCTTTTTATCTCAAAGTTTAAGATGAAAACAATACTTGATTGATTACACTTTTTCAAAATTTAGGATGAAAATAACACTGAATTTTTTTCAAAATACTCGTAAAAAATATAAATAAGGGCCCCTATATATATATATATATTTTTTGTCATGGGCCCCCAAATGTCAGGGCCGGCCCTGATTCTGACACCATATTAAAGAGTTATGTCGTAAAGTGTAATAGCATACTATATTTATTTATTTTCAGAAAGTTATTTAAGATATATATTAAATCAAGATTTGATAGTTTTTAAAATTTTATTGGAAAAAATGGTAGTGGTGTGAAAATAAATATAACACATAAATATATACTAATAAAAACAAAATAATTATGTACTAGATATAATTTAATATATTTACCAGTGTTTGCATAATATTATATTATCGTAATTTATTTTTCTAACATTATAGACAACTCAGTTCAATTATTTCTCTGGAACATATACAAGAGATAATTTTTCGTAATTTATCAATGTTTTGTTAGTCTCATAAATTATCGTTAATTCAAATAACTACCAAGATTTCTTACCAATGCAAACAAAATATAATTGCTTCATAAAGGATTTATTTTATTTTTCAAACATTTTTTCAATATTGTTATGTGAAAGAATAAAATTATAAATTATGGTAATTAATTTAGATCTATTATAATTGAATTATGTTATTTGCATATATACATATAAAACTAATTATTAGCCATAAAAAAAAAAACAAAAAAAACAAAAAAAAAACCCACCAGTTGGAGTTCTTATAGTGTAATCTCAATTTGGTTAAAAAATATTACCCGGCAACGTGTCAACATATTTGTAGGTAAGCTGCTGCAATATTTGAATATATGTTATAAATAGAACCCACGGACAGATATATATCTGTATATATTTTAATATCTACATGGCACCCTCTGCCGAGTAGAGATCCTCTAGTCCCACTTGTGTATGCCAACCGTGTGCCACCATTAAAATTATATATTGTTAATAATGTTTTTTATAAAAATAAAATTTGTTTTATCATAACTAATAATAATTAATATTTTTGTAAAAAAATTAAATTTTTTTAAAAATATATACCCTAAGTTTGGAATAATCAACCCCAAAAATCAATTATATTAACTAAAAAATGAAAATTAAATATTAAAAAATAATTATAAACCCTAATTGGGTGGAATAAACCCTAAATAATAGTGTAAAATTATACTAAATCAAAAGAAATTAAAATTGAAGAAAAAAATAAAAGAAAAAGTAATAATTTTGAGATGTGGCACACGGTTGACACACACAAGTTGGGACTAGAGGATCTCAAGTGCCCTCTGCCACATGCTGGCTGCTGCAGCCTGCAATATTTGACGAACGGAGAGTTAACGTCTGTTTTGGATTCGAAATTAATGACTCGAAATTCAGCCGAACCGGATTGCTTTTGTTCGCCCGAATTCTGTATGAGTCGATGACTTTTTCGGCTGTACCTTTACACGCGGCGATATCTCACGGTGAGAGTGCAGTGGATGGTGGTGTAGTATCGAATTTGCCAAGGATATGAATGCTATCTCTAATTATCATGTATGTATACAATATTAGGATAAAATAAATTTGATTTCATGTATATTAATTTTGAAATTCTTTAATTTATGTTGCGATACTAACAAATACTCACAGGATATGGCCGGACTATAACAAAAGGTGAAATATAAATTTTCAGCTGGACAATTAATCAAGATGTAAAATTGGAGGAAATCCGATGATAGTACGCACACTAATAATATTTCATTTAACATGAGGAAAATAATGAGGTAAAAATTAATAAGTCCTCATCAATAAAGAAAACAACAATTGATCCAATCCATATATCGTCCGAGATAATCAAACACAATTTCTATATTTTTCTTATGTAGTAAAATCAAGAAAGCACCTAATAATCATCAACAAAAAAGAGAACAAAAATAATGCATGCAAATGATCGACGTAACGAACAATTTACATCAAGAAAAATCCGGCGGCAGCGGTGGCTCCGATGGCGGCAGAGATCTTCAGTGAGGAGGCATCATCGGCAGCCGGTTCGCTTGGGGGGGTGGAAGATCCATCGGCCGGAGTAGAAGCTTCCGGAGCGCCGGTGGGGGAGGGCTCTTCAGAGGGGATCGGAGGCTCGCCATCGTCGTCAGTTGCACCAGCTGGAGCTGGGGCTGAAGATGCGTCGGTGGAGGCTTTGGGGGTGGCGGAGGACGGGACGGGGGCGGCTTTAGGCGTCGCCGATGGGGTTTCGGAGGCAGTAGGGGTTGCCTTTGCGGGGGCGGCGGCGGCGGCGGCTTCCGGGGTAGCAGCGGCCTTTGACGGCGCGGCGGCCGGAGATGATGAAGGGGAGCTGCTTGGTGAGGTTTGGGCGGAAACCACCGCGGCAAAGGCGGCGATGAAGAGCAGGGCGACGGCGACCACTTGACGCGCCATTTTGATGGGAGTTTAAATATTATTTGTTTTCCTTTTTTTTAGATTAATTTTATTCTTGGAATCGCAGCACTTTCTCTGTAAAACTGTGAGAGAGAAATACTGCACAAGAAATAATTCTGGTGTGGAATGAGGGGCGGTGGAGGAGGGTCATAAAAAGTGGAGCGCGGCGGAGATGGCGGCGAATTGTGGTGGAGATTAGAATGGATGTTCCTACAAGGTTCCATGCAAAGCGACGACGGGTGAGGATTGCTTGTTGACCCTATTTTAACGGTCAACGTTATGTTTGAGATATCTAATTCTCTCTACCGTCTCTTTATAGTTGAAATTTAAGGGTAGATTGTGATGGGTTCATCGAAAAATAAAATAAAAGTTTAAAAGTTAATCTTCAATTTAGTTTTTGTAATTAATTTAAGAATAAATTAAACTTAATACTCGAACATTTATATTTTTTACAATAATATCATAAACTGGGCAACGCGACCCTAACGCTTTATTTTATCAAAATTATACATTTTCAGAAATTTCCGTTGTTAGTGATAACACACCTCTCTCTACTTCTATTCTTGAAATTTAAGTCAGTTTTCAGATTTCAGAAAATTTAACACGTGTCTGCCTGCCTAGTAGATTTATGATAAAAATGAAATGTTGGGATCATGTTACTATTTTGTTGAAGTTGTGGCATTAACTATAATTCATCATATGATATTATATCCGAGTAACTTTTCACAAAAAGCTATCAGTTAAATTTAATTTGATCCTCCGTCAAATTTTTCAAGCACCGACTATCAAACACGTAGTAATCAAGAGAAAATTTCACGTTTTGTTTCACAAGACACGTTTGAGCCCGATTTTGGTCCCAATACAATCACTTTTGGTCTCATGGGACATGATGTATCATTTTTTGTCTCACCATTACGGTTTAGGTTAAAAAAAAACTATCGATTTTGGTCCAAAAAAAAAAACAGAAAATCTTTAATAGTGATTGGAGGCAAAATTGAAACGATTTGGACATAAATGTAACACTGTTTTGGAGCCAAAATTGAAACGATTTGGAATAAAATCAAAACACAACTACCACCACCACCACCAAAAGAAAGCAAGAAATCCCAAACAAAAATATTCATCCATGCTACATCATCAAACCAATATGAATGAATTCAAAGCTCAGTTTCAATGTGCCAAAACTAACAACTAAAAGCAATAATCATAAACTAAAAGCATTGCTCACAAACCAACAATAAACTATAAGTTCAATTTCAATCATCAAAACCAACAATAAACTGCAAGTTAACAAACTAAAAACATTGTTCAACAGTTCATAAACTAAAAGCATTATTCGACAGTTCATAAAATAAAAGCAAAAACCAACAAATCAATAAGAGCATGACACTCTTCGACCCTTTTAAGGACTCCCTTTCTTCTCTTAATGCAGACTCCAAGCTAAACAAGGTTGTAAATTTCCCAATCTCAAGGGAAAAGGTCACTACTCAATTCATTAAGGAAGATTTAAAAAATCATCTGAATAAGAAATCACGTTTCTAATATGACCACTAAACAATTAACAAAATCAGAATTAAAAATCTGGTAATAAATCTATCATATCTAGCATGATAATCAATCAGAAATAATAAATTATGATAGGTCCAGGTGCAAAATGAACCATTCATCTTCAGACGATTTTTTGACACAAACCGAGAAAAAACAATTATATAGTAGTGAAAATAAAAGTTAAAATGGGTCGAAGAATCCCAAACAATAAATTTAAAGAAAATGGAAATCTATTCTTCAAATGTGTTGCTTATTAAATTTGAAAGAGAAATAGGAATTTCATAGAGAAAATAGAGAGAGTTCTTATTTCAGTAATATCTGTAATCAGTTAGTTCACATTGCATTAAGCAAGGAGAACTCTTATACAAACAACATGCGTGGGAAGTAAGCTATTACAAATCGACGGCTAAAAATATCCATTATAGATCTAATAGTTCATATTACACAATTGTGGTTCTAGCTCAGAGAACTCTAGATTGCTGACACGTGGACACTGGTGTGCTCTCTTTCTATTTGCAATGCACACTATCTTGACTGCTATGTTGTGTGTAAGAGTATGCTCCTTATCAAGCAATCTGCAGAAATACTTGTGAGCTCAGCTGCCAACCATGAAATGAAGAAGGATTTGCATGTATGCATGCATGGCTCAGAAACTTGACAAGCTGGATTTCTATACCCCCCCTCCCCCCGCAGACTTAGCCACGGTGAACATCACCAAGGGAAAGTCTGGATAACAAAGTCTGAAACTGAGGTTTCCCAAGCGACTTGGTAAAGATGTCAGCCAATTGCAACTGAGAAGAAATAAACGCATGGACTAGGAATCCCTTCTTGTAATGAATTCGTGTGAAGTGACAATCTAACTTAAGATGTTTGGTTCGCTCATGAAATACCTGGTTCTTGGTGATTTGGATGGCTACACTATTATCACAGTATATAGTAATAGGCAAGGAGATAGGAATATGGAAGTCATGAAGAAGATAAGAAACCCAAAACAACTCCTTGACAGTGAAATTGAGGCTACGGTATTTAGCTTCAGCTATGGAAAGAGAAACGGTGGTTTACTTCTTGCACTTCCAAGATATAAGACAACCCCCAAGAAAGACACAAAAACCAGATAATGATCTTCGAGTGTCAACACAGGTGCCCCATTCAGCATCACAATAGGAAGTAAGCTCAAAGCTAGGAGAAACTGTGTAGCAGAGGCCTAATGAAGGGCATCCTTTCAGGTACCTAAGCACATGTAATGCAGCATCCCAATGGTGCTTGTGAGGTGTATTAACAAACTGGCTAAGCTGCTGTATGGCAAAGGAGATGTCAGGTCTTGTGAGGTTGAGATAAAGCAATTTCCCTACAAGCTTTCTATAGGAGTCTGGTTGAGAGAGAATGTCCCCCCGTGCTGGGAAAGGGAAAGACCGAGCCACCTCCATGCCTAAGAAGAACTTAGCCTCACCCAGGTCTTTGATTGTGAAAGCATCATATAGGGATGACTTGGTAGAGGAGATAAGCTCAAAAGAAGGACTGAGAAGTAAAATATCATCCACATAAACCAGCAAGACAATGAAAGAAGAAGCATTACCTCTAAGGAAGAGGCAATTATCATTCTCTGATTGTTGGAACCCAAATGTGAATAGGAGTTTGCAAAATTCCTGGTTCCACTACCTCGAGGCTTGCTTGAGGCCATATAAGCTCTTTCTGAGTTTACAAACTTTCCCAACATGTTGAGCAGGAAGACCTTGTGGAGCTGCATAAAGATCTCATGATGAAGATGCCATGAATATTGAGAAGCCAAAGCAAACAAAAGTTTAACAGTTACTAATTTAGCAACGGGAGAAAAAACTTCAATGTAGTCAATGGCATACTCTTAGTTATATCCCTTGGCAACAAGTCAGGCTTTGAATCTCTCTACTTCACCATCTGAAGTGAGCTTTATCTTATAAACCCACTTACAGCCTATGGCATGCTTGCCAGGAGGAAGAGTGACAAGATCCAAGGTATTGTTTTCAGCAAGTGCCTGCAGCTCTTTCTGCATGGCTTCTACCCATTCAGGACATTGAGAAGCCTCCTTATATGACTGCGGCTCAGTCAAAGTATCAACATGACTCAGGAATGATGTATAAGCAGGAGATAAAGATGGAGTAACATGATAAGGAAAAGTGGAAAGAGGAAAGGCTTTCTCATGAATAGAAGAACAGACATAGTCCTGTAGACGAACATGTGGTTTACTGACTCTAGAACTTCTCCTCAGCTGCAGTGGTGGTGGTTCAGATATGGAAGCAGTTGGTATGGTAGATGGACTGGGGTGAAGTGTTTCTTGAACAGAAGGAAGTGGAGAAGGTGCAGAGAAAGGATCTGTGGCTGTGGAAACATCAAGTGTGAGAGAGACATAAATAGATGTAGGTTCACTAAGGATATCAGGAGGGTGAGATGGGAGATGAGCAGAAGGAAATTAGTGGAAAGGAAGAGAAGGAACAGTTTCCTGCTGAAGAGGAAAAACTGAAGGGAAGAATTTTACATCTCTACTTATAGTGACTTGTTTAGCATTGAGATCATAGAGAATATAAGCATTTTGTTGAGAGGCTAGTCCCAGGAAAACACACTATGAGCTACGCTTATCAAATTTTGACTTAAAAGGGAGTGTATTAGCTTTATAGGTCAGGCACCCAAAAGGATATAAAACTCCCAGGTCTGGCTCCTTGCCAAACAATATTTGTAAGGGAGATTGCCAACATAATATCACAGAAGGCAATCTGTTTATTAGCCATGTTGCATGAAGAATAGAGTAACACCAAAACTGAGAGGGTAACCTACTTTGAAACATCACAGCTCGAGCTACTTGAAGTAGATGTTTGTGCTTCCTCTCTACAACACTATTCTGTTAGGGTGTGTAGGGGCAAGACTTCTGGTGAGAAATTCCATGATCTGAAAACAATTGTGCAAGCTGTGCATTGACAAACTCTCCACCATTGTCAGTCCTTATGGTCTGAATGCTGGAATTGAATTTATTTTAACCATTAGTATAAAACTTCTAATAATCATCCATACCGGTGATTTAGCCTTGAACAAAAAAGACCAGGTGGCTCTTAAATGATCCTCAACAACAGTTAAGAAGTAAGGTGTATCAGAAATAGAGAGATCCTTGCAAGGCCCCCATACATCCATATATATGAGAGCAAATAAACTGATGTTGCGCCTATTTAAAAGAGGGAAAGGGTCTCTTTGTTATTTTGCCTCAAAACAGATCTTTCAGTTCTCCAAGTCAGCATAATCTTCACCTCCAAATCGTTTCTTTGTCCAGGAAAGATGCCTCATGGTACTAACAGATGGATGTCCCAGTCTACAGTGCATATCTTGCAAATCAGATAAGATTTGAGCACTATAAACTGACTCACTCTGTAAATCAGGAGGGAAAACATACATTAATCCCTTTAATCTAAAAATTCCAATAATATGATCCTTTTCCTTTGCTTTTATGAGGCAATGAGAAGCCAGAAATTGAACAGTACCATCTATCTCTTTGATGAGTTGCCCAATAGACAATAAGTTGTGTCTAAAGACAGGAGCAAATAAGACATTCCTCAGGTTGATATCTTTGTTCAACCTAGTTGTGCCAACCAAGAACACCCAAACAGTGCTCCCATCAGGTAGAAATATCTGAATAGGATCTTTTAATCTTCTCAAATTTGTCAGCAAATTGATATGGCAGCACATGTGGTTGCTTGCCCCTGAATCAATGATCCAGTCTCTTCCTTGAAGTCCAGTGCCTACTCCAAAGGCATAATGCCCTCTGCAATCAACATTTACCTTTCCTAAGTCTACTTCAGCCAAATTGGCTGTATTCACCCCATTTTCTGTTCTTATGCCTTGTTTGAAATAGCTTGCCACGTGTTTGGCAATTTCAGCTTGAACCAGCTTACTGACATGTTGTTCTATGTCAACATCTCTTCTCACCCCTGTCCTTGGGGACTCTTGTTCCAGTCTCCCATCCAATCCTTGATCAACAGCATAATTGGTGAGATTTTTCTTTCACAATTTAATCAACACAAGCTTTAATTTACCAAATCTCAATTATGCAAGTGAACATACAGAGCATAGGAGATCGGGTCAAACACGGGAAATTAATTGCATAAATGAGTCTACAAGTACCATCACATCAAACATTTTTACTAGTCAAAACATTCAGAATTTGGTTGGGGAATTAACTAGAAAAACAAGATTTGCAATAATAAACAAAGATAGCAACACGAGAAATAAAAGAGAATAAAGAAAAAAAACCAAATAAAAATCACTTAAGAGAAATTGCCTTTAGGGCACTGTTCATTAGTGAAAACTTGTTCATTAAACAATAGATTTATGCATAATCTCCCCAAACAACAATTGATACCAAATTTGGTCGAAGCCCTCTCTTGAGCAACTAAGACCTTTCAATTAAACTCAATTCCCCTATCTCTAGGGCTGAATTGTAATTTAATCTAATCAAGCACAATCAATCAACAAACATCAATTAAACATTAATCTCTCGATCTAATGCAAAATTGAAACCATAAATCATTTACCCATGCACAATTGATTCTCTCGAACCCAATCGTACACCAAATTCTATCCTAATATGGCCAATCAAAGAATAGAAACAATCAAATCATGATTTATGAGAAAGAAAGAGAAGATTAAGCAATAACCCATGTTTAATTCACAAACCCATCACCAAATCACAACACCCTAGATACCAAGAAATTTAGCTATTCATACTAAAAATAACAAACAAAACAACACAAAATAGAAGAATAGATCAAGGTAAGATGAAATCCGAAAACTTGTATTAAAATCTCCAAAATAGCTCTTGTTCCACAAGCTCCAAAGCTCCAAATGCAAAATTCTTTTTCTCACTCTAAAAGTGAAAAAAATGGAGTTGAATACCTCATTTTCGAGCTAAGGTATCTATATATACAAGGTGGGGAAGATAGGGTGAAAAATAAAGCAAAAACTAAAAATTCTGAAAATATGACACAGGAGCGCGACACGGGGCGGTGGTCACAGGTCCTGGCTCTGGGTCGCGTTGGGCTGCAGTGCCGCTCGGTGCTGTGGCTTTAACCCGGCCTTCGTGTTTTCTTCTCCATCCGATTCGGCTTCTCGGTCGCTTCCGTCTTCTTCCGATACGCACTTCGACACTCCATTCGATCTTTCCTCGATTCTAGAGCATTAGTTTGCTTATTTTACCCTGTTTTCTGAATTAACGGTGTTAGCAACACTTATTCAAAATATCATCTAATATTACCCTATACTATTACTAAACATAATAAACCATGATAAAAACACACGGATTAATGCTCGGATTAGGACTAAAATACGAGTATGTCAATAATGTGCCCTGCCATGTCCTCTTTCAGCTTTGAATTTTCTGTACCAATTTGGCACACCAACCAATTCAAAACAGTCTGCTTTCAAATGTCTCATACCCCCACAGTGTTCACACTTTAGTTTTTCCTTTTCTTCCCTTGTCAACCTTCTCTTATAAACATCTCCTTTAAAACGTGATCTTGGATTCACATACAGTGCACTATGTTCAGATGAATCTGCAAAATGAATAGAGACATTCATTTGCTCCTCCACCTGTAAGACTATGGCATAGGCCTGGCTTACAGATGGTAAAGGGTCAATGATCAATATCTACTGCCTAATAGCCTCAAAACTATCATTCAATCCCATTAGGAAACCCATCATATGTTCCTCTTTAAGCTCTTTATTGCTGTCCTCTAGTGCTTCACAGGTGCATGCCCTAGATGTTTTCAACAATGATAGCTCATCCAATAGATTGTTCAGATTATTAAAATACATCATGACTGATTGAGTATTCTATGAAAATATAGGAATGTCTTTTCTTAGCTTATATACTCTTGGACCATTTTTCTTCCCAAATCTCCTATGTAATTCCTCCCAAAGTTCTCTTGATGTCTCTAGATTCTGAAAACCTCGAGACATTTCTTTAATCATAGAGTTACAAATCCAGTTATATACAAGATAATCAACTCTTTGATGTGGTGAAATGTCGGTATCCTGATTTCCAAGTGATAAAGCATCCTGATTTCCACCATTGTTTCGAACACTTTGATGTGGTGAAATGTTGGTATCAACATGCGACTGCTCACGATGATCTTCTTTAGTTCCACTGGATCCATGGTGAGAAAACCCTAGTTCATCATCTCGTGCATTTCTCCAGAAAAAAGTTTGATTCTTCTTCGTCATTGCAGCAAATCAACCGATCAATTGTTGTATAATAGCTTTCAATTGATTATATCAAATAATCAAATACAACCGGCTCTAGATACCATGTTAAATTTGAAAGAGAAATGGGAATTTCATAGAGAAAATAGAGATAGTTCTTATTTCAGTAATATCTGTAATCAGTTAGTTCACATTGCATTAAGCAGGGAGAACTCTTATACAAACTGCATGCGTGGGAACTAAGCTATTACAAATCGACGGCTAAAAATATCCATTATAGATCTAATGGTTCATATTACATAGGGATGTCAATTTAGCCCGAAATCGATGGGTTGGCCCGAATAGACCGAGAAAAATATAGGGTTAGGGCCGAAAAATTCCGGCCTGAAAAAAAAATTAACCGAACGGGCCAAACCGGTCGGGCTGGCCCGGTCGGGTCACGGGTTGGCCCGTCGGGCTGGCCTGGCAGCCTTCGTTGTTTTCGTCATAACTTATTCTAGAAAACTCCGATTCATGAACGGTCGGAAGCATTGGAAAGCTAACTAAATTATCTTTCCATCCATATATTATGCTTTTATAGATTCCAAGTATGCTAAAAGTTATGGATTTTTAAAGTTACAACTAATAGTAAATGAGTTTTATTCAATGATGCAATTTTTCATTAAATGTTATATTTTCATTCATGGCATACATTATTGCATTTATCAATGTTATAACTTATAAGTGCTTAGTATGATGTATAAAACATGTTGTTTATTCGTTTGTTGCTTTTTGAATGTCAAAACCTTTCACTTTAATTTTTTTTATTATTTTATTTTATTTTTGTTAAGAAAATTATCTTTCACTCGTTATCCATCTATTATTATATAGTATTGATGTTTTAAAATATTAAAATTATATTTTTTATCATGTTTTCAATAATTTAATTGTATATACGTTCTAATGTTATCGTTTGTTTATTGTATGAGAAAGAATACAAAAATAAATGAAATAAATAATGAAGACTTTAAAAATGAAATGTGAACATGAAGTTGAAAAATCTTCAAATATTATTGTTGAAATAGAAGAAGATTGTATTTCTAATTAGTTCGGAGATTGAACTATAATTAGATTTATGATTTAGTTTGAAATTATTATTTTTGAAAGAACAAATTATGATTGAAAATTATTGTAATTTATCATTTCATATACCGTTGATTTCTTTATTTGATGCACTATGATGTTAATGAAATTTTATATTCTCCGTATTTTTTTTCATTTTATGTTATTTTTCGTGTATTTATTTATTTCAAGAGTAAGAGATGGTGACTATTTTTTAGAATTATCAAAATATAATTTATACATGTGAAAAAAATTCGTTAGCATGTTGGCCTGACGGGCTAGCCCGAAAACCGAATGGTTAGGGTTAGGGCCAAGAATTTTTGGCCCGAAAATTTTTTTAACCGATTCAGCCCGAACCGAATTGGCCCGAAACCGAACGGGTTGGCCCGATTGACATGCCTAATATTACACAATTGTGGTCCTAGCTCAGAGAACTCTAGATTGCTGACACGTGGACACTGGTGTGCTCTCCTTCTATTTGCAATGCCCTCTATCTTAACTGCTATGTTGTGTGTGAGAGTATGCTCCTTATCAAGCAATCTGCAAAAATACTTGTGAGCTCAGTTGCCAACCATGAAATGAAGAAGGATTTGCATGCATGCATGCATGGTTCTGAAACCTGACAAGTTGGATTTCTACATTGCTCAACCTTCCAATCCTGCTTGGCTTTCCACTTTATCCCTCTCGTGCACATGAAAGATGAGATGGGTTTGTTCTTGAACTAGATCAGCGGCTTCATGCAATACTTCTCTATACATTTCCAATACTGATCGTGAAACACCATGAGCAGCAGAACTGAACTCAAGCACATCCATGAGTCGATTTTCTTATTTTCATAGACAAACATCGATCTCTTGATATTCACAAAAAACCATACATTATCAAGAACCTAAGTAATAACCAAATTAGTATCGCGTAAGTAATTAACCTCAAAATGAATAATAATAATAATAATCATAATAATAATAAAGAAACTGCGGACAAATAAGTTTAGAGCTTGCTTTCTTTTATCTTATGTTACCTAATAACGATTAGAATTGAGAAATCACCTCCGCAGAGACAGGTGACGAAGAAGCAACGGAGATGGATTCTTCGGGCACAGGATACAAGAAATTAGGATCATCAGCACAGGTAACCTCCGACGAGAGATGAAGAGCCAAAGAGCCAAAGCCAACTCATAGATACCTCCGTCGCCTTCGCTCTTAATTCACCATCACCATCACTCAAGTGACTAAAACCTAAATCAAGGTTCGAAACCGAGAGCTGCTCCCACTCGACTGCCTCTGCAGTCCAAAAGGCACCGAAAATGGGGCCGTTGCTGGGTGTCCTTTGTAATCAGAGAAAATATGGGAGGGGAGGTTTGGGTATTCTTTGCAATCCGGTGGAAATTCTGTATTTTTATTTTAATTTGGGTATTTTAGTTCAATTGGGACTAAAATTAAGCACGTGACTCAAGTGTCAGTAGCTCTCCGTTAAATCATGAGAGATCCATTTAAATCACAGAACCAGAAATGATACCGTAAATCTTATGAACCACATTTGAGTTATTTTTTTGAAATAGGACCAAAAGTGATAGTATTAGGACTGAAATCGGGCTCGGGTGTGTCCCGTGAGACTAAAAGTAAAATTTTCTCTAGTAGTCAACACTTATGTCACACAATAGTGCAACCCCCAATTTATATTTTCTGGTTCCGTCATTGATTATGGCACAGAGGAAGTAACATAAGAGGACATGGGATTTGATCTGTAAGAATACTCTCTGTATGACGGTAAGCAATTAAATTTTCTGGTGCCATGTGGAAATTGAATTATTAAAATATCCACATTATATTATTTATTTATATTTTAGGAATTTTAATTCCTAAAATAAATAAATATTTAATATGTGGAAATTTGTGACCAATAAGAATGTGACAAATTGCAAGTTCACACAAGAAATGACCACATTGTTGTGTAGAGAATCACAAAGAATACAAGGCACCAATGAAATTGTGTCATATAAGCCCTAGTACAAATACCAATTATATTGCGCCATGTAAACCCTAATGCACCCTCATTTGCTTATAAATAGAGGTCCTGGCCTAAGGAAATCACACAATTTGAAGAGCTCAAAACTTAGAGGAAGTTTGCTTGAAGAAATTCTCTCTCAACATTCAAGACATTCATGTAAATTCAAAGGGTTCTACGTCCAAATCATCCTTGAAGTTGTCACGGGTTTAACAACCGCATTAGTGGAAGGGGGCTTTTTTGTCCCACAAAAACGTTACTTCGATATTTCCCTTTTTAATTTGTTCTAAAAAAAATTGTTTTGTATATTTTAGGGTAAAAAAAAAAAGAGAAAACTTCACTTTGGTCCCATAGGACATGTCCGACTCCGATTTTGGTTCTCATACTATCACTTTTGGTCCCATAGGACTTGAACTATCATTTTTAGTCCTACCGTTACGGTTTTCGTTAAAAAAATTATTGATTTTAGTTCCATTTTGGTATCGATTTTGGTCCTAAAAAAAAAAACCCAGAACATTTTTACAAGTTAATTGGAGGCAAAATTGAAATGATTGGAGGGAAATTTAGATATAATTATTTTGGAAAAATAAAAATAATCATTGAAAATTCGGTTAAACTAAAAACCAAACAAAGCTAACCAAAGAATTATGGTTTGGTTTGGTTCGATTATATATATATATATATATATATATATATATATATATTATTTTGATTGGTTCAGTTTGAATTTTTTTTAAAAAAAATTGGTTATACTAGTTTAGCTCGGTTTTGCACCGAACAAACCGCACACCCCTATTTAGAAGACTTAGGGATGAAAGAAATTTCATATAGTATAGGGACCAAAACATATTATGTAAGACTTTAAGGGTTAAAGTGTAATTTTCTTTATTGTTCTGCACTAGCATGCAACGTTCAAGACCACTATGGTAAATTTTGGTATTTCTTGAAAATATTGGGCTTGAATACATATTTGAAATAAAATTTGAGGCATAGTAGTCATTTCAAAAGAAGTTATAGGGTATTAGATAATAATTATGTAAAAGTTTTGAGGCTTAAATTGACCTCCATGTACTCAATAGATAGCAAATGATATATTAAATTTTGGTATAATTAATATTAGAATTATAAATCATAAATTATAAATAATATATATATATATATATATATATAGATTGGTCTAGTTTTAACTAAAATATTTTTTACTTAAACCGAAAGCGAACCAAATTACGTTTTGGTTTTAATATTCAAAACTAAACCAAAATTAAAGAAAAAATGACCAAATCAACCGAACCAAGTAGCTCAGTATGGTTCAATTTTTTTGTTTTAGTTTAATCTTTTTAATATTATTAATTTTTTATTTATTTTACATTTTAAATTTTATTTTTTCATTTTTTTAAAATTATATACTATTTTTTAATATTTTTTATTTTTCAATTACTAATTAATTAAGAATATATTTTTTTAATATTTTTATTAATTTACTTTTCAGATTATGTTATTTTATAATTTTTAATTTGTTTATTATTTTATGTATTTTTTATTATTTTATATTATTTTTTAATATTTTGGGCTTGACTTGGCGCGCTTCCATCACGAAAACGTGATTTTTTTGTAGTGAAAGCCCAAAATGTAGGTATCAATTAAAGTATAATTTTCCTTTGATTTTTATTTCACAAGAATTTAATTATGAAATAATCAACCATAATAATGAATTATTAATTAAAAACTGAACATTAAATATTAAAAATAATTATAAACTCTAATTAGATGTGGTAAATCCTAATAAACAATATTTTTAATTAAAATAAATAAAAAAAATTCCATTGTCAAAAACTATCGTGTAACCACTATGCCTTCAACACGCGACAGAAATTTAAAGAACAACATGCACGAAAATAATTTTAAATCACACACCTTCTATATGTGATTGTCTCATGGTGAAATTTCACTAAATGAAAGTGAATACAAATACACATAGAGATCATCCTCGATTCACTCTCTCAAACTATCTCTATGAAAATTACAAAGAAACTATTCTAACTTCACTCACTCGAATAATTCTCAATACATAGATTAGCAAAAAATACATAGAGACAATTCTCTGTTCACTCTCTTGAATAATCTCTATGAAAACAACGAAAATTGCCCTCGCTTCACTCACTTGGACAATCTCTATAACCTAGCACTTAGGTAGATAAACAACATCTACTTGAAGAACTCGCAACCTTCAATCTAATCCACACCCTACAAACACAATAAGGATGCAGACCTTTGTTGATCCAGACAATAAGGGAGATGTCGATGTGAATGTTGACGAGTTCCAGTAGACACTGGACTCAACCTTTGATCTCTCTGAATTTTTCATAACAGCACATCTCAGGTTGGGTGACTTAAGCTCTGAATTTTCTCACGTGACTCGTGATATTTTCTCTATTTGAGTACGTTTTTCTGGAGTGAAAACCACTATTTATAGATCCCTCTATATGCAGCCGTTTTTCCATGTTTACTCTTCGGTTTGCAGTAGTTTTCATGATCCCTCAATGAAAGTGGATTGGTGATAACTGCCTCCAACATAGCTTCCCACGTTTTCCACATCTGCATGCAACTGCTCCAGCATCCCATTGTGATACCCCGTCCCTTTTTCTAAATTATGAATTATAATTTTGGAAAATGAATTTGAATTAATATTGTTTGAATATTGATCATGTGAGTATGTTTGTATTATGCCGTTGATTTAATGCAGGTTGTTCCACTCGAGCCGATACGTCATAGCACACAGAGATGTTATACTGAGTGTATAATACAGTTTGAATTTTTAATACTAAAGTGTCGAGTTATATGATAATGAATGAATGTTATTGCATTGAATTTTGTTTGCCAAAATCTTGAACACCCTAACGCTGAGTTGATCGGGGGTCTCGCTGCCCGGTCAGTGAGTCAAGGATTCAGGGGACGAAGCGCCCTGATGGGGGCTAGGGGACAACGCTCCCTGCTTTTTCGGTAACTATTAAAAGTGTTTTGAGAATCTAAGTCGTGTTAAATGGAGTTGAAAATGTCCAGGAGTCGATTTAAGTTCGGGGGTTGAATTGAGCAAGGTGCATGCCCACGAGGCGGTGAGCGTCCACGGGGAGGCCGCGCACCCGCGGGGTGTTGCGCGCCCGCGGGGCGGGCAAGACGCGCCCACGGGCGCGGAGAGCATGGGCCGAGAGCCCCCTCGCGCGGTCGCGGGAGTCGCGCGGTCGCGCGGGCTGGGCCGGATTTCTACCTATAAATACCACACTTATCCATTTCCTCCTCATCTTCTTTCCTCTTGGGAGATTTTTCTCCATATCTCTCTACAAATTCTTCAACTTTTGGAGTGTGTTCTACCATCATCATCCATCATCTAAGGTAATCCAATACCACTTCCCTCTTGATGATTTAATTCCATTCTTGTTGATTTGAGTTTAGGGTTTGGATCCCAAAAACTAGGGTTTTTCGATTCTAATGATCCCCATGCTTTGATATCTCAAACATATGGTTTATTTACCTCCTTGAAGCTATATGTGAAGTTATATCGAATTCATATGGTTCATTATTGCTAGGGTTTGGATTTTGCCCTAATTTCCCCTTGTTTGTTGATGTTTGATTGGAGGTGTTGTGATGTCTTTATGAAGTTGATTTTCATGTATGTTAGAGCCCTAGGATGAAGGTATTTGTATTTGAAATATTGGGTTTAAATGATTTAAATTGAGTCAAGATCATGTGGTTTAAATGGGTGCACGTAATGTGCTCGATTAAATGCTTCAAAGAGTTTTAATATGTATTTTGAGTCCAAAATCATATTATGAGTTGGTATATCAAAGGTTATGTATATGGATATGTATGAAATCTTTAAAGAAAAGTATAGCTTGTGTTTGGTCAAATTATGAACTAATTGTATAACTCGACATCTAAAATGAAAAAGGAATTTAAAGGTGCTAGGCGACGTATTGGGGCTCGAGGTGGACAACTTGTGCACGGCGAGGAAGTATTTCAAAGGTTAAGAAATTGTGAAAGCGTCTCATAAGGTGGGGTAACTCTAAACTTTGAACACGTATAAGGTTATAGTTATTGTTGTGCTTGGATTGTGTAAGTATGAAGGGTCTTCGGACCAGAGATAAAAGAGATCCTTCAGGGTCGACAAAGAGACCCTTCGGGGTAGAACAGAGATCCTTCAGGGTCGACAAAGAGATCCTTCGGGATCGATAATAGACTCGTTAATGTCCTCCCTGGGGGTAGTATGTCTGCGGGCATCCCTACAGGGATAAAGATGTTCATTGACGGGGGCATCATGATGTTTGGACCCTACGGGGTTGAGGCTAGCCTCCACAAAGAAAAGAAGTATCCATATGTTATATTTTCACTTGTGCAATTGGCTATAACTGTTGACAGTGTTCCCCACTGAGTATGTTGTTAAATACTCACCCCATTCATTCAATGAATTTCAGGTTGAGGAGTCGAGGCATGAGTAGGAGCGTTGTGAACACAAGAGAACCCCCACAAGCTTGTGTTTTCTTTTGTGCTTTTGAAGTACTCATGATATTATTATTACATTGATCATCCTTTTGTTTTATGATCGATGATTATTGGGGATGAGAATAGCCCGATCTTTTGTGGTATTGCTATGTTTAACTCGATATATTATGTTAATGTTTTAAGGGCGGGTCGATTGACCTAGGAGCCTACGCTGTGTATATATATGTCGTCAAATTCCTATGCTATGTTTGTTAATTTAGGGTGCTAGACGGGCGGGTTGTCTAAGACCTATGAGCCCGATAGGTTAGGTGATTGTATGAATGATGTGGATGGGTTTATTCTATGCTTCCGTTAAATACTATGTTGTGTGACATGGTAGATTTTGATAGGTTACATGTTATAATTGTGGAAGAAAAATTTATATTCGGAATTATGACATTGTACCTCATTATGCAATTTGACCTCAGCTTCCGCTCAATTTATTATGAGAACGCCAATGCATGTAAATGAATTATTTGTTAAGAGACGTGGCCAAACGGAGTAGTTTGGGGCGTTACAAATTGGTATCAGAGCAGGTCTACGCTCATGTAGACTTGTTCTGCATGTGTTTGATTTATGTGTGAGAAATGTGGGTGGTTGTTAATGATGGCTACTCGGCTTGACTCCGATCCTAAGGTATGTACCTTTTTAAAGGTTTTTCAAGTATGAGTAATGTGAATGGGGGTGTATGAATAAAGTGTGTCGGGAAAGAAGTTAAAGAAGATAAAGAGTTGAATAAATCGTGATAGCATGATAAAAGAAAAGAATGAATGGTCCGAAGTTGGACAAAAGAAAAGAATGAATGGTCCGAAGTTGGACAATATAGATGAATGAAATGTATCTGTTGTCACGATCAACTATGATGTTTTAAAATTCCCGATACACGCTTTAAAAGAAATGAAATCTTGGAAGTTGTGTGCTTTCTTGATTATGAAATGATGAAAAGTGCTTTAGTAGTCCTCGAATTAGCCTTAAGAATGACATTAACCAAGTGAGCTAGTGTGCTAAAAAGCTATTCCGAGCTTGGAATTTCATGCAAAGATAGTGGTGAATTGTTAGAAATCAGTATTCCTTCGGGAAAGAGAGTTTCTTCTAGCAAGATGGCGTATGGCCTGAAGCTAGAAATTAATGATAGAGTATTGAGAGCAGATCTTCATGTCTTAGAGATGCGTGATTTCGACGTAATCCTAGGTATGGATTAGTTGAGTGGGAATCATGCCACGATTCGATGTCGTGATCGCGAGGTCGAATTCGATTTTTCGGGTAAGCCTAAGCTAGTCTTCCATGGTGCAAGAATGAGGTCAACTCAGAGATTCACTACAGCAATGAAGGTAATTAAGTTGTTGAATAAAAGAGGATGTCAGGGATTCCTCGTCAGCATAGTGGAGTCAAAGTTCACTAAGGTCCAAGTGTCAGACGTACCGGTGGTGAACGAATTTCTCGACGTATTTCCAGACGAGTTGCCAGGGATTCCTCCTGACTGTCAGATCGAGTTTACCATCAACCTAGTGTCAGGTGCGGCACCAATATCTAAAGCTCCGTACAAAATGGCGCCAAAGGAGTTGCAAGAGCTCAAAGTTCAACTTCAAAATTTGCTTGACAACAAATTAATCCGACCAAGTGTTTCACCATGGGGAGCACCTGTTTTGTTTGTGAAGAAGAAGGATGGATCAATGCGAATGTGCATCGATTATAGAGAGTTGAACCGGTTAATGATCAAGAACAAGTATCCGCTGCCAAGAATTGAGGATTTGTTCGATCAACTGAAGGGAGCCGTTATGTTTTCAAAGATCGACTTGAGATCCGGCTATCATCAATTGAAGACCAAAGAGAGTGACATCCCAAAGACGGCATTTAGAACGCGTTATGGGCATTATGAGTTCACGGTGGTGCCTTTTGGATTGTCCAATGCACCGGGAGTCTTCATGGACTTAATGGATCGAGTGATCCATTCGTACCTTGATCAGTTCGTAATAGTCTTCATCAATGATATCTTAATTTATTTAAGAAGCAAGGAGCAGCACGTTGAGCATCTCAGAATCGTATTGGAGACGCTAAGGAAAGAAGAATTGTATGCAAAATTTTCAAAATGCAAGTTCGGGTTAGAACGAGTGGCATTCCTTGGCCATGTGGTGACATCAAATGGAATCAAAGTAGATCCGTCGAAGGTGGAAGCCGTTAGCAATTGGAAGACACCATCGAATGTTAATGAAGTCTGAAGCTTCTTAGGACTAGCAGGATACTATAGAAGATTTATCAAGGGGTTTTCCAAGATATCGGGCCCTTTGACAAGATTAACGAGGAAGAATGAGAAGTTCAAATGGAGCGAGAAGTGTGAGCAGAGTTTTCGAGAATTAAAGCAACGTCTTGTGTCAGCCTCAGTGTTCACCATTCCTGATGGGACTGAAGGCTTTGTCATCTGCAATGATGCCTCGAAGTAAGGACTTGGTTGTTTTTTGATGCAACATGGAAAGGTGGTGGCGTGCGCATCAAGACAGTTGAAGACGCATGAGCATAATTATCCAACGCATGAACTCGAACTAGCTGCTGTAGTTTATACATTGAAGATTTGGAGGCATTATCTTTATGGGAGCAAGTGCAAGGTTTACACCGACCACAAAAGCTTGAAGTACTTCTTCACCCAGAAGAAGTTGAATTTGCGTCAAAGAAGATGGTTAAGTTGGTGAAGGATTACGACTGTACAATCTCACATCATCCTGGAAAGGCGAATGTTGTAGCTGATGCCTTAAGCTGAAAGAGCTACTTTCCAACCAAGCGAAGCCATTTGAAGTCCAACTGACTTGTGCTATTCCATAGCAACCTCGCCAAGAAGAAGGTACGTGATGCTCAAGAAAGAGAAGACCCAAAGAAAAAGATCATTAAGAAGATAGACCTAGTATTCGGTAGATTGAGAGTTTCAGTATGATAGAAGTTTTTGTTGAGCCTATTTATCCATTCTCGTGTTAATAGAATCGATTTGTTCATTCTCTTTTTGAATCGATTTATCCTCTTGTTAATTGAATCAATTGCCTTTCCATAGCTTCGTATCAATTGAAATTCTCCATTTGTACCATTTGAAATTCTTTGATTATATCCGTTGGGATAATTTGTAATCTTTTGAATGATACTTCTTTGATCATCAAGAATCAGTAATAGCATTTCCTTGATAGGTTATGCTGTCGCCCTTGTGAAAATATTTTAGCACGGTTTTCAGTTGCTAACCGTTAATTTCTTCCATATCTTTGTTATATACAAGAACCCTTCAAGTTTATAAGTCCTCTGAAAAGGCAATGTTCCTTTTTACATATATAACCTAGTGTTATATCTCTTCTAGTTTTTGAGCTTGTTAAAGAATTGTTGATCAAGATAAAGCCCTTACTCTGAGGCATTCATTTATTCTGTCCCCACTCATTGAACTCAAGTGTGGATCTCGAAATAGAGTAGAGAGTATATAGCAGTATTCCTTTTAGTCAAGGTTGGAGGAATAAGAGATATTATTTCCTAGTAGGAAGTAGAATCGAAGTAAGTGCCAGATAGTATTCTCTAAAGTTTAGGATGTGCGTTTCCCAGAAAATTTCTCAGCTCATTGTGTTTAGAGGGGATCTGAGGAATGTCAGCATATAAGTTCTGAGCGTGCAGTTAAAAGTCCAGACGTGCGATCGTTACATCTGCAAGCGATGGTGACCACCAGCAGGAGCCACGAAGTCAGACGACTGCTTTAAGGAAAAGAGAGAACTACGATGAAGAAGTTTAGATCTAAGTTGCGTTGAGAATTTAAGAAGCACATCACGAAGTACGTCCCAAGAAGATAAAGAAGTCGAACCTCAGGAAGTAAAGATAAAGATAAAGCGAGTTTTCAACGTGATAGAACGTGTAAGGAACCATCAAAGTAAGCGCCTGATTATTTAAGTTTGTCGTCTAGTTAGAGTTCGTTGAAGTTTCTCAAAGCTGCAAGGAGTAAAGTCAGAAGCAAAAGTAAAGCCAAGCCAGATAAAAGAAGGATGGAGTCGTTGAGACCGCACGTCCAGTGCTCGAGGAGCAAGTTTAGTGAATTTTTCTTTTATTCCGTTGCTCGAATAGTTTCTAGAGGTCCGCTCGAAGGCAAGATTATAAGGAGCTTGTGTTAAGTGATGTTTCGAGAGATATTTCATAAGGAAGAAAAGATAGAAGATGCTCAAGCTTTGAAGAAGATAAGAAGAAGAATCAAGATAGCTCAAGATCACCAGAAATCTTATGCCGACGTGGAGAGAAAAGACGTTAGCTATGAGATTGGTGACAAGGTATTCTTAAAGATTGCACTAATGAGAGGAGTGGTTAGATTTGGAAGAAGGATAAGTTGCAGCCACGTTATGTGGGATCATTCGAGATTCTAGAGAAAATAGGTGAAGTTGCCTATTGCCTAGCACTACCTCCAGATTGGGCGGGTGTGCATGATGTTTTCCATGTGTCATTTCTTAGACGATACGTGCCTGATCCCAGTCATGTCATTTCATATGGCACAGTACAAGTTTCCTAAGATAAGATGTATGAAGAAGTCCCAGTTGCCGTGATTGATAGAAGAGTTCACACTCTTCGAACCCGTGGGGTTCCCTTAATGAAAGTGTAACGGAGTCGAAGTGGACCCGTTGAGGCCTTGAAAGAAAGAAGTTGATATTATAGCTCGATATCAAAATTTAACAGAAATGTTAGGCTAATTTCAAGGATGAAATTTTTTAAAAGTTGGGGAGATTGTGATACCCCGTCCCTTTTTCTAAATTATGAATTATAATTTTAGAAAATGAATTTGAATTAATATTATTTGAATATTGATCATGTGAGTATGTTTGTATTATGCCGTTGATTTAATGCAGGTTGTTCCACTCGAGCTGATACGTCATAGCACACAGAGATGTTATACTGAGTGTATAATACAGTTTGAATTTTTAATACTAAAGTGTCGAGTTATATGATAATGAATGAATGTTATTGCATTGAATTTTGTTTACCAAAATCTTGAACACCCTAACGCTGAGTTGATCGGGAGTCTCGCTGCCCGGTCAGCGAGTCGGGGACGAAGCGCCCCGATGGGGGCTAGGGGGTAACGCCCCCTGCTTTTTCGGTAAGTATTAAAAGTGTTTCGAAAATCTAAGTCGTGTTAAATGGAGTTGAAAATGTCCGGGAGTCGATTTAAGTTCGGGGGTTGAATTGAGCAAGGTGCGCGCCCGCGGGGCGGTGAGCGCCCACGAGGTGTTGCGCGCCCGTGGGGCAGGCAAAACGCGCGCGCCGGCGCGGGGCTGCGCGGGCGTGGGGAGCATGGGCCGAGAGCCCCCTCGCGCAGTCGCGGGAGGCGCGCGGTCGCGCGGGCTAGGCCGGATTTCTACCTATAAATACCACACTTATCCATTTCCTCCTCATTTTCTTTCCTCTTGGGCGATTTTCCTCCATATCCCTCTACAAATTCTTCAACTTTTGGAGTGTGTTCTACCATCATCATCCATCATCTAAGGTAATCCAATACCACTTCCCTCTTGATGATTTAATTCCATTCTTGTTGATTTGAGTTTAGGGTTTGGATCCCAAAAACTAGGGTTTTTCTATTCTAATGATCCCCATGCTTTGATATCTCAAACATATGGTTTATTTACCTCCTTGAAGCTATATGTGAAGTTATATCGAATTCCTATGGTTCATTATTGCTAGGGTTTGGATTTTGCCCTAATTTCCCCTTGTTTGTTGATGTTTGATTGGAGGTGTTGTGATGTCTTTATGAAGTTGATTTTCATGTAGGCTATAGCTCTAGGATGAAGGTGTTTGTATTTGAAATATTGGGTTTAAATGATTTAAATTGAGTCAAGATCATGTGGTTTAAATGGGTGCGCGTAATGTGCTCGATTAAATGCTTCAAAGAGTTTTAATATGTATTTTGAGTCCAAAATCATATTATGAGTTGGTATATCCAAGGTTATGTATATGGATATGTATGAAATCTTTAAAGAAAAGTATAGCTTGTGTTTGGTCAAATTATGAACTAATTGTATAACTCTACATCTAAAATGAAAAAGGGACTTAACGGTGCTAGGCGACGTATTGGGGCTCGAGGTGGACAACTTGTGCACGGCGAGGAAGTATTTCAAAGGTTGAGAAATTGTGAAAGCATCTCATAAGGTGGGATAACTCTAAACTGTGAACACGTGTAAGGTTATAGTTATTGTTGTGCCTTGATTGTATAAGTATGAAGGGTATTCGGACCAGAGATAAAAGAGATCCTTCGAGGTCGACAAAGAGACCCTTTGGGGCAGAACAGAGATCCTTCGGGGTCGACAAAGAGATCTTTCGGGATCGATAATAGACTCGTTAATGTCCTCCCTGAGGGGTAGTATGTTTGCGGGCATCTCTACAGGGATAAAGATGTTCATTAACGGGGGCATCATGATGTTTGTACCCTACGGGGTTGAGGCTAGCCTCCACAAAGAAAAGAAGTATCCATATGTTATATTTTCACTTGTGCAATTGGCTATAACTGTTTACAGTGTTCCCCACTGAGTATGTTGTTAAATAATCACCCCATTCATTCAATGAATTTCAGGTGGAGAAGTCGAGGCACGAGTAGGAGCGTTTGGAACACAAGAGAACCCCCACAAGCTTGTGTTTTCTTTTGTGCTTTTGAAGTACGCATGATATTATTATTACGTTGATCATCTATTTGTTTTATGATCGATGATTATTGGGGATTGGAATAGCCCGATCTTTTGTGGTATTGCTATGTTTAACTCGATATATTATGTTAATTTTTTAAGGGCGGGTCGATTGACCTAGGAGCCTACGTTGTGTGTATATATGTTGTCAAATTCCTATGCTATGTTTGTTAATTTAGGGTGCTAGATGGGCGGGTTGTCTAAGACCTATGAGCCCGATAGGTTAGGTGATTGTATGAATGATATGGATGGGTTTATTCTATGCTTCCGTTAAATACTATGTTGTGTGACATGGTAGATTTTGATAGGTTGCATGTTATAATTGTGGAAGAAAAATTTATATTCAGAATTATGACATTGTACCTCATTATGCAATTTGACCTCAGCTTCCGCTCAATTTATTATGAGAACGCCAATGCATGTAAATGAATTATTTGTTAAGAGACGTGGCCAAACGGAGTAGTTTGAAGCGTTACAATCCCACTACTAAAACATGTTAGTCAGTGGATAAAGGAAAGAGAAAACATGGTTCCTAAAAAGTAGGAACAAACTTAGACTATTTCAAAGCTAAAATATACTGCTATCTTAACTTCCTATATCCACTAATTTGAACTCAGAATTTCGTGGATATATTAAACTAAGATATAAAAATTAATTAGATTTATTCAAAAGAATTAATCTTAAAAATTAGAAAATGATAAGATTAATATACTCATTGTTTTGGTCAATAATGTCAGAATGTTGTTACACATTGTGTATAACATTGAGGACAATGTTATCAACAATGTTGATAACATCTGATGTAGCACCATTCCTAACAATCTCCCCCTTAATCTTAGTCTTGCTGCACAAAACAACAAAACATAAAAACTCTATATTTACAGTTAGAGCCGCAGCGGAAAACAAAAAAATTGGAGATTAGAATCTCCCCCTTAATGTTTGCTCCTGTTGGGTCCAAATTTACTATTTATAATTCCGATTTATGCTCAACACTACAACTACTAGGACCGTACCCGTAATTGAACGGGGTCAATCGTAGACGTGATAAGCTTAACCCGAGTCGATCTCTCAAGGAAGATTTTATGGGGGAAATTGTCTAAAGAACTATTCATGCATCACAATAGAACAACTAAAATAAACTCTAAACATTCTAAACATGAGGTTGATGATGATTTATACTAAGAATTAAAGTAGACAATTAACAAGATAATAAAATGCAAACAACACAATTAAAATAAGATATGAGGAAATAAGATAGATTAAGGCATTAGCGTGTAGATTCTCTCAATGGTTTTATCACTATGCCTTGCTCAAGTTGATAATGTTAATCTCACAAATACAATAGACCCTCTCAATCGGTTTAACTTCAATTACTGTCACCGTCTATCCATTAAACCTCTTTTAGCTATATCATACAAGCAAGATTAACATATTAGGCTTAGGAACCCCATCCACCTAACATTGAAGGAACCAAATTCGGGATTTAGAATCACAATCAAGACTCCTCTAAATCCTAACAATGCTCAAGTAGAGATCAAGTATTCTCACATAAAAGGTACGATTCCAACAACAACAACCAACAAGAATAAGCATAGATCAAAAACTAAATCGATCCTCTACCCCCTAATAGAGAGATTAGCCACTAAACATGCTCAAAACAACACAAATATCATAGAAGAAAGTCATCTCATAAATCAAATGCAAATAACAATAACTTCTACAATATTATATATCCTTCAAGAGTTTGGAACAAATCTCCACAAAACATCCAAGAAATACAAAGACAATACAAGAGGGAAACCTCCTTCGAGCGTAGCTTCCGCAGATGGCTCGTCGTCGGTTCCTTCTCATCTTCTCTTCTTCTTGCCTGGCTTGGTTTCCTTCTTCTTTCTTTTCTCCTCTTCTCTTTGGTGAAGGTGATGAAGGTGAAAATGGTGAGAAATGATGGTGTAGAGATTTAGTGTGTGTAGTGTGTGTGTAGAGAGAAAAATGGAAAATGGAGTATGGTGAAGATGAAGTGGGTGAGAGTGAATGGAATGAAAGGTGAGATGATGATGAATCCCTCCAAAATCTATTAGAGATATGAGAGAAAAGAGAGAGATACGAAAGAGAGAGAGAGAGAGAGAGAGAGAGAGAAGGTATGGGTGAAGTATGGTGGTAGGAGAGAGGAAAGGTGATGGGAAGGGGGCCTTAAATGCAAGGATTTGGAGGAGATTTTAGGGAGGATTTTGGGGGACAAAAATCCAAAAACAAACTTAGGGAAAATAATACCTAGTTCCCTATTACTTAATATAGCTACCAAAAGTCTTCACAAACTAAAATATCCAACTTAAGATAGGGGTGAAAAATAGAGTGGAATTTTCCAAAGCAGAGGAGGAAATCACGGTGGTAAAGAAAAGAAAACTGATCGGAAGGAGGAGCACCCGCGCACCCGCGGGGGCTGGCAACACTCTGTGCGCACCGGCGTACGTCCGCGCGAGAGTGTCTTCGCCGAGAGCTGCAACGCGCGACGGCAGGGGTGGCGTGGCCGCGGGGGTAGGCTGGGTCATTCCTTTCACCTTTTTCTTCAAGTGCGACCCAGTGCAATCATACTTGCTCCGGGATTTCTTCAAATGCAACCAAGCACTTCTGAGTGCAATTCAACTCCCATTTTCTTATTTTTCCTAAGTCTTTTAATTCTTTCATCCACAACTCCAATCTTCATTTTCGACTTTCCTGCTTACCACCAAAATGCCGTAAAACACCTGCTTTTGTGATCAAAAGCTCAAGTTTTGCAATACTTGACATAATCCACCATTAGAGCAATAAACACAAATAAACACATAAAAATTAATATATAACGATATAAAAATCAACGCAATAAATTATTAAACATAAAAAAACTATTATAATAAAACAGTATAAATAGACACTAAACAACTCCCCCATACTTAGCTCTTTGCTTGTCCTCAAGCAAATAAGAAATTAAAAATATGAAGCCAGAAGGAAATATTCGCAAGGTGATCATGGAATTAACAATTCGCATGGTTCCCACAAAGATATTTATCATCAAAGAATGTGAGCACAAGATCCAATCAATTGAGGTTCTTGTCTTTTCAAGATTAAGAAAAACACGTGAGCACCAATTCAATTCAATTACTCCCCCACAAATCTCATCACAATTATTAAGAAACAAAATTACAATAACATAGGGGATTGCAAACATAAGACGATGATCATTAGGTCTAATCATCGAGCTTAATCGAGCTTCCTAATGTGGTTTCCCATACTCATCATGCAATCACGTAAATAATTTGACACACACATGAGAGGAGTAGAATCCGGAGTGCAATCCCATTTATTTAAATAAAATTATTAGGTGTGGATCAAAATTCACAAGGTAAAACCATAGGGAGGAAGTCCCCAGTGTCCTTGTGTGATTTTCCATACTCATAGTTGAATAAATCTACTAGAGGAGTAGAGATCCTTATTGCCCCCTTTCTATTCTTTTTCCCTTTTTTTATATTTTTTTATTTTTTTATTTTATCGTAATAATACAAGGATAAATGATTAAGGGGAGTAATTTTCATGAAAAGGCGAAGCATGCTTTTTCCCAATCCTTCAAGGACAAAACTCTCCAACACCAATCATCAATATGCGATCACATTCAAAGATAATTCATGTTCAAGAGTGAAACCACGAAACAATTCATTCATTATGATCGACTTGAAAATAATTCCTTGAAGATTCATATCAAAAATTGTTCTAATTTGACAATTTGGTCAAAACAAGATACTAAGTGGGAGAAACACAACATACTACATAACTAAAACAAATCAAATTAATTCAACACCATAATTTATAACAAAAACTTCACAACAAAAACTTCACATAACCAACAAAATCCACAATTAAAGCATAAAAATAACAAACTCACGACTACTCCCCCACACTTAAAGCATGCATTGTCCTCAATGTATGAAAAACAATAGTCAATAAGAGTAAAGGGAAGATAAGACATCACAATGCGTAGAAGACCGGCAACAGGTGCGGGTTCTTACAAAATAGCATTACAAATACGACCAACGAACAACAGAAGGAGTAAACGGAAAATAATAAAATACGCGCATGAACACGAAAATACACAAGAGAAAGAAAATGAATACTTCACTGCTCTGGTGGTGGAGAAGGTGGTGAATGAAAAGACTGACGAGGTGGCATCGGGCAGGCGGTGGAGGCGAGGGTCCATGCATTCCAGCTTTACTCTAAGGACGTCATCAACTCCTCGTGCGTGTCCATGTGAGTGTAGAGGCCCCTAACATCTTAGTGCACTGCGCCTATCTCCTCATGGATCGTCTAAAAGGAGGCGGCAATACGTTGTTGGTTTTGAAGCATGTGAGCGATGTGGTCCTGCCTGTATTCCCTCATCGAGTCTAAGACTTGATGTTGAAATTGGCCTATGGTATTGGCAAGCGACTGCTGACACGTCTGCTGAAACTGACCCATAGACATGTCGAAGTATCCCTGGAAGGAGCTCCAGTCAGGATTCGGCATTTGGTATCCGTAAGGTGGGGGGGCTGGTAGTGGTACTGCCCCTCCTCTTCCTGGTGTGCTTCTCCTCCTTGCTCCTCTTCTTCGTCGACATCCTCATTGCCTGCTTCATCAGGCTCATCCGATAGACCGTGTTGTTGTGCAGATGAGGTGTCGGCGCCTCCAGTAAGTTGCATGTGCCTTGTTGTGCAGGCCACATGGTGCGTCATTTTTCACCAAAAATAAATGTTCCGACTTTCGTCAGCAAGCCCACACTGTAGAGTACAGTGGCAAGCAGGATCGTCTCCCAAAGGACCAGCGAGAACTACTCTTGACTTTCAGTCTGCGTGACCAAACTTCCAGAGAGGTGTTTTGTGTGAATTATACAGCAAAATAAATCTAGGAATTAAATAGACAACTATCGAAAATAATTGTGCAAAAGATCGGATTTATATCAATGACGAAAAGGTATTTCGACTCCAACGAACTCCACTCCACTTATAATACTGATCACAGATGTAAGAATTAATTAATCAAACCATGAAAATCAGTTATAGTCATCGAAGACGCTTCTGACATGACCCAATCTCTCCATACTGTTTCGATAATTAAGAAGACGCTTCATTAATTATTCTCTAATCGGTTGACAACTGTAAGAGACGCTCCTTAAGTTTAATGAACTGAAAGAAATTAGCACAAGAAAGACCTGATTCTTAACTTACAGACTCTGACGCAGGACTGTAAAATTAACTCTGTTATTCCCCTAGTTTTGAACAACCGTTTTACCACTTATTAAACCTAAACCACGATTACGTATGGCCGATTTAATTGGCTTAGTAATTAATCACAACCTACCAAATATTTACAACTATTCGATAGACTTAGAATAATTAACAACTCGAAATACAAGAATAACAGATACATGCATCAATTAATTATGAACAAACAATTAGATCTCACAGTTATATAAGCGAAGCTTCGTCGTCATCACCAGAATACGAGGACATTAGCTACGTTGCATGCTGGAATCGAGTAACAATAAATTGTGGAATTGTGCGATGATGATATCGAAGAGAGAAAGAAAATAAATCTGAATTAGAACTGTTCTCTGCTGCGTTCTCGTCTCTAGCGCCCGTGTCTCATAAAATAGGCTAAAATTCTAATATATATTTACAATCCATAAAAGATAAGGTCTCTATTAGGAAATTATGTCTTAGTCTAGGTAAATCCCATGCAAAACACTTCTAGAGGCGGTGGAGTGAGCTTTTCCGCGTCCAGGTCAACTTGTGGGCCAATATTTAGATCAGCAAGCCCAAAACGTGTAGTGGACCGGGCTTCCAGAAATCTGCTTCAATCCTCCAGCTGCACGCCCTTGCAGCTTGATCTGCTCGAACTTCTCTCCTTTCTTTACTTATATCTTTTCTTGCACCAAAATCTGCCTCTTTTCTTCATTTTTATACCATGTCCCTACACAACTTAACAACATATCAAAGCACCAAAATACACAAATATAGGATAAACAATAAGGAGAAAAGGCACCAAAAAGTAGTGACAAGAACATGTAGAATATGTCCTATCAAATCCCCCCACACTTAACCCTTGCTCATCCTCGAGCAACAAAAACAAAAAACAGACTCAACAAGGATGAATGACCAAGTATCAACACCCCAAATTAGTGAGAAATCAGAGCATAAGCTGTGATATATCAATCCACAAACTACCAACCAATTTGTTCAAGAATATGCCAATATTTTTGTCAATGAAGTTAAAATCATGCTTATCAATCCAGCCTCACCAAGATTCACTCATTAACTCTCAAAGAAATTAGGTCTAGAAGCTGTTCACTCGAAGGTCATGACTAGTTCTTTTCAACATAGAATTGCTCATTTGTCATCAAAGTTACCACTCTTCAATTTCAAACACAAATCACAAGGTCTTTCCTCTTTTGGTTTTAATGGGGCTAAGGTTCACGAGATAGGATCCATTTGGCCAAAGTAGCTAATGTGAAAGAAACAATGCAAGTACAAGAATGTATATCCCTTTTCCAGCACGGCACAGCAACATCCAGCACAGGTCTGATTTCAAAATTCTGAGCACACGGATTCATTTACTCTCCTCATACTCCTCATTTTCTTTTTTCTTCTTCTTTTTTTTTCTTTATACAGGTGGAAGCTTTGCTTCTTATTCATATTTCTTATTTTTTTGGAGGAGCAGAGTATTAACATTCACACATTTTTTCTCAAGACCTCATATTTCTTATTTGTGCAGCTTAGACATCATTCATTCAAGTACTTGCATGTTTCCAGGACAAAAAACATGCCAAAATAAAGGGCTATGGCTCATACATAGTGGTTGTAGACAACAAAAAGTGGGTCTTTTAGGCTCAACTTAGCTCACTATTTGGCAATGTATGGGTATGGTGTTTTCTTAGGCCAATAGCTTGAGTATCCCTAGATGCCTTAATCATTTTTGTGCATGAAATCAGAGGTGGTAACAATAAGGGCAGTAAAGCAATTCAAGTATCCAATAAACCAAATCAGACAACACTCATTATGCAAAAATTGAGCTCTTAATTCATACATGCTCATAGGCTCAAGAACTCACAATTTGTAGGCTTAGAAAATAGTGATTGGAAACATGATTCATCATTCAAGATCTCATTCAAAACTTGGCACATTTCTATCACAAATATCAACCTTTCATTCAGTCAAACCAATAACAGCTCATACATCCTTACTCTCATCAATTTAAGCTATCAACACTTAGGCAAAATCCCAAACAAAAACCCAAGATAACTGACTCAATTTTTTTTTCACATAGATAAAAACATGAACACGAGAGACGATATACTCCCCCCCCCCACACTTGAAAAATATAGCGTCCTCGCTGTGAGAAGGGATAAAAAAAATGTAAACTCACATGGCAACACCAAAAGCAAAAACCAAAAGAGCAAACAGACAAAACCAAACAATAATTAACAAGGGGGGAGAAAAGGGAACTAACTCTGATCCGCCAAATGGCGGATCACTTGCTCCATCACGTCCAGACGACCATCAATCTTATCCAGCCGGCGGCCAAGGCTGTCCTCAATGCGAGTAGTGGCAGCGATGATCAACTCCTCAATCGCTGGGAGGAGCGAGGTAGCAGCAGGACCTGCAGAAACAGAGTGACGCGGGCCTTCGATGCCATGCCGGATAAGCTGATAATGGCCCTGGTCATTCACAAATAAGAGTTTCATAGCAGCAAAGTCCTCCAAATGAAATAGCATGGCAGGCCAAGGATCAGGGTCAGAAATAGAGATACGAAGTCTCTCAGCAAGTAACAAAACAACCTAAGGGGGCTCGGTAGAGGGTATGATGAGCACTGAAATGACATCGCTTGGCAAGCCAATACCCAAAGTTCACCTTGGTCCCAGAATGCATACAATCAAGTAGAAACAGCTCTTGCACAGTAACCAAATTCATCATGTCCAACCGACCAAACACATTAGCAGCTAAGAACCTATGACAGAGTCTAAGGGCATCATCTTTCAAGTGGGCTCCCTTAGAGGAGCGAGAACTATAGGACTCATCTATAGAAAGCATAGCCCAGGTTTCATTATCCGTTTGAGAAAAAGTAGATGGGACTTCACAAAGAGAGGAATGATACGCCTCTTCAAGCACAGATTCATCGGACTTAAAACCAAGCACAATGTTCAAATTTGTAACAGACATGTGGAATTTCCTACCACCTAGAGAAAACACAACTGCATGCCTATCCTCGAGCCCCCTCGAGGCATCAAAATCAAAAGATGATAAAAATTCCACAACCAATGCATGATGCACAGAAACAGAAACATCAAGCAACTTATTCTATCCAATAACAACAAAGAAATTTCTAATACGATCGTTAAAACCGAGCACAGATATATTATCCTAATCGAAAAGGCACGCACCGACGAGAACACGGTGAGTGTTCAAGTCGGTGCGGCGCTGTACCTCATCCGGTGGCAGGAAAGCCGGGAGGGCGGAACTCGAAGAAGTTGTTGGGGCTTTGCCCTTCTTCCCTTTCGTCGATGGCTTGGCTGAGGCAGAAGTTAGAGGCGGTGGGTCTGAGATAGGAGATGGGTTGATAGCAATCTCCGGCATAGGAGTGGAGGCGTGCGGCGGTAAGGCAGCGGGCGGCGGGCTCACTCGTGAGGTTGAATTGGCCGGAGAAGGCGGCGGAGATGACGGGGGAACTGTTGGATGGTGAATTGGTGGTGAGGGGTCTTCACCGCTTGGTGGTGGTGGGGGAACTCGCCTCGGCTTGGCACTTCAGTGCGCGGCGGAGGAAGGACGGAGGAGTATTAAGCTCCGGAATGGAGGTAGCCGGCGAGCGTGGCGGCTGAACTCTCGACGGTTCCTCAGTTGGTGCCGGCGGTGGTGATGGCGGTGTGGAAGCAGAGGCGGCTGTCTTCTTGGAGCGCGACGAACGAGTCTTTCCCATCACAGACGGTAGTCGAATGGTGAGAGTGGTGGTGGTTCGAGGAAAGCGGGAGATGAAGAGGCGATGTAACTGCTGCAAACAAGAGTAAAAATTTAAAAGGGGGTGAAATTTGACTAAGTCAGGGGGGTGAAAATGAATTGGGGATTAGGGCATTCATAAGAAAATTCCCAAATTGAATATGGGCAATTTGCAATTAAGTCCCTGGAAAAAAAAACAAATTTCCTAAATCCCCCCCCCACACTGGAATTGGCGGTTATTTCCAAAATCCGCCCCTCTGTATGTGATATGCCCTTGCGGACTGGAATATTGTGGTTCCTCGAATTTTTTTGTATTTTTTTTTTTGTTTTTATTATAAAGGGATGGCGGAATTAAAAAGACCGTAAAAATAAGAAAATTAAAGCAAGAAAAAGAATAAAGTGAAAACTGAAAAATAAAAAAAATAAAAAAAAATAAAAGAACAAGAAATCAGGTTGCCTCCCGAGAAGCGCCTTTTGGACATATTACTACTTCAAAAGGCCCCATCCAGCGAGAATTGAGTTTACCGGGCATGAGGCGGAGGCGAGCATTGAAAAGTAACACTTTCTGACCAACCTCAAAAGTCTTCCGCCGGATATATTTGTCGTGCAAAAGCTTGGTACGATCCTTGTAGTAACTGGCACTGTCATATGCTTCCAAACAGATTTCTTCAAGCTCTTGTAACTGATAGCGGTGTTCATGACCGGCCAGCCGAGGATCCAAATTGCATTGTTTCACGGCCCAAAAAGCTCGATGTTCCAGCTCTACAGGAAGATGGCATGGTTTCCGAAAAATCAGACGATAAGGGGACATCCCGATAGGCGTTTTGAAAGTCGTGTGGTATGCCCATGCGGCATCATCTAGTCGCAGACTCCAGTCCTTGCGGTTTGGGCATACGGTCTTCTCTAGGATGTTTTTGATCTCACGATTGGACACTTCAGCCTGGCCATTAGACTGCGGGTGGTATGCCGTAGCAACTCGATGGGTTACTCCATACTTCTTGAAAAGCGCTTCTAAGGTTCGGTTGCAAAAGTGCGTGCCTTGGTCACTGAGGATAGCTCGAGGAACACCAAAGCGTAGAAAAATTTGTGCCTTGAGGAACTTGGCAACGACCTTAGAATCATTGGTGTGGGTAACTTTGACTTCGACCCACTTGGAAATGTAGTCGACGACTAATAGAATGTAGAAGTGGCCGAAGGAGCTTGGAAACGGGCCCATGAAATTCATGCCCCAAACATCAAAGATCTCGCAGATCAAGATAGGGACTTGAGGCATCTCATTCCTCGAAGAAATGTTACCAAGGCGTTGGCAACGATCACAGTTCTTGCAAAAGAAGTAGGCGTCTTTGAAGATTGTCTCCCAATAAAAACCACAATCTAAGACCTTGCGGGCTGTTCTTCTTGGGCCAAAATGACCTCCACATGCGTGGGCATGACAGAAGCTCAAAATAGATGGAATTTCATCCTCAAGAATACAGCGGCGAATGACTTTATCGGCACAAGTTTTCCACAAATATGGCTCGTCCCAGATGAAATACTTGCCTTGGCTCTTCAATTTGTTCTTTCTGGCAGATTCAAAGCCTTTGGGAAAAATTCCAGTGATGAGAAAATTCACCAAGTCAGCGTACCAGGGTGCCCTTTCCGCAGCTGCAAGAAGAAGCTCATCTGGAAAATCGTCCGGTATGGGCATACCGTCGGATGCTGTCAACATTCTACTCAAATAGTCCGCGACATTATTCTTGGCTCCCTTCTTGTCTTTAGTCTCCAAATCAAATTCTTGTAAAAGGAAAATCCAATGAATAAGACGTGGTTTAGACTCTTTTTTGGACAGTAGATACTTGAGGGCAGCATGATCAGTGTATACCACAACCTTAGAGCCAACAATATAGGAACGAAATTTCTCACAAGCGAAAACCACGGTCAGAAGCTCTTTTTCTGTAGTTGTGTAGTTGCATTGAGCTGGGTTGAGAGTTTTTTAAGCATAGTGAATGACATGACTTTGCTTCTCAATCTTTTGTCCAAGGACAGCTCTAACAGCATAGTCATTTGCGTCGCACATGAGCTCAAACAGGAGTCCCCATTACGGTGGCTGAATTATGGGCGCCGAGGTCAGCTTTTCTTTCAACAAATCAAAGGCTTCTTTACACTTGTCATCAAAGATAAAAGGGGCGTCTTTCTGCAGCAACTTAGTCATTGGTTGAGCTATCTTGGAAAACTCCTGAATGAAGCGACGGTAGAAGCCAGCATGGCCTAAGAAGGCTTGAATTTCTTTCTCATTGGATGGGTACGGCAGATTTGTGATCAAGTCGATCTTTGCTCTATCCACTTCTATGTCCTTCGCAGATATGACATGCCCAAGCACAATTCCTTGTTGCACCATAAAATGGCACTTCTCAAAGTTCAAAACCAAATCAGTCTCAACACACCATTGAAGAACTTTGTCTAAATGCTCCATACACTGCTCAAAAAAGTCGCCATGAACTGTAAAGTCATCCATAAAAATTTCGATGCAGCTCTCTATCAAGTCGGAAAAGATACTCATCATGCATCGTTGGAAGGTGCTCGGGGCGTTGCATAAGCCAAAGGGCATCTTTCGGCAAGAAAAGGTCCCAAATGGACAAGTGAAGGTCGTCTTTTCTTGATCTTCTTGAGCCACAAAAATCTGGAAGTAGCCGGAGTAGCCATCGAGGAAGCAGAAATAAGATTTCCCAGCTAATCTTTCGAGCATCTCATCTATAAAAGGTAATGGGAAGTGGTCTTTGCGTGTCGCATCATTCAACTTCCTAAAATCGATGCACATTCGCCATCTTGTTTGTAATCTCATTAGGATCAATTCGTTGCTCTCATTCTTCACGAGCTAGAATTCGGACTTCTTTGGAATGACGTGCACTAGGCTAACCCAAACACTATCGGAGATTGGGTAAATGATTCCCAATTGGAGCAACTTTAGAATCTCTTTCAATACCACTTCTTTCATTACTGGGTTCAACTTCCTATGAGGATCTCGGGATGGTTTATGATTCTCTTCCAGAAATATGTGGTGCATACAAATGTCGGGGCTGATCCCCTTGATGTCGGCGAGAGTCCAGCCGATAGCACTTCTGTGCTTCTTCAAAAGAGTAACAAGTTGTGTTTCCTAGGCTGCGGTAAGGTCTTTACTCATGATTACAGGTAGGGTATCTGCTTCGCCCAGGTATGCGTACTTCAAGTGCTCGGGAAGAACCTTCAATTCCAGAGTCGGGGCCTTCACATGAGAGGGAAGAATGGGTTCCGTGTTGGTCGGCAAGGGCAAACGGCCTGACGCATTTCTGGCAGAAATGCTTCTGCGGCATACAGTTGTTGTATGAGTTCCCTGATCTCTTTTTCCTCTTCTGAATCTGTAATGTGGTCGGGTATCCCTCCAAAAAGTACCTGCTCTAATTTGTCATCCCTGAAATTGTACTCAACAAAATCATCAGTAATGGAATCGATAATATCAACCATAAAGAGCGCTTCTGGATCTTCCACATGCTTCATTGCTTCGAATATATTAAATGTGACAACATCCCCATCAAATTCGAAACTTAGCATTCCTTTGTCAACATCAATCTTCATGCGTGCAGTTTTCATGAATGGATGGCCTAGTAAAATCAGAGATCTATGTGCAGACAATGCATAATCCATGTCAACGATGTAGAAATCAACAGGAAAAATCAATTCATTCATCTTAACTAAGACATCCTCTACGACACCTCTAGGGTATGCATTGGACCTATCAACTAATTGAATGATGACTCGAGTATCTTTCATCGGACATAGCTGTAACTCTTTGTAAATAGAGAAAGGCATAACATTAATAGATGCTCCTAAGTCTAACATGACTTTTTCTACCTTTTTGTTCATAATGATGCAGGGGATAGTGAACATACCTGGGTCTCGACACTTTTGAGGCAACTTTCGTTGAATTATGGCTGAGACATTTTCTCCTACCCTAATTTTTACATCCCTTTCATACCTTATCTTCTTGGCACAAAGTTCCTTCAAGAACTTCGCATATCTAGGGACTTGCTTGATAGCATCGATCAGGGGTAGGTTGATCTCGACTTTCTTGAAAAGCTCAAAGATCTCTTTCTTGTCTTCCTCTTTCTTGTGCCGTGCCAACCTAGAAGGAAAAGGAGTTGCATTAATGGGGTTAGGGGTTTTAGACAAAATCTGTACCTCATTAGGAGCAATCTGTGCGGCAGGTTGTGTGCCCTTAGCATTGGGTCTGTCGTCAGATTCTGCAGTTTGCCCACTCAGCGTGTGGTTGTGTCGCTTCTATTTCTCATCCTCTACTAACTATTTCCCACTCCGAAGAGTCACAGCACTGATATTTCCTCTCGGATTCTGCTCGGCTTGAGATGGTAGCTTCCCGGTGTGCCCTTGCAGCTTGTTCAATTGAGTGGCAAGCTGGGTGATCTGTGTGTTCATGCTGCCCAAGGCGGCTTGCGTCTCTTGCTGAAACGCCTTTTAGCTCTGTGCTAGGCTACTCACGAGGTTAGTGCTTTGCTCCAGACTCTTCATGATCTCACTCATAGATGGTGTGGATCGGTCTGTGTGGGCATACGGCTCACCCTTTAGGGGTCTCGGTGGTAAATCTCCTGCTGCGGATGGATCTCCAGGCTGTCTCCAACAGAAATTCGGATGATCTCTCCAACCAGGATTGTAGGAATTGGAATAAGGATCATTATTCCGCTTTCTCCTAAAATTGTCTCCTCGCAGGGCATCATAATTTATTCCTCTGAGAGCATCTTGTTGCGCATCGCCTGATCCGTAACAAGCTTGTTCAGTGGGTGGCTCATGCAAATTGGGACACTCGTTAGTGAAATGTCCATGCTCGGAACAAACTCCGCAGCGATTTGGCCTTGTGTGCGCCACAGCCAAGCCTCGGACTAGGGAGGTAAGAGCATCTATCTTTTCATTCACTTCTGACCCTTCAGCTCGGTCGATTGCCCTTACAGGTCGATGTCTGATGTCGTCTTCTTCTTCGTATTGCTATCCTCCAGAAGCCATGTCGATTATGAGCTGTTTGGCCTCGCCGAGGGTTTTGTTGGTAAGAGATCCCCCGCTGACAGCATCGATGATTTTCCTATCAAAAGAAGACATGCCACGGTAAAAATAATTAGTCAGAAGCTGATAATCAGTGAACACATGGTCCGGGCATTTGCGGCAGAGTTGTTAAAATCTCTCCCAGTATTCGGCCAAGCTTTCATTCAGCTTTTGTTTGATGCTACTAATAGTCATTCTCAGATTGGCAGCTTGAGTTTCAGGAAAGAACTTTCGCAGGAATTGTTCTTCTAATTCCCCCCATGTGGTGATAGATTCCGGTGGCAAATCAAACAACCAATCTTGTGCATTTCCCTGCAAAGTGTGAGAAAAAGTGAGTAACCTTAGGTTATTAGCAGTAAAACCAGTAGGTCTTAAAGTTGAGCACACGAGATCAAATTCGGACTAATGCTTGTGTGCACTCTCTCCCGGTAGATCACCAAACTTCGGTAACACTTGGATGAAGATTAAGGCATTAGGGTGTAGATTCTCTCAATGGTTTTATCACTATGCCTTACTAAAGTTGATAATGCTAATCTCACAAATACAATAGACCCTCTCAATCGGTTTAACTTCAATTACTATCACCGTCTATCCATTATAACAATAACTTCTACAATATTATATATCCTTCAAGAGTTTGGAACAAATCTCCACAAAACATCCAAGAAATACAAAGACAATACAAGAGGGAAACCTCCTTCGAGCGTAGCTTCCGCGGATGGCTCATCGTCGGTTCCTTCTCGTCTTCTCTTCTTCTTGCTTGGCTTGGTTCCCTTCTTCTTCCTTTTCTCCTCTTCTCTTTGGTGAAGGTCATGAAGGTGAAAATGGTGAGAAATGATGGTGTAGAGATTTAGTGTGTGTAGTGTGTGTGTGTGTGTGCAGAGAGAAAAATAGAAAATAGAGTATGGTGAAGATGAAGTGGGTGAGAGTGAATGGAATGAAAGGTGAGATGATGATGAATCCCCCCAAAATCTATTAGAGATATGAGAGAGAAGAGAGAGATACGCAAGAGAGAGAGAGAGAGAGAGAGAGAAGGTATGGGTGAAGTATGGTGGTAGGAGAGAGGAAAGGTGATGGGAAGGGGGCCTTAAATGCAAGGATTTGGAGGAGATTTTAGGGAGGATTTTGGGGGATAAAAATCCAAAAACAAACTTAGGGAAAACAATACCTAGTTCCCTATTACTTAATATAGCTACCAAAAGTCTTCACAAACTAAAATATAAAACTTAAGATAGGGTTGAAAAATGGAGTGGAATTGTCCAGAGCAGATGAGGAAATCACGGCGGTAAAGAAAAGAAAACTGATCGGAAGGAGGAGCACCCGCGCGCCCGCGGGGGCTGGCAACACGCTCTGTGCACCGGCGCACGCTCGCGCGGGCGCAGGAGTGTCTTCACCGAGAGCTGCGATGCGCGGCGGCGGGGGTGGCACAGCCGCGGGGGTAGGCTGGGTCATTCCTTTCGCCTTTTTCTTCGAGTACAACCCAGTGCAATCGTACTCGCTCCGGGATTTCTTCAAGTGCAACCAAGAACTTCTGAGTGCAATTCAACTCCCATTTTTTTATTTTTCCTCAGTCTTTTAATTCTTTCATCCACAACTCCAATCTTCATTTTCGACTTTCCTGCTTGCCACCAAAATGCCGTAAAACAGCTGCTTTTGTGATCAAAAGCTCAAGTTTTGCAATACTTGGCATAATCCACCATTAGAGAAATAAACACAAATAAACATATAAAAATCAATACATAATGATATAAAAATCAACGCAATAAATTATTAAACATAACAAAACTTTTATAATAAAACGGTATAAATAGACACTAAACAGCTCCCCCTTAAGTTATTTCCTGTACAATAATAGACAACAAAAATGGATATAATCTCCTATACAGAAATACACAACAAGTTAGGTATTTTTCCCTTTACAGAAATAAACAACAAATTGGGCATTTTTCCCTGTACGAAAATGAATGTGAACACTAAAATGTTCACACACGTGGATAGACATGTTAGAGCAACATGTCAAAAATTATCAAACATATGCAAGCATATATTAAAATGATGTTTAGCGCATCAGCAGAATAAAAAAGCATTCAACGCTCACAAATCATAAAGAGTTCAACTATTTAAAACATCAACCAGCATAACAATCTACTCCCCTCTTTTTGTGTAGAAAAAAAGACTTTGAAGTCTCCCAGCATGTCCACCATAGCATTGTTCATAGATGTCTTGTGGTGAATCATGGATTCCAACTGCTCAATGTAAGATTTGAGATTAGAGACCGACAGTTGGAACAAATGGGCGATATTGACTTCAATATATGTTACATCATTAATAAGAATGTTAGTGACATAAGAAGTAAATACAGACAACTGAATCATGTAGGGTACCAATCTCCTCAACAACATCATCATCAATAGCAACATGAACATTGGCCTCTCGTGAGGTAAAGATAGAAAGTGTAGCAAAAATTTTGGTAGATCCATAGTGCGATCTCCTTTGTTATGTACAAACCCTGCACCATACACATTCTTGCCAAAGAAACCAAAATCAGACACTAAGTTTAAAAAAAATAGCAGCAAACGGACAAAACTTAGTTACCATATCCTAAAGAGGTCTCTCTATAGATGAAAATCCATACCATATTTCTTAAAGCTTAGCACTCTTATAGATTTTCTTCAATTGAATTGGTCATTGAGACACAATTTGAGACAAATCATGGGTCGCGCGAGAATAATTTTTTTTGCTAAAAGCCATTTAAAAAAAACAATAGAGAGAACTTGAGAAACGGGTGTTGCCTGTAATTAACAATTAGTCATTCATCGCACCATCATGGTCAGAATGATCTGAAGAGTGAGACTGAGCAGCTACTGATGTTAGAACTGGTGTGTCTTGGAAAAAGACAACTTCAGCAGCAACATTCAGATTCCGGATTATGTTATCAACTTTTCCCTTTCACTGCATATCTACTTCATAAAATCTCATTTTCTCATTCGATTTCTTCTCTTTAGTGGTAGTCATGACATCGGCTACTTAGAACTTCTTATGACTTGTTTCACTTTCTTCCAAGTTGACAACAATGTTGATTTCATGAAGCCTGTTTTATTTTAGGTAGGATGCGTGATACTTATTATCATTACTCTTTCAACAGGACATGTAACATTATGTTTCTAGATTTGGATCTATAGGGTTACCGGCATCTTCCAAATAGATAACATTCAGTAGCTTCAGATTCAAAACACCTGTTGTTAGAGACATCACTGAGTCAGACATTTCATCATCTTGCTTCTTTGTAGATGTAATAGGTTTATCCATTTCAACACAACATATATGTTCAGTCATGATAGGATTTGAAGTGACAGTTGGCATTGAAGCAGATGATGGAGTTGCAACTGACTTCTCAAAAATTTCTTTGAACATGTTGAACATGACAAAGAGTTCTTTTGGATCAAACATTTTAACCCTGTGAAGCTTTTAGAGAAGAAACACTAGAGAAAATGGTGAGAAAACACAAGGCCTAATCAGGAAATGAGACAAATTAAGAGCCACACTAGAGTGTTTATGAGAAGTATTCTCTTACAAATCGGCTCATCGAATCACCCTTCACATCAATTGACTCTCCCTTTATCCAATAAGAGGTAGAACTCAAGTAACACCTTTTTAATATATATATATATATATGTTTTGTAATCTAAAAAACACATCTTTTTAAAGCCCCACACACAAGACCCAGAAAAAAAAAAACTTAATAACTAAATGCTTTAACTAAAAACAAAATTAAATAAACATGTAGTTTTATATATATATATATATATATATATATTTCAGAAATACTTAGTTCGGGAATAACATCTCAATGAACATCAGTTGTAACACAGTCCAGAAATTTCATTGAATTTGGATGATGAAAATGAGAAATCAATTTCTTACCCCCTTTTGAAAAGAACACACAATCGTAATGAATGTCATATGTCTTGTTGATTAGAGATAGGAATTGTAACATCCCAGAATTTCAGAGAGTTCTTTAAATTTATTTAGAAGACTAAAGAAAATAATTGGAGTTAAAATAAAGTAAAACAGATGTAAGTCGCGACCTTTTCGTGTATTTTATGTGAAAATCGATTATGAGATTTTGCGTTTGTCTCCGAAAGATAGTCAATATTGGTCTTTTCTGGAACGTAATGACCTAGAGGAAGTTGTTGGCACTTTCAGAATTTTATTCTGACCTCTACAGGAGTCCCGAAATTGAAAATCGTAAAGGGAAAACCTGTGAATAGTAATTTTTGCGTGCGTTTGTTATTCGAAAAATTCACGAAATCCTCCTCATTGATCTAAGACTTGTTCTATCAAGCCTATCTTATAGGAAATAACCCAAAGAATCCGTTCGCATTCACAGATTGCCAATCTGAGGTCAATCAAGCGCTCGGGAGCAAAATCTGTCAGTCGAAATGAATAGTAAAAGTAATTTTTGAAAGAGAATCTTTTCTCATTTCTCTTCAGACGACTCCCTCATCATCCCGAGTTGGGTTGGTTCAATAGTACTCGAGCCAACGAGTCTTCCGGTATTTTCAGATTTTGTGTCTGAGGTCGTTTGGACCTCGACATCGAATAAAGCAACTTTAATTGAATCCGAAAATTACTTTATCAGTATTTTATATCCGAAAAAGTTATACCCACCCAAGCCTTGGTTTTCCTATAAATAGGAGGGGTTGGATTCATTCCAACTTGCTCATTTCTCTCTCTTCTCTCTCTTTTTCTCTCGTTCGTGTTGATGAAAGAGATAAATCCGGGCCTGTGCCGAGTAAATCGCGCATGCGGGCCCAGGTTAAGTTTTATTTGGGGGAAAGGGTGCTGCTGCGGGAGCAGTTGTCGAGTGCTGGAAGGCTACCGGAGAGCCGCTGCCGCCGCTGCCGTGGATGGCCGGAAATCACCGTCGTCGTGCCGCCGTCGCGCCGCCGCTTTGGATGTCTCGTTTCGATCCATTTCTAATCCTTTATAGTTGAAATTTTAATATGTTGTATATTTTAAATAGTGCTTCATTTCGTATGTTGAGTGCGTCGTCGTCTGGTGGCCGGAAACCGGCCAAATCACCGGAAAATGTGAGAAATAAAGGGGGCCGATCAGATCACGTTTTTGCCCCATTTCGCCCGTTTCGGGTAGTCAAATCGAAAAAGTTTTTTGTGTAAAGTTGCTCGAAAAATTATTTTCTATATGATTGCCAAGTTTCATAATTTTCCGATAAGTTTTGATTAAAGTCGATTATTTTAATCAGGCGGTTATTTTTATCACTAAAGCATGTGATTTCAGAAAATTCCGAAAATTGTATAGTTTAATAAAGATATATATGGGGCCATGCCTGATTATTTTCATAATTTTTAGAAAAGTAAAAAGTGCAATCGAGGTTAGCTGTGTAAAATTTGATTAAAATGGCAAGTTACGGAAAGTGACATCTGTCAAATCTTTTAGTCTCACTAAATCAGAAATTATATTTTGGAATTTATTTCCTTCTGTGTAGAAGTTGTACGAGGTCTCTTGAGTCGCGCATTCTTAGTTGAAATATAATTAAAGTGAATAAAAGCTCCAATTAAATTAAAGTCGAGTTCTGAAAATTAGAGCAACAGTCTTAAAATAAGGTTTGACCTTGTAGGACCTGTTGAGCCAGTCAGAGGAGCTAACAGATGAGTATCGAGAAGTTTGATCACCTGAGTTGATCTAATCGAGGTGGGTTTATTTGCAAAACCTATCTATATTTGAGTTATTAACTCATAAATGTGATAGTCATAGTTAGAACATCCAAATCAAATATTTGAAAAATTATCTGCTCAAGTCTCTGCTAGAATAATAGTATTATACTGTTGTATAATTAATGAGAACATAGTATTATACTGATGTATAATTATTGAGAACATAGATTATGGTGTGCCACAATTATTAAGAAACATAGATTATGCTTTGCCATAATTATTGAGAACATAGATTATGCTTTATCATAATTATTGAGAATAGAGATTATGATTTATCACAATAAAAGAATATAGATTATGCTTCAACATAATTAAATAAAATAGACTATGCCTTCTCATAACTAAAGCATATGGGTTAAAAGTTAAGGTGTAGAGTTTAAAGATTCATAGTATATAGATTAAGGTTAGAGTTTATACTTAAAGTCTAAAGGTCATAATTTAAAGTTACAGTATATTGAATGTTTATTGTGTATTGATTATACTTGTGTATAATGAGTTGTACTTTTTAGCTTGTGCTTTTAGTATTAAACTCAAGTTATATAATGATTTCCGTTTAAGGAATATGAAGCATAATTGAACTAAGTTTGATAGAGGACTTAAAGGTTAGCATAGTTGTTATATTAAGAGGATGACATAGTTTTTATGCTTATGTCATATTACGCGCTTTATAGAGAACATAGATCAAAGGATAGGCAGGAACTGTGATTCTTGCAGTTGTGATGTTAATCACTAAAGGTGTCACTGTGAGGTAACCCCTGCACATACACGTGATCTGGGCATCACTATAGGAATCAATGCTAGGTAACCCCCTGGTATACTCAGGGTCAATGCTAGGTGATCCCTGGTACACTCTTCTCGGATTAGCGAGGTAACCCCTCCCTTTTCCTATCAGCGACATGTCATAGAGTGCAGTAGACGACAGAAGGAGCTATAGGGTACCAAAGAGAAGTAAAGGTTTGCATAATTGGAAAGGGCTTTCGCGTTTTGCTTTCCATTATCTGTGTTTATATTTTGGATATAATATTATAGTTTTTATTAAAGTTTGAGTTAAAAGTTTAACCCACTGAGTGCTTTAGTACTCACGCCCAAAATATTTTCAAAATATTTTTCACAGGTTGAGATGCTGGAGGTGATGGCTCGATGTACTATTGTGGGTTGATCGTGCCTTGCTGTCTCGTTCAGACTAATGTATTGCTCATGAGTATGTTGTTATGTGATACAATATTACTCCATTATTTTCCGCTTAAACTCTGATACAGTTACCCCATAGTATGATTGCATGCTATGTTTTATTTTTGGTCTTATCTGAATTGTATTCTTTATTTGAATCATGATAAATAAAGTCTCATTTCCTTTTCATAAATCCAAGCATGATTCATTACAGTTTTCGACCTATGAGTTGGTCATATTTGGTTGAGTCTTGGATTCTGTTTACTTTTCAGTTGACCTATGAATGGGTCTTATCTTGATTAATTGCTTCTGTCCTATTAATGGAACATAAAATAGTTTATTTACCTCTGACCTATTGATTGGTCTTAGTTGTTGTGACCTATGAAGAGGTCCTGTTTATTTGAAGAGTCAGAATCCTATTTATCAATTGTTGGCTTCTGTTTGAATTTGATTGGCCTATAAATAGGCATTCTTTTGACTTGATTGAATCATTTGACTTCGTTGATACATTGAAAGACGTGGATTTCTTTCAGTTACAGAGGTTATGCTGCCCAAATTTCTGCGGCATATAACCTATTCTTGTTCTAAAGCCATTTCATTTGATTATCATAAATAGTACTTCCTTTTTGAGTAACACCCTAACCCTCATTTATTATTCCTTTTGGGACCGGGATATTACAGAGGACCCTCTGGATTTTTGATTATGCTACATTTTTCCTTCTATTTTTCCCGTAGTGTCCCCATCCTAATCCTCGGGACCGGGGCGTTACAGAAATTTATCGAAAATGTATTACCTTACCACCGTTTAACTAGAGTGCATCGTCGTCGCGAACGCCGTACCCCGAGTTACTAAGTGTTAATCATACATTTTCAGGAGAATGCACATGATCTGTAACATCCAAGCCTCACTCATGTGCTCGTAGTTTTATATCAAGAAAAACTATTCATCATCATATGTTAAACCATAGACATTTCTCTAAAGAAAGACCGATCATTGAGATATTAAACACGATCAAAGTAAAACGGAAATAAATATCTAAGATTAAACAAAATGTGATATGCATATGAAACAACCAAAAAAAAGAGACACAAACAAATACAGATGTTGGACAGAACAGACACAACACAGCGCCCAACATCGACTATGTAAAGATTACATAACACACAAACTAAGAGATTTCTATAAAAAAATAGAATCTCTAAAAAACAAGGGCCTTTATAAAGATATCTTCATTCAATTTTTCAGATAATATATATTCAATGTGAATGATACCTTTGTTCACCAAATCTCGGATAATGTGATGACATATGTCAATGTGTTTGGTACGAAAGTGTTGGACTAAGTTCTTTGAGATTTCTATTGTATTTGCATTCACACAGAACAAGGTCAACACTCTAATTAACATCTCATAGTCATTCACAACATAGCAAATATATCCAACTACATGAAAGTATTTGAAGTTTTTCTTTCTCGTTTCAAACTCTCATTCCTTAACTGGAAAGAGAAACCCTATTTCCAATGTGATATGCAGTGTGACAACTTCAGTACATAGCATAACATTTTCACTAACTTGTCGGACCGCAACATCTCTTATAATGTCAGATCTTTCCTTTCTTTACATAGACAACATCGCAATCATCATTCTCAAACTTTCTGTCATGGTTAGTTAAAATACAAAAAACACTAGCACAAAATTGAGAACTCATAACCAAGTAGAGTTTCTTAAAAGCTTTAAACACTTTAAAATTTTTATGCAGGAAATCAACCTTAGAAAATCAGGAAAAATCATCAATTACAATACGGAAAAAGCTTTTGTCATTCCTGCTTTTAGTGACCAATAGACTTATGACATCCATGAAAAAAAAAATCAATCATGTGCTCATAATTTAGATCGAATTTACATAAAGAAAATGCATGAGACAACATATAAAAATAATAGAATGTGTGAGAAGTAAAAAAAAAGAAAAAAAAGAAATGTTGGGTTCAGGATTTGTAACATTTATCTCAGCATCGATAAACCAAGCACTGCAGTACACATGCATTGAAGATTTCTGAAAGCTTGAAAATCTCTCAAAATCAAGAGCTTTGCTCAAAATGCAAACTGATTGTTTTTCTGTAGATACACATTTCAAATCAGATTTCCTCACCCATTTGAGATTCAAATTTTCATGTTTTCTATGGATGTTGGATCTAATATTAGGAAACATTTTAGTCTAACATTTTACCAGCAATATTATGCAATTTATAACAAAAGGGCTTAATGTGACCAGGATAAAAACAATAATGACACACAAAATTTCTCTTTCTAATCTTATGTTTATCAGATTTATGAGATTTTGCGTGACATGTACCACTAGTATTTCCTTTAACAAAAGAAGTACACTTAAAATCATCATTCAAATCATTAAGAAATATTGTGGTTGAAGATTTAACCTACCCAAGTCCGGATCTATTGATCTTATCAATGGATAATAACTCGGTGGGTATGGAAGATCCTCTATTCAACTCCTTCATCTCTTCATTTTTCATATTGAGTTACTCCACAACTTGGTTTTGTTTCATCTATTTGGAAAGAAGCTCATCATATAACACTTTTAATTCTTCTACAATCTTTTTAGCTCCTAAGTCGTCATGTTGTAGTGAATCTATCTCACATAAAATAGAAAAATTAAAAGAGTTTCTATTATACTTTTTAGAGCTTTCATACCTGTCAAATGTTGTTCTGAATGTTGAAACACAATTCAAGCCAACATCAACATCCTTCAAATTGATGTCAACACCAGTGTTGATTGGACAAGAATATTTACTGGGGATTACAGTTTCGAGCGGACTAAAAAACATGACACCTTCAGTTAATGGAGGTGGTGGAGGTCCAAATGTTGATGACGATGTTGGTCCTTGAATTGCAACTCTTTTTTGTCGTACACCTATAAATCCTTCAAAATGTTCTTGAAGAATATCTCATGCATGCTTGGTTGTAATACACTTTGAGATCATTTCGAAATAAGGAACGTCAACACAAACAAAAAATAGAATTAAGAGCTCTTGACTAGTGGAAGTTTGAAATGGTTTGTTCTTCAACACTCCACCAACTTTTATCCTTGTTAACGACTTCTCCAGATTCATTTGTCTCTTTTGGAATAGACCATTCCTTCAAAATTATCATCCATGCACATTCATCAATCGATTTGATGTACATACGCATTCGAGCCTTCCATAAGGCATAATTTGTTCCAAAAAACTAAGTGCTGGTGGACGACATTGAATAATAGGAACATCCATCATAGTAGATAATTAGCAACACAAAGGACCGAATACTTAGTATGTGAAGTATAGGATCTTATACCACTTATTAGAATCCATTGCCTTAAATATTGTGAAAAATAAAACCACATGAAAAGTTATATGCAATGTTGTAGTCAGTGTTATTCACTTTACCGATAACATTGTCACAAGAATTTATAGAACAGTTTCCATGAAAATAACTTTAAAACACAAGTAGAAAACAACTTATGAAAAACATCAATGTGCAGATAATAGAGTTGATGTTGAAGCTAGTGTAACCACTATGCCTTCAACACACAACAGAAATTTAAAGAAGAACATGCACGAAAATAATTTTAAATCACACACCTTCGGTATGTAATTACCTCATGGCAAAATTTCACTAAATTAAAGTGAATACAAAATACACATAGAGATCATCCTCGATTCACTCTCTCAAACTCTCTCTATGAAAATTACAAAGAAACTATTCTAGCTTCGCTCACTCGAATAATTCACAATACATAAACTACCTAACATCTAGATAGCTAATAACACATAGAGATAATTCTCGGTTCACTCCCCTGAATAATCTCTATGAAAATAATGAAAATTGCACTCGTTTTACTCACTCGGACAACCTTTGTAAAAATCACTACCTAGCACTTAGGTAGATAAACAACATCTACTTGAAGAACTCGCAACATTCAATCTAATCCACACCCTATAAACATAACAAGGATACAGACCTTTGTTGATCCAGACAATAAGGGAGATGTCCATGTGAATGTTGATGAGTTCCAGTAGACAATGGACTCAACCTTCGATCTCTCTAAATTTTTCGTAATAGCATGTATCAGGTTGGGTGACTTAAGCTCTAAATTTTCTCACGTGACTCGTGATATTTTCTCTATTTGAGTACATTCTTCTGGAGTGAAAACCACTATTTATAGATCCCTCTATATGCATCAGTTTTTTCATGTTTACTCTTCGGTTTGCAGCAGTTTCTATGATCCCTCAATGGTAGTGGATTAGTGATAACTGCCTCCAGCACGGCTTCCCACGTTCTCCACGTCTACATGCAACTACTTCAGCATCCCACTACTAAAATATGTTAGTTAGTGGATAAAGGAAAGAGAAAACATGGTTCCTAAAAAGTAGGAACAAACTTGGACTATTTCAAAGCCAAAATATACCACTATCTTAACTTTCTATATCCACTAATTTGAACTCGAAATTTCGTGGATATATTAAACTAAGATATAAAAATTAATTATATTAATTCAAAAGAATTAATCCTAAAAACTAGAAAATGATAAGATTAATATACTCAATGTTTTGGTCAATGTTGTCGGAATGTTGTTACACATCGTGTATAACATTGAGGACAATGTTGATAATATATGATGTAGCACCATTCCTAACAGTTTTCATTTGTTTCATAATGCTATGGATGAATATCAATTAAATTATGATGGAGAAAGAGTGATTGTATTATGTTCAAAATTCCAGATTTTATTATCTATCTACTGAGAAGGTTTATCAGTAGATCATGAATGTTTATATTATGTTATTGTATGTGAAATTTTGGAATTAAATATTAGGAAAGTTTGTTAATCACCAAAGTGGTCAAACTTGTATGTTTATTTGATTCCAAATTAATGTTAATTTATTCAATTACCCATGAAATAATGGATGCTAAATATTATAGTTGATGGTTTATGGGTAAATTGAAATTCATTACTATAAGTCATTTATGGATCACCCAAATGTTGATCATTTGTCTTTATAATTAATGAATATGATTGTGGGTAATAAATGTGCAATATTGGTTTATCTATATACCCAAAGATAGTAAACAATTCTAATTCGTGCATGTGTTATTACAAAAGAATGTTAAAATTTTATTAGCATCATTATGTTGTATGTTGTGTGTTGATGTATTACCCAAAAAAGATCATCAATATACTTTAATTGATATTTATATGTGTAGCATGTGTTTTATGTCTCAAAACACTTATGTGAAAACTTTGTTCATAGTACATGTTTCCAATTCTATGAATTCTCGTGTATCGTCAGTGTCAATCTTCAATGGGCTTAACTTCTCTGACTGGAATGAGCAAGTTCAATTCCATCTTGGTGTTTTGGATATTAATTTTGCTATTATGGAAGAGAAGCCTACCGTTATTATTGATACTGGCAGCAATGAACAGAAAGCCCGTTATAAAAATTGAGAAAGATCTAGCAGACTAAGTCTAATGTTCATGAGAATGACTGTCGCAAACAGTATTAAGACAGCTTTTCCCAAAATCAAAAGTGCTAAAGAATTTATGGGGTTAGTGGGAGAGCGTTCCCAAACACATGATAAATCTATTGATGGGACATTAATGAGTACGCTAACTACCATGAAGTTTGATTGTTCTCGTACTATGCATGAGCATATCATTGAGTTGACAAATATTATAGCAAGACTTAAGTCCTTGGGGATGGCTGTGAATGAGAACTTCCTTGTACAATTTATTCTTAACTCATTACCAACTGAGTATGGTCCGTTCCAAATAAGCTATAACACTATCAAAGATAAATGGAATGTGCACGAGTTACACAGTATGTTGGTTTAGGAGGAAATGAGATTTAAAATCAAGGAACTCACTCAGTTCATTATGTAAGTGGCACACCGTCGTTTAGCGTGCAGAATCACACCTGTGGGCAAAACCCGACAGATGCTTTAATTTGCCCTTAGAGGCTAGTATAGCGCCTGAAGGCTGATATCATCCCACGGAGAGTGATTAACCTTTCTATCTTTTTGGTAATCTTTCTGGATTTGTATGGATTACTGTCACTAATCCGTCCCTGCACACTTCAAACTAAACTAACAATTAAATAACAAAACGATAATAAATATAAAATAAATGTTCAAGTCAAATATAAATTTAGTTTTGGTAGATGCATGCAATCTCGGGCATAAACACATAGATATCTCGATAAGACCATTTGGTTATAAGGAGCAGGTACGGTCGTCTTACACCCCCCCAATTCCTTATTACTGTGTACGCTAAGAACAATATGGTCGGCAACTCTTAGTCCTTAACTATTCAAGACCCAATGAAGAGAGTCATGCAGAGGGTTTGCAAGTATAGCAGCATTGAAATGGAGGAACCCAACGCTGGTATATGGGACCCCTTTGGCATTGTGCCCATATCCACCTATACTTTAATCTCCGGGCTTCGTCGACTCTAGGCTTCATCGCCCGATTTATCACTTAGTGGCTCATCAGGGTTCGGTCGTCCTTACTTCCACCCTGACATACATCAACAAAGGTTTAACTAAGAGTGATCAGCCACATAGCCTCTCCATTGCAGTGTCATCATTCTTCCCAAGTTGAAGTTGGGAATCAATTCGAGATAAATTAAGCCCGATTAGCCTCATGTATATGCATCACCTTTATCCTTCATCACATTCAACTTGAACATTGGGTACTTAGCCAGATAACATACTAATAAATAAAGCAAAAATAACTCATGATAAAAGGAAAACAAACTATATTAAAATCTAGAACCAACTCCAGATTTGGGCAAAATAAGTACATGCATCAGTCGAGGGCAAATCGCCCTCAACTGTGCAAAATTTCCAGAACACTTAAATACAGAAAATAAACTATAATTTGTGAATCTAAAGGGTGTGTTTCTGGTTGTTCTTGTTGTTCCACGAAAATGAAAGCTAGCTAGTATTTATAGTTGTTTGAAAAGCCACAATTCGGCCCAGTCCAGCCCATGTAGAGGCATGAAGTTAGTTGGAGAGATCCACTTCAACCATGTGTCCCTAAATTTTAGAGATGAGCTGCTCCATCTCTTCTCTCTCCTTTATCTCTTCTTTTCTCTTTCCTCCACTTCTTCTCTCTCCTCTAGCTGACTTTCCCAAGTTTTGGAACTGCTGTGCACGTGGGCTCACGTCAGTTGAAAAGAATTAGCTGCTGAACTTCCGTGCAAAATCCACAACAGACTATCAAAGCTTCAGCAGTTGATCCTCTTTATGCCCTTAATCAAGTTAACACTTCATTATGCCCATAATGAGTCCAAATGTGCTTCTTCTCTCCCATGTTACACTTTGTCCCAAACTAGACTCTAAACACAACTAAAAGTACTAAAAAATGACTAAAAAGACAAACTAAAAGATGTAAAATTGAGTCTGTATCAGTAAGCCATCAAGGAAATCTAGGAGCTGAAAATAAATTTATGAGGAAATATGATAAAGGCAAGGAGCCATTGAAGACTAACGAAGCTTCTATGCGAATCCAAAAGAAATCACAAAATAATAATTGTAGTTTCTATGGAAAATCTGGACATTTCCAGAAGGATTATCAGAAACGTAAGTTTTGGTTCGAAAAGAAAGATAAGTTTAATGTTTATGTATGTTTCGTATCAAACTTAATTGATGTTCCTCATAATTCATGTGGATTGATTCTGGATGTACGACTCATTTTTCTAACAGGATGCATGGATTCTTTACAATCTAAACCATAAGCCCAAATAAGAAGTTCGTCTTCATGGTGAATAGAATGAAACCTCCAATCGAAGAAATCGAGACTTATCGTTTAATTCTTAACACTGGACATCATTTAGATTTATTGGAAACTCTTTATGTTCCTAGTTTATCTAGGAACTTAGTTTCATTATCTAAACTTGATGTTACTGGATTTTCTTTCTATTTTGATAATGGATATTTCAGTTTATTTAAACATAATAATCTCATTGGTACTGGTATTCTTTATGATGTTTTATATAAATTGAATTTAGATGGTTTGTATTCTAAAAGTCTTTTGACTCTGCATCATAATATCGGCACTAAACGTAATTTAGTGAATGAACATTCTGCTCTCTTATGGCATCAATGTTTGGGTCATATTTCTAGAGAAAGAATGGAAGAACTCATAAAGAATGAAATCTTTCCAGATTTAAATTTTACGGATCTAAATATTTATGTGGATTGTATTAAAGAAAAAAAATAAAACACATAAAGAAACGAGCTACAAGAAGCACTTAGCTTCTTGAAATTGTGCATACCAATAGATGTTAATTATTTCGGAAAGGAAAAATATTTTATCACCTTTAGTGATGACTATTCACGTTATGGTTATATCTATATGTTTCATGAGAAATCTCAAGCAGTGGATGCCTTGAAAATCTACTAGAATTAAGTAGAAAAGCAATTGGACAGAAAGGTGAAAGTTGTAAGATCTGATAGAGGTGATGAGTATTACGGAAGATATGATGAGACTGGGCAACACCCAGGTCCATTTGCAATACTTCTTCAGAAACATGGTATTTGTGCTCAATACACAATGACAGGTACACCACAATAAAATGGTGTATCGGAAAGGCATAATAGAACATTAATGAATATGGTTAGGAGCATGTTAATCAATTCATCGCTACCCTTATTTTTTTGGATGTATGTCTTGAAAACTGCCATGTATCTATTAAATAGGGTTTCTGGTAAAGCAGTTCCAAAGACTCTTTTTAAACCACTGCATGATCATTTGGATGTTCATTAATCTCATGTTTATGCAAATCATAATTTTATGTTCATGCATGTTTATACACGTCAAGCACAAAACCATGCAAAACGAATCTAATAAAGTGGAAAACATAGATTCGAATTTCTTACAATTGTCAGACGGTCTGAGGACAAGATTACAGAACTAATCTTGTTGTTGAATGAAGATGAAACAGGCGCCCCTTTTCTCTGCTGGATCGACTACCACAGTATTCTACTCCGAGATCTTCTGTTGTATTCCCGTACTGAGTATCAAATATAGAGTGGGTTGTATACTACTGATAGGGTTGTGAAATTTGTAGATATCTTGAGAGACAAAAGAGGAGCTGAATTATATCACTAAATTTTCGTCCTCCATCCCCTTATTATATAGGGAGGTGGGCGAAAATACAGTTCCCAACCCTACTGGGTTTGGGCCTCCTTTTCAAGTTCAATATCCAGTCCACTAACAGTCATATTGGGCTACAATAGGGATCTAGAAGAATATTAAATTGGCCCACTAATTTATTTAATATCCAATATCTAATAAACTTAGGATATAATTAAATAGATTAAGTTTTACTTGTATTCCACTAAAGAAGTAAAACTGACCTACCAATTTAATACATATTTGCGAATATGTTGTCTCATTTAGTTCATCCATTATCCGTGTTTAAGATATAATGTTCATTAATTAATTATGTCAGCCTCTGACAGCTATAATTAATTAACATCTAAAACCTTGAGTAGTACCACACAAGCTTTACTCATGTACGGAATAAATTCCACCTGCAGGGTTTCAACATGAACTTGTGTTTTCTCAAGAGAACATCATCAACCTGGCGCACCAGGACACGGTGCTCATGCATATTGCACGACACATCATGTATACACTATTATTACCCAAGATATCGAGTTTATTGATTCACGAAAGAATCTCACCCATTGATAAGTCAAAGCAATAAGTAATGTACACATATGCTCGCCAACAAACATGAGTTCAGAACCCGAACTCTGTGGATCTTTATTCTCTCACTATCCGGGTCAGAGTAGAGAATAGTATCCTATCGTGATCCTTCTCAATACACTAACAAGTGTACTAGAATAATCAGTCAGTCAAGACAAACTAACTTATCAGATTATTCTACGGTTTACCGATGGTGTGTTCAGAACCATCTAAGTCGTGAGCTCTTTAATACAATACAAGGTTCTAATGATATGATCTTACCGTGTGTCTCCCCACACCATATCATCTACAATATAAGTATATGGAACATTGCATAACACAATTATATAAAATAATCTAAATACAAACAGTGACTGCAATAACTTTCAATTCATATCATCATATCATCAGAAAAGTATACAAAGACATGTCTTTCCAGTATACAAAACTAACACCGTGCACCATCAATGATCACCTCCCTACTCAACAATGCGTGTATAACATTGTTACAACTGTTTCCACTGAAAAAATCTGTCAAATGCCCAAAATACCAATCTCTCCTAAAATGTTCGATTAATTCAGGCTCACTATTGATCACGTGCAATACTTCTTTAATTATACTCATATTTTCCTTCCAATATAAATTGATCCCGCAAGTGATGTCCTGTAAAGCCTCTCTTCTCCACACTCATTCACGCTATTTTTTAAATAATAAACAGAAAATTATCAATAAAACATAAATATAATTAAATTAAAACTAATCAATCATGCTTAAGATACGTACATGCTGAAAAATCATCAAAGATTAATTATAACATAAAAAATCGAAAGCAGGACAAAATAAAAAAAATATATTTTCATGAGCATAATTTTCGTGTGTAAATATACTCACGAAAGTGTCTTCTCGTGATAATATTTGGTCTCGAGATTCATTTCGTGATTATATATACTCACGATATCTACTCTCGTGATAATAAGCAAGCATGACAAAATAAAAAAAATATATTTTCATGAGCATAATTTTCGTGTGTAAATATACTCACGAAAGTGTCTTCTCGTGATAATATTTGGTCTCGAGATTCATTTCGTGATTATATATACTCACGATATCTACTCTCGTGATAATAAGCAAGCATGACAAATTAAAAAAAATTATTTTTTGAGCACAATTTTCGTGAGTATATATATACTCACGAAATATGTTATCGTGACAAAATATTATTACGAGATCCATTCTCGTGAGTATATATACTCACGAAATTTGTTATCATGATAAAATATTATCACGAGATCCCTGCTACGCTCATGCTATCGGCGGAAAATAAAATACACAATCCAGATGATAAATTCACAATCATAACGGCAAATTTCATATACTAAAGCATATTCTAGAGTTGATTAACAAAATTACACAACACAAGTGTCATTAATCAAGTCATACATATGGATCATGCTAATATAATCAAAACAGCATAAATTCAATTTCAGATTCTAACCCGTTGATAATCTTCAACTAATGCGTCGAGGTGATCCATGGGTTTGCTTGAATTTTGACCAGGAGGTTACCCAATCTATTTTGTTGATATTGGGGAGATTTTCGTGAGAAAAAAACGAGAGGAGAATTCGCTATTTTGAACACGGTTGGATCTGTTTTTGGCTGTTATTTTCGTGAGAAAATGTCAAAGGGGATCTGCTTTTTTGGCTTCTATTTTGTTGTTATTATGTTTTAGTTTAAAGATTGAATTTGAAATAAAGGGGTCAAAAGAATTATTTGACTGGGCCCACCATTTAGTGAGGATATTTAAGAGATTGTGAAAAAGTTTGAATAAAAAAGCATGAGTTATCAAAGTTGACTAAAAAAACATTTGCTATTTGCATTTTGAATAGGTGTATCCATTTACACTAAATTATAACCTTTTGACTGAGTTTTGTGTATGACCGATTTACAGATTAAAATTCATAAGACTGACCAAGATCCGGATTCAAATACCAACAAAATTACAAATATACCACTAAATATAAATTTGGATTCGGATCTTTACCCGTCTAAAGTATATTGATCTGTAAGACAGGCTCGAACATTTTTTTACTGGAGAATTTGAAGCTACATTGAACACTGAGGCTGTAAGGCATGACAGATCAACCAAAAACTCAACAAAAAAAGGAACAAAATCTTTGTAAGAACTCAACATTTCTATGATTTCATGCACCAGTTTTTACAGAATTTCCAGAAGCACAAATATTAAACCAGAAAGTTGCTTAACCAGGAGAGAACTCAAAACCCAATCCTAACTTTTTTCTATACCTCTTACCACCATATCCACGCATAAATTTTACAAAGTGTATGAGAAAGATTTACCCAGTTCGTATTCTATCCAGCCTGTCTACACTCTTCCGAGCTCTTTCCAGTTGATGATCGATGTTTTTCCAGGATTTCTCGATGCAATCAACGCTTCTTCTTGATCTTTCCACTTGATCAAATGACATCCTTAATTTATCTAGCTTGTCAACATTTTGTGACTGATGCTTTGATCTTTCGGGCTTGTCTGTGCTGCGCCTGGGCTTCTCTCTTCTGTCGGTGCTCTTCCTTGGAGCATCAAACATATCTGTACTCTTCCTAGATGGCTCAAACTGATCTGTGCTTTTCCTTGTACTGATTCTGTGGGAAGGTGATCGCTCTACAGTAGCAACGAACTTCTTGAGATGTCTGATGTATTCGGGGTATAGCTCTAGATTGCAGTGATTCCCTCCTTTAATCCACAAGGGTTCGTATTTTTCCTTACAGAGTTCCCAGAGCTGTTTACCGTGTGAGAAATCAACCACTTCATCTGCAGTTCCCTGAGAACAATTGGAATACAGCCATGAGAAGTTAATACAGATCAAGCTAGCACAGAACAGAACTTGAGCAAATCTAGATCATAAAGGAAAACATGCACAACAAGAATTACTTTGCACGTAAGGATTGCATGTGAGTATTTTTCAGATTGCCCACAGCGATAGTACCAACTGCCCATTCAGGAAGGAACCGGACCTAAAAACTAGACTCTCGTACAATAGCTCCACTAACAACTACTTTACCATTGATCTCATTTTAGGAAAAGGCCCAACCCGAGCTTCTAGATGAGTTCTATACCAACTTGTAAACCATTCTAACTTGGTTGCCAAAATCAATACAGAATTATGGATATCACAAGAACAATTTAAAGATTTAACAGATTAAAAGCCTTATATTGAATTTCACCAAAATATGCAAAGCTACATCCAGCATTCAGTTTTCTGATCTCTAAACTTACTGAAAATTCTATTCTTGTTTTTTTGTTTGGGAGGTGGGGGATTTCTTGTCATCGTTGCAAAACAGTAAAACGGGAGTTTCTAAAGCTTTGAATCGAAAAATCTATTCTATAATACTTACATGAATAATAAGGACAGGACAATTAACCTGTGGGATTTTATCGATGTTCTGCAGCAAGAAAAAGGAAACAAAACATTAACTATACAACTAAAATCAAGAGCATCTTAATTTTTCACTCTAGGAGAGGCTGATGGACTCTACCTTGTAGATGTCAAACCAGTATGTTCGTTTTACGGCATACATGACTCTTACACCAGACAATATAGGACTGTGTAAAACAACTGCTCGTAAACGAGGTAAACGGGATGCGAGATCCAAAGTTGGGCCACTTCCTACAGATTGACCGTATAAGATAACATCTTCCTGCTTGGTACCATAGTTCTCCTCAAGACACTTGAATGCAGCTTCAATATCCGCATACGTGTTATGCTCACTGGGCTATAGACAATACAACATCAAGGATTTTTTTAATGGAGACATTTACATCAAACCGCAGTTTATGTTCCAATAAAAAAACACATCCCAAAACATCGGATTTAACACGCACCTTCCCAGATGACTGCCCATACCCAGAGTAGTCATACCTGATCATAAAATTAACCATTTTTCAGTTTGTTATATATATTAAATCTGAACAATGAAGGAGAATAAAGAAACTCATTGAGAAAAGGAAAAGTTTGCCCCCCAACCGACGAATTCATGATAATCAGCTACCGTCTATGTCTATCAGTATATATAATCCAAAGCAAAATTTATGACTGGATGTAGCACTAGCAAAACAAAATTCCAGTATGCTAAAAATCCTATCTTCAGAAACTTTCTAGCTTTCGAAATTTCCGAATTACCACGATCATGAGACTAAAGCAAGAAACTTAGAATCCCAAAAAAACGATCAAGAATAGAAACAGAATGCACGACAATTACTGGCTGCCTATCAAAATTTATTTGCTCACGAAAACAAAATAACAAATTTCATTCAAAAAGCCTAATAATAGACAAAAAAAAACTGCAGAGAAGTGAGGCATTCAGCATTACAACAACAAACATAAACGCCTGAAATCAAAATTGAATTACCCGAGGAGATTTACGCGCAAATGAATACTGAGCTCGATGAAAAGCTCATACATCTGGCCCAGATCGGCGGCGTTGCCATGCGAGTAGAGAAGAGTGGAAGTCGCCATGGGGTGGCGGACGTACACCGCCACAATCTCCGTCCCCCGCCGCGTCGGAAGCCGCATAACCTCCACATTCTCGCGGTGGGGGAACGGGCTCAGCAGCAGCAGGCCCGTCACGTCGTCGTGCACCAGCTTATACGAAGGCGGATTGGGCGGAAAGAATGCGAACTTCGCCGCCATCGACGACGTCACGCCACCCATCACCACCTTTCAACACAAATTCAGGGGAAGAAAACTTAACCAAGTCTGCGCATTTCATCAAATACCCAATTACTAAAACGACCCAAAAATTCAACCTAAATAAAAATGAAGGAAAAAATCTGCATACCGTTGCAACAGAAGTGCGAGCTGCAAAAAAAGCTAAAGCAAATGAGTGAGAGTGTGGAAAAGAAGGAAAGTAAAGTGGCGAGGCGCAAAAAGGGTGTAGTAGAGAGAGAGGAAAAAAAAAAGAGTAGAGATTTGTAGAATAGTAAGTATTGAGTTAGTAGAGTGTTGTTGATGGCGCATGGGAGGTGTTTGCATTATTGCCCGAGTGAAAATAATCGAAAGGGACATGAGTAGGCCGAATTTCTGTCAGCTTCCGCTGTGGAAGATGGTGGCGAGTGCGCCCACATGCCATGTTTGCTTTCCTAATCCTATTCCTACCTAATAATATTACTGTCTCTCTTTGCCTTAATTGCAATCATTAATCAATATTCAAAGTTCAAATTATTCAAAGTTCATGAGAAAATGATATCAATTAAAATTTACTAATTAATATATTAAAAATAATTTATTTTAAAAAAAAATGAATTTCGGCCGCCTAGACGGAACTTGGCTGGGTAATCGCCAAACAATTCCGCCTAGGCGGCTAATCCGCATAAGCATAAGAGGACCAAATACATGATTTTCGTCTCGGAGGTGGCGCTGAGCACCTAGGCACCACCTAGACCGCATTCTGCAACACTGGTTAAAACTACGTCACTTCTTGATTGCCAGATTTTGACTCTCATACTAGAATATAATTAGGTGAAATTCAAAACAATTTAAAAGATTAGGTTAGAAAGTGTAATTAATTCATTGTCGTCTCCTAACACTAAGAGATGGGTAAATTCTAACTTGAGGTGTCTCTAATACGTCTCACATACTGCAGCCGACACGTGTTCATGTCCCGTTAATTTTGGTTATTTATTCCTTATTTTTTATTTCGTCCAATAACAAAAGTTTCGGTCAAAATATTATGTCGGTCGAAAAAATATATCGTGACACTTCAACTACCTATTGCGAGACTTGATTATCTATTTTGATAGTGCGATATAGTAAATTTATTTATCGATCTACCGATAAAAATTGAAAATAGCAAAAATTAATTGGATATAGTAAGGGGATGCTTACGGTATAATTTACCAAGTGAGATGTAACTTGGTATCAAAATTCGAGAAGTTAATAGATGTATAGATAAATCAAATTGTGTTGAATATATTAATCTATATAATCATCAACCTTTTTTTCTTTCTTGTTTTCTTTTTTAAAGAAATCTAATCATCAACCTTATCAAATGAAGAGATGTTTTAAATTGTGTTATGCGCAGATTGTGAAAAAAGTTGATTATGAAAATTAAGTTAAATACTGAATATGATATATAGGAAAGTGGGCGTATGGAAAACAGGAATTGTGGTTCTATATAGGTTACAAATTTAATATGCTAATTGCTAACAAGATACATTTGGACATTCAATTATTGAATATAACCTACAAATAAACTATTGAATATTAATTGTACATAGCTTACAAAATCCCTGATAAATTTGACAAACATCCAACCATGACACGTTTCTCTTCTACACACGGATCTCCACCCAATGGAATATATTAAATATAAAATTAAATACAATAGTAACTTACATTCCATATCTCATATTGTACGTAAATTCAAAGTTAGTGTTATAATTTATATTTATATTTAATATTATAATTTATCCACACGCACCATAGGAGCATCTATACAAGAAAACATCAATTATTGAATATAACCTACAAAAAAAATAATTGAATATACTTATGTACCTAATATATAGCTTACAAAATCCTGATAAATTTGACAAATATCCAACCTCATACATTTCTCTTCTACACATGAATCTCCACCCGTATGGAACGTATTAAATCTAGAATTAAATCCAATTACAACTTCCATTGCATATCTCAAATATTGACATTGACGGCTGTCATCACCTTCAAATGCCTCCACACCCTTTCCCATTCACACCTTCACATAAAATTTTCAGCATTTCACTTCAATATTTGGGATACTGACAAATTACATTACTTCTACAAGTGTTAATTTGTCAAATATTAGGTATTAAAATATAACTTTTGAAACTTAAGAGCAAAAGTCAAAAAAACATCTGATATTACAATTTATCCACACGCGCCCTAAGAGCATGTACACAAGAAAAGGTTATGAAAAAAGAAATGCAACAAAGATTCAAATTGGGAGGCGCAAAAGGTGAATTGTGCTTCTTTTTTTTTTTTTCTTCTTTCAAGTCCACAACGTTTAAATCATTAGTTGGGAAAAGGTGAGTGGGGGTGGAGAGGCATGAAATGAAAGTTCAACAAATACAAAACAATCAAAGTAAAACAAAGCATGTGCAATCGCCTCCAGTTTCCACCGGTCTACACACACACACATATAATATATGATGATATAATGATGGCTCGTGCTAGCTCAAATTAGTGGTCAAGAATGTTTTTGGGACATAGGCTAGCATTGATGATGGGCAGTACATCGAGCAGACGAGATCCTCTATTGCAAATTTTATCGCACTTGTTAGCTAAATTTATTAGAAAATAATATAAGACGAGAACTGCAAATATATATGACTCAGTGGTGTTAGGGCAGCAGCATTACACAAGAAGAAAAGACTCAAAGTATATAAGGATGCAAACATTGCAAAGGCCATTTTTTTATCCTAAGACTACATGATTGTTCCAGGAAACACAGGCCAGACAGCTTATATCTGCATTCCAAAAGGTAAAGACATTGGAAGACAAAAGTTGAGCCAAAGTAATGGATTTATGAGATTTTGAGTTGCAATAACAGACTATAAAGATGAGGGAGATCTATCCCCTACTGTTATTAAGCATAACTATACGGTGGGGAGTGCAACAACATATCTACATGATATGGAATGTTTAAGACGCGGTATAGTAGAGAGTTTCGAAACATAGATTTCCAGCAACTACCCTCTTACACATACAATTCTAACAGAAGACACGTGCTTATGGTGCTACAGGAGTAAATAACTTCAAAATCTCTATTGCAAGCACATCAAAGGTCAATTACACAAGTAGAGGGGACAAAATGCACATCTGGAAGGGGGCACATTGATGTATAATAAGAATAAAACACTGCAGCCATGAGCAAAACTTGAATTCGAGCTAGGACGACCATATCAAATATTTCACGTAAACTAGATCGAGGCAACTGAAATCCCTAGAAGTGCAAACCATCACATATGCTAGAGTAACAAGCAGGAAATTTAAAGATATTGGACCACTTTGACCAAGTTGTATTAGTAGTTAGCATGTTGTGGTGCTGCTTATAGTGAGACCAACTCCCATTACCTATTTGCATATAGTGAGAAACTATATTGTCTAGGACCAGTTGTTTAGACATCTGGATTTCAAGAATCTAATGCCACAGTGATCATTTAGTAACCGAAATGATTTTGTAGGTATTTCTTAGATTTGAACAATCATTCTATCCTTTTAACCTAGATAAATTCATCTTTCATCTCAATCACATAATATTTTAGACCTTGTTTACTTTGATGGATAAAGGTGGATTCATAAGTTATCCCTAAGTTTAAATAAAAGTCGTGATTGAATATTATTTAGTTCATATATATGGCAATTTCATCTTCGATAACTTATCAATCCACCCTTATCCATCAAAGTAAACAAGGTCTAAAATATTATGTGATTGAGATGAAAGATGAATTTATCTAGGTTAAAAGGATAGAATGATTGTTCAAATCTAAGAAATACCTACAAAATCATTTCGGTTACAAGAACCATCCTCATTAATTGACCGGTTTTTCAGATTTCAATATCCTAAAGCTTTCAGGTTAGTGATTGGAATCACACAGATGGGATAAAAGAAACTGGAAACAAATTGTACTAGAGGAAAGAAAATCTATGGATTAAAATCATGAATCCAAAGACAACCAGGGAATTCTATCGAACCAAAGGTTTGCCAAGCTTGTAGCTGAACAATTCACTTTATTTCTGAGTGATTCCCTATCACAATTACCTACTCTATTTAAATTCAAACAATCACACAATCATGCCATAAATAAGCTATTAAAAAGGAATGTAATCACAACTATTAGCAGTCAATTAAATGAAATCAAGCAGTTTTCCATCTTCTTTTCATTGTCTGTAGTAAGCCTTTAAGGAGGGAGATTTATTGCTATAGCCCCTCTTACCAAAAGGCTGTAGAGCATCTTCTCCGCCAGCAACAAATGATATTACTGTATCCCAGAGGCTTGTTAGCAGTAGTACAGATACTATTCACGACTCAATGACTCCATCTCATGGCAATGACTAATATATCATGTAAGCCAAGAAGCACAACTAAACAAATGTAACAGCTAATTAGACAAACATATATGCTTGCAAGGCATATGGTAACCCAACAAAAGTGGACTAAAAATCCTGAAACAATCTCCAATTGCCCTAGTGTCCACAACTATGCGATTCATCAAATCACAAATCTCGAACAGCCTCGTAAGATTCCACCCAAACAGTTATACTGTACACCACACAATCAATATTACTCCTCAGTTACTTCTAAGGAACTTTAATATGTGAACTAACCACTTTTCAACTGATAATACATTAATACCTATACAAAACACAGGAAAGGTGGTTCCCGGTTCATCCACGGACTAGCTAGTAAAATGTTTGATGTGACGTTCTTGCTAACAATGAGTCAGGTGCCGATTAATTTATCCCATATTTCCTAAATCATTTGCAATGTGTTGAAAAAGGTACTGAAGAAACAATTCCCCTGATCAGATTAGAGCATATTCTATTTTTCTATTCATACCCACCAATTCTGACTCCTTAGATTCTCTACAAGAATTTCTAATAATATTTTCTGTTTAATTGCAGTAGGAAACTGCTTCACACATCAAATGCCTTCATCTAATTACATGTCATAATCACCCGAACCTGTTGATCACTCTAAAAAGCTTGCACGGATCTCCATTCAGTCAGCAGAAAACAATACACATACACAAAACATCGAGCCCGACATGAGTCAGCTCATCAATTCCACAAAACATAAAGAAACGTAACAAATCCACCTAAATTCTAGCTGAAATGTAAATGCACCCATCCAACCCATAGTTAACAAATCGTGATTCATCACTAATCAATTAAAAAAAGGAACTCAAAATTCGCATTGTCCCACACAACCTGGTGGGCATCCATTTCCTAAGGAAATATCAATATATCCCACCATAAAATGTAATAATTATTGATGACCTTCGTTAACATGGAATGTTGGATTACTGCGACAAAATAATCTGAAATCTGGGTACATTCTGGAAAGGTCAGAAGCCAAAAAGAAACAAGCACATTATCTCACCGAAACAACGAAATAATTGAAACTACGTCTTCCTCCTCAGCTGCTTCCTCAGCTTCTTCAATTTGTGCTTATTCATCTTCTTCTTTCTCTTCTTTTTCACACTATCAGCTCGTATCACATTATCCTCATCCGCTTCGCCATCAGATTCGGGTCGAATCAAAGGGGATGGAGCAATCGGGTTGAGAAGAAACTCGAATGAAAAGCTCGGGTAAAATTGATTGGAGAAGGAATTTTTAGGGTTGAAATGATCCGTTTCAGGTCGATCTGGGGTCGGATCATTTCGTTTGGGGATTTGGGTCAGTACAAAAGGGGGTGATGGAGAGAGGGGTTTGTGGAAGCGGGTCAAGAACGTGGAAGCGGGTCGGGTTTGGTTCCTGAGGAGCTTCTGCAGAGCTGAAGACGCCATTTCAGATCAGGGAATTTTGCTAACTCAATTCATTTGCAAGATTTGGGGTTGGAATTTCTTTTGATTGATTAGGGTTTTTGGAGGGGTTTGAAACTGGAAAGACAAAGGGATGCGACGAGAGGCGACAGTGGTGTACTGCAACGCGATTTTTAGTTTAGAAACGCGATTTTTTTATGTTGAAAAAAAAAAAAAAAAAATACGTAATAAACAAAAGAAAAGGAAATGCCCCCATGCAGGATCGAACTACAGACCTTCAGTTTACAAGACTGACGCTCTACCACTGAGCTATAGGGGCCTCACGGTTCATCGGATTAAATAAACTTTATAAATAAGTTTTACAATTATATTCTTTAATTACATTCCCAAAATACCCTTAACTAAAGTAGAATTCTTCAATCCATTTTATTTTGTTATTCTTTTTTTTTATGCTTCGTCGGGCATCAAATTATAATTAAAATATTTATTTATATTTCAAAAATGTAGTAATTTCAAGTATTCAAGTATTACGTAGTACTAAAAAAAAAAAGAAAAAAAAATATTCAAGTATTACGTAAACCTGAAAACATATTTTATTGCAATACCAAATCCTGTTTGATAAATATTATTCAGTTACATATCTCGTTCGATATCAACTGTTAAAAAAATAATTTAAGCTTTCAAAAGATATAATTTTTGAAAAATAAAGGAGTAAACAGCGAAACCCCAATACAAAAATTAGAACTTATCATTTTTGGTTTACCAAAAACCATTAAGATCAAGAAAGTATATAAACACAATTCAAAATGAGGTACCAAAGACTCAATTCACAACAAAAGGGAAGTAACAATGCCCATAAATAAAAATAAAAAAAGAAAGAAAATAAACGAAAGAAACATGCTTTATTCCAATTTTTCATTTACCAAACTATTATATTCTCGTGCCCAGAGAGCATGTACTAATCAAATGTAACATAGGATCAAGCATCATTTTTGCAAATGCACATTTCAAATTGCATTTTAGCCCTAATCTAGTCGATACACTACCAAATCGGAAAAACTCATCAATGCAAAAACAGCAAAAAAGCACCATCATATAGGGAATTATTCCACTACAAGAAAATCGTGAAATCACTCAATTCACTAGAAAGCCTAATCCCACAATATTTTTTCTTATGTCCTTCAGTTTTTCTATCTTCCGCCTCCAGGTCCAACTCTAGTTCGAAGATTGTCGATAACCGCGGTAACATCCATTAGTCGCGGATCATCCTCAGGTATCTCTCTTTCCTGAAACACGAGCAGAACCAAAAGCTGATAAATATCCGAGCATCATTCAAGGATCATAAAGGTAGTCAGTAACAAATGGCGTCTACGGAGTTTCAGTAATGTGAACTAGATAATCATGTCCCTTGTTACAGGGTAAAAAACAAAAGATACAAAAATAAGAACTCACTTTCAAACCCTTGTAATATGCTTCAACAGTAGGGAACAGCGGGGTCATTTTACGAGCTTTCATCATATCCCACAATAAGTTGGCAACAGTGTACCCGCCAGTCTAATAGAGAAACAACAAAAGAAATTGTTAGTCTGAACAGAAAGAAGGAAGGGACGAAGAACAAGAACATATCAGTTGAAATTTTCTCACAAAATTGTTTGATTTTGTCCATTTATTTGCTTACCTTTTCACCAGAGGCAGCAAATAGGAGATCATTTGCCATTTTAAAACCCAAAAACATGCCCCTATTATTCAAATCAACCTGGATGATGAATGAAAAATAGGTTAGGAAAATTTATCCAACATTGACAAACGACGTCAACTTAAAGTGGGTATTCGAGTGGTAAAACCAGCCAGCACTTTATCTACAGATTACATAATGCAAATGCATATAAATGACTTTTTAGTAGCACAGAAAACTATAGCATACAAGAACATCTTGAGCAACTTGCATGCCCCTTGGCGTATACCCTAGCATCGCTCCTTCTGCAAGTGTCTGCATGGCAAGAAAGTTGAATCATTAATCAATTAAATGGGCTTAAGCAAGAACAAGGTTTATCAGTATACCAGTAAAGAGAATATGAAATTAGACAAGATCATAACCTAAGTTTGGCAATAACAAATTACTAAAAAATCCTTTAAAGGTGAAGCACACAAATAATCAGAACTCTTCACAATGTGTCAAAATTTATTGCAAGGCACGATTTTGGTTTTGAGCTCAAGCAACTTATCGGACATTAGCAGTACTGATAATTCAGCTGGCAAAACAAAACCTGACAAGGTGTGTGACGTTAATGAATCAAACTGTTTTACCTTAATAGAAACGCAGCAAAAAGTTAGACAAATCATTAAACTATATAGTTCGCATATATAACAAAAATTTGACTACGCTTTCTATTTATCATGGCTGACACAGAAGGGTTAAATTTACTTTAACCAATGTACTACGAGATAAATATACTATCTGGTGGAAGAAAGCATGCCTGCTTAACAACTCACCGCAAAAAGTTCTACAATAGGGGGTCTGTTTGAACTCATGTACTCTTCAAAAATTCTCAGCCCACGGTCCAAGTCTCCAGCACCAAGAAAGCACCTGCATTTGGGAGTTAAGCATAGGATGGGTCCACAATGGCTAAACAGATAACAAGCAAGAGCACTTTTTGCCACATCATCTAGAATTAGAAGAAAAGTATCTGTATTACACTAGGGGTTTGTTTGCTAGCCTACATAGTATTAGGTATTATTAGTATGTGGCAATACAGATCTATTAATTACTATCATTAATGTTCGGTACTCTTGTGGTGCTCATATTAGGATTATTAAGTAATTTGCTTACATTTGATTGATCAATTGATTAAATCTTAATAATTGATACGTAGCCCATACACTAAATTCATTAACCCAAGATGCCCGAACTTATATTTAAAAGTGAGGACTAAAATTGCCTAACAAATTAATAACAGCCAACCTTTTCCCTTTAATAGCATATCATGCTCTCCCCCCTTGATCCATTATCCAAAAGTTGGTTTAGTTATGAGGTTGGCCTTGTGTAATAAAGGGCCCAACATATCCCTACCAAACACACTAATGTATGGCTTTGAAATATAATCAACATTATCAACCTCAACCAAATGGGCTCTAGATAAAAAAATTCTAGGTGAAAAATAAAAAGATACAGTAAAACCTCTTGTCCTCACCTTTTCTTCTCCAAAGATACAAAAAATCATTACAAAACCTTCCACGTATGTCAAAGAAATGAGATTAATTATAAGACTTACAAGCAAAGATAGGCGAATTTATAATTATAATCATACAGACTGTTATGTTTCAATTTGAACAGGGAAAAAAAAAACTTAGAAGTTCCATCTCCAGAAGGAGCTATGTAAATTTAATTCAAGTGTTCCAGATTCAAACAATTTTTGGTCACTCTTTGGGAAGATCCAGTAGTTCGCTTCAGATTCAGTTCCTAAAATTGGAGTTTACCTTAAATGTCTATTTATATTATCCTAGTAGTTCTAATTTTTGCAAGTTAATTGAACTTTGAGATGCAAAATTCATTAGAGAGGTGGCCAAATTTGATAGTTCATTCTGTATACATAAATGATGTCATAAGCAAGCGGTCGAACACTATCTGTAAAGCCCCGGAAATTTTAAAACGTTTTACTACATTTTTCAAGATATTATATTTCATCAAGTTTATCAAATCCTATAAGTCGCACCGAGCCAACTAGTACTAAATAAATTTCATGCATATTATCATTTAACTACTTCATTTATTCTTGTTGGACTTTTTTATTATTTAATTATTTGTTTGGGTAAGCCCATTTCGTGAAGCCCATAGGATTTTTTTCTTCTTGATCCACTTTATGGAGCCCATGACTTTTATTTCCATCCCTACCGTGAGAATGAGGAAGAAGGGAAAGAATTTGACTTGCAAGGATCTTCATCAAATTGTCACTGATTAGCAGTGATATGATTTCTCACAAAAATGTTTGTGATTGAAAACAATCAATCTGTTCTCCAATAAATCCGAAACCTCCCATATTCAAACCTCCAAAATTCAGTATAAAAGGAGGGCCTTTCATTCACAACAATCATCAACTCAAACAATACTCTTCTCTCTCTAGCATCTTGAGTGGTTCTCTACCTTCTCATCTGGAGTCATAGAGGTATTTTTTCCTCCTTATGTTTTCGTTCTTACTGTGTCGAGTATTTTAATTGAGGGTTGGTTAGCATCTGGTTATGGCGAAATGGGAGAGGGGAAAGGAGAATTTGGTTTTTTTTTTATAAAATGAGTGGCGTTTTTCTTTTCCCTTCCATCGATCACTTGTAAAGGAAAATAAATATACTTTTGTTTCAATTATGGTGGTGGAACCCACTAGATTAGCTTTTAGAATTCAAATGTTAGGCTACGAGTTTCTTAAAAGTATGAGTGTTATTATTTAAAATTTATTCTATCCTTACCTCTCTTGTCCCATCTTAGATAATAGGTTTTGGTAATGCCCAGGTACTTTTATATATTTATATATACACCTTCTGGCACACATATATATACATACACTGACACATATATATATATATAAGTATCTATGCCCTAATGCTTTATTAAATGCACACACACTCACGTAAATATGTGTAATATATTTAGTTATATATGCCATGCACATTTATATACAATATACACATATACGTATATATATATATACACATTTTGTCCAAGCATTTTATTATTTTAATGCATTAAAATATTCTATGTATTACGTTAATTAATTATTATTATTATTATTATTATTATTATTATTATTATTATTATTATGCTAGGCGGCGCGCATGGATAAATTTATAACGGTGTTGTTCAAAGAACCGGTTAAAGTGGGGATTCTCTCGGAGAATATATATATGAACTCTTATCCTTGTTATATTTATATGCGGTGTGCACGTGGGCCTATGGGTCATATGGGCCTGCGGGTCATATGGGCCTTCGGCCTATTATTATTATGATTATCTTTCGGAATATATGTTATGATGGCCTACGGCTTTATGATGAAATATGTAATGGCTTGTTATTTCTGTTATATATGTATAACTTGGATAATGAGTCATCCCATTGAATTAATGGCACTCACCCCAAAGCTATTTATCTTTTCAGGCTGAAGAGACTCGAGCGGTGACGTGGAGACGGGGTGATGGAATAAAGAATGTTTAATGTTTTTATTTTAGATTTTTCTGCTGCAAGAAACTCTAAATTATGTTTTTGGAACAACTTTCTAAGTACTATTTATTATTTCTACTCTTTTATTGAATAAATAAATATTTTCAAATTTTGGAAATTTTGGGATGTCGGTCACACTATCATGAAGGTTGCAAACTAAGATAACAATTAGAAGCTGCTTTTGATATGAAAACTGAACAATTTTGGTAATCAGTTGATCATGACATACCTCATAATTTGCATCAATATGAAAACATCAGGAGTTTTTCCTTCCTTCTCGAGCATGTCTAGAAGCCTTTCAGTAGCCTGCCAGGAATGAATAGTCAAACCTAAATGCTTAGTTTAAATAAGCGCGAGGCGCACCGAGGCGCAAAACTAGCCCCGGAGCCTAGGCGCAAAAGCGCAAGCGGGGAGCGAGCTTTTAGGGGGCGAAGCGCACCATAACTAAAAAAAATCTAATATATTTACCTAGACTATATTCTCTACCCAAAATATCATATCACTTATAAATTAACAAGAAATCACACAAATGCAACAATTAATCATGCAATGCAACATATGAAAGTCTTAAAATTAACACACAAAATAAATCTAAAGTCTTAATGTACGAGCATTGAGCAAAAGCAAATCAAGTAATCAACTAATAATCATCAATTCATCATCATAAAACACATCATCTCCATCTCCTTTATCATCTTTGTCTTCACCAATGTCCTCCTGCTCCTCCATCTCCATTTCTGCATAATAATAATAATCAAATATCAAGATTCAAAAGAGCAGACTGCATAGCATTAGAGTAACATTAAATTATAAATATCAATTATCAAATCTCATGCTTAAATTTCAATTATAATGATAAATTAACAAATCAAATATTCAAATTACACGATTTCTGGGCTACAATTGCAATACCCATGTACCCATTACCCAATTTTACATCAAAAATACAATAAACTTGCTCTACAAATTATTCTAGATAGTAGACTAGATTAGAGAGAACATAACATGAGAAACTGACCTCGAGCTCAACTGGGCGGCGCCGGCAGAGGGCAGCGGCGGCCGAGGGCGGCGCGTCGCGGCGGTAGGCGGGGCGGCGCGGCGGTGGTTCAGTTCAGACTTCTCGGTATTTCTTTTAATCGCGAGGCGCAGTCGCGCAGATAGGAGAGAGACGGGTTCTTTCTCTTTCTCAGTTTCAAACATTTTTTCTAATACTACTTCACAATTCACATTAGTAATTTATTATGCAAATTAGTAAAAAAAAAAAAAAAAAAAAAAAAATAGAGAAACCCTGGTTCGCGCGCTTCTGGCGCCTCACCCGCCTGCACTTTGTGCGCTTAAGCGCGCCTAGGCGCGCTTCATCTGCGCTTTCGGGGGGTAAGTGCGCCTGGGAGTAAAAAAAGCCCGGAACCTGCGCTTCGCGCTTTTCCTGCGCCTAGGCGCGCTTTTTAAAACCAAGCTCCTAAATGTAAGTGAAGAAAAGAGTTACTTTCAGAGATCACTTTATTGTGAGCTCCCTACGTTATCCAGAAGAGAGCAAAATATATGCAACACGTGCATGCAAGGTTTTAAAAGGCGGTTTCAAGCCTCGAGGCGTTTACCCGTAGCCTCACGAGGCGTAAGCCTCGAGGCGGACCTAGGCGTAAGCCTCAATACAAGAAGGAAAAAATATTATATATATATATATATATATATCAATATAACTAATCAAATTCACATCAATCAATACACAATTCAAATATTCAATAATGAAGTCCTAAAATAACATAGAGTGGCTGTTGAATTAGGGCATCTGAATCTATTTATTTTTATGTTTATTACTTTATTTTAGATGTTATTTCTATCTATTTCATTAATTAAACAAAGCCCAACAAAAGCCCACTCAAAAGCCCACATAAAAACCCTAAAAAATGTCCAAAAACAACCCAGCAATTGAGGCTTAAGCCTCAGAACCGCCTCGGCCGCCTCGACCGCCTCAGACCTACCGAGGCTTAAGCCTCAACAGTAGATGGCGAGGCGGCGCCTCTGAGGCTTTTTCTGGGCGCCTCACTCGAGGCGCGCCTCAAAACAGCCTTTTTAAACCATGCGTGCATGCATAAGTATCTATGGTTTTACAACATCAGATCACTCAGATATGTCTTCATAATAGAGGAAATAGGCAATAGCATGTTTCTGAAATCATTATGCTTAGCAAAACAGAAGACAAGGCTTAAATTGGTAAAAAAGAAGCATAAAGAGGTAAACCACATTCCAATACTGTGTGCTTGGAATGATCATAATCTCTTACGAAGTTACAATACTGCTACTAAGATGATTCCTTAAAATACTAAAGTATGAAACAACTAACAATTTTGTGTCCTGATATGTACAAAAATAATTTCATAATAAGCAAGTGCAACACTAACTAAAAATATTGTGGTAACGATTGCAACATTGGCCCTTAGCCTCAATGGTCTATAAAGGATCCAGTAGGCGCCAACTTCAACCAGAAAGATGATATAGTGTACTCATCACTGTAATATAAAGTAAATCAGACAAGAAATGAATTACGGGAACCAGATCAAGCATTAGCCATAGGGTGCATATCTAGCTTGGAAATAATGATAAGTTTCTTTTTCCACATTAAGATGACCACAAAATCAATATTGAACAGGTCGTATTGGAGACATTCTTGTACATTTTCAAGCCAAGAAAGCAAAGAATGAAAAAAAAAAAGGGCTGTAATTGAATGAGGACATAAAAGAGCAACCCAAATGTAGAATGTCAATGAAAGCATTAGACCATTCACTTATTACCTGAACATCCCTAAGGTCAGCACAAGCAACAAATGCAACATGGTACACAGTGAACTGTCTGGCTATGAATCCAGCACGGCGATGAATATACTCAGCAGTAGGTAGATTGTATAATTCTTCTTCATAAATTCCTTTCATAACATTTTCAGCAATGTCTGTTGTATGATCAACGGAGGACCATCCTTTTGACTGCTCAACGAGCTCAATGATCTTGCCAGAAAGAGAAAGGAGCAAGATATATCTAAAACGTCTTTATCTGTGAAATCATATGTACTAATGGAATAGGAAGCATCAATTTCATAAAAAAAATAAAAAAAAATACAATCATAATTAATATTTACTTTTGAAGCTGTATCGTCGGAGGGAGGTGACTTGTTCATATGTGCAAGTATAAGTCCAGCATAGCAATATTTGTTTAAACCAAGACCAGCAGCAGTCATATCTCGTACTATTGCATATCTGCAAAGCAAAATGAAGATAAGGGTGCTACTAAGAATGTCAATCTACTAAATAAGTAAATCATTATCAATCCAGAAACCACAACCTTAAAATGTGCAAATGCACAAAAAATTAATTAAATAAATAAATAAGAAAAGAAAAAAAGAAAGATAAAAGAGAGAGAGTGAGAGAGAGACTACTGGTACAGCAGGGACATGCCCATGTTTAATAGTTATCGCTACTTAAAATTATAGTTAGTTTGTTTGAACTTGAAGTCCAGGTATAAAAAATAGTCACCACTCACTAGAACATAGTCGGTGTTTGAAACGAAAACTGAACAATAAGCTAACATAAACAATAATCTTACACACGATCTAATCTGCCAGATGCTGCACATGCATGAAGTAGGCATATGTAGGTTTGTCCTGTAGGTTTCACTTCAAATCTCTTCATTTCCTCTAGAAGCTTCAGTTAAAAGGAATAACAGATCTTTCAGTACATTTCTTTATACTTCAAACAATACCAAAGCAGGAAAGAATGCAATCCATGATGTGTAAGTACCGAAATCGCCAGATCAGAGTTCTGGCACTTTCCACAGGAAGATATCAAGTAGTTGTACAGAGCCACCTGATGAAGAATAAACAGCAGTTTTCATTATTGTGTTTAGGAAACTGGCAATAATGGCTAGTCCCATGACCGGGAGCATGAGATTTGGATTACAGATCTTCTGAGGTCATCTTTTACAATTCACCTTTCTCAGTCCTATTAGCTCATCTTAGACGTGTTTATTGGTCCAGGAGGATCGCGGAATGTCAATCCAATTTTTGTTGATCAACTATAAATTATCAACATGATTGGTAGAAAAAAAGTTGGAAACAACATACATCAGGAACCAAACCCATAGCTTTCATTTCATCGCGGAAAAAGAATGCATCCTGTACTCGAGCCCCTTTCATTGTCCCCACAATAAGTGAGTGAAATGTATCCCTCTCAGGCTTCACTCCATCCAGCATCATATCATCATACACATCCCTCAGCAAATAATTCCTAATATCCGAAAATCATACCCAACATTATCATCCAACAAAATAAAATGTAAAACTACGCCACCTATAAGCATATACATCAATAAGTCATAGAGAAAAACAAAGTGTGAAACCTTTTTCCCCCATCAGCTTGAAATGAAAAATCCAACTATAACGTCTACATATATTTTTAACAACACTCCACTTTGAAATATATTTACACTCATCATTTTCAGCCATTAAAAGGTGACGATACTCAGCCTAAACTAGCTTTTCCATTTCCTCGTCCAAATCCTAAATCCAATAAACACCACAGGATTATCGAATCGCAAAACTGCAAAAACAGGAAGGAAAAGAAATGGACAAAACCTTCGCTGAGCAGTGAGCGAGGTAATCACAGTATTGTATTCAACCTCACTGCTCGCATAATTTCGCTTCGCGTACTCCTCTGATGGTGCGCAGAAATTACGACGCCCTAGCGCCCGAACTGCAGCACGATGGTTTCCTAAACACACACAACAATCCAAAAAAATAACCAAATAATTAAGAAAATAAAAATCAAAAGATCACTAAGCCAATCCGAGCTACATACATAACCAAATATAATTTTATCAAACACCGAATGAACTCCACCATCTATATAAACACAATCACTCAAATACAGACATGCATATATCCAAATCTATGCTAAACACTGCCTCCAGATGCAATTCATACATATATATATCTATACACACATATACATTGTTCATGTATGTATAGTAGGTAGATTTGAGAAGGAGCACCTGAGATTGCGCGGAGGAGCTTCATGGCAGAAAGAGTCGTCGGAAAATTGAAATGAGAATTTTGGGGGTTTTATTTTGAAGAAGGGGGACTGCGGTGATAAACCCTTGGGGTTGAGAAGATGCCCACGTGGCAAATTTACAAGGTCGTTGTATGGAGATTCTGTGCACCTCTCATGCACTAAATTCGTTTCCTTTAAACGTCAGTCTTCCGCGATGCGTTTTTTCTTTTTTAGGAATCAGTAAAATAGAGATTTTAATCACAGATGTTTATGCAATCAATTTTCGTTAGTCCAAACAAAAAAATTAGGGAACGGTAAATAACTTGTTTTGGGTTCATTGATGCATCAAAGTATCAAACATGAGCTATATGATGTATTTTGGCTGAACTTGAAAAGAGAGAAAAAAAACTAGTTAAGCAAAGTTTTGTTAAGTAATTGAAATCAATAATTATTAATGTCAAAAATGTTTATTTAGATAGTGTAGATCTGAAAATCTGCAAATAATCGTATCAGTCCGGAGCAGCGGCCAATCTGTGAAATAAAACCAGAAAAAACGTAAGAGCCAAAGACCGTCGGGGGGTTGACGATCGATGGGCCTCCGACGCTCAAGTCAGGAAAAGAAAAGGAGTAGAAAGCGATAAGATATGAAATAATTGAATAATTAAGCCAGTGACTAGAAATCAAGAGAACGTCATTCAAATCTGGAAAAACGTAGGAAAGAAGCCTGGATGTTGAATCGCCTGAGTGGAATTAGGGTATGACGTGAAGCTTGTGGGTATTTCAGCGTAGTCGTCAAATGAGGAGGGAGGTCTCCTTTTATAGAGAGAGATAGCGCTAGGGTTCACGTAAATTACGGGAGTGGTTGAGGCATGATCTCGTTCGTTTGATCACGTCAACCCTTCCAGGTAATGCGAACGGCTAATTCAAAGTAATTCAAATTACCCGATCTTTATGAGGTTGCTCGGTTAAACGACAACGTTCAAACCTCATGGACTAGCGTAGTGGGCTGACGAAAAATAGCCACTACAGTTAGCCCCTCATTGTCTAGGTTCCAGCATGGGAGCTGGACAATAAACCGTAATGCAAATAAAACATGTAAGGACATAAGATGCCGAAGCTCTGAACGCAAGCTGCAAGGTGAGATGGTCGAGGCTTTGAAGGCAAATCGTAAGACCGAACATCGAAGCCCTGAGTACAGGCCATGAAGCTTAATGACCCAAGTTATAAAATAACTTGAAGGTCGAACGCCTAAGCTTTGAGGGCAAGCTGCAAGGTAGGACAATCGAGGTTTTGAAAGCAAACCATAAGATCGAACACCGAAGCCCTGAGTATGGGCTATGAAGCTGAACAACCTAAGTTATAAAATAACTTGGAGGTCGAACGCCTAAGCTTTAAGTGCAAGCTGTAAGGTAGGACAACCGAGGCTTTGAAAGCAAACCGTGAGGCTGAACACCGTGAATCTAATATTGTTTGCCATAAACCACTATTGTTTGCCAGACGCACACATCGATTCATGCTTCCATTTCAATTTCAGGACTATTTTCGAGGGTCGACGAGATCGAACCTGAAATATGATCAACCTTGATGCTTATGAGACCCTAGGATCGATATTTAACATAGTAGACCTAAGGTCGATTTTTGCATAGTAGACCCTAGGGTCGATTTTCAACATAGTAGACCCTTAGGGTCGATTTTTGACATAGTAGACCCTTAGGGTCGATTTTCAACATAATAAATTCTAGGGCCAACTTTTGACACAATAGACCCCAGGGTCGATTGTTATTATTATTATATATATGTAGCGAAATAAGTATGGTAATTAAGAATCCTTATGCAACTCAAATTCCTATCTGGACTAGGCTTTGAAATAGGGTTTTTCTCCTTACTTGGAGAGCAAGAATCCACCCAAGCTACGTCACCTGCCACTCCTATAAGAAGGAGAATTTTTTCTTCTTATGTAGGTGCTCAAAATCATTGTTCATCATTATTTTCTCAGTTTTCAAAACCATGGCGACATCAAGATACGCGGGCAGTATTCGTCCTCATTAATTGGTATGTTGCTCGTCTTTTATCCTCTTGATCTTGATTTGAGTGATTTTATTTATTGTATTTTTTTTCGACGTCGTTGAGTGAGGTGAGTGAGAAACAATGATCGACATCTGCAGTGGCATGGGGAGACCTCAAACTGAGATTCCAGAAAAAGAAGAGTCGAGTTCTGTCGACCCTAGGATTGACATTGATGACAGGTTCGATATCCCCAAAAAATTGAAGACTTTGAAGAAAAATTCGAGGTCCACTGAGTGTGATGAAATCTGGAACTTGAGAGATGAATCTGAATCTGAAGATGAAAGCTCAGATTCAGAGACAGGCGGTATTGAAAACGCTGAGGGCATGCTTTCTGAAGGTAATGACATGGTTGTTGATGAGGTCGAAAAATCAGGTGAAGAGATCAATGACCCTGAAGATTCGGGTAACCATGCGGTTAGCTCCCAGAGGTCTTTGGGGTTCAAAGTAGAAACAATATCGTCTATTATTTCTATTATTTCACTAGATGGACTGGCGGGTTTACGCACGAGCTCGTGCGTTTCTTTTTTTTTATCAATTTGGATGATGCCAAGTCTGGTTTTCATTATTATCATCTCTAAGTAGTAAAAATAAATGTCCTTCTTTTGCAGGTTTTCAAAAGAAGCATAAACCACAAGGTATCTTACTTAAACGGATCCAAAGAGCCCTCAACATCCCTCAAGAGTATCATTCTTTCAAGACTTTACGAGACGGAAGAGTCGTTAGTGCCATCAAGATGCCTCCTACCAATGCTCGTACCCTCCGATTGACAGAGATCAAAGCTAAGGCTGAAAGGCTTCAGAATCAGCTATTTTCTGGAGGTCGATCCCCTCACCTTTTTTAGCGGCATCAAGGGTCTTATCACGAACCGCCAATTCGGATTTATAATGGTCCTTGGCAGCATCAAACTCTTTCTGCATCTTGGCATGAGAAATTTTCACTTTACTCAGACGACTCTTGTATGTTTCGGATTCTTCCAATGCCGTTGCCACCTTCTTCTCAGCCTCAGTCTTCCCCCTCTTAAGTTTTTCTACCTCAGTCTTCAAAGCAGTTACCTCAGCCTCAAGCTTGGAGGTTGAAGATGACTCAGCTTCAAGATTGGCCCGAGCACACGATAGTGCCATGGTAGCCTACATTCACGAGAATTAAAAAAAAATTAATACGTCATATATATGTAAAAAATAAAAATCATGAAATATTGGATACATACCTGAACAGAATGATTAAGTGCACGAGCAATCTGAGACTTTAATCCAGCCGCTTGTAGATTGCCAATATCGACCGCCACCATTTCATTTTGCATTTTTGACCAAACAATGCTGGAGGGATCAAATGTGGCTGAATTTCGAGGAACTATCTCATTCCCTAATTCATCGAGCATCGGGCCCATTGGCCCATCAGCAAGAGAAGGAGAACTGAACCCCACCTCAACTACCACTGAATCTAGATAAACACAAGGGAAAATGGGTCGAGCTTCTCCCCGACGTGCTATGGTCTTATCGAACCACAACACGAACAGCTACAGGAGAAACACTTTTTTCTCTAACATATGGGTCTGAAGTCGTCCTACCTCTAGAGATAGAGATCAGGAATGCGAAGACTTCAAGGGTGAATGAAAAAGAGAATAATCAGGAGCTAGAACATAACCTGGACACGATTGATGAGCAATGGGATCAAGTAGCAATGAGAAAAGCTTCATACCAGCAGCGAATAGCCCGACATCCTGATCTTGATTTATCCTTCTTTTATGGTGACGATGCGACGTAGGATGATAGAGCTATATAGCGCGTAGCTGATTTTCTATATTTTTTATTTTTCACACATTTTGTTGTTCATTTAGACTCCTTGTTATTTCCGTCGGCTTCGGTGTTGCAGTATATTTGTGATGATTCTCCATTTTATTTTATCGATGTTGAACTCCCATTTTGGGTAGTGACATTCTGAATGACATGTCATACTTGAGCTTTTGTTTTTCTTCAACTTCGATGTTTGGAAGTTGCGTGTGCAAGTGTATGGCATATATTTAAACGAGAGAATCTTAGAAACACATACGTAAAAATATATGTATTGATTGTTTTACATTTAATCTGATCAGTAGATTACAATCTAGCATCTAAGGCTAGCACATGTGAATATGCAAGTTATCTAAATTACAATTTATTTTAAATCGAAGTTGAACTTGCATTGAGGTTGAACCATGCCTTAGAGACATTGGTATTGAACATCATTTGAGAATTTGTCGTTGAATCCATGCCAAGATTGACATTGATGATATTTATCAACTTTGATGTGTAAAGCCATTTTCTTTTGTTCTTTGTTATACTCGACGCTAACCTTGGTGTGTGTTTGAAATCTATAGGGTCGTTCTTGTCTAACTTGAGTTATCAACATCATTTTGAACCTACAGGCAGCAGGGTTAGATGGTCGATGGCTTAGCGCTCAAGTCAGTAACTGATGTATGGAATAAGTTTGAAAATAATTGAAAGCGTTAAACGAAAATAAATGAGAATGCGAACTTATTTCTTCATGATCGATGTTCACCCTAAAAGTTGCATAGTCGACCTTGAGGGACTTCTTTACTGAGTCTCGGTTCTCAGCGTCGGATTTTAATCTGCACGTAGCATGACTAGATGGTCGATGGCAGAGCCATCGACCCTCTGACGCTCAAGTCAGTAGTTGAAGTAGGAAATAAATTTAAAAATTACTGAAAGAAGTAAAATAAATGAAATTAAAATGCAAACTCATTCTTTCTGGATCGACGTTCACCCTAAAGGTTGCATAGTCGACCTTGAGGGACTTCTTTACTGAGTCTCGGTTCTTAGTGTCGGATTTTAATCTACACGTAGCATGACTAGATGGTCGATGGCAGAGCCATCGACCCTCCGACGCTCAAGTCAGTGACATGTTGAATAAAAAATAAACAAGATGAAACTTGAAAAATTTAGCTAAGGTTTTAGAAATGATACTGCTTGAGGTGAGTTGCATTCCAGCTATTTGCAATTTCTCTGCCTTCAACAGTTTGTAGCTTGTAAGCCCCGTTTCGTACTATCTTCGTGATCAGATAAGGACCTTCCCAGTTAGGGCCTAGTTTACCAGCCCCGACTTCCTCAGTATTTTGGAAAACATTTCTAAGGACCCAATCTCCAACCTTGAAAGTGCGGAGCCGAATTTGCTGGCATCGAGGGCTAATTTTTCGAGTTGAGTATATCTAGTCTCTGCATCGAGTAGCGATTTGCTGGCATAGTAGATAGGGTATTGTCTTCCCTGTTCTTCACGAACTAACACTGCACTTAAAGAGTTAGCGAAAACGGATAAATAAATGAAAAGTACCTCACCTGAGTTAGGCTTCGAGAGCAAATGCGGGCTTGAGAGATAGGACTTAAGTTGGTTGAGAGCCTGGTCGCACTCTGGCGTCCACTCAAAGTCTTTTCCCTTTCGAAGTGTGTTGAAGAATTGATGGCTCTTGTCGGAATATTTTGATATGAAATGACTAAGAGCTGCCAAACGACCCGTGAGCTTTTGTACTTCTTTGATGTTACGGGGTGCCTTTATATTTTCCAATGTCCTAATTTGGTCGGGATTAGCTTCGATTCCTCTTTTTGTGATGAGGTACCCTAAAAATTTTCCCAACATTACTCCAAGAGAACATTTGGAGGGGTTAAGCTTCATGTTGTATTTTCTTAACACTTCGAATGATTGCCTCAGGTGCCCAATGTGATCTTTAGTTTGTAGTGATTTTACAAGCATATCGTCTATATAGACCTCCATCGTGGAACCTATTAACTTTTTGAACATACAATTAACCAGCCTCTGGTATGTGGCTCCTGCATTTTTTAACCCGAACGGCATGACTTTGTAGCAGTAGGTGCCTTGACTTGTGACGAACGCTATTCTTTCTTGATCATCTGGATGTAAGAGAATCTGATTATATCCAGAGAAGGCATCTATGAAGCTCATCATCTCATGTCCTGCTGTTGCATCGACAAGCGTGTCGATGTGAGGGAGTGGAAATGAATCCTTTGGGCAGGCCTTATTTAGATCGGTGAAGTCAATACACATTCCGTTCTTTCCATTCTTCTTCTTTACTATCACAACATTAGCTAGCCAATCGGGGTACTGCACCTCCCGAACTGAACCAATATCGATTAGCTTTTGAACTTCTTCCTCTATCACTTGATTTCGTTCTGCTGCAAATTTTCTTCTTTTTTGTTTGACTGGTGGGTGATCGGGATTGACCTGTAACCTGTGAGTTATGATAGAAGGATACCTGTCATGTCGGCGTGCGACCATGCGAAGTAATCATGGTATTCTGACAAAAAAGCGATTAACTCTGCTCTCATTTCAGAAGTCAACCTCGACCCAATTTGAATGACGTGAACTGGGTAGTCGGGGTGAATATGTACTTCATCGAGATCTTCCATCTCAGGTTTGACATAGGAGGTCGACCCTGAATTTTCTCCATGCTCATATTTTGAATTTGAGCTTTCTCCACCTTCATACTTTGATTTTGACGTTGATGCTTCATTTATTTAGTTTACTTCTTGTACCTGCACGTGGTTAGTCTTGAAAGCTGATCTGTAGCAGTCTCTTGATGCAATTTGCTCTCCATGAATCTGCTTAACTCCCCACGGGGTCGGAAAGCATGTGACTTGGTGATAGGTCGAAGGTAAGGCTCTTAGCTCATGAATCCAAGGTCTCCCAAGGATGACGTTGTATGCTGAGGGTGCATTGATAATTTGAAACTTGGTGTGTAGCTTAACCCCTTCCGTATACATAGGTAGTGTAATTTCACCTATGGTGGCTTTGTGCTCGCCGCTGAATCCAATCAAGGTCATAGATTTTTTGACGATATTAGCCTCGGGGACCTGCATTCCTTTCAAAGTAGATAAAAAATGACATTAGTCGAACTCCCACCATCGATGAGAGTCCTCTTGATCATACAGTTAGAAATAAGGACTGAAATAACAAGTGCGTCGTGGTGCGGGTGTGAGAGTTCAGAAGCTTCGCTATTGGTGAAACTCAAAGTTATGAGTTCTATTTCGATATCGGGCTTTGGTATCCTGGGTGTGTATTTAAGAGATCTACAATGTCGTTTTGCTGATGCCTGAGACACTCCGCTAACCTCGGATCCTCCAGTTATGCAATTAACCACATGCTCAATTGGTGGGGGCTTTGGCGGATCCCTTAGGTTCTCATCATTTTTGCTGAATGTCTGCTTCCCCTTATCAGTTAGCAAATCTTTCAAATGGCCTCGCTTGAGTAGGTCGATAACTTCGTGACACAATGCAATACAATCATCTATTTTATGACCGTGATCTTTGTGGAATTTGCAGTACTTTGTTCTGTCACGTTCATGATCTGGACTCCTCATCTTGGGCGGCCACTTTACTGTACTACCAAGTTTCTTCAAGGCATTGACGGCTTCTGAGGGTGTGATGCACATATTGTATTCTGGCAAGCGTCGATCATATGGATCTGAAATATCCTCTCAACCTCGAGGTTTGTAGCGATCATTACGGGGGTAAGGGTCAGTTCTTCTTCTATTATTTCTACGTGAGTCTCTTCCTTCATCTCGACCTCTTGGCTTGGGTCGATAATACTGGTCTTCATCTTCCTCCCACTTAATTTGTGCCCATGCCTTTGCTAAAATATCATCCATTGTCTTACACGGGTACTTTGTGAGTTCTTTATAGAGGTCTAAATCCCTCTTTAGCCCCTTTCTGAAGGTTGATATGGCAGTGTCAGTGTTGTAGCCTGGTATCTCTACCTTTTCTCTATTGAACCTTGCAACATAATTCCTAAGTGTTTCATTTGGATACTGGATAATGGTGTAGAGGTCATCAGAATGTTTCTCAATTTTTCAGCTGCTGGCGAACTATTCTACGAAAAGATCTGTAAGTTGTGCAAATGATCCGATCGAAGCGTTAGGAAGGTTTGTGAACCACTGCAGTGTGGCTCCTGATAGGCTTGACCCAAAACCTTTGCACATGCAGGCTTCTCTGAGGTACTTTGGTATTGCTGCGATGAACATCTTCTGTTTATACTGTGCGATATGGTCATCCGGATCTGAAGTTCCGTTAAATAACTCCATAGATGGTAAGGTGAATTTTGACGACATCTCTGTTAACCCTATTTCATCCACAAACGGTGAGTCAACGAAGCTATTTGGTGCAGCTTTGCAAATTGGAAGAGGTACACAAGGAATTCGCGTTATCATTGCCTCGATACCAGCCAGTCATTGCTCCAATTCACTTGGGTGATCGATCATTCTCTGATCGAATCCCTGGTTGAACCTGCGCTGCTGTTCAACCCTTTCTTGCTCGAAGGTCTGGTGTCGGACCCTTTCCTACCCAAAAGCATGATACTCAAACCCTGGAGGTGGCCTTAGCGGGCTCTCCTCTATTTGTTGTCTGGTGTCCACCTTTTGTGCTGACGCACTAGTACCTGCGATAAATGGATCAGTAAAAGTAACAGAACGATGACGCTCAGAGTATACTGAATTTGGTTCGCCGAACAGATTGGTGGGTTTGATGTAGTTCAGATGGCGTGTGTTGTCATTGATGGTCAGATCTTCAAGTTTACTGCGGAGTGAAGCGTTCTCTGATCGCAGAAGTGCTAACTCCCCCGTGGTGTTTGCCATTTGATGCTGTATATTCCTCAAAACATCAGCCAGTGACAGATCAACATCAGGCGAAGGCGTAGCGATTCTCCCATCTTGTTGGGGTCCTTTTCCTTCTCTGCGACTCTCATTAGGCGTTGTCATTTTGTTTCACGAATAGATCGCTGCCTCACGGTGGGTGCCAAATTGTAGATTCGAAAAGCTGCAATTAATCATATCAGTCCGGAGCAGCGGTCAATCTGTAAAACAAAACCAGAAAAAATGTACGAGCCAAAGACCGTCGGGGGGTTGACGATCATTGGGCCTCCGACGCTCAAGTCAGGAAAAGAATAGGAGTAGAAAGCGATAAGATGTGAAATAATTGAATAATTAAGCCAGTGACTAGAAATCAAGAGAACGTTGTTCAAATCTGGAAAAACGTAGGAAAGAAGCCTGGATGTTGAATCGTCTGAGTGGAATTAGGGTATGACGTGAAGCTTGTGGGTATTTCAGCGTAGTCGTTAAATGAGGAGGGATGTCTCATTTTATAGAGAGAGATAGCACTAGGGTTCACGTAAATTACGGGAGTGGTTGAGGTATGATCTCGTTCGTTTGATCACGTCAACCCTTCCAGGTAATGCGAATGGCTAATTCAAAGTAATTCAAATTACCCGATCTTTATGAGGTTGCTCGGTTAAACGACAACGTTCAAACCTCATGGACTAGTGTAGTGGGCTGGCGAAAAATAGCCACTACAGATAGTATGGTTCGAGGAAAAGTGGATGCCATTGCAAAATTTGAGTTTTATCATAAACTAGTATTTCACTCACGCGTTGCGCGGTGGCTGACGATCAGTATAACGTTATTTAATCCATAATTAGTGACATATTCGGTATTGAAATTTTTTATTATAATTTTTTATTTTATATATAATATTTCTTTCATTATATTACAAAATTTTTAAACACGAAATTAGATGCGGATTGGGTCAATTCTATCTAATTAATAGCAAAAATCAAATATTAAGCCTTGAAAAAAATTCAAAAAATTAGGGAAACAAAAATAAAATTACTCACTCTGCTAATTATATAGTGTCTGTTACTATTTTTGGGCGTCCTAATTATATAGTCTTATTAATATAAGTAGTATTAATTTTTATAGTAATGTATAAATACACCCTTATTAGATCTTGGAAATTAAAAAAAAAATAACCACTTAAATTTTTTCAAGTTATAAATCTTAAATAAGGGCAATATTGGAAGTTTAACTTTAATATCTTATTTTCATAAATATTTTGAATCTAAAATGAACTATATAATTGAGAATGATGGAGTATTAAAAAAATTAAAAGTTTGATGAAGATGAACAAAAATTATAAATTATATATATTTTTTACATCTATATATCTATAACATTTTTTGAAAATTTAATCATAATATATGAAAATTATCAATATAGTTGTACATGACCTAAAAAATTATTTATTTTGATTTATTTTCAATTTTAAATTAATTTTTAAAATTTCTTTATTAAATTTAATAGATAATTAATGAATGAATTTCTGTTGTAAATGAATATAAAAATAACTAAAAATAAAAATAAATCGAAAAGCATGATTTTTGAGGTCTTATATTTACAATTTGCATCGTTCAGATCCTGGATCGATAGTTTTAATCTTTGAAGTCTTGGATTGATAAATTACCAATCTTTTAAATCCTTAAATGACAATTATCATTTTATTAATTAAAGATATTTTTAGGTAATAATAACTATTAATTATCATATAAAATCGCTGTGTATTAAAATATATTTTACTCCACATATTAATTATTCATCACTAACGTAAAAGCATTAATTAGTATATCAACAAAATCATGTTAATTTAAACTGACTATACTTTGTAGCAACAATTTAATAAATATATATGTTGGTCACGGGCGAGTCGATATCAGTTTAGAGGGGGGGTGAATAAACTGATTAAAACTTTTGCTTCAATTGCGGAATAATAAGGGACCTTGACTCGCTTAGAAACTAGTCTATACACAATTCAAATAAGTACTTTGGACAGCTAGAGTGCAGATTGTGTGAGCTTGTGTACAGTTCAAAGATATGCAATTAATCGAAATAGTACAACACACAAATGATTTATAGAGGTTCGAAGTCTCAAACTCCTACATCCTCTCTTCCTTCCGCAGAAGGGCAACTTCACTATATAACTTGAGTTTCTTTACAAATTACACAATGAAGGACAGTTGGCTGAACCTGGTAACTGCTCGCTACCTCAGCGAGTCGACGGCTCACACTTGAAGTCCCTAACTGCTCGCTAGGAAGATAGGTGCTATTGACGTCTTTACAAGGTTTTAGATCTCTTTCGATCTTCAAGAGGTTAGTCTTGAACAGGGGAGTATCAACTGATGTGCTCCTTCAATTGAGCTGGATAGTTGATCGTTGTATTGTTGAAACTGAGAAGGCTGCCCTGGCTGGTTAATCAACAGTTGGCTGAATGTTTTGACTCTTTCAATTCTTCTTCTCAGTTGGACTCTTGCAGTTTTTAGCAAATGCTGAACTTGAGCTATGTGGGAGGGAGAAAGAAAGCTCTGCTTGAATGAAGGTTTCAAGAATAAGTATTGCTAAAAGTCTCGGAGGCAAGAGTTGCTTAAAACTTTGATTCACTCATCTTTTATAGAGGAGTGATTTTATGACCGTTGAGTTCCATTGATCGGTGGTTCTATTGGTTCATCAATGGCAGATGGTCTTTATTAGTCGCTGGAGCTCTTGAAGTAGCCGTTGCTTTGCCAATCGATCTCCATTGGATATTTAATTCCAGGATCTCCGTTGAAGCATTTATTCCAAGATTCGTCGGTTGAGTAATAACTCCAGGGTTCTCTGGCTAGCAATTCTGAGCTTCAATTTTGGCAACTTGAGTTCCAGTTGGCAGTTCTGAACTTGTCTGTTTAGTTCGGCTATTACTCCAGCTGGCAGTCCTAAGCTTGTATGCTTAGTTTGGCTATTGCTCCATTTGACAGTACTGAGCTTGTTAGCTCAGTTTGGCTATTGCTCCAGTTGGTAGTTCTGAGCTTGTCAGCTCAGTTTGGCTATTGCTCCAGCTGGCAGTTCTGAGCTTGTCAGCTCAGTTTGACTATTGCTTTAGTTGGCAGTTCTGAGCTTGTCAGCTCAGTTTGGCTATTGCTCCAGTGGCAGTTCTGAGCTTGTCAGCTCAGTTTGATTATCATTCTCAAGCTCTCTTGTCAGCTTGACTGATCATAAGTTGGCTGACTTCAGTTCTGGCCTTTAGCTAATTTGTCTGTTTACTTCAGTTTGGCCATCAGTTGGATACTTTCAGTCTTTCAGTTTAAACTGATCTCGTATCAGTTTCTTCAGTCTAGTCGATTCTTTTCTCCTTCAACTCAGCTGACTTAGCTGTCAGTTTGTTTCGACTGGTTCGTCTCTTAGAATCCACAGCTGAATTGAGTTCGGACTGGTTGGCGTATCCTCACAGCTGGTAGACCATACTCTAGTTTGGTTGACTTCAGCTTTGATTAAGTTCCTTTTTTATGCTTCTGGATTGGTCAGCTCAGATCTACAGCTTGAATTTTAGTCAGTTTTTCATAAATAGTTTTGACATCTCATCAAATCCTTATCTGGAGGTTCCTTGATAGTTTTTCCTAACAATTTCCCCATTTTTGATGATGTCAAAACCTTGTCAATGATGATGGAAAAACTGCAAGTGTTCGTTTGATAGACATGCTGTAGTTTGCTTAGGCAAATTCTTAAAATCAGAACACATTAGAGCATGAAATTCAAGTATCAGAGCATTTAAAATCCAAGTATCAGAGCATTCAAAACATACTTTCATTTTAGTCATGCTTTTATTTTGAGCAATTAGTGCATGATTGTCCAAGTATCAAAGCAGAGCACTATGCTTGATATTAAGACAAGTTAAAGCATAAATTTAAGTATTAGAGTATATTCTCATTAAGGCATGTATCAGAACTACTTCTCTTCTTTAATTGCTTCATCTCTTCCTGCTTGATTCTCCTCTTTCTTGAGCTCCAAATTTTCTCCAAGCTTCCCCCTGAAGCTGAGCTTCCCCCTCATGATGTATTTCTCTTTGGATCTGATCCCAAAGAGTTAAGTTTTCATCATCATACTTTCCATCTTCCCCCTTTTTGGCATCATCCAAAAGGTGGGGTGGATCGCACGATGGTATTGATAGGTTTGGTAAGAATGTGAAGACAGTTGCCAAATTGTCATCATGGACTGAGGGAACTGAAGGAATTGGCATGGGCGAGAAGAACCATGCATAGGCTTCTTCAGTTGTCATAAACTGACCACGATCAGTGGTTTGAGAGAGTTCCGGCTCTCTGAAGTCCATGGAAGCCAAGCTGGTGAAGATCTCATCGGTTGTGGCGATTGGTAGATCTTCGAGAAATGGGGTGCAGGAGGAGTTGGCTGGTTCATTGTCGGGAAGAGGAGCGTCGACTGGTACACTAAGCTGGATTCGTTTGATCATCGAATCCATTATCTCCGAGAGCGTTGGTGGTGAGCAGAGTGGATGGTTCATCCAATGTCTACTTCATTCTCCTTCATTGATCCAGAAGGGTGATCCATGAGTGCTAATGAGGTGGAACATTGTGGCCTCATCGAGTTGGAATCGCTAGATGTGGTACTGGAGGTACCGTTTCAGTTACTCGAATAAGGAGGGATCAGTGCCCTCAATGAGACCAAAGCAGCTTCTTAGTTGATGGTCTAGAACTGTCTCAAACTCAACCTCAATTGAGTCACGATGGATTGAGGTTGGAGGTTGTTAGCTGGCTGGTATTGTAGACTGATCACTCAGTCTAGAGAGGGGTTCATTCTCAATCATCAGCTGCCTTTCTTTTGAGGAACTGGCATGGACGACTACCGGTTGCTTTCCACGACTTGAGTCGGGAGTTCCTGGTTAGCGGGATCTCTTCGAGATTCGATGACAGTAGATGGTAGGGAGCATGTCCCTTCATTTGATCGGTTCGCCAGTTGGAATGATCTCATCAAATTGGCTTAGAATGATGTGGCTTATGCGACTCATAAACCCAACTTTTTTCTCGGAACGAGCCAGTTGATGGAGCATATTCTGCTCGCTCGACATTTACTCGTAGTTGAGCAAGAATAAAGGAGGCTCAGTCGGCTTTACACCTAAAGTAGAGAGTGGCTGTTAGATGGGCTTTAAGGTCCGAGAATTGGACTGTCTCAAAGTTCCCATGCAAGATATGACCGGTGATATCCAGAAGTTGGATAATCTCGTTGGGCAGGCTTTCCTTCAGCCTGTGTGAGCAGTCATGATGGTGTACATGAGGTTGTTTCCAAAGACCCCACAGTGCATATTTGCACGGTAGTTCCAGTTCCATCACGTCTGGACCTTCGTCAGGGAGGAGAAGTGTAGACATCATTGTATCTTTTGTCACCGTGATTACTTTGTTTTGGATGGTGGAGATGATGTCATTGCCGGAGATGGTTACGTTGTAGTAGAACTCCGCAACATGGGAAGGTATATTCTTGACTGGCATGATTGTCAAGAATGGCAGCAATCCAGTTTCCTCCAATGGCTGATAAATTCTTTAAAAATTGTCTGAGCCGAGACATGCGTTAAGAAACTCTAGATTAAGAGTCTTATCTTTCTTCAGCTTCTTTGTAAGCAATTTGACATTTACCATCTGAAATGAAGGCTTCATTTCTGCAAAGAGATGGTGTTGTTAGATATATAAGTGTGTAGAGAGAGAGAGTTTGCAGGCGATCAAAGCAAGGATGAGAGAGATTTTGCAGATGATCCGAGCCTTCATCTCCTTGCATAAATATATTCAGCTTTGCATGCATTGATCGAGCACACTTGATTGCTTCTCTTAGCTGATTAGCTATCCGATTTAATGGATGATTAGCTAAATTAATGATGCATGCTTCTCAGCCGTTCGATCGTGAAACAACTTTATGATCATGTGGTTGAGATGAAGTGATTTTGAAAATGGGGTAGTTGCCATAAATAGCAAAATATTTTCTGCAGATTTTGCTATTTATATCTCATTAGAAAAATATATTTCCCTTTTCTTCTTTGAAGAATTGATTTAATATCGATGCAGAGATATTAATGGCAACTTGAGAGAAAACCCTATTTTCAAATTGTAGCCGTTGAATATAATATAAGAAATTGTATAATCACAACGGTAACAATTAAGTTATGATAATTAAGAGGATTAGGAAAACTTATCAGGAGTCAGATGGGATACAGTCCAACTGATTGGTTTGATGATTTAGCGGTTGGATGATCAGTTTCATCATGTTTCCAGTCATTATTGATGAGCTGACTGAATCCCTAACTGAACTGAACTGGTCAGTTCATTTTGTCAGCTGCTTGACTTTCTTGAGTCAGTTTCTTCTTTTTGAAGGGCCGAGCTGGACTAGTTCCACTGCTTCCTTTCGAGCAGTTTGATCACTTTGTCGTTGATACAACTCTAGTTCTGTTCTTTGGCAGCGCGGGCCTTGCTGTCTTCCGGGCTTGGTGAAACTACTGAATGGCAACTGATGAGTTTTTCATCCTTTGGTTGAGGGATTGTGAAGTTCCCGTTGGCGACGATCTGAACTGATCATTCTTCATAATCAACTGCACGCCTTTTGAGTTGGATGTGAGTAAGGGAGTGACATAGCTCTTGGATAAGAGACTTGGTGATGTGGCAGTATCCTCATCATCACTGTCGCTCTCATCATGCCTTGGATTCTTCTGAGGAGCCACGACTTCAGTATTTGATAGATGTGGTTCTATCCTTGTTGTGGCAGTTGGAGTTCGTCGTGATGGCTCAGCTGACTGACTTGATAAATTATCAAAGTTCAGTTTACAGCAAAGCGAGCCAGTTGGGCAGTTGACTGATTGATTTGTAACCACAGCTCCTTGAGGCATGATGCTAGTTTTGAATTCAGCTAACAAGGCGGTTGCTGGAATCTTGTTGACAAGCCGGTGATTCATGATGTGCTGGACTTGCACAATGGTTAGAGGGAATGGATTTGACGATCCTATCCATTTAATGCTCCAAGTTTCTTCACGTTGCCAGTAGCTCATGCCATGAAAGGTAGTTAGCAAAAAGTGAGACTGGATGGACATCGAATGTCTCCAGTTGTACCAATAGAAATACCGGTGGAGTTGTTTGAACAACTCTTGGTCACGTTGTGCAACAAAAGCAAAGTGAGTGAGAAGGAGATTGGTCACTTCCTTTTGTGCACCTTTTACTGCATATTCACCACTATAGAAAGTGCGAATATTTTCTTCAGTCAGCTGGAGAGGAGGGCATGTGCTCCTGAAGTAGTCCGCTCCATAGTTTGGATGAGGGATTCCGATGAATGGAATAAGCTCATCTGGATCAGAGCAAACTTGGAAGTCAACTGGCGATCCATTTTTTAATCTTGGAGAATGAACGACATTGGCAGTTGAGTTCCTTGAGGTGTTGTTGCTCGTCCTGGCCTTGGTTTTTCTTTTTTTTCTTAGTGACTGAAGATGGGCAGTGCCTTTCTTAGGAATCTAATCAGAGATGAGAACCGGTAGTGCTTCATCATTTGGGAGCTTCAGCAGGTCTTCAATCATCTTGCTCATTCTTAGAACAAGTCCTACCTTGGACTCAAATTTGCCAGATTTCTTTGAGTCAACGACCTTGATGACTTGATGCTTGAATTGTTGGAAGACAAAGTCTGCCCAGTTTGTTTATCGCCCTTCAGCAAGGTGAATCATAACCTTATATCTCTCTTGGGTGAGTTGACTCAGGCTTCCAATAGCTCCGAACATCATCTTGTTCGTTATATCGAGTAGAACGCCATAATCGGGCTTCAGGTCCATTTTAGCGGTTGTAAAACTGAATTGCTTGTTGCAGGTTGAAGCTTTCCATTCTCTCCAGTATGACTCTGCAGATTCCTTTAGTTCTTGAATTAATGAGCCTTCTTGTGGAAGCTCGAACACTTCTGCAATTGTTCTTTCAGTGATTTGGAGTAGCTGTCCTTGAATCACTGATGATACTATCTTTTCATCTGCAGATAATTTTGCTTGAAGTAAAAATTCACTCACCAAATTTTGTCTAAAGAACTTTGGTGGTGTTTCCAGGTAGTGAAGAATTCCTGTCTTGTGAAGATTTGACAGAAGGATTGGATTGTTTGATTCATTTAGAATCATTTGAAATTTCTTCCTATCAAGGAATTTGTCTCTCATAAGTTGCTCTTTGAAGGAATTTAGAGATCTGGATGATTCGGCCATCTTTGGGATTGGCTGAGATTTTGAGGAATTTTAAGAGCTTTGAGAGAGAGAGAATTTTTGAGAGTGAAGGAGGGGTATTTCTAAGAGGCTTGAAAGAGAGGTCTTTTATGAGTGTTTGGGCAGGCTCATAGATCTAATGGTTGAAATGGTACTAGTCCCTGGCCTCTTTTGGTCATTGGCATTTAATGAATTTGAAACGTGTCATTGTTTTGCAACGGTCAAAATATTTAAATAAATGCGAAGTTCGACATTTATTTGAAAATAAAAAGATAATCTTTTTATATATCAAAAATAAGTAATGACAAACTGAATTACAAGAAGTAAACTAAGGGCTTTTCTAATCAGTTTGAACTTTATCAGCCATTAGTCCTTCTTGTGATCAATTTTCCTCCTTTTCGCAAGCGATTATGTGGCGTCATCTTCCTCATCCTCATCGCTGCTGGATGACTCCGTTTCAGCTGACTGGACTCTTGGATGAGCTTGCAACCGCTGGATTTACTTTGTGTGCAGTTTAACCTATTGCTGCAGGCTGTGGATCAGTTCCACATAATGAGCAGGGAGCTGAACTGTAGAGCTGCTTGGTTGATTATTGAACTGAACTGCTCTTGAGTCAGCTTCCTCGCCTGCCTCAGTTCCAATCAGTTCCTCACAAGGAACTATGTGGGTTAGCTCGTCCGTCTCCATACTGATTTGATATGCAAGTTGATCATCTTTTTGAGCTGCCTGATCAGCTGACTGGTCAGTCTCAGCTGATTTTGGATCAGCTAGTGGAATGGATGAGATGGATCCTTTATCAATAGTTGGTTCTTGGGAAGGATCGGTTCGGAGTTCAGCTGGCTCCTCAAACTGTTGAGTCTTCTCAGCTGACTCTTCCGACTCTTCGGGAATGATGTTGATTTCAACTTCAGCTTCGTGAGGAGATTTCTCAGAGTGGAGTTCTCTCATCACTTCATCAATGAGATCATCCACTGGGGTGAATGTTTGATCTCTTTCTTCAGTTGATGGCTGTCCAGACTGATGGCTTTGTGATTTCTTCATTAATTCATTGAATATCTATTTGTGTTGAACATGGAAGTACGCCTATCTTTCCCGTTCTTTTTCTATAGTGATGACGAGCAGTTTTAAGCTTTGAAGTTTGCACAATTCATCAAACACATCTTTCATCGACCCTTCTGAAGGATTTGAGCATTGTTTCCTCAACTGTAACTGCCTCATAAGATGTTTGCCCTGTGTGATTCCGGCATTCTCACTGTCCGTCCACCATAGACTCTATTCTTCTTCTTGCTTCCAGAAGCTCATTCCATGGAAAACGAGTAATGAGAGGAAGGGCTCTGATGGATACACATGTCTCCATAAAAACCAGTAGATGTACCTGATCAAAGTGTGGAAGAGTTCTTCATGACCAGTTAGTTCATGCGCGTAGTGTTGAGCCATATGTTTCTGTGTAGTCTCATCAGCCCATTTCTTCACAGATTCTTCTTTTTCATCAAGAGTTAGCTGAACTGATGTATTCATAGGAATCTTGAGAGTTTTTCCTTTATTAACTCCAAACTTCTTGACTAGCTCCTTAGTGTACTTGGCCTGGCTGATAAAGATCCCATCTTTCAGCTGCTTTACTTGGAGTCCTAGAAAGAATGCCATTTCTACCATCATGCTCATCTCAAATTCGCTTTGCATCAGTTGAGCGAATCGTATGCATAGATCTTTGCTTTTTGATCCAAAAATTATGTCATCCACATAAATTTAAACCATTAAGATCTTAGTTGATCATTCTATTCGGAATAGAGTTCGATCAATGACTCCCTTTTGAAACCCATTTTTCAGCAAGAATGTTGTGAGAGTTTCATACCATGCTCTAGGAGCTTGTTTCAGTCCGTAGAGGGCTTTCTTTAGCTTAAAGACTTGATCCCCAATTTCAAAGCCTGACGGTTGCTCGATATACACGTCCTCCTTGAGCATTTCTTGAAGAAAAGCACTCTTGACATCCATTTGGTAGACTGTGAAGTTGAAGTGGGCTGCATAGGCTAGGAACAGTCTGATGGCTTCCAATCTTGCAACTGGTGCAAATGTCTCATCAAAGTCGATCCCTTCACTTTGTGAGTATCCTTTGGCTACCAGTCTTGCCTTGTTCCTTGTGATCACACCTTGTTGCAAAAAACCCATTTTGTACCAAGACCTTCTGAGTTTTTGGTCTATTGAAAAGAAACTATACGTCATTTCTTGTGAACTGATTCAATTCTTCTTGCATGGCCATGATCTAGTCTGAATCTTCTAAGGCTTCTTTGACGTTTGCTGGTTCTGTTTGAGATATGAAGCATGTGAATAATGCATGCTCAGTTGAACTTTTGGTTTGAACTCGACTTCTTGGATCACCAACTATCTTGTCAGTTGGATGGCTTCGGAGCCATTTGGGCAAGATAGCTTCAGCTGGGTCTTCAGCTGGTTCTACTGTGGTGACATCATCAGTCACCCTTTCATCAGTTAGTTCGGCATCTTCATCAGTTCTTCCTCTTGTTTCAGTTGTGGGGTTTATGGTCTCAGCACGATTTGTGTCTTCATTGACCATATTGCTCTCAACTGGTTTAGTACCAGTTTAATTTCTTTCTTCTAGTAAAACTTCAAGCCGCTCTGGAACAATGTGATCCACATAGTCCTGCGAGTTCTCAGTCTATTGTATCTTTGTTCCTGTACTCATTAGCAAATTCATCAAATACCACATGACATGTTATTTCCACAACAAGAGTTCATTTATTGAACACTCTATAAGCTTGTGCGTGAGGCGAATTATAGCCAAGGAATATTCCATCATCAGCTTTAGCACTAAAAGCTTTCAGTTGAGTTTTGCCATTGTTGTGAATATAACATTTACAGCCAAATACTTTAAAGTATGAGATAGAAGGCTTACGACCCTTATACAGTTCATACAGTGTTTTTTCATGTGCGATGACGATGGCACTTCGATTTTGAGTATGGCAAGCTGTGTTGACTGCTTCAGCCCAGTAACCTTCAGCTATGTTGGCATCAGCTATCATTGCTCGAGCTACTTCTTTAAGTGTCCGGTTTCACCTTTCAGCTACACCGTTTTGTTGTGGAGTCCTTGCAGCTGAGTGTTCATGAGTGATTCCAAGTTTGTTGAGAAAACTGATCATTTGCTAATTCATAAATTCAGTTCCATTGTCGAAGTGAATCCTTTGAACTGATCTCTCTTTCTCTATTTGTAGCCTTCTGATCAGCGCCGTTAGCTTGTCGTAAGTTTCATCTTTGCTTCTAAAAAATTCCACCCATGTATATCTTGAGAAATCATCAACCACTACAAGAGTGAATCTTTTGCCTTTTAGGGTCTGTGGTCTGACTGGACCAAACAGATCCATATGTAGCAGTTGGAGGCAATCATTTGTTCCTAGTGGATGACTCCTATTCTTGAAAGATGACTTCACTTGCTTCTCTTTTTGGTATGGTCCACACACACCTGTTTTCTTATATATCTCCTAGGGAAGCCCCTCTAGCTCTTTCTTGGCTAGGTAGTTGATTGTTTTGAAGTTGAGGTGGTTCAGTCGTCGATGCCATAGCTAGCTTGCTTCAATTGATCCCTTTGAAAGAAAGCAAGCTTCTGAGTAGCCGGTTGACCAGTCAACAATATACATGTTGCCTCTCCTTATGTCAGTGAGAAGAATTACTCCAGTTGACTTATCTCTTATGTTGCAGGAGTTTTTGGTGAAGTCAACTAAGTAGCCATTGTCGCACAACTAGCTGATGCTGAGTAGTTTATGTTTTAGTCCGTCCACACGGGAGACTCCATTTACTACAACTTTTCCTTTGACCACGAACCCTTCTCCAATGGTTCGACTTTTGGAGTTGTCTCCAAATGTGACAAGTGGACCTTTGACTTCTTCATAACCGTTGAGATCTTCTCTGTCTCTGGTCATGTGCTTGGAGCACCCGCTATCTAGATACCAGATATCTTTGGTTTTCTTCATAGATAGGATGCTCTTATCCTACAAAAACAAGGATTAGCATTTAGGGACCCGTTTCATATCGGGTCCTTGTTGATACATCAAGTTCTTTGGAATCCAAACTTGCCAAACTTTCGGCTTTTTATCATTCAGAGATCCAACTGATTTGGATCACCTGATCAGTTTAGATTTTCTCTCAACTCTTCTATTTTGAGTTGAATCAGTTGAAAGGTACCTGCGTTGAGAGTTAGTTGGATAAAACAATTCAACTAAAATACTTTGGTCTTGAGACCTTTGAGTTCTATGATCAGGCCAGTGCCTTGTATGTTTCCAGTTTATTGGATTGAACCCTTTTGGTTCATTTCTGGAATCCAGGTACTCGTTATAGTGATGGTAGGGTTCAAATGAGTTTCTTTGATCTCTCCTATAGGTGTTCTAATTGAACTTCTTGGTAGGATAGGCTTGAGATCTAAACTGGTTTTTCTTTCTAAAGTGAGCTAATCTATCAGTTTGCCTTGAAGGCATTCTGTGCTGAACTGGTGGTCTCTGTTGAACTGAAGGTTTTGAATGAATAGATTGGTTTGAGTGAACTGATGTCTTGGCTGGAATTTTGGCTTCAGTTGACCTGGTGCTTTTGGTTGGGAGAACTGACTGAATTGTCTAGGCTGATTTTGAGGGTTTCTCAATATTCCTTTGCCTTGGTTGGTTCAGCTAGCTGATCATGAGTTGACCTGGTGAATCCTTTTAGGATTCCTTTATCATCAGGTTGAGCAATTGCCTTTCCTTTCTCTAAGGCAGTGAACTTGCTATATCCTAGCCCTGTGCTGCTGGATCCAGTTCTCTAATGATTTAATATCTCATCTAGAGTTTGAGATCCCTTTTTGAACTTCATAGTTACTTTTTCTCTCTCATGGATCTCTTGCTTGAGTTTTTGATTCTCAGCTTCTAGGTCAACAGTTCTTAGTTTCAACTTTTCAAATTCCACAAACTGAGACTCAAGATAATTCATTCTTTCATGATCAATGCTCAGTTTTCTAACTCTATTTCTCAGTTCATCATTTTCATCTTTCAGTTCAACATGCAAGCAGGATATTGAAGCTAATTGATCTTCTAGCATCATAAGTTTCATATCAAGTTCATTGCTAGAGAAAGTTGCTTCATTAATATGATAGAATGAGGTTTGAGAATCAGCTAAACTAACCTCTTCATCATTGTCAGCTATGAGGTAAAATAGCGCTTCATCATCTGAGCTGTAGCCGTCAGAATCAATTCCAGATGGATAGTCTGAATCGTCTAGCACAACATTCTCGTAGTTTGCAACCATTGCTTTCCTTTCTTCAGTGAGATTATCCAAAACTTTGGAATTCATCTCAAAATTGGGATAACTTCTCCCTAGGTTGGTCATCTCACTGATGATGCCTAGAAATCTGGTTTCAAGGCTTGAGATGGACTCTTCTGGCTGCATTTTGAAGGATTCATATCTGCCAACTGCTAGTTGGAGCTTATTTCCTTTGATGGTTTCGGATTCTTGGCAGAGATCAGCTAGTAAATCCCATATCTCCTTGGCAGTTGTGCAATTCTTTGTGTCCTTCATTCTGTCCTCATCTAGAGTTTGAAATAGTGCAGCTTGAGCAACGAACTCTGGATTCTTCAACTTCTTCTCTTCACTGGTGAGAAGATTAGTTGGCTTTGGGATCCTTGCTGGTTGATTGATATCAACTATGTGAGCATCATTGTCCATCATGATGATGATTGGACCATCTTCGATAACTTCCCACATATTCTCATGGATCGCGCAGAGATGCGCCTTCATTCGTCTGCTCCAATTATCATAATTCTCAACTGAAAACAAAGGTAGCTTATGGTTTCCCATAGCTTGAAATGTTAGCACAGATAAGTAGATCTGATTCAGTTGATCCGCAGAAACGGCTGATCCTTAGAATCAACCGCTCTGATACCATTTGTTGGTCCCGAGCGAGTCAATATCAGTTTAGAGGGGGGTGAATAAACTGATTAAAACTTTTGCTTCAATTGCGGAATAATAAGGGCCCTTGACTCGCTTAGAAACTTATCTATACACAATTCAAATAAGTACTTTGGACAGCTAGAGTGCAGATTGTGTGAGCTTGTGTACAGTTCAAAGATATGCAATTAATCGAAACAGTATAGCACACAAATGATTTATAGAGGTTCGAAGTCTCAAACTCCTACGTCCTCTCTTCCTTCCGCAGAAGGGCAACTTCACTATATAACTTGAGTTTCTTTACAAATTACTCAAACTGAGCTGGATAGTTGATCGTTGTATTACTCCTACGTCCTCTCTTTCTTAGTTTGGCAGTTCTGAACTTGTCTGTTTAGTTCGGCTATTACTCCAGCTGGCAGTCCTAAGCTTGTATGCTTAGTTTGGCTATTACTCCATTTGGCAGTACTGAGCTTGTTAGCTCAGTTTGGCTATTGCTCCAGTTGGTAGTTCTGAGCTTGTCAGCTCAGTTTGGCTATTACTCCAGCTGGCAGTTCTGAGCTTGTCAGCTCAGTTTGACTATTGCTTTACTTGGCAGTTCTGAGCTTGTTAGCTCAGTTTGGCTATTGCTCCAGTTGGCAGTTCTGAGCTTGTCAGCTCAGTTTGATTATCATTCTCAAGCTCTCTTGTCAGCTTGACTGATCATAAGTTGGCTGACTTCAGTTCTGGCCTTTAGCTGATTTGTCTGTTCACTTCAGTTTGGCCATCAGTTGGATACTTCCAGTCTTTCAGTTTAAACTGATCTCGTATCAGTTTCTTCAGTCTAGTCGATTCTTTTCTCCTTCAGCTCAGCTGACTTAGCTGTCAGTTTGTTTCGACTGGTTCGTCTCTTAGAATCCACAGCTGAATTGAGTTCTGACTGGTTGGCGTATCCTCACAGCTGGTAGACCATACTCCAGTTTGGTTGACTTCAGCTTTGATTGAGTTCCTTTTTTATGCTTCTGGATTGGTCAGCTCAGATCTACAGCTTGAATTTTAGTTAGTTTTTCATAAATAGTTTTGACATCTCATCAAAATCTTATCTGGAGGTTCCTTGATAGTTTTTCCTAACAATTATACACAAAGCAAAAAAATCAAAATTACTAACATGGATACAAATAATGATTAATAGATTAATAAGTAAGCAATAAGAATTATATTTTGGGTTGAAAAAAATAGCCCAACAAATTATGAAAAGAAAAGATCCAAAAAGTAAGGCCCACAACATCAGCTACTTATGTTCCATTCGAATTTTAGGGTTTGAAACGCTGAAATTGTTCTCAAGCGCATGATGCGGCTCAGTCCCCTCTTCTTCTATTCTTTTATCATTTCATTTCTGTCTTCACCGATTAGCTCAAATACAACTGGTTAAACTCTAAAAAGAGATTTACCATTCAACACTCTTCGCTTATACAGTTATACCTGAACAGTTTCTCCGATTAAACTCTAGGCTTTGAGAATCTACAAATAACTTCTATACTTCCAACTCCTCCTCTAGAATTTGATGATTTGATTGGTCCAATTCTTAAAGTTTTCAAGAGTTTCTGATGTTACACTTCTCCGTTTATCATCTGATTTCAATCTTTTGTCTGCGTGACTACACATGAGTCCTCTGTTTGGATCAGAAGAGCAATCAGTAGATTAAAGTAACATTTCAATGACTAATCAATCTACGAATATTTGTTTGTTGTAATCTTTTTAATCTATACTACCTACGTTTTTACTATATATTTTTTCTTAAATTAAGTCTACCTACATTGTTTTATCTTCGTTTTTGCGAAAATCTTAACCATTTTTAAAATTTTGTTCCAAACAGATAACCCAATAAATTTTTCTTTTATGCAAGGATAATTTTGAACAAAGCTCACTCTATGACTTGAAAGTTGAATCTATTTTTTTATTTTATTTTTTCAGAGCCTTTCACTTCTTAGCCTTATTTTATCCATTTTTTAGTTAGCAAACAATGAAATATGATTACTTTTGATTACTTAATAATATTTGTAAGCCTAGAATATTCGAATCACATTTTTTTAGTGTAGATATAATATTTGTAAATAAATATGCAAATATAATATACAATCCAAAGTTAGAGATCTACATGTATTCGTTGATATCCATGGTTTTATTTTGTTTACATTCAGTAGAAATGAATAATTTGACAATAAAACAATCCAACTAAAGGTTTAAATATCTCGCATCCCAAATTTATAAGAAATATTATAGCTTACCAGAATCTGTTTTGAACTTTATGGATTGCCAGATCTATTTTTCCCGATTATTGACAGTTTTTTATTTTTGTTTAAGGGTGCTGGAATATTGTATATATGGTCACCCCAAGCTCAGCTTATAAGTGGAAATCTTGTTGGATGAAGTTTCTTATTATGACCTGCACATACGAAAAAAGTTGTATTAAGATTTACATGAAGTTACCGAGTTCTGAAGGCTTGTGAACGTGTATTACATTATGTAATATGCAAGTAATTAAAACATAAAATGTAAGAAGACAAACTCAAAGATGTTAGTTCAACAAAAACGAAAACACAATAGCAAAATGAAGGTAGAATGAGACATAAATATGAGATTTGTGTAATTTTTATATAGGCTGAATTTTGTAATATTTCTAACCACTCAAATTTGAAATTTGAAATTCAAATTGTCCTTGTAAGATTGGAAAAATGTAAAGTTTTTAGCGCCTAAAATTAAATTGTTTGTCAGCAAGAGTTTTTTGAAAATGAATAAAAAATTAATTTTTGCATGAGAATAGTAAGATTTGATGTTTTTGAGCTTTTGGAGGGAAAATTTCATGCAACTACTTTGTTTTTATATATAATAGATAATAGATACTACCTCCGTTTCATAATGTTTGTTGTTTAAGTTTTTTTTTTTAGTTTCAAAATGTTTGTTGTTTTACATAATTTGACATCCTCTCTCCCAATTTTAACCCTTTCAAATCCTACAAGATTTTTTGTAACTAACTTACCTATAATATATGAAGAGAGAAAATATTGTTATTTTTTAGGAAAATATAGATGAATTAAATTTTATGACATATATAAGGGATGGGTATATTTGTCCACAAAATTAATTCTTAATTCCAGATAAAAAAAACAAAACAACAAACATTATGAAACGGAGGTAGTAATAGATATAGATGTTGTTAGAGGTCAAGGGAGGCATTGGGCCCTGAAATTTTATACATTGCTTTAGTAAATTTCATTGGGAAATTCTAAACACAAACCATATTTTACTCTTCATAATTTCCATTATTTTATAAAATAAAAAATATTAATATAATAAGACTATTCTACCCCTTGGCCCTTAGCCTCAAGCATTAAAAACCTAGCATAATCCCCATACATTATAACCCCTAAATCTCAATTCTATAGACAGAAATATGATAATCTTACTCATTCTATAACTAAAATTAAAAGAAAGAAATATATCATAGCCCCTACGCATTCATAAACATGATTGGAACTTAGCTTGGAACATGTGGGTACGTAATCGATGTTGTCAGAGTAGCACCCAATCAAGCACTGATCAACAGAGGAAGGATTTGGATGAAGATATTTAGGCGGTGGTGGACGGGCGAAAGGAGTGGAATATAAACAAGGATTTTATTTTGTTGAGGCAAAACTTGTTATAGTGTGTGGATTCTTGAAATTTTGGACATTACACTTCTTTGATTTGGTATAGTTGTTGCAAGATGTAGACTGGGCATTTTCTGCAATCTTTCATATATTTTTTGAGGGAGTGTGTAAGAATAAAAAAAATAAGACAAATCATTGTTGGTTGCTCATGCTCTCTCTCTCTCTCTCTCTCTCTCTCTCTCTCTCTCTTGTTGGTTGCTCATGCTCTCTCTCTCTCTCTCTCTCTCTCTCTCTCTCTCTCTCTCTCTCGTTATAGAGCAGGGGCTATGATAATAGCGTTTGCATTTTTGTCACGTTCTCCTTTTATTTTAATTTTACTAATAGAACTGGAATGAGACTATGTAAGGGGTTATGCTAAATTTTAAAGTGTTGGAGTTTAAGGGGTAGAAAAATATAATCATATTAATATTTATATTTTATAAAATAGTGAGGGCTATGAATAAAAAATCGGGGCTGGGTTTAGAATTTCTCATTTACATTTCATATATATATTCATAAATCAACTTTGAAAGTTTGGTGGTGTTGTAATATGTCTTGTCTATTATTTTTCTTTAATTTTCAAGTTCAATCATCTCTCTCCATATGTGTGTGTGGAAATAAATGGCAAGATATTGTGCGACAACTAGAGGTACTAGCTAGCTACCACATGAGCAATTAATATATTTTAAATCAAAGTCATGCAACACAAATGAATCGGAAAACATTATATATACTCATTCAAAATGAGCTATTGAAACACAAACTAAAAGTACAAGAATTATTTGAACAAAAGTTAAATTAATGTAAAAGGTACTATTGAAATAAATATTTAACTTTGTAGTTTAAACAAGGGATATAGCCGCAAATAACACAACATTTACCCTAATTAATATGTAAATATAATACGACTTTTAAAACATTTTAACACTACTTTTTTTTTTGGCAAACATCCATTTCAGTGATGTTTGTTGGACACGTACAGCTAAAATAATGTTGTCGCTCTACCGATGAAACAACATATAGTTTTACAGCAAAAAACATTGAGGATGAGTTGTAATTGCAAAAACTTATAATGTGCATGGTGGTGTAATAGCAACATTTAGAAAACAATATGTGTGTGTATATTGTTGGGTTTCAAGTCTAGCCGAGGGTTCACCACTTGGTTCCCAACCTCTTCGGTTAGCACTCACGGTTGCTCAAGCAACCTGAGATCAAAACTTGAAAGGTCAGCCGTCTTAAGAGTGTCGGACTTAGATCTCTTCACAGACTAGAGCTGCTTTCACAAGTATTCAGATCTGCAACACAAATGGAGTTAGAAACTAGCAGAGAAACACAATAATTCAAAGCAGAAGCCAATAATGTTAAGAACAGTAAAAGTAAAGTGAAAAAGATGAAATCAGAGTGTTGAGAAGATGAAAAAAGTGTGTCTCGAGGGCACTAGGCTCAGATCTTCCCGTGGGGGCACTGATACTTCTGGCAACACAGACACATGCCACAAAGGGGTTAAACGTGGGATTTGCAGGCTTGAAGCCCTCTAAATCAAGCTCGCAAGCAAGGGCTCACACTCTCTCTCAACTCACAGCCTTTCAGGAAACTGAGGGTCAGGGATCCGGCCAAAGAAATAGAGAGGAAAGCTTTTCAGAGCACCAAGCTTGTTCAGATCAAAGATCAGAGATAGGGCTTAAAGGGAGATGAAGAGGTGCGAGAGATTAATAGAGAGAGGGAGAGATCAGATAAGGTAATTTAGAGTTTTTTTTTTTAGATAAGGTAATTTAGGGTTTTTTTTTTTTTTTTTTGATAAGGTAATTTAGGGTTAGGGAGTGATATATAGTAATTTAGGTTTAATAGATAAATGGGCCAGCAACTGGGCCAAGCAAAAATAAAGGGAGATGGGCTGAGAGAGAGGTAAAAGGGCAATGGGCCAATCACCATATATATATATATATATATATATATATATATATATATATTGTAATTACTAAGATAAAAATTGTGTTAACACATCGAGCTACCCAATTATTGACTGATCTCAAATGCAATTGAAGTAAAATTGGAGTTAGGAAGGTACGTTAAGCAAATAATTATAATGTCATTCTTGGGATTTCGATTATTAATCTTATTAGTACATTGAATAAATAATTCTGATATTATTATGCTTTCGTGTTGGAGTTTGGAGAACTTAACATTATTGTGTTTGTTCGTGCAATTTTGGAGATATACAGTATTATGAAGTAAATGATTGGATTATAGTACCTAGTGAAGCTAATGGGATTATTATTGTTTTTCTTGTTCTTGACATTAGTTTAAATTAAACTGAAAAAATTATATATTATTTCAATAGGACCTCTTATACATTTAAATTTTATTTTAATAAGTCTTTTGTTTCCATAATTCTTTATTTAACGGCAATATTATATTAATGATTTTTGTAAATTCCTTAAAAATGACATATATTGAGATAAAATATGAAAATATAGACTTACTTAAACAAACAAATAAAAATTATATAGAGATCTATTAAAATAATAAAAATAAAAAATAACATGAAATTATATTTTTGGAGTTTGCTCACGCACGCAATTTGAATTCACGGACATTTAGATTTATCATCTAATTTTTAGATTTGGAATGCGTTTGCACTTTGCAATTGTGGTGGTACATTCTCTATAATTTTGGAAGTGCAAATGGCAGTTTCGTACTTTCGTTCTAGGTAAGAAAAACCTCCGATTATTTAATTCTAAAAAGGACAAAAGAATAAAAAATAAAACCAATTTTTACATTCCTTAACTTGATTTAAACCCCCCCCCCCCCCCCCCCAAAAAAAAAAAATAATAAAATAAAATCAAAGTAAAGTAAACCTAAAAATACAAAAAAAAAAACCCAAATATTATAAGTTTAGTGTATTATTTTTGTTTTTATTTTCTAGCTATTGAAGACTTTTCCTAAACAAAGAGAGAACTATTAAAGAATTGAACTTCAAATTTTTCCTTATGCAGAATGAAATTGTACTGTGGAGAGTTGCACCAATTTATAATCTACCAAGATGGTGATAATTGATCTGGACAGAGTAAAAGAAAATGAAAATATATAATGTAATGGAAAAATTCCATACCTTATTCTGAATTGAAGAATGTAAATAAGAGAATATAATAAATAATTAACTTTATGAAGAAATCAACCACGTCCAACTAAAAAAAAAAAAAAAAAATCAACCGCAATTTCATCGATCGATCGCTACGGTTTCACCTATTAATTAATTCCAATTTGTGTTCTTAATTATATGTTACTTCACTAATGAACATAAGTTACATAATCCATGCAGTCATAATATCATACGATATATGCAAGTAAAACACAAGAGTGGAATTGAACACCATAAGAAATAGAGGATAATATTACGATATCGACTAAAAAAAAAACTCGAAAATTAAAACAACCAAATTAGAAGGTAAATTCGGAAAGCAAGAGGTAATCAATAGCCCAAAAAAGCAGGATTCTTGACAAAAGATCTACCATGTCCATACTTAATTGGAGTTGGAGAGACATGCATGAACACATAATTCCCAGCAAAAAGATCTCCAAAATGGGATTGGCTTTCCTTCAATCTCTTACAAATCTTGCTCCAAACTATCTTCACCAAATTTCTTGCTTTTCTTCGCAACAAATTCTTACATTTTGGGATTTTTACTCTCACTTTCTTCGCCATTCGCAGTCTTCTGAACCTATAATTCTTCGACCATCGCTCTTTCATATCGCCGCCTTCGTCTAACCAAATCGCTCGATTCAATCTTTGGTAAGAGAGTTCTGCACTTGAGGCCATCATCCTGGAGAAAATTAAAGAGATGTCACAAAATTTGAGCTGTTTTGGAAGAAAATTGGGCTGCCATTTTTCTTGTATTATATAGCATTTCTGCATGCACATGGAATCTTTGCCTTGCTATAATTTAATGGAAATTAATTAGGTGTTAGGTTTGTAGGTGCATTCAGGGAATTGATTGCAACAAAAAGGTCGCTACGTACCTCAGTCGTCTGTATTTATTGACTGCTTTTTTCTTGTTGAGAACTCGGAAGAGGTGAAGAAATGCTTTTTATTTCATAAAAACAATCGTAAAGTTAAATGCTGAAAGTCTCGGGTTCAAATTTCATCAAACACTGTTAAGTGTGAGCCGGTCATACTTAATTTTTCAAATATGTTTTACCTCATCTGTATGGTTTGCAAGCTATTGCACGGGAGTGATGTTTACCTAGTAGGCAACCTCGAGGTACCCTCGACCTCCAAGAAAAAAAAAGTGTTTTAGACATCTGACATGTCAAAATTTATTATATTCGTCAAGATTTGAATTCAAACTCATACAATGGAATCATCGGACCGTGAGAACTCGTAGCAGATTGTCTGACGTACGGATCAAATTTGTTAGATAGGAGACTCAAATCCAAATTCACAACCAATTGAATACTTGTAAATTTGCGATTTGAATCTGAATTTTGTCTCGTTTAATGAATTTTGACCCATCTGACATCTGATGATATACAAGACTTCCCCTCTCTGTAATTTTACTTATATTATATGGTAGGGTATGGCTCTGAATTTTATCCCGTAAGATGGTCTTCAAATAAATTGTGAAATTAAACCTCAATTCTTCATAGTACGTGGTTAGATAATTATTCCACGTCTATTATCATTCATATTCCTTTCTTCCATTGTTTTTCTTTTCGTCTTTTGTTGATTGATAGGAATACAAGATAGTAAATATGGAATGACAAAAAGCGCTTAATTATCCTACTTATTCTTGATCATTAATAATTTAGAGTTTAATTTATCGGTACATAATTTATTGTGACAATAGGCCCTTTTAGCCACTTAAAAGTTAAAAAAAAAAATTTAGCTACAAAACTTTAAAAATTATTTTTTTAGCCAAATATACCATAATACCCTTAGTAAAATTAAAAATAAAGCTAAAAGAAAAAACCAAAAACTCTCTCTCTCTCTCTCTAAAAACAAATCTGAACTCTCACCTCTCCTTTCTCTCTCTCGTCTCCACAAGAAACAAATCTGCACTCACCACCGCTGCCGCCGTTCATCGTCCGTCCTGCCTGGAACCGCCGCCGCCGTTCGTCGGCCCTTCTCTGCCATAGCCGCCATCGTCCATCTTCTGTAGTTAGGTAAGTTTTTTTTATTTTTTTTAAATTATTGGATCTATCATTATAATTTACAGATAGGGTGCAATACTTATGTTAATTTCGTTTAATTATGAACAATGTGCAGTTTTGAAATTTGATTTGGAAACAAAAATATCTAGTGGAGAAGAAGATTATGAAGGTCGTAGGCTCAATGCCCCTCAATTAGAGGTATTTTTAAGCTTTACACCATGTAGATTGTTTGTAAAGACATGGTATTTTTTTTTTCTGCAAAATATTATGATTTCTGGGTAAATTTCTTAAGTATGCGCCCGGGCCAGCGCGCACTATGGGCGCACAGTGCGCGCGCGCAGCGTGCGGGGGTGGGCGGGCGGGTGGGCGAGGACGGGCGTGTGTGAGGCAGGCGGGCGGGTGAGGGCGGACGTGCGTGCGGGTGTGCGAGCTGGGCGCGCGCACGCAGGCGTGCCGTCGTCTCCGCTGCCCCATTTTTCTTGTCCATGTGCACTTATTTATTTGTGGAAATTTATATTCATTAAACATATATAAACATGTCCGACATATTTTGTCTTAAATTATTGATTTTTATAACTTGATTAAGTACAAATATATTAATATAGATTTCTTACTTTTATCATACATGATGGATGTGAATGAAAAAGGATGGCAATGATGGATATAAATTACTCCATCAGTAATCACGACCGTGTGAGTATTATCGATGATATTAAAAATATATTGGAGCAGTATGATGTGTTTGGCCATTTTGAGAATTGATGTTTTAGCAAGTTACTTAGACTTCCAACTAATGCCGGGAGATGCAATAAATTTGTACACTATTTCATTAGTCGTGAGATAGTGAAGAAGGATGGCGGGGATCAGACAGAATTGTGGTTTAAAATATGGAGTAAAAGATTAAGATTTAGTCGATTCGAATATGCTCTAGTGTGTGGGTTGAATTTTGGTCCTTCAAATTTTGACATACATAAAGAGCACAGGGTTAAATCCTCCTACTTATATAAGAGGATTTTCAAACAATGTCAGATGAGCCTTGATGAATTGAAGCAAAGGTTCATTGATAAGAAGCTTGGTGACGACTTCCGTGATTATCTGAAAGTCGCCAAAATTTTGTTCGTGTATTATCTGTTGCTAGGTTTTGAACCAAGCCACACCCTTGATGATTGGATTTGGGTGTTGATCGAGAAAGAAGAAGAATGAGAAGCATTTTTGTGGGGTAGCTACTCCTATCAAAGGCTTCTACATTTCTTAAGCAATAAACACACCACACCGAGAGGTTCGAAAAGACCTTCATATCACATCTATGGATTATCACTAGCATTTTCGGTATGTCATCATGATAATTGCTTTATGTATTTTATATTTTAAATCTTCATGATAATTACTTTATTTATTTCTTATAGATATAAAATTAAATGGATTTACTTGTAATTGTTGTAGGCATGGATTTATTGTGCTGTCCCACAGCTAGGTGAGACTTGTGGTGGTGTGATAGATAAAAAAGTTATTCCAAGAATTTTATGCTTTGGTTATAACCAGACAAATGTGGAGACTAGTGATATTAGAGGACATGTATAATTTAATTAAACATTTTGTTCAAAAGTATTGTCAAATATTTTTGAAAATGCTTAACTATTGCCTTAAATTACTGTTTATTAAATGTAGAAGTTCACAAGGTTGCATCCTGGAAGGCGAGAAAGACACACAATATATTGGAAAAGCATTGAAGAAAATGGTCCATTTTTTGTACAATATGCTCCGAGTCGTTCAATTGCCACACATGTGCCAAAACCCGCTCCATCACAGCGTGCTTCAAGAGACGCCTTCCACGAGCATGATGGAGCGAGAGATGCCTTCTATGATCATACATCGTCTACACAACCCTTCTATGGCCCTGTTGATCCCGTGCTTACGTGGACCATGTCTCAGAGACAAGCATTTTTTTCAAGATTTATATGGGTCGGCTGAGAGAGCAGCCCAGACAGCGGAAGAGAGAGCAACCCAGGAAGCCGCAGAGAGAGTAGCAGAGCAAACAAGTTACCTTCCACAGTTTTTCAGAGGCCAAGGAAGTGAACAGACTTTCGATCAGCATGAAAGTTGATGAGATTTTTCTTTCACAACAATTTAATCAACACAAGCTTTAATTAACTAAATCTCAATTATGCAAGTGAACATACGGAGCATAGGAGACCGGGTCGAACACGGGGAACTAATTGCACAAATGAGAATACAAGTACCATCACGTCGAACATTTTCACTAGTCAAACCATTCGAAATTTGGGTTGGATTTTTAACTAGAATGATGGAATTTCGCAAAGATTAAACAAAATTAGCAACACACAAGAAATAGACGGGAATTAAACTCAAGTAAAATTCACTTAAAAGAAATTGGCTCTAGGGAATTGATCTTTGACAAGGATACAATCATCAAATTGGGGAATCATGCATAAATTTCCCAATTAAACAACACTTGATCACGAATATAGCCCAAGTCCTTTCTCAAGAAACTAAGACATTTTAAATTAAACACAACTCCCCTATCTCTAGGGCTCAATTGCAATTTAATCTAAATTAAGCTCAATCAAGTTGACAAACACCAATTTAACACTAATTTCTTAATCTCATGCCAAATTGGGATCATAAATCAAATACCCATGCACAATTAGTTTTCTCAAACCTAATCATACACAAATTTCTATCCTAGGATGGCCAATCCAAGCATAAATCCAAGCATAACATTGATTTATGATAGGAAATTGGAAAATCAAACACAAACCCCTATTTAATTCACATATCCAACACCAAATCTCAAAACCCTAGGTGCCTAGAAATTTAGCTATCCATAACCAAAATAGAGAAATAAATCACATAAAAGAAAAACATAAGAGAGAAGAAGAAAAAACCCCAAAATCTTGTATTAAAATTCTTCAAGAAACTTCTTGTTCTTCAATATCCAAAGCTCCAAAGCATAAACACCATTTCTCTCTCTAAAAATGGAAAAATATCAAGTGGAATGCCTCAATTTCGAACTAAGGTTGGTATTTATACAAAGTGGGGAAAATTAGGATGAAAAATAAAGCAAAATCCGGAAATCCTGAAAATGTGACACAGGGGTGCGACACGGGGCCGGTCGAGCCCCGTGGCTCGCGCCGGGTGAGAGGAGGCGCGACCCAGGCGGCTCCGGCCCTGGGTCGCCCTATGTCGCAGGTGCCCGAAAAACAGCCGCGGACACCGGGCCGCGGGTCGCGGCCTGTGGTGCCGGTCGCACCGCGTTGCAGGTCGTGCCCGGTGTCCCGTCTCTGACTCGGTCTCCGTGCTCTCTCGTATGTCCGGTTCGGCTTCCCAGTCCCTTCCGATACGCGCTTCAACTCTCGGGCCTTGGATTGCTCATTTTTGACCCTGTTTTCTAAATTAACTGTGTTAGCAACACTTATTATAAAAAGAAACTAATATTACCCTAAACAACGATTAACATACTAAAATATAAAAGAAACATAAGAAATAATGCTCAGATTAGGACTAAAATACGAGCATGTCAACTCCCCCAAACTTGAACTCTTATTTGTCCTCAAATAAGCGTTTGGAGAGAATAAGAGAAGATCAAGACAAAAGGAAGAAAAACATAGCCACTAATGCCTCAGCTTTTAATCAAGAATCCACATGCAAGGAACAAGATCAAAGCTTCATATCATAAGAGCAAGAATCATGAGAAAAATGACCACTCATATTTGAAAAGTAATTCTTATCACAACGATCCTCACACATGGAGATAAGGGACATATTTTCACTCAGCATCAAGTAATAAAGGCATACCACCATAGGCTTGCAAAATAACTCAACATGATTCACCAATGTGCTCTAAACAAGAATCCTATAGGTCTTTAGGGTTGTAGCGTTCGGCTCTTTGGACGGGTAAGGAAATTTTTAGGTAGGAGTAACTCCAAGTCCTTTCCCACATCCTACTAGCATTCCAAACCTAGTAAAACTAAAAGTTTTCTTCTACCCATGTCACACAAGATGAGCAAGCTTAAGCAAAAGACGGATGATCCTTAGCCTCTTCTTTTTCTTCTAATTCATTCTCCCTAAAACATTTGTTCGCACATTCTTCCACAAGGAACTAAAGTCGGCATTAAATTCATTTCTTCAATTTAATTCAACATCACGACTCTAATGATTCCCTTTTTTTTCATTACAAGGAGAAGGCTTTGAACTTCACATTTCTAGGCTTTAAAATATGTTTCACATTTTTTTTCTTTCTATCCGAATTTTGCTACCCACGATTTTTGAAATAACAATTCCTTCATTATTTAAATTCCCTATACCCCAAGCTATTCAATAAAAATCAATCACCAAAGGCTCAACGGGGCTAACAATGATAAATTTCAAAGGAAGGAATAAATAAGGCTCAAAATTTTCGACAAAAACCGCCTTAGGTCATCTTCAAGTTCTAAACACATATAGAATACATGAAAGTTATGAAGCAAGTTCTATAAATGTAAATATCATTGACGAATCACACATGAAAGAACAAAATATGCCAAAATCTCACAAGTGGCTAGAAATCAAACCAAATTTCCACGATTTTGACTCGCATGATATTTCGGCTTATCACTCTTCTCATGCATGAATTTTTCAAAATTATCGCATAAACACAAAATAAATCATCATAGGCTCGGCATGATTTCCTATGTCTATCATTCCCTATTTTCATCACCAAATTAAGCAAGACAAACACAAGCTCAAGCAGGGAAAAATTACCACACACGATTAAAGCCTAATCCAAGCATTTACTATTACAGACCCAAATATATAAAATAGAAACGATCCTAGAGATCAATAAATCCATACAAACCAACATAAAATGCTAAATTCAAATATTAAATCCTAATAACAGTCATCCCAAATATCCAAATAAACTAAAATAAAAGTTCATAGAAAGCAGATAGAGGGCGATTACCGGTCACCACTTCATACCCCCTCCTCCAAACTTGTTCCATTCCGAGGGAAGGACAAGTTTGAGTGGAAAGATAGTGGGACCAAAATTGAGGAGCAGACTCTTTCAATCTTCAGCGGGAGAACGACGTGGGGTAGAGTCAGACGGCAGCTGGTACGGTGGATATGGGTATGGAGGATACGGGTGGGGGGTAGTGCTGATACTATAGCATCTGTGGTGGTCTTTGATGAGACGCTCTTTGTCCGAACCACTGGCCCATCATATTCCCCATACTTGACTGGAAAGTAGTGCAACTTCCCTGCAGGCCCTGAATCTCAGCACTAATACCCATAAAATGGGTCCCGATCTCCTCCTCCAAACCTGTGAAGCGAGCATCAAAGCTCTCCTGCATCCCTGTCAAACGAGTATCAACCTCAGACCGCCATTCTCCAAATCGGGAATTCATGTCCACCCGCATACTTCCCATATTAGTCGCCATGTCATTCATCAAGTTCTCTAAAGTGCTAAAACGGTCCTCCTGGACATCCTCCCTATTTCGTCGACTTCCCCTCAGCTGAGCTTGTGATGTGGAGCCCCCAGCATCATCCGCCCTAGGTGCTCTCCGTGGTGTGCCTTCAGACGTGGTTGTCAGGGCAAGATGGGCTGGGGTATCCATCAACCAATTCTCATTCTCATCGAAAGTAGACACATTAGTCAAAGCCGGATTTGGAAGAGGGAATTGATGCTTGTTTGTCATTATGAAGTCGAATGGTGCAGAGGTGGAGTTAACAAACTTTGTATTCTGGAGATGCTCCATATTGAGAGATCGAGGACCGGGCACGCATTGATAGTTGGACAAGTCGATGTCCAACATTGCGGTAATTGGGGTGATCAAGCCCCCAACGCAAATAGTGCCCGTTCGAAAAATGATTTGCCTCTGACACTGAAGAAGGGAGTGAGCAGCAAAGTTCACCGGGATAGCATTTAACACGCACCACATCATGTAAAGCTCTTGTGTCCTAAGGCCACTGTTTTCATGACGTGCTAGAACAGTGGAGGAGAGGAGCTTTTGCATGTACCGAAAGACAGAGTTAGGCAAATGAGAGGCCTTGCTCTTGCTGGAGTCATACTGTAGCATATTTGGATTTGCCTCTACAATACAATCATGGAAGGCATTGAAGAAGAAAGACGGATGAGAATGGTAGGTCCCATTAGTCGGAGTTTGAAACATTGCATTGAGACGATCCACATTGAACCTCCAATCACGGTTTCCAAGCCGGAATGTGCAAGAAATAGACCCCTTTGATGGAGTGGACTTCACTTTCAAAGTGGCAAGGAACTCACGAACTAGCAAGGGGTAAGTCTTCCAATCATTCCCGCCTAGGACATGTGTCCACCCAATGCGTCGTAGGAGTCCCGTCACACTCTCATGAATGCCCAATTTTCTTGTTGTATTGACGTCCATGAACCGAGTAGCCACAATTTGGAAGCTTTTGGCTAGCTTGAACTATTTTTTCTTATGCTCATAGTCCTCCAAGTAAATGTTCACCATTGCAGGGTCATTGGCCCCCATGTTGAGAGGAGTGCACGATTGTTGTTTGGCTCCTCATCTTCTTGGTCTTCTTCCTCCTCATCTTCTTGTTCTTTGTCATCCTCTTGTTCTTCATCTTCTGATAGATCTAGCACCTCCTCTTCTTGGAATTTTTCTTCATCAATGAGCCGTCTTCGGGCTCCTCCCGCTTGTCTTTCTTGTCTAGTTTGCACCATTATTGTGGGAGGAGTTTCGGATTAAGTACCTTGCAAAATAAAAGGGGCATCAAAATTTCATAACAAAAGCAAGAGATAAACGGTAGTGTTTTACAAGGATATTTCAACCAAATTAGGGCACAGTGTTCAAATTTCAATTCCTATGCAAACATACCATTGGACAAAGACAACGTAAACAAGATTTCTTGTAAGATCTCATGTAATGCCCATGGGAACACTATTGCAAAACAAGGGTTGGCTTATACTAGACAAATATCCATGAATGGGGCAATAAAATAAACATATTCATGATTGATGCCAAAAACACAAAAAGAAGCATAACAAAATTTCCATGACAAAGCTCAACCTTGTTCATTATTGTCATAAAACTCCCATTCAAGCATAGCATGCTATATCAAGGAAAATGGAACAAGAAATTTTTGCCTAAGTAAAGAAAATGTCTCCAAAATGATTACACAAATCCCATAACAAACCCATTCTTCCAAATGAACCACATAAAAACATTTAAGGAGCATGGAATTGCATAGATCGAAGATGATAAAGCAAGAATTTCTCATCTACAAGATTTTTCCCAAATTTTGACCTTAGAACCCTAGATCTAGACAAAAATAAGAAATCTCAACAAAACCTCCATAGATATACAAATTGAAAGCATACCCAAGGTTCATAAGGTAAGAAGTGTATAATAGAAGCAAGAAAAATGAAAATAATCCATATAAAATGATTTCACCATGAATACCCCCGTTTGGAAGCTTAAGAAGCTATGAACTTGGTGCCATGGAAAAGAAGAAGAAAATGGAGTGTAGATTCATACCTTGAAGGGATTGGAGCTTGAAATGGAGTGTAGAAACACTATGAAAGGTGCACAAGTGAGTGAATGTAGAGTGGTGAGTGAAAGTGGTATGAAATGGAGTGAAAGGAGTGAAGAAGGGTTAAAAACCCGTTCAGCCCGATGGCGTGACCCGGGCTGCATGAGCGCCGGGTCGGGCCGAACCCAGCCACCGTGACCCGGGACGGGGGCGGCCGGTCATGCCGCGCTGCAGGCGGCCGTTTTTCGGCCGCAGATGCAGGGCCGCCCGGTCGCACCTCAGGCTCTGGGTCGCGCTGCATTGCAGGCCGTCTCGGTGCTTTGGCTCGTTTCGGCCTTTGTCAACACTTCACCCGTTCATGTACCGCTCCTATGCTCCATTCTTAGCCAATGACGGACAAAACTCCCCTGTTTTATAACAACAAAACCAAGAAAATAAAACTACAAGAAAACACAACGAAATCAAAAACTTAACAAAAGAAAAACAAGCAAAGCACAAATATTAACAAAGAAAAATGAAATGAAAGTAAAATATTGGGTTGCCTCCCAACAACCGCTAAGTTTAACGTCGCTAGCTCGACGGAGTACCATTGTATTTAGGCATTGTCAAGGTAGCAAACGAACATCACTTCTTTTTCCTCAGGCTTGTAAAACTTTTTGACTCGGTGCCCATTTACCACAAACAAGCTTCCATCCTTGCCTTTGAGCTCAATTGCCCTTCCATCAAAAATCCGGGATATGGTAAACGGACCACTCCATTTGGTCTTAAGTTTTCTGGGAAATAGTTTGAATCTTGAATTGAACAAAAGAACTTCGTCTCCCGGTGTGAGATCTTTTTATCTCAAGAGCTTGTCATGGTAGACTTTGGCTCTCATCTTGTAAATAGCCGAATTTTCAAAAGCCTCTATCTGAAATTCCTCTAACTCATTCAACTGGAAGATTCGCTCTCCCACGGATGATACGGGATCAAGGTTCAACTTCTTGGTAGCCCAAAACGCTTTATGCGAAAGCTCAATGGGCAAATGACAAGATTTCCCAAACACGAGTTGATAGGGAGACATTCCTAGCGGGGTCTTGTAAGCCTTGTGATAAGCCCATAGCACTTCATCCAAAAGTGAAGACCAATCCTTTCCATTTGTTCGGACTACCTTTTGAAGGATTTGCTTTACTTCCCGATTTGCCAACTCGGCTTGTCCGTTTGCTTGAGGATGATAGGGTGTCATTATCTTATGCTTGACTCCATGTCTAGCAAGCAATGCTTCCATCCATTTGTTGTAAAAATGCGAGCCACCATCGCTCACAATGGCTCTAGGGGCCCCAAACCTTGTCAAGATATTCTTTTTGAGAAATTTGAGAACAACTTTTACATCACTTGTCTTTGTTGGAGTAGCTTCAATCCACCGTGACACATAGTCTACAGCTAGCAAGATGTACATGTTCCCTTTCGATGCAACAAATGGTCCCATGAAGTCTATACCCCACACATCAAAAAGCTCAACTTCAATGGTATTCTTCATGGGCATTTCATCCTTCTTAGAGATAGATCCCATACGTTGACACTTATCACAACTCTTGACGAACTCTCTTGCGTCCTTGAAAATGTTTGGCCAATAAAATCCACTTTGGTAAATCTTTCTAGCGGTCCGATTGGCTCCAAAATGTCCTCCACTTAATCCCGCATGGCATGCTTCTAGAATGTGTCCCCATTTATCTTCAGGCACACACCTCCTCAAAACTAGATTCTCACATCTTCTAAAAAAAAACAGTTTATCCCACACAAAGAATCTCAAGTCATGGAAGAATTTCTTCTTTTGATACACTTCTAACTCTTTAGGTGTGACTCCCATCACCAAATAATTTACTATATCTGCAAACCATGGCACCTTCATTGTTCCCACAACTAGGATCATTTCATCCAGAAAGCAATCACCGATCTCCATTTTATCATCTTGATCTTCCTTGGTATGCTCCAAACGAGATAGGTGGTCGGCCACCGCGTTCTCACACCCTCTTCGGTCTCTAATTTCCACATCAAATTCTTGTAGGAGAAGGATCTATCGCATAAGTCAGGACTTAGCATCCTTCTTGGCAAAAAGATACCTTAAGGCGGCATGATCTGTGTGGACAATCATTCGAGCCCCAATAAGGTAGGGCCGGAACTTGTCAAAGGCGTATACGACCGCCAACAACTCTCTCTCCGTGGTTGTGTAGTTTGCTTGTGCTGGGTCTAGAGTTTTGCTTCCATATTATATCACCCAGAACAACTTTTCTCTCCTTTGCCCTAATGCGGCCCCCACAGCTACCTCGCTTACATCACACATGAGTTCAAATGGCTCACTCCAATCCGGGGCAATGAGGATCGGGGCTGTCATAAGGGCCTTCTTCAGGGTCTCAAACACCTGCACACATTCATCATCAAAAATAAAGTCATTAGATTTTCCAAGCAATTTACACAAAAGTTTAGAAATCTTTGAAAAATTCTTAATAAAATGCCGATAGAATCCGGCATGGCCAGGAAAACTTCGGACTCCCTTTTCATTTGTGGGGGGTGGAAGCTTCTCGATGGCTACTATCTTAGCTCGATCCACCTCCAAGCGCAGCAGACACTTTGTGGCCAAGGACTACTCCGTCTCTTACCATAAAATGACATTTTTCCCAATTCAAAACAAGGTTAGTCTCCTCACAACGCTGCAAAACTCGGGTTAGGTTGTCCAAGCAATTATCAAAAGAGTTTCCAAAAACCGAGAAATCATCCATAAAGACCTCCATTATCTTTTCAATCAAATCATGAAAAATTGACATCATACATCTTTGGAAAGTAGCCGGAGCATTACACAAACCAAAGGACATTCTTCTAAAAGTAAAGATTCCATAAGGACAAGTAAAAGTGGATTTATGTTGGTCCTCGAGTACAATCAAGATTTGGTTATACCCTGAATAATCATCTAGAAAATAATAGAACTCATACCCGGCTAACCTATCAAGCATTTGGTTAATGAAAGATAATGGAAAGTGATCCTTTCTAGTAGCCACATTTAATGCATGGTAATCAATACACACTCGCCAACCATTCACAATCCTAGTAGCTATCAATTCATTGCTTTCATCCTTCACTACGGTCATTCCTCCATTTTTAGCTACTACTTGGGTGGGACTCACCCACTCGCTATCGGAAATAACACAAACTATACCCGCATCAAGCCATTTAAGAACTTCTTTCCTAACCACTTCTTGCATTATGGGATTCAATCTACGTTGGGGTTGGACACGAGGTTTGTAATCGTCTTCTAATAAGATCCTATGCATGCAAACTGTGGGGCTAATCCCCTTCAAATCCCCAATGGACCAACCTAACGCGGATTTATGCTTCCTCAAAACCCTTAGTAACTTATCAAGCTCACAAGAAGATAAATAGGTCGGCACAATTACGGGATATGTTTCATTTGTACCCAAGTATGCATACCTCAAGTGTTCCGGAAGGGGCTTCAATTCTTCCTTCCTGTCTCCTTCCTCACCTCCTTCTTTCTTCAATGCTTCCTCTTTTTCATCCCTTAATGGCAAAAAATGATTTTCTCTTCTTGGGATTTCCTGTGGGGAATCAAGAGCAAACACACAATCCACAATATCGGTGTTATCATCAAAATCATCAAAAGAAGAAGAAGAGTAAAGAGATGCAAACAAGATGGTTTCCAAGGGGTCTTGAGAGGTGTAATACTCCATCATTGTTTCTTCAACACATTCTTCTATAATCTTCATCACTTTACAATCCTCCACTCTCATGGACTCCTCGTTATCATCATGAAACTTCATTGCATTATATATTGAAAATGTACTACTTTCATCATTCAAACGGAGTGTAAGCTCCCCTTTTTGACACATCAATGAGTGCCTTACCCGTTGCCAAGAACGGTCTCCCCAAGATGAGTGGCACGTTCTTGTCCTCCTCCATATCTAGGACAACAAAATCCACGGGAAAAATGAAGTCATTCACCTTCACAAGCACATCTTTCACAACTTCTTTTGGATAAGTCAAGGACCTATCCGCCATTTGCAAGCAAATTGTTGTCGGCTTGATTTCTCCAACATTAAGCTTCAAGAAGAACTACAATGGCATGAGGTGTATACTTGCTCCCAAATCACAAAGGGCTTTCTTCTCATGGTAATCTCCAATGGTGACGGTAATGTTGAAACTCCCGGGATCCTTCATCTTGGCGGGAAGCTTCTTTTGAATCAAGGCACTACAATTCTCCGTTAGACTCACGGTCTCAAAGTTGCCCAATTTTCTCTTTCTTGTCACTACATCTTTAAGAAATTTGGCATAGCTTGGCATTTGTTGAAGGCCCTCTACAAGAGGGAGGTTGATTTGAATCCTTTGAAATATATCAAGGAATTTGGAAAATTGCTCCTCATTCTTGGATTTTTGAAGCCTTTGAGGGTAAGGCACCTTCACATGTGGTTCATCTACCTTTTTTGGTTGAGGTCTTGCCTTATCTTCAATTAGTTCATCTTTCTTGGCATTCACTTCTTCTTCTACCACTTTTTCATCTTTCCCTTCTTTGATAGTTGCCTCATCATCTTGTTTTGGCATTTCGGGGCCCTTGTATGCGGTCCTACTCCGTAAGGTAATGGCTTTGCAATCCTTTGGATTTACCATTGTATTGGAGGGAAAGTGTCCCGGTTGATGTTGAATTCCCACGACGGTAGCTAGTTGCCCCATTTATTTCTCAAGCATTTTTTCAATTGGGTGTTTACTGCCGTTTGGTTGCTCTCAAGCTTCTCGAATCTTGTTTGGGATTCACCCATATACTTGTCGGTCTTGTTCAATAGAGTCATGATGAGTTCTTCCATTTTTGGTTTCTTTTCATCATCGATGACCCCATTTGTAACTGAGAAACCCGGTGGTGGTTGAAGAGCGGTGTTCGGGTTTCCATAGGATAAATTTGGGTGTGGTGGTCGGTGTTGATAATGGTTCCCCGGTCCACCATGTTGACCTTGGAAGTGTGGTTTGAACCCTTGGTTGTATGGCCTTTGGTGGTTCCCATAACCACTTTGGTTCACATAATTGGCTTCCTCAAGATTAGGTAGAGTAGAAGCCTCGGTCCTTTGCATCACCATGGCTTCGATCTTGGAATTCAAAGTCGACATTTGGGTGGCTAGGAGTGCTATTGACTCCGTGGTTGCATTAGAGTCCACCGTCTTCAACATTTGAATTCCAACCCTTTCACTCGGCCATTGGTAGGCGTTGGAAGTGTAACATCCCAAATTTTCAGAGTTCATTTAGAAAATTAAAGAAATTAATTAGAGCTTAGTTAAGGATGTTTTGGCCCTAAATTGCGATTTTAGAAGTTATTTTTCGTAAAATCGTATTTTTGAGAATTTTGATTCCAGTTCAGTCGCAGCCAATTTTGGTCACGTTTAAAAGGAGTCGATCCAAGGAGCATGCCAGTGCTTTCGGATTTTGAATCTGAAGTCGTTTGAGTTCTCGGTGATTTAAATCGCGTTTAAGAAGTTATGAATAGTGTTTTTCCGTAGGAGCGCGTTCGTTAGAAATTTGCGAAATCTCGTGTCTTGATCCGAGCCTTGTTCTTTCAAGCCTATCTGATAGAAAATTTCTCAAGGAATCCGTTGGCGTTCCCGGATTTTCATTCTGAGGTCAATTGAACGCTCGAGAATTTTATTTGTCCCTTGCGTGGAATAGTAACTTTATTTTTGAAAAGAGATTAATTTCTCGTTTTCCTTCAAAATGACTCGTTCTTTATTCCGAGTCAAGTTGGTTCAATAGTACTCGAGCTAACGAACCTACCGGTATTTTCAGATTTAATAAACGAGGTCATTTTGACATCGCCATCGAATAAAGCGCATTTTATCCGGACCCGATATTTTTAAAGTAGTATTGTTGCACTGAAGTAGCTTCTCGAGGAAGTCATATTTTTTTCTATAAATAGAGCCCCTCTCCCTTTGATTTTCCTCGCTCATTTCCTTCTTCACCCCATTTCTGTAGAGTAGAGAGAGAGAGTAGAGGGGAGCTCTCTTCGTGAGAGCACCCCCAGTGAGAGAGAGGGAGTGGAGTGGGGGCGCCGCGGGGGCAAGGAGCCCCGTGGGAGCAAAAGAGCCCCGTGGGGACAAGGAGCGCCGGGGGCAAGAGAGCCCCGCGGGGGGCAGCACGGGGCGCCGCGGGGGCAACAAGGGGCGCCGCGGGGGCAAGGGAGCCCCGGAGGGGCAATCAGCGCCGCGGGGGCAAGGGAGCCCGGCGGGGGCAAGAGCGCCTGAGCGCGCGGGCGCGTTCGGCAGCTCCGGCCCATTTTCGTGCGGAGGCCATAACTTTCACCTCGGTTGGAACCATGAGGCCCGTGAGTACTCAAATCGAAGCTCTTTCGATGATCTACGAGGTAGTAGTAGCCGATTGTCCGGAATCTCGATCGTTCAAATCGGATTTTCCGTCCCCTTTTGTGGAACTCGAATAAGGTTTCAAGTCGTTGATCGACTTTCATAAAGATGAGGTGAACCCCGAGGAGGCCCGAGGAAGGATTTTCGGCTTGTTGCTTCGTCTACGTGCTCATTATCAAGATGTTCATCATCGAGGTGGGTGGTTCTAACGCAAGTATAAAGTTTGAGCTATTAAGCTCTAGAAGCATGATAGGGCAAGATGAATATCCAATTAAAATATTTTATGCTCTGTCTGTTTAGTCTCTGTACAAGGAAAGGAAATGAATAAAGGAAGCTATATGCATGATATTGTTGAATTGTTATTTGAGTTTGATAAGTAAATGAAGTTATTATAAGTTAAGTGGGCTCTCAAGTATGTTTATATATGCTAGAATTGTTTAAATACGATTGATGCTAGCCTGAGATCTAGAATTGCTTTAATTGCAATCGATCTTTATCCACGTTCATTTCCTTGCATTTGAATGTTAATACTTCGTTAAAGCTCGTATAGTTAAGGATTCCCTTTTAGGGTAAGTTATAAATCCCTTATAGGCCGAGATCATACTCAATTAAAGAATTAGCCTTAGACGATTGCTTTAGGATTGGTATTGTTAGCTAAGTTAAGTAAGTAAGGAAGGTTAAGGTTAAGTAAGGAAGAAAGTTAAGGAAGGATATAGCTTATGTTGTAAGCAGGTTATCGAGCTCAAAGAACAGTTTATTTACATTATCATGCTGTGACCCTCGTGTCACTAATGTTGAACATTTGAAAGTAAAGGGAGTCACTGCTGGGTAATCCCCTCGCATACTCAGAGGATACTTGAGGTAACCCCTCTCTCATCCTAAGGTATAAGGGTGCAGTAGACAACAGGTTTGAGCCAGGAAATGCGCCAAGAAAGGAAGTAAAAGGTTTTTTGGCTATGGAGAGGGCTTTTGCGTTTTGCTCTCCATATGCCGCCAGTTTATAATTGGATATTCCAAAGTTTATTAAAGAGTTTTCTCGTAAAACCCCACTGAGTACATTAGTGCTCACACCCTCTTTTTCAAATGTTTTTAGGTTGAGATGATGAGGCCGGTGATGTGCTGCTGGTGTGGTTGTCTGAGTTGTTTGAGGTTTCAAGTTTGTTGCTCTATTTGGTTACATATTTTTCTTCCGCTAAGTTTCTGCTAAGTACTCTGATATTAGTTTCTAGTCTTGATTAATGTAACTTGATTCTTAAGAATAGCATGTCTTAAATGCTATGAATTCTAGTTATCAATAATGTCTTTGAAGCATGTTCTTTTGGCATACCCGTCTATGCCTTTATTGATTTCGAGTTATTTGAATAGTCATACCTGTTGAGCATTCTGGTATCTATTCATCTTCAGTTGACTTGTGACTATTCTTGCATGCTTGTTATTATTGTCCGCCTACAAAGAGGCTTTTTCTTTCAAGCATGTTGCTGCTCGTCCTAGTTAACCTTAAGTAGTTTCTTGATCCGTCCTATGAATAGGACAATAAGGTATATTTGACTCCAACCTATTTATGAGTCTTAGTTGATGTGACCTATGATGAGGTCTTGTTTATTTGAAAAGTCAAGTCCCTATCTGTTTGTCTTTGGATTCTGTTTAAATTTTGGTTGGCCTATGATTTGGCATTCCTTTGACTCGAGTGAATCCTTTGACCCATTTGACCCTTATTGATTCATTGAAAATGATAGTTCTTCCAAGTCATAAAGTTAAACTGCCTAAGTTCTTGAGGCGCTAACTTAGTTTAATTCTAAAAACACCCCCTTGGATTTCTGATTTTTCGTGCTATTTTACGCACAACAACCCCGTCCCCATCCTCGAGACCGGGCTGTTACAGTTGGTATTAGAGCCAGGTTTGCAAACACTGCAGGCCTGTCTCTCCTTGAAGTAATTGATTGAACTCTTATGTAAATATTGAATTGTTCAAAAGTATTAATCAGCAACCCCCAGCTCACCACCTCCCTAGCATCTTCAACAAAGCTAAGGTATGATTGAGTTAAAGTATTTTGATTATATTTGGTATAACGTTTTGAAAGAACAGGATAAGGAGAAAAGTTTTGAGCAAGACAAGGTTAGTCGATTTTGAAATCGAACATTATTTCTTTAGAAATAAAATTTTTGGTTATACCAAAGTTTAAAGTGGAACTTATTGAAGTAAGTTCTAGATCAATGTTTTAAGAGTTTTGAGTCATTAAGGACTCGATCAAGAAGCAAATCTTTTCAGAGTATTATTTTCTGCAGATACTCAAACTATTTCGGTCATTTTAGACCGTTAAAAATTTTGAGTAGAGTTATAAAGTTTGAAAGTTGATTTGAAAATCTTCTTTGTGATAAAGGCTCATCTACTGCCCATAAGAAAGGAATTTAAGGATGAGTTAAGGATGAATGAGGCATAGAGAATATAGTTAGAGCATAGACTATAGCAAGCTTGAATTAAGAAGAATTTCTATAATTCCCTTTAAGTTCTCTCAAGAGCCCTAGATTGAGTAAGTTCCCTCTCGAGAAGCTAAGTTAAGTAGAAGCGGTTCGAAAGAACATTTATAGAGCATTCATAAGAAGGATAAAGGGGTTCCAAGATTATAGTGGAATCAAGAAGAAGGTCATGAAGTTCAGTTTCGAACGATAAGCAAGAAGAGGAGCAGTCAAGTTAAAGGCGAGTTACCAGATTGCGGATCCAACGCAAGTTCAAGGAATCCCCACGCAAGAGTTTTCAACTCAAGAGAAGTCTCGTTCGAAGATCTAATCGCGTTTGTAAGGAATGAATATTCATTTCCTTCGATAGAAGCTCGTTGATTCAAAGGAAGGACATTCAAGTCCACGTTGCGTTCAAATGCCTAGAGTTATTGCTTGCTTCAAGCCAATTAATGAAGATGAAGATTGTCGTCACGACTGTAGCCAAGTAAGTTTGAAGATATATCGGTGTTCTACCGAGCTTCCAGAGGACGTTGAAGTCAAAAATAGTCCAGGAGGATCCATAGATTAAGTCACTTTTCCGTGTCCCTTTCGATAGATAGGATAAGATCCCCGGATATCGCTTTTCTGGCCAGGCGCAGCCATTTGAGTCCTGCCGACTTGTGCTTTTTCATAGTAACCTCGCCAAGAAGAAGGTATGTGATGCTTAAGAAAGAGAGAGAAGACCCAAAGAAGAAGATCGTTAAAAAGATAGGCCTAGTGTTCGAAAGATTGAGAGTTTCAGTAAGATAAGAAGTTTTTGTTGAGCCTATTTATTCATTCTCATGTCAATTTATTCATTCCCTTTTTGAAATCGATTTATTCTCTTATTAATTGAATCAATTGCCCTTCAATAGCTTCGTATCAATCGAAATTCTCCATTTATACCATTTGAAATTCTTTGATTATATCCGCTTGGATAATTTACAATCCTTTGGATGATACTTCTTTGATCATCAAGAATCAGTAATGGCATTTCCTTGATAGGCTATGCTGACGCGTTTGAGAAAATATTTTAGCACAGTTTCCAGTTGCTAACCGTTGATTTCTTCCATATCTTTGTTATATGCAAGAACCCTTCAAGTTTATAAGACCTCTGAAAAGGAAATGTTTTTGGCATATATAACCCAGTGTTATATTTTTTCCAGCTTTTAAGCTTGTTAAAGAATTATTGATTAAGATAAAGTCCTCACTCAGAGGCGTTCGTTTATTTTGCTCCCACTCATAGAACTTGAGTGTGGATCTTGGAATAAAGCAGAGAGTTATAGTAGTATTCCTTTTAGTCAAGGTTGGAGGAATAAGAGTTAGTATTTCCTAGAAAGAAGTGGAATCTGAGTAAGTGCCAGATAATATTCTCTAAGTTTAGGACGTGCGTTTCCAAGAAGATTTCTCAGCTTGTTGCGTTTGGAGGTGATCTAAGGAGTGACGGCAAGTAAGTTCCAAGCGTGTAGTTCAAAGTCCAGATGTGCAATCTTCACACCTGCAAGCAATGGTGACCACTAGCAGGAGCCATGAAGTCAGACGACTGCTTCAAGGAAAAGAGACGACTGTGCGAAGAAGTTTAGATTTAAGTTGCGTCAAGAATTTAAGTTTAGAGTGCATCTCGAAGTACACCCCAAGAAGATGAAGAAGTTGAACCTCAAGAAGTTAAAGATGAAGATAAAGTGAGTTTTCCAGCGTGATAAAGCGTACAAGCAACAATCAAAGGAGGTGCTCAATTAATTCGAGTTTATCATCTAGTTCGAGTTCGTTAAAGTTTCTCAAGGTTGCGTGAAGTAAAGTCAGAAGTAAAAGTAAAGCCAAGCGAAACAAAAAAAGAATGGACTTGTTGAGATTGTCCGTGCTCGAGGAGCAAGTTTAGCGAATTTTTCTTTTATCCCGTTTCTCGAATAGTTTCTAGAGGTCCGCTCGAAGGCAAAATCATAAGGAGTTCTTATGAAGCGATATTTCGAAAGAGATTTCATTAGGAAGAAAAGATAGAAGATGCCCAAGCTTTGAGGAAGAAAAGAAGAAAGATTATAGAAGTAATAGTCCAGCTTAAGGATTAATTTATTAAGGAAGGCCTCAGGCTATTCTTAGCCGTATAGTAAGGTTTCGAACCTATGTCATTCCAGTAAGGCTGTAAATTCTTAAAGAGTTATCCAAATCTTCGTTTGACGGGAAGTAAATTTCGGGATGAAATTTTTTTTAAGGGGTGTAGTCTGTAACATCCCAGATTTTCAGAGTTCATTTAGAAAATTAAAGAAATTAATTAGAGCCTAGTTAAGGATGTTTTGGCCCTAAATTGCGATTTTAGAAGTTATTTTTTGTAAAATCGTATTTTTGAGGATTTTGATTCCAGCTCAGTCGCAGCCAATTTTGGTCACGTTTAAAAGGCGTCGACCCAAGGAGCATGCCAGTGCTTTCGGATTTTGAATCTGAAGTCGTTTGAGTTCTCGGTGATTTAAATCGCGTTTAAAAAGTTATGAATAGTGTTTTTCCGTAGGAGCGCGTTCGTTAGAAATTTGTGAAATCTCGTGTGTTGATCCGAGCCTTGTTCTCTCAAGCCTATCTGATAGAAAATTTCTCCAGCAATCCGTTGGCGTTCCCGGATTTTCATTCTGAGGTCAATTGAACGCTCGGGAATTTTATTTGTCCCTTGCGTGGAATAGTAACTTTATTTTTGAAAAGAGATTAATTTCTCGTTTTCCTGCAAAATGACTCGTTCTTTATTCCGAGTCAAGTTGGTTCAATAGTACTCGAGCTAATGAACCTACCGGTATTTTCAGATTTAATAAACGAGGTCATTTTGACCTCGCCATCGAATAAAGCGCCTTTTATCCGAACCCGATATTTTTAAAGCAGTATGGTTGCATTGAAGTAGCTTCTCGAGGAAGTCATATTTTTTCCTATAAATAGAGCCCCTCCCCCTTTGATTTTCCTCGCTCATTTCCTTCTTCACCCCATTTCTGTAGAGTAGAGAGAGAGAGTAGAGGGGAGCTCTCTTCGTGAGAGCACCCCCAGTGAGAGAGAGGAAGCGGAGTGGGGGCGCCGCAGGGGCAAGGAGCCCCGTGGGGGCAAAAGAGCCCCGCGGGGGGCAAGGGAGCCCAGCGGGGGGCAGCACGGGGCGCCGCGGGGGCAACAAGGGGCGCCGCGGTGGCAAGGGAGCCCCGGGGGAGCAATCAGCGCCGCGGGGGCGAGGGCGCCTGGGCGCGTTCGGTAGCTCCAGCAAGTTTTCGTGCGGAGGCCATAACTTTCACCTCGGTTGGAACCATGAGGCCCGTGAGTACTCAAATAGAAGCTCTTTCGATGATCTACGAGGTAGAAGTAGCCGATCATCCGGAAAATTGATCATTCAAATCGGATTTTTCATCCCCTTTTGTGAAACTCGAATAAGGTTTCAAGTCGTTGATCGACTTTCATAAAGATGAGGTGAACCCCGAGGAGGCCCGAGGAAGGATTTTTGGCTCGTTGCTTCATGTACGTGCTCGTTATCGAGATGTTCGTCATCGAGATGGGTGGTTCTAACGCAAGTATAAAGTTTGAGCTATTAAGCTCTAGAAGCATGATAGGGCAAGATGAATATCCAATTAAAATATTTTATGCTCTGTCTGTTTAGTCTTTGTATAAGGAAAGAAAATGAATAAAGGAAGCTATATGCATGTTATTGTTGAATTGTTATTTGAGTTTGATAAGTAAAGGAAGTTATTATAAGTTAAGTGGGCTCTCAAGTATGTTTAGATATGCTAGAATTGTTTAAATACGATTGATGCTAGCCTGAGATCTAGAATTACTTTAATTGCAATCGATGTTTATCCGCGTTCATTTCCTCGCATTTGAATATTTATGCTTCGTTAAAGCTCGTATAGTTAAGGATTTCCTTTTAGGGTAAGTCATAAATCCCTTATAGGCTGAGATCATACTCAATTAAAGAATTAGCCTTAGACGATTGCTTTAGGATTGGTATTGTTAGCTAAGTTAAGTAAGTAAGGAAGAAAGTTAAAGAAGGATATAGCTTATGTTGTATGCAGGTTATCGAGCTCAAAGAACAGTTTATTTACATTATCATGCTATGACCCTCGTGTCACTAGTGTTGAACATTTGAAAGTAAAGGGAGTCACTGCTGGGTAATCCCCTCGCATACTCAGAGGATACTTGAGGTAACCCCTCTCTCATCCTAAGGTATAAGGGTGCAGTAGACAACAGGTTTGAGCCAGGAAATGCGCCAAGAAAGGAAGTAAAAGGTTTTTCGGGTATGGAGAGGGCTTTTGCATTTTTCTCTCCATATGCCGCCAGTTTATAATTGGATATTCCAAAGTTTATTAAAGAGTTTTCTCGTAAAACCCCACTGAGTACATTAGTGCTCACACCCTCTTTTTCAAATGTTTTCAGGTTGAGATGTTGAGGTCGGTGATGTGCTGCTGGTGGGGTTGTCTGAGTTGTTTGAGGTTTCAAGTTTGTTGCTCTATATGGTTACATATTTTTCTTCCGCTAAGTTTCTGCTAAGTACTCTGATATTAGTATCTAGTCTTGATTAATGTAACTTGATTCTTAAGAATAGAATGTCTTAAATGCTATGAATTCTAGTTATCAATAAAGTCTTTGAAGCTTGTTCTTTTGACATACCCGTCTATGCCTTTATTGATTCCGAGTTATTTAAATAGTCATACCTGTTGAGCATTCTGGTATCTATTCATCTTCAGTTGTCTTGTGAATAGGTCTTGCATGATTGTTATTATTGTCCGCCTACAAAGAGGCTTTTTCTTTCAAGCATATTGCTGCTCGTCCAAGCTAACCTTAAGTAGTTTCTTGATCCGTCCTATGAATAGGACAATAAGATATATTTGACTCCAACCTATTTATAAGTCTTAGTTTATGTGACATATGATGAGGTCTTGTTTATTTGAAAAGTCAAGTCCCTATCTGTTTGTCTTTGGATTCTGTTTAAATTTTGGTTGGCCTATGATTTGGCATTCCTTTGACTCGAGTGAATCCTTTGACCCATTTGACCCTTATTGATTCATTGAAAACGATAGTTCTTCCAAGTCATAAAGTTAAGCTGCCTAAGTTCTTGAGGCGCTAACTTAGTTTAATTCTAAAAACACCCCCTTGGATTTCTGATTTTTCGTGCTATTTTACGCACAACAACCCTGTCCCCATCCTCGGGACCGGGCTGTTACAGGAAGCCATCTCATCAATGATAGCCAATGCTTCTTTCGGTCCTCTTCCAAGTAGAGATGCACCGGCGGCGGCATCTAAGATTCTTCTCACCTCGGGTGTTGATCCGGAGTAGAAAAGGCATACTTGATGGTCCGTGCCAAAGCTATGGCCCGGGCAGTTCCTCAACATCTCACGAAATTTTTCCCAAGCTTCATACATAGACTCATCTTCCCTCTGCCTAAATTTGGTGATCTCCCCCTTGAGCTTGAGTGTCTTTCCCGACGGAAAGAACTTTTGTAAAAACTTGGAGATCATGGTGTTCCAAGACTCAAACGTTGATGGGGGTTGGTTCGACCACCATGCCCTAGCTCTGTGACGGAGGGAAAAATAGAATAGCCTAAGTCTCACGGCATTCTCCGGTACTCCATTCATTTTCACCGTCCTGTATATCTCAAGGAATTGGTTGACGTGCTCATGAGGATCTTCAATTGCGGAACCCCCAAATTGATTTTGGGAAACCATTGCTATCAATCTCGGCTTGAGCTCAAAATTGTTAGCATGAATAGCTGGTCCATTCCTTGCTCCTTCATTGATAACGGGTTGAAACAAATTCCGGATTGGAGCTTCCTCTTGAGCCCTAGCTTCCCCTTGAGCCCTCAATTGTGCCATCAACTCTTCCATTTGTGCTTGCATTTCAAAGATTAAGGGGTCTTGAATTGGGGAATTAGGAGGTTGAATTGGGGGATTGGAAATTTGGTTGTTGTTATCCCCCATCGTCCTTCGTCGCCTAGCCGCGTTACGATGATGACTTGTAGCTTCTATTTCGGGGTCGACTTCAAACAAAGGCTCTCCACGCGACCTTGTTCGCATACAACACCTAACAAAAGCACAAGGTAAGTTTGGAACTTAAAAGAAAATTACACGTTTAATTTAGCAAAGCAATTCTTGAAATGATATTGCAAAAACTCAAATAAACAAATTAACTCCCCGGCAACGGCGCCAAAAACTTGATGAGATTTTTCTTTCACAACAATTTAATCAACACAAGTTTTAATTAACCAAATCTCAATTATACAAGTGAACATACGGAGCATAGGAGACCGGGTCGAACACGGGGAACTAATTGCACAAATGAGAATACAAGTACCATCATGTCGAACATTTTCACTAGTCAAACCATTCGAAATTTAGGTTGGATTTTTAACTAGAATGATGGAATTTCATAAAGATTAAACAAAATTAGCAACACACAAGAAATAGACGGGAATTAAACTCAAGTAAAATTCACTTAAAAGAAATTGGCTCTAGGGAATTGATCTTTGGCAAGGATACAATCATCAAATAGGGGAATCATGCATAAATTTCCCAATTAAACAACACTTGATCACGAATATAGCCCAAGTCCTTTCTCAAGCAACCAAGACATTTTAAATTAAACACAACTCCCCTATCTCTAGGCTCAATTGTAATTTAATCTAAATTAAGCTCAATCAAGTTGACAAACACCAATTTAACACTAATTTCTCAATCTCATGCCAAATTGGGATCATAAATCAAATACCCATGCACAATTAGTTTTCTCAAACCTAATCATACACAAATTTCTATCCTAGGATGGCCAATCCAAGCATAAATTCAAGCATAACATTGATTTATGATAGAAAATTGGAAAATCAAACACAAACCCCTATTTAATTCACATATCCAACACCAAATCTCAAAACCCTAGGTGCCTAGAAATTTAGCTATCCATAACCAAAATAGAGAAATAAATCACATAAAAGAAAAACATAAGAGAGGAGGAGAAAAAAACCCAAAAACTTGTATTAAAATTCTTCAAGAAACTTCTTGTTCTTCAATATCCAAAGCTCCAAAGCATAAACACCATTTCTCTCTCTAAAAATGGAAAAATATCAAGTGGAATGCCTCAATTCCGAACTAAGGTTGGTATTTATACAAAGTGGGGAAAATTGGGGTGAAAAATAAAGCAAAATCTGAAAATTCTGAAAATGTGACACAGGGGCGCGACACGGGGCCGGTCGCACCCCGTGGCTCGGGCTGGGTGAGAGGAGGCACGACCTGGGTGGCTCCAGCCCTGGGTCACGCCGCGCTCAGGTGCCTGAAAAATGGCCGCGGGTCGCGGCCTGTGGCGCCGGTCGAGCCGCGTTGCAGGCCGTGCCCGACGTCCCGGCTCTGACTCGGTCTCCGTGCTCTCTCGCATATCCGGTTCGGCTTCCCAGTCTCTTCCGATACGTGCTTCAACTCTCGGGCCTTGGATTGCTCAAATTTTACCCTGTTTTCCAAATTAACTGTGTTAGCAACACTTATTATAAAAAGAAACTAATATTACCCTAAACAACGATTAAACATACTAAAATATAAAAGAAACATAAGAAATAATGCTCGGATTAGGACTAAAATACGAGCATGTCAAAAGTTCACAGGTTTGTCAATGTTCTATTATATGTTATTATTATGTTATTATTATGAAATTGTGTAACATTTCTACTTGTATTTTAATTTAATATATAGTATTGTAAAGAAAGGAGTCCAGAGGAATGGGGATGGAATCCCCATAATATCAATGAGGATGGAATCCCCCACAAAACACAGATGACAGAGAAGATGAGAGCGGGCATTGGAATTCCCCAATACAAAAGTCCCCGTCAAATGAAGAAAATATGTGGAAAGGCTCGGGAAGCACACATATGGGGGATGAAGAAACTGTGTGGAAAGGCACGGAAAGCACACAGATGTGGAGTGACAGTGTTTTTAACACTTGGAACCAAATGTCAGCTGGAGAGTATTGGGGGTGGATAATTCCATGCAGCATAGGACTCCATCTCAGAGTACGAGTCATATTCCTTTCGTTACCCCTATTCGAGATATCACTCCTTTGTCTGCTCACAACACTCTAGTGAAGTTAGATTTTAGAGAGGTGAGAAGAAGGGCATCATCAGCAGCATTGCGAAGTTCATTACTACTAAATGATCAACGCTTTGCAAATTTTAACAACTTTCTACAATCAAAGAAACTGTAAGTAATTAATATGCTAAAATTTCATAACTTATGAAGTTGGATTAGATATGTTTGATTGATTTTGTTATTATGAATGCAGTAGGAATGTTGGCCTTGGTTATGGTGTGGGAGCTGATTTTTTTATGGAGCTATTGAAGCCAGGGGGGAACTCACTGATGAACATATTGATGTTTATATGTGCATACTTCATACAAATCTGGCATTTGCTAGTAGAACACAGCACAAAATGGATCTAGTTCTAACTTGCTCAGGATTCATGGTATTGATTGAAAGTTTCTTCAATATAAAGTTGCTTGGTTTAAAGTTATCTTCATGTTTTTCTTTATTACTCATTTGGATACATTGGTATAATATTTTATTAGGTAGGGATTCGTAAGGTATTTGAGCAATACCATGCCCTTGAAGGAGCTGCGCAACTTAATAAAAAGATTGAACAAATGATCTCTGATGAGGATCTTCTCGGTCTCTCAGAATATGTGAGTGGCCATATACCAGGGTGGCTTCCGCTGAAACCTTGGTATGATTATAACAAGGTACGTAAAACACAATTCTGATTAGCTAAATGTATTTTGTTTTGAATCATTTATAATTATGTACTAATTATTTTGTTTTGAATATTTTCATGTAGTTGGTATTTATGTCACATCTTGATTCGGATAATTGGTTACATGCGTGGTGAGCATCCCCGAACACACGATCGCAATCTATGACTCCACGTGGGCAAACTGGACAAAAGAGATAAAGAAATCCCGAATAAATTTTTTTGTTCCATTGGCGCGCATTCTCCCACAACTTCTTAAATATTGTGGATATTGGGATTGTCGGACAGATTTGCAGCCCAAGTATACTGAGTGGAAGGTTGCAACAGTTGAGGGAGCCGGAGTTTACAAACAAATAAAGATGGTGTTAGTTGTGGCCTATATGCGCTCAAGTTTGTGGAGATGATCATGACAAATACCAGAATGCCACAGCCGACCGACAAGGAAATGGAAGGATATCGTACCCATTTGGCGAACACAATTTTTAGATTTAGCACGGATGAAAATACCATTGTACCTCATCACTCATGAATACTTACCTTATTGACTACGTTGTTCGTTAATTTAAATTTGGTTTGCATCACTGTTTCATTAATTTCATTTTGGTTTGCATGTTGTTAGTTCAAGCACAGTGTTCTTTAATTTGAATTTCAATAGCCTAAACATGTAAGAAAAGTAGAATCCCACATAAAAAAAGAGCGAGTTCGTCGCCCGCGCGCCCGTGTGTGCTCGGGGCCTGGGCGATGCGCGCTGGCACCGGGCAGAGTGTGCAAGGCATGCGCATCTACCAAGCGCGCGCATGGCTGGTGCGTCGGCCCAACGCACGTCTGCAATGTCATCAATCAATTGTGAATAAGTTAACCCTCCCGAGGGGATACGTACATATTCTTCAATTCTATTATAATATATATGGTCCTGCCAAAAACCTCCATGATGCAATAAAATATATGTCCCACTCATCTGCACAGAAAAAATATCAATATTATATATTCATACAAAATCAAACAATTGAACATAAAAAAAATACAGAAGGGCCAGCGCCGGCCTCTGCAAGCGCGTTTGTGTGCGGGCGCGCACGGCCCCCGCGCGGCTGTAGAGTGCGCCCGTTCGCGCGCGCGGCCTCGGCGCGGGCCACTCCGCGTGCGCGAGAGCGCGCGGCCCGTAGCGCGCCCTGGCACACCCTGCGCGCCCGCCTCGGCCGCCTCCGCCCGCGCGCGGGTGTGGCATGCGCCCGTCCGCGCGCGCTGCCCCGGCGCGGGACTCAGCGCCCGCCCCCCCTCGCGTGCGGACCCTAGCGCGCACCCCACTGCGCAGGCCCTCTGCTCAGCGCGTGCGCCTCTGCGCGCCGGGACCAGTGTGTAACAAAGAACACCCCGGCGCGCAAGTATGAACAAAATTGAATTTTTTTTTTTCTGCGATTTCAAAAAACACCATGCTAGTATTAAAGAAGCAAGATTAAGAATTACCTTCAAATTAACCTTCAAATATTCAAAAACTTTTTGCCTCAAATCTTCGAAATGCAAATGTTTGGAAAAAATTGATTTTTTCGATTGTGTTAGTGAGAGACATCGATTGTGTTAGTGAGAGAGAGAGTAGATGGGGGAGGGAATGTTAATATATATATTTTTTCTTTTAAAAAAATGGGGAGAAGGACATTTTGGTCCCAAGTGGCTAAAATAATAATGTTTAAAGTTTGGTGGCTAAATTTTTTTTTTTTCTTCTAAGTGGCTAAAAAAAAATTCCACCCCATAATTGTTTATAGGATGTTAAAAGTAAATGATACCATAGAATGCTATAATCATCGAAACAGAATCAGTCTTAGTAGACGAGAATGAGAATACTTTGGGCTGAATTCATCCAAGAAAAACATGGCACGTGTCTATCAAAGATCCTAATTAGGTCCTTTTTTTTTTATGTCCGAGGTAACCTGCATCCGCTACCGAGGTGCACACTGGGTAAACCCGCCTTTGGCATAATGGACTGCAAATCGCATGTTTCACAGATTTAAAATATTTAGACATGCAAAAAATGTCTTAGTATTACTCTCGTATGTTCTACAAATTTAAAATATTTATAAATTAATATTTAAATTAGTATTAAATGTGACCACACTCTGATTGGATGAGAAAATATTATGGATCTCATGATCTACTCAAAAACCAAAATATTTCTATGTGAGCATACAATGATATCATATATAGTTGATTCCATCTACACCTTATTTAGAGATTATCATAATAATCACACTTAAGTGAAAGCATAATCGTATACCTCATCTCTACACATAAAATCAAATACATAAATGTTTAACAAAAAAATTAAAAATAAAATATAGAATCATCAATCAATTTATCAATTTATAGTTTCACGTGTAAGAATAATTCTAATTTATTATAAAAATGAAGCATTCAATAAAACTCTCAGTTTATAATACCATATGTACTGAAAATATGTGTATGCATGTATATATGTGCATAACTTACCGAAACGACTTTGAAATATTAATTAAGCAAAATATATATAGAGAGAATATTGAATCAATTAAATTAAGAAATAAATAAATCAAGAAATAAATACTATATATAATATAGTTAATTTCATGAATTATGCATTTAATAGTTAATAAACCAATTACATGAAGCCAAATGAATTCTAGGAATACTAGACAACCACTACAATAAAAACAAGTTTTTGAATATTTTTTGTTGAAATATATATATTATCTTAAATTAAGTTTTGATTAATTTTATTATGTCAATCTCATCCTTATAATTTTTCCTTAATATATGTGTATATATTTTATATATATATATATATATATATATATATATATATATATAGGATATGGTTCATATGAGAACACCTTGTTGGTGTGAGAAATGAGAACACATCTTACACCATCCAATTTAATGATCCAATGGTTGAGATTTAAGGTGACAATTTCGTAAATAATATGGCAAAAAATAAGGAAGAAGGGCTATTTTCGTCCAAATCCATTAAAATTGATGATGTCAACAATTAAAAAAAATCTTAAAAACTTTAATCGACCATAACTTCCTCGTTTTTAATTCAATGCACACAAAAAATATATCAAATTAAAGCTCTCTTCATGCTCTTTCATTTAAGATGTCGAAAGACTATGTTTGGATGAAAAAATATGAACGAAAAATAAAAAAGAAATTTTTTTACGCGTGCCCAGGTTGTAAATGCTTTCGTTAGCATATAATAATTCTTCGTCAGCATTATGATAACATATGAACGTATGCTAATGAAGCATTTGTCATATGCTAACATAATATATTCGATGTGCTAACAAATAATTATCATAATGCTAATATAGTATAAATTTATTAGGGTTTATTAAATCTCAATTATGGTTTATTTAATCTCGATTATGGTTTATTCCATCTAATTATCATTATTCTTTTGAAATTTAATTTTTTGTTTATAGTTCTTAATTGATTATTATGGCTTATCCTATCCAATTATAATTTATAACGTATGTTGATAGAGTATTGCCATATGCTAACATAGTGTATTCGCAATGCTGACGAACCGAAACTATAATGCTAACGTAGTACAAATATATTATTATTATTATTATGATTTCTTTCAACTCATTTAGGGTTTACCACATCCAATCAATGTTTATTTCATCTAATTAGGTTTATTTCATCCAATTATGATTTTTTCCATTTAATTAGGGTTTATTAAATCGAATTAGGTTTATAATTAATTTTTAGAATTTTTTTTCTCCAACAATATTTGAAAACTTTAATTAGCATAACTATAATGCTTCGTTAGCATTATGATAATACTTCGTTAGCATAACGATCTGTTATCAAATCCTCCGCGATTTTTATAAGAATTACCAAATTACAGTAATACCCCCGCACGAAAAACTTTTCAGATATTACAAAATTGCCACCGCTCTTTTTCATCAAATCTGGACCTTTGATTTTTGATGGATGTGTGGTGTGAGATGTGTTCTCATTTCTTACACAAGGGGTTATTTTTATATAACCCCACCCCTATATATATATAGAGAGAGAGATGTTTTTTTTAAGGATTCGCAATATATATACGCAGTATGTTTTTACTTTTCCTCTCTCTTTCAAATTTAAGGACGTGACAACTATATACATACATTCACAATTATGGCTCAACTGTGTGAAAACCATATATATATTTATTACAATAATTATTGACGAAGGTGATAGTGTTAAATGCAGTAATGATGCTAGGTGACAAGGAATTACTTCATGCAATAATTTGTTTGTTGGTATATTATATTATATACATACGATGTTTATTTCGAAGTGACATTTGATATATTGTTGGCTATTCTTCTCTAGTTCGAATCAATTTCAATACGATAAATCGGTGCAATAATTTAAGGTTCACAAGCTTAATTAAGATTGGTCCAAACCCATTCCACGGGAAATGAACTTTATTATCATAAATAAGTATTAAGACGAATAATTAATGAATTTAATTAATCGTGCATATTGCATCCCTTACAGCCTTACTAGCTAATTTGTTCGTTTTTGCATATTTTTAGAAGGCCAACTTATAAATAGTGTTAAATTCGATGATATACATAACTCGATCTGATTAAAAATTAAGTAACAAGATAATAATAAATATTTTTTTTATAAAATAAGCAATCTATAAAACAGTTATATAAGAAAAATTAAACATGTTCAATGTGAATAATATATACATACATTATGAGCGTAAGTGTGAAGGAAAAAAAAAGATTCAAAATTAAGAATTGGAATAATATATATATATATATATATATATAAAATAAAAAAATCACTCAAGAATAAAACAAATGAAGAAAATAAAAGGAATTTATTTAAAAAACAAAAATCAAAATTGAAGCCGTTTTAAGCTTAAACTGAATTGTATGTAAGTTTTATGGTGATCTTGAGAAAATTTTAAGGGGAATGGGTCATCCAAGAGACTAAATTATATGGTTGGACTACAGTAGGACGCCCGTTCAATTTTCGATCCAAATACTCCATCTGTCCCAGAATTATAGCATTTTTGATAATTCACACAAATTAAAAAATCATATTTAATATTGTATATAATTCCTATTCTACCCCTAATTATGATAATAACCTTTCTACTAGTTATTTAATGTGTTAATGAATTTTTTGACTCTTAATTTTGTATATATACATTCCATCATTTAATTTACATTGGTGAATGTTAAGATTAAAGGGAGACTTTACTCATTTCACACAATTCCATGTTGACCATATTATTAATTCTAATTTAATAGGGTAAATTGAATAAGGTTATATGTGTCAAATAACATTGTATTTTAGTTTAAATATAGTAAGGGACTATAATTTTGGGACATCCAAAAAAGGAATAAGGGACTATAATTTTGGGATGGAGGGAGTATATTTTTAAACTTTCAAAAGTAACTCAACTAGGGTTCTCTGTTAGCTCTCCTATTGTCAGACTTGACGTTCGTCAGATGAACTTACGCCGCTGACTATTGGAGTGCAACATTGATCTCATTTCCGAATAGCCCAAATTTTGAACTCAAAATTTGCTGAAATTCACGTACATTATGGTTACTTTCAGTTTCCGTGACACTTTCCAATCAGTTTTAAGCTATCTTTGACTGTGATACCCAATAAAATAGGTACCTTTAAAAAATTAAGCTCTCTCCATGAACTTTTTAATGCTATCTTCGGTTTGTTCGTTGGACACTAGAAGATCGACTGCGAGATGATATACGTGAATTTCAACGATCTTTAAGTCAAGATCTTGACATCGAATTTCAAAATTGATCGAGGGTTAATTTTGGATCCTAGGGATTGGATTATTTGGAAGTGAGTTCAATTTGACTTTCCAATAGCTAATGACAAAGAAGCTAAGTGATGAAGGTGCGACGACGAACTAGATTTTAGATTTCAAATGGATATTTAACGTCAGTTAGTTGGAGGGGTAACATAATGCACTGTTTGAGCCACTTTTGAAAGTTGAAGAATCTACTTGGACCAAAAGTTGAACTAAGGTCCTACTAGAGCTCCACCAAATAATTCATGTCTGGATAATTCATGTCTGGATTCCCATTTTCTTAAAGGGAAATTCTAAATACAATCCTCATTTTTCTCTTTATAACCCCCAAAATTAATTAAACTATAAATATTATTTTACTTGACAATTTTACCCTTATAGTCTCACCACCTTAAAATCCTAACAATATAAAATTAAGAGAAGGTCAAGTTGGCTCAATTCAAATATAGAGAAGGTCAACTCTGCAAAGCTTTCGCTTGATTTCTTCTAGATATTTTATGCTTCTTCAAGAATTTTTAAGGTCTTATAACAGAACTAAAATATTCAAGAATTTAAATTGTAACTGAATTTTTATAGAAGGGTCAAATGAGATTTTGAAAAGCAAACCATGTTTAAAACTCGCTACAAGACCGATAATAGAAAAAGAAAGACTGAAAAATTTTAAGATTAAGAATTTAATTGTTGCTTTGAAGTTTTGATAAATCCCTTGAGTGATTATAAATATGTTGGAAATTATCATGAACAACATTAAAATAATTTCAAATGAAACATTCATATACGCAGGGCACAATATGTCTTAATCTTAAAATGAAAGTTTGTCCTATCTAAACCACAAAGAATCCTTCCATTTGTACTCTCACTTTTATTATTTTTGTCATCTTTTCTTGCTCATCCACCGATGCCCGTGAATATTTCTTTTATTCTCCATCAAAAAATTCAAAAAATATTCTAATTTCCAAATTGTTTACAGTTTACACCAAAAGCAATTCATTTTACAATTAATGTCGAGGAGAAAAGTATTTAATTTTCTTTTAATAATTGCGAGGTATAACAGGGCTTTATTTTATATTGTTAGGGTTCTAAATTAAGTGTTGGGGCTATAAGGGAAAAATTGGCAAGTAAAATAATTTTAGAATTTAATTAATTTTAGGGGCTATAAAGAGAAAAATGGAAGTTGTGTTTAGAATTTTCCTTTCTCAAATTTCAATTAATTTGGCAAAGATAGAAGTAAATGTTAACAACAACTCACTAGGTTGCCTAGAAATCTAGTCTGGAAAGCAATCTAGTTTCTTATTTTTAAATTAATATGATTGGGGTTTTCAATATATATAGGGATGGGATCTGGTGAGAACTGGTCACCAGGTGGGAACCGGAAACAGATCACATCCGTCTATTCCGAAAAATGAACGCACCAGATGAAAGCAAATTTTCGGTGACAATTTTGTAATTAAAATGAAAATCTTCAATTCACACGTCTCATTAAGGGTAGAATTGGAACAATTGACTTTTAAAAAAAGTGACATCATCATGTTTTGAAAAAAAATTTAAAAACTTTAAATGATCATAATTTATTCATTTTTAATCGGATTTACGCAAATCTTATATCAAATTAAAGCTATTTTCGTACTCTTTCATTTAAGATCCATATTGCATATGTTTATTTGAAAAAAAAATAGATGAAAAATACAAAAAATCATTTTTAGGCATAATTTTCGCATAGAGCAACCCCAGATTTATATTAGCATGTTGTATACAACATTTTAGCATGACCTATATAACATTTTAGCATATTGTGTAATACATTTTAGCGGGTGATATTATGAATATATTTCTAAGAGTTTTATATAAACACCTACTCCTATATAGATACTACAAAATGAAAAACACGAGTTGATAATAAAAAAGAAAAAAGAATGAGAAAATGAAGCAACGAAAGACATGACTGACAACTAAGAAAGAAAATGCGTAAATATTTTTCAAAACGAGATAAAGTTTATGAGAGCAAAATATATGCTGCAATTCTAAGTGCAGAAAGTAACATACAAATTTAGTTTCCTACTTCGCTCATTATAGCCTCATTAATTTCTCATTTTAACATGTGTTGATAAACAAAATATGGAATGGTGATTTCGTTGGAATGAAACACAATACACCCAATTTGGGGACAGTGAACCCTAATGGAAATCTCATAATTACTTATTAGATCAAATGAGCCATAATTGGAACGTAATAAACCCTAATTGGGAATTGTGAACCCTAGTGGAAAATGTCATAACAAATTTAGCCTCATACTTCGCTCATTTTAGCCTCATTCATTTATCATTTTAGCATGTTCTAATAAATAAAATATGAAACAGTGATTTCATTGGAATGAAACACAATACACCTATTTGGGGACAGTGAACCCTAATGGGAATCTGATAATTACTAATTGGGATCAAATGAAACCTAATTGGAACGTAATAAACCTTAATTAGGAACGGTGAACCCTAATAGAAAATGTCACATCAATTTTAGCCTCCAATTTCGCTCATTTTAGCCTCATGCATTTCTCATTTTAGCATGTGTTGATAAACAAAAATGGAACGATAATTTCATTGGAATGAAACGCAATACACCCTATTTGGGGACAATGAACCCTAATGTGAATCTCATAATTACTAGTTGGGATCAGATGAGCCCTAATCGGAACGTAATAAACTCTAATTGGGAACGGTGAACCCTAGTAGAAAATGTCACATCAATTTTAGCCTCCTACTTCGATCATTTTAGCCTCATAAGATTCTCATTTTAGCATGTGTTGATAAACAAAATATGGAACGATGATTTTATTGCAATGAAACACAATACACCCTTTTATGGGGACAGTGAATCCCTACTGGGAATCTCAGAATTACTAGTTGGGATCAAATGAGCCGTAATTGGAACGTAATGAACCCTAATTGAGAACAGTGAATCCTAGTGGAAAATGTCACATCAAATTTAGCCTCCCATTTCAATCATTTTAGCCTCATGTGTTTCTCATTTTAGCATCTTCTGATAAACAAAATATGCAGTGGGAATCTGACAAGGTATTTAACCTCATGCTTCCGTTATTTTAGCATCATATTCTAAACAGTGGTTAATAAAACTTAATAGTAATATAATTACTGCAAAGAAAATGTCATAAACATTTTTATTAAAAATCATATATATTCTTAAAAATGAATGTGTTGAAAACAATCCACAAGCATGGTAAAACATGATATTAAACTATGCTCAATCGCTATAATAACATCAAGCTGGACAGTTCCTAGCATCATGATCTAACAACTTGTAGCAATTGCTGCACATTCTGAGTGGTTTGTTCTCATTTCTCTTTGTTGCCTCCTTCATAAATATCAAACGACTGTCGCTACCTTTTGTTTTAACTGGAATAGGTGGATGAACAACAACTTCAGAAGGGGCACGTAAACTGTAGAATTGCTCAAACATCATCGTCTTGCTATGTGAAGTAGAACCTTCCATATCACCATGTGAGTAATCTTACTATGGTCACTTCAAATAAAAGAAGCTCACACATTAAAATCAAAAAATTATAAACTGAACAAGGTAAAATAATAATACAATCACATCAAGAGATGTTCAGACACACAAATTGATTTTTAGCATTAGGTATGTACCATTCTAGCATCATGCAACATACATTTTAGCACCAAAGTATTCTAATATTTACATGGTGTCTATAACATTGTGTAGCCGAGTCACAAAAAAAACACACACACACACACACAAAAAAGAAAAAAAAGGAAAGCATGGTTTGTATGACATGTTTCACAGAGTGCAGTAGAAATAACATTAAACCAGCATGTTATCATGCTAAAACATATGTGACGACAGGCTAAAACGACTACATTAACATGCTAAAACATATGTGATGATAGGCTAAAACGAATACATTAACATACTAAAATAAATAAATAGATCAAATTAATGCATATTATGTATATTCTCATACATACTAAACCCTAGAATTCCTAACAATTAGAAAATAACTGATATTTTTCTCAAAAAAAAAAAAACTGATACAACCCAGATCTAAATGAAAAAGATCAAATCAATCAAAAATATCGAATCTTCGTAACAAAATGATGAAGCCATAAACTAAAATAAGATAAGAAATAAAAATCAAGAGAAGAAACGAGAAATAAATCGACATACCAAACTGCTAAAATAAATTGAAAAAAAAACATATACATGAAGTCACCATACAAAGACAGCACCGCCGATGAACTCTACGAATCACAGGATTGAATCTTCGCGATAAAAAGATGAAAGCAGATGCTGAAAAATAATGAGAAATCAAAAGAAAAGAAGAAGAATAACGTAATCAGCGAGAGAGGGATAGAAAAGGGGGAAAAATATGAAGAAGGAAAGTTGAAAAATTGAATTACTATATTGCCCTCCCCTTCATCAAACTTGCCAAATATTACAATTATGCCACCGCCCCATAAACTTAATCTAGGCCGTCCAGATTGAACCAATGAAGGGATAGGATTGGTTCCTAGTTCCCACCTAGGGGAAGGGTTCTCATTTGATCTCTTCCCTACACACACACACACACACACACACACACACACACACACATATATATATATGAAATGGTTCAAATAGGAACCTAATCCCCCCGTGAGAATCTAGGAACCAATCTTAACCTTAGATTTGATTAGATCTAATGACCATAATTTAGTCAAAGTAAGTTGGCAAACTTGTAATATTTGAGAACTTAATGAAGGTGAGGTTGTTTTCAGGTTATTTTTTTTCAGATTTTGGGCCCAATTTTCGGAATTAAATAGAAAATATTTTAAAACCGTTGTCTTTTCTGGAGTTGAATATATGCTAACATGAGAGATTTATATTGCTAACATCAAGAGATTATATTGCTAACATGAGGTAGACTCATATTTCTAACTTGGCGAGATCACAATATTAAATTGACACGTATTAAACACCACACATATAACATTGGACCACATTTAAAATAATATTGTGTAACATCATTCATACATACAACATATTGCTAATATGTTAGAAATATACACACTGCTAATATGTAACTAATAATTTACTAATATGTTAGTAACATGTTGCTAATATATGAATAATGATATGCTAGTATGACTTAAATTCTCAAATATTACAAGTTTTCAAAATAATATTAAGCATTGATAAAGTTATAATTGTTTATGAACTTAACTATATATAGCTCATACTTTAACTATTTTCTCATGAAAGCAACTTAAGATTCAAAGTCGTGCATAAAAAATTTCATGTTAGCAACATAAACACAAGATATGAGCAATATTATGATATCATATTAGCAATATCTGACAGTTACGAGTTGAATATACGTGAAATTTTTTTTTTTTTGTATTTTTCTTCAATTTTTGCTCAAATAAACATATGCACTATGGATCTTAAATGAAAGAGCATGAAAAAAAATGTTTAATTTGATATATAGGGGTGGGTTCAAATAGGAACCAATCCCCCCGTGAGAAGCTCGGAAGTAATCAAATTCAATGATTTTGATGACATGGCGGATAAAAAGGCGGCGTCATGGTTGTAAATATGTAAATTCGAAATATAAGGGGTAATTCCAGATTTTTTTTATAAAGTGATGCTATCATCTTTTAAAAAATTCTTAAAAACTTGAAATAATCATAACTTACTCGTTTTTTTTATCCAATTTACACAAAAAATATATCAAATTAAAGATTTCTTCATGCTCTTTCATTTAAGATCCATAGTGCATATGTTTATTTGAGCAAAAATTGATGAAAAATACAAAAAACTTTTTTTCACGTATATTCAACTCGTAACTGTCAGATATTGCTAATATGATATCACAATATTGCTCATATCTTGTGTTTATGTTGCTAACATGAAATTTTTTATGCACGACTTTGAATCTTAAGTTGTTTTCATGAGAAGATAGTTAAAGTATGAGCTATATATAGTTAAGTTCATAAACACTTATAACTTTATCAATGCTTAATATTATTTTGAAAACTTGTAATATTTGAGAATTTAAGTCATACTAGCATATCATTATTCACATATTAGCAACATGTTACTAACATATTAGCAAATTATTAGCCACATATTAGCAGTATGTATGAATGATGTTACACATGTTACACAATATTATTTTAAATGTGGTCCAATATTATATGTGTGGTTTTTAATACGTATCAATTTAATATTATGATCTAGTCAAGTTAGCAATATGAGTCTACCTCATATTAGCAACATAATCTCTTGATGTTAGCAATATAAATATCTCATGTTAGCATATTAATACAACGCCAGAAAAGACAACGATTTTAAAGTGTTGTCTATTTAATTCCGAAAATTAGGCCCAAAGTCCGAAAAAACATAACCTAATTTCTAAATTACGAAAATGACCCCGCCTTCATTAAGTTCTCAAATATTACAAGTTTGCCACCTTCCTTTGACTAAACTATGATCATTAGATCTAATCAAATCTAATGTTGGGATTGGTTCCGAGGTTCTCATAGGGGGATTGAGTTCCTATTTGAACCATTCCCTGTATATATATATATATATATATATATATATATATATATATATATATGATTGGTTCAATTTTTAAGGATTGTGAAAAGTAATCAGATTCTTCACAAAAAAAAAATGATACTACTTTCTTGAATTCTAATTATCCAACTCTGATAAATATTCCAACTCCATGCATGTAGGAATCTCGTGTCAGGCCATTTCATTTTTCAATTTCATCATTCATTATCTTTTATTTTTTTATGAATTATTATTAAATTTGAATTCATAATTATTCCACAAATATGTGCGTGTGTTTGGAAAATTTTGAAAATAAAAAAATTTGGTTTCTTTATTATCTTATTTTTGATGGACTTATATAATTTTGGATTAATAAGTTTCAACCAAAAAAAGTTGTAAAGTTGAAAAAAAAAATTGGGCTTTTTTTGTTGGCAATATCCCGACTAAAATTTAACCATTTTAGCAATAATTTTGGCAGTTAATGGTAAGGGTATAACAGATTCAAGAAAATGAGCAACTTGATTTTAATTTAGACACAATAACAAAACTTTGACATAATTTTGGTGCTATTATGTGCAGTCAACATCATCATTTTCGATGCAACTATGTGGGCTAAATAACAGGACCATTGTCAATGAAGATACTTTGAACTTAAGTTTAAATTAAACAAAATATATTTGGATCAACAATACAAAATTTGCTTAATTGATTATTTATTATTTTGCTAGTCATATCTTATTTTGATTTAAATTGAAATAATATGTTGTCTTTATGTATATATATATAATATAATTACTTTTGCAAATTAATTAATGCAAAAAATCTATAATCAATAGTTTCCGTTTGTCTTAACAAACTTAAATTGAGCATTCTATTTCCTACTTAATTAATTTGAATCAAATATTGAAATAATAATCATGAGAATTTCTTTATTTATATTGTAAATATAGAATAAAGAATCAGCACCCTAACCTCTTTCAGATAGCTTTTAATTTATGCAGACTTACAAATTTAATTAAGGGTTAATTGGCGGAAAAATTACAGCATTTGCACCTATTTGCAATTTGAATGAGACTTTGAAAACATTTTAAATTGCAACATCACATTTTAAGTTATAAACATACCAGATCTTTTAGTGATAAAACATGGTTTCAGCAGTACACAATGGACAAGCCCAAGCCTCGCCAACAAGATTAAACTATTATAATTACTACAAATTAAAAGACGGTGATGTAAATGAAACAGTTTAAAGTCTGAGTCGAAATTGAAAATATTAATTACGAGTAATTGTTGTGATTTTTGCAAGAGCTAATATCATAATTCATACAATTGGCATATATTGCACTAAATAATATTAAATGTGTTACAAATTTGAACGTATACACGTAGATACGTGTGTAATTGCGATCTAAATATATAATTAACATCACCATATAATGTAGAATTGATGAAACCATAAAAATAGGCAAAAATATGTACTTACAGCAGCAGAAAACAAGCAAAAATAACTCAAGTCCTAATTCACATCAGCAAATTGAATCAACGAAGAATTTACGAACAAATATTTTTTGAGGCAGTAAAATTCCTTCAATCATGCAGCATTCTTAGTCAGATTTCATCATCTTCTTCAAGCTGGGCCGAATAGAAATCAATGAACGGCAACCAAATAATGTAAAAGAGGCTATGAATCTTCATCTGTAATGCCTCGAAAAACCAATACAAAGAATTTTGGTGCTGGGGTTAGTATCACGCTGCATTCAACGAGCTATTTACTCGAGCTTTTCAGTACAGCTTTATCCTCGTCTCTATACGACTCCTGCAAATCGGACATAGCTGAAGCTCTTGTCCACACCCTCGGCATGTCTGATGAAAATACGAGAGATTAATTCAGTGCCATTGCATCTTGTCATTGCACTCGGAATTAAAAAAGTAAAGATATATGGATTACCTGATGACCGCAGCCAAAAGCCATGTCCTTTGGATTAGTGAGGCAAATGGGACAAATCTGTAAAAAACATTCGTACTTCAGTTTGTGAGCATACAAGATATAGCTTTTGGATCGATTGACGAAGCACTTGAGGAAGGCAGAGTTGATGATATCGGAAAAAATACGTTAATGCACGTATTTTTACCTGGTGTTCGAAAGTAGAGGTTGGAGCAGAAGGAGCCGTATCAGCAGGAGTAGTGTAGTCGTAATATGAACTAGATCTGTATTGAAAAGTATCTGCAGGCGAGGGTTTTGAGCTGCCACCAAATGCGGCTGCACCATAGAGAGGAGGAGGAAGTGCGACTCTCTCCGGAATGTTCCCTTTCCTTCCACTGAACCGGCCAAAACATGAAAACGTAAGCAGTAAATTCACTTGAGTAAACATGCAGCGTGTCGTAAAAGCACCCAAAGGGGCCTTGCAAAGATATAGGCAAGGTGAAGAAATACACAAACATGCAACAAAGTAAACAACGGATGTGAAGCAAAGCTTACCCCAGCAGATTAAGCTCCAATGTTGCTTTATACTGAGTAGGGATTTCCATCAATGCTGAAAGAGCAAACTCCGTTTCTTTTCTAATTTGGTGTGTATTTTTAGCCATAATCTCCGTGAAGTTGACAAACTAGAAGCCCAAAGAGCATTTCAGTGAAGAATACACTATATGCCAACTAGTTAATGGTATATAATGTGAAGCAAGAGACTCACTTGGAAATTATCGAAATCCCGTGCAGGGATATTGTCGTCAAATTCCTTCATCATATCCCAGGGGCCATCTCCAACCCCAACCAAAACAATGGATAGAGGCAATTTGCTGCAGGTATTATAGCAACATTACTTTAACATGTTAACTCACAAAGTTGAAAAACATAATCCAGCACATGCTTACCAATACTTACCTAGCTTCAACAATTGCTTGAACAGTTTTCTGCTCCTGCGGGCTCAACTGACCATATTCAGTATCAACACTTCTGGTGACCTAAGAAGATGACAAGATTAATGAGAAATGTACGACCAAATAAATAATAAGATAAAGAAAAGCTCTAGCAGTGCCTAAACAATCAAAAGTTTCAATCAGAATGAACTTTGCTGAATCTCAAAATCAGATTCACATTCGTCTTTTGCTTTTAACTGTGATTGATGACTGATAGATAGAGAATTCTGAGACGTGCACATACTATTAGGAATTAAGACAGGAAAGACGTGGATTTTGCTTGCTGCTGTAAACAACTAGCCGAATCATATGCAGGCAAAAAAATGTTAACCAGTATGTTTGCCTGTTGCATAGACTTGACTTGTCCAAAAATTTCAAGATGAACTCAGTTTCTCGCAACAATTAACGAGGAACCAAATCCCACTATGCCTAAATATGATAGCATAATATTAGATATTCAAACACAGCTACTTTGATAAATAACACAGCTGCAGCATCTTGTGCTGCTGTCAGAAAACATAAAATCGATGCTGTTTTAGTCCTCAACTCTAACTTTTGCCTAGAACTTCAAAATATTACAGAATATGCATGTTTATATCTAGATAAATATTAGCCACATATCAAGGTAGCATACCTGTCCATCTGCAATAATCACTAAAACATGGTACTGGCCCCTATTCTGCTCAACAACAGTCATAGCCATTTCGATAATTGGTGCAAATGATGTTGGCCCTGCAGTAAAGCAAGTCTATGACAAAATTTCTAATTTTAATACTAAGCTCTAGAAGATAGGCTAAACAGGGATTAACCTGCCAGTTTCAGATGGGGAGCAAGTTCCCTGTAACGGCTTAAAACTTCCTCAAATCCATTGCAATACCTTCCATCAGGATAAAAACTAAATACATCTTGATCATGAGTTGATGCTGCCAAGATCAATAAAAACAAAGAAACGAATCACAAATTGCTGATTGAGTGAACTATAAGTTTATAGGACACAATTTAATGATTTATTATGCAATACCATCTCCAAACCCAAAACAGGGGATCAAGTTATCATCATCAAAAGCTGCCATGGTTTTCCCAACAATGGTCATTGCTTGTTCGTAGGGATTCAGACCACTTCCAATGTGATGTAAGCTGCGACCATTATACGATTTCTTGCCTAAAAGTGGAACCAAGTTCAGAATATTTCTCCACAAGTTCTAGTAAATAGTAATGCTATCAATCTATAAGAAAGAAAATTAATCTACCTGTCCATTCATTGCTCTTAGTAAAATCAATTCCAATAATTAGGTTTGATGACTCAAGACCAGCTCGAGCAAGAGCTTCAGTCACCTGCATAAATCATCCCCCATGTATTAATCTCTTCCACAAGACTAATATTCAAGACTCCAATGGAGGGGAATATGAATACACACACACACACACACACACACACACACCACGTGGCATCAAATGTATACGGAGATGTGTTTTGACAAATCATAGCGCAGACAACAAACACTCAGCATTAGGTCATTCAGACCAGAAATTCTGAACCATTCCCTTCTATTTCAACATAGATTCTGGCTTTAAAATTTTCAACAACTATTCATATGTCATCACTAGCACTCAAATTATTGATACTGTAGGACTTAAATATGCCATTCCAAATCATTTAATTTTTATTCGAAATTTTAAGCATTTTCTATTTACAGTGAATTATTCTTCTCTATTACCCTCTTGCAGATAAATTATATCACGTTTTGGATCTATCCCGTAGGAGATCCAGGATCAGGTGTACTCTCTATATTCATCTCCCAAAATGATATCTGAAAGTGGAAACAAAGAGTAATTATGTTCTCCACCTGATGAAGAAATCAACATAAAGCCATAAGTTGCATATCTTAACAAGCCTACATACATCCCCAACATCATGATAAGGTAGCCATAAGAAAAATCTTCTCCCAGGCAAGTCCATACCGGGTCCACACCATGAACGCTCAAAGGCACATATAAGTTCCCTCAGTCTTGTTCCAAACTTTAGGTATCAAAGGTGGAAAATTTGCATGCATTTATAGATGATGTCGAAGCCACACTTCCCCTGTCTAGGGAACATATGCTCGTCGGATTTTTCTTCCGGCTAATTCATTTCAATGGAGTACTAAGAGGATTCAAACATATTGTACATGATATCATCAGACAAGACAAAACTGCCAAATCTGAGGTCTTCCAGCACAAAATACCACACATACCTCCTCTAAGGAACGGTAGTTGTCAGCAATCCTCGAATACCTCTTATCAAGCTTCTTTTTTGGTGCATGTGCTTGAGAAATAGGTATATCATATTGGACGGGTGCAGGTGATGGAGGCGCATAAGCTTGGGGAGGAGCATAATACTGCTCAGTCGAAGGATATCCTGCTGGTGCTGGATAAGGATACGCTACAGGGTAACTCTGAGATGATTGAATGTCATCATGCTGCCACTCCGATGAAGAACTAGAACCAGCTGTTGAAGGTTGATGCGGCTTAGGATAATTTTGTGCATATTGTGAAAACTCCAAATGAGAATTATGATTCTGCCACCCAGACGACGAACTAGACTGAGTTCTTGGAGCTGTCCTCGAACTCCCCTCACCCCTAGGGCTCGAACTTTTGTTTCCCATCAAGTTAGCTAATCAGCAAAACAAATTCGAAAACTCCACAAATATCAGAACCTCTTAATTCCTAAACCACAGGTGAATCACAGAAATCTGTCAATTCAATATCCCAAAATTTCCAATACAAGTATCAAATTGCCCCAAAGACCAACCAAAAACGATAACTCCTTTTATTACAAGAACAAAAAAAAAAACAGGGAAACAGTCGAGAATGAAAAACGGGATTCTGCACAAGTAATTGCCTGATTTTATCAACTGCAGCATGCAAGAAAATTCATATAATCCTACTTTCCTATACACATTCCGGCGCAAAAGAAAATTCAAAATCAAATGTGAATTTGACAAGTTTTAAAGCATAAAGACGGCTTTAAGAAAGAAGATACAACGTCTTGGTAAACGGTGGACCGACTATACGTCTCTTTCTAATTGCTCTTATCAGATAATAACACCTACTATTTTATTTGAAACTACTCCAATATTTTCAGATAAGACTAAACTCCAAAATGTTGAGATAAGGCCAAGAAGAACATCCAAACACGCAATATACCCCAAATTTACGAGTCCACACAAAGAATGATAACTTGCAACCTAAGCAAAAAATGTGAAATCCCAGTTAAAACCCATCTCCCGATCCTCAAAGGGTACCCAAAACATCCATCAAAATTGTAACTTCTTAAGACTTAACCGACATTTTCAAGATCCCAGCTCTCAGATTAATTAGTATGTGTCAGGCGTGAGAGAGAGAGAGAGAGAGAGAGAGAGAGAGAGAGAGAGACCTGAGCAGTGAAAACTAGAATCTTGGCAACATTTCTTCGTCTCCAGGAGCCATTGCAGGATCTCAGAATCCGTTTCAGGAAAAGGGAATCTTACTCGTAAAATTACAAACAAAAAAGGGATTAAACTTTTCTTGAACTTTAATATTTTTGTCAAAAAGATATAATTACTTTAATAACTACTGGGAATTCGCAGGCAGCTGGAACTTTCTCTTTAGTTGCCTTTTGAAAGATTGATGATTGGATGAAAGGGGCTTTCTTAGTGGGAATTTTATTTTTAGTTGTGATCAACAAATCATGTTGTTGCGGGCACTCAATGTTTTATTATATTATGTAGAGACATAGTTGTTGAATAATATGGATTACCTATATTTTTCTTATTTCTATTTTATTTTTATTTTCTAACGCACACACAAATATAGAAAAATAAATATAACCGGCCTACTCATTTATACTTTGTATTAGTCCATGGAAGAAGCTAATTGACCTAAATAGCTTGAAAATAAAATATTAAATTAATTGGATAAAATGGGATTGTAGCACAAAAATAAATATGTGTTTGAATTACTTAATTACGATTTTACTTATTTATAAAGATTGTCAATATTTTATTTGGTCTATTTGGATCGAATGATTATGATTAAAATATAAGAAAATACATAAATTGTCCTCCGGAAAAAAATAAAGTTGTATTTTGATGAAAATAGATATATAATATCGAATTTTATCAATGATGAATGAAGATAATCACCTTAATATTAAGGTGTTAAATTATCATTCAAATGGGTGACAGTAGTCCGAACCCATCATCAGAACTATGTTTCAATCAAATGAATCATGTGACTAATCAAATAATTTTATTTGTCAACCTAATCTTTCATAACCAATCAAACCAAACATGTACATAAGAAGAAAGATGATGAAGATTACAGTTGATCCGAGTCCAATCACGTTCACCTTTCCATTTTCTCAAGTTAGGTACAAAATTCCACATGCACAATACTATTCAATACGTTGTATGTTGACCTTAAAAAAAATTGCATGTTGGTTGATATATTTTTCAAAACCTAAACAACTATATGTTGATGCGACGGCCACATATTTTTAGGGCTCATTTGCTAGGGGTGAGAAGGATTGATAGATATCTATAATATCCTAAAGTGCTGTTTGGTTTGATGGATAAATCTGGATTGATAGATTTATCCGGCCCAATCAAACGTTAAATTTGGTGGATTTGGGTCCGGGATTGATTTTCGGCCCGATGGTTAATCCATTGTTTAATTGATTGATAATCCTTCCCTCTCCCCTCAGATTATTAATCAGGCCCAATGGACCAAGATGTTAAATGTCAAGAGTGCCCTCACTTTCATTTTTTTTTTCTGTCTTTCCTACCCTCACTTCACTCTAGATTTTCGAATGAACCGTGTATAAGATATTTTTGTTGCAGAAAAAAATCCTACCACTAGAATCAGACTACGACTTGCAAGAACTGCTATCACAACCATCATCGCCGACTACCACCAACAAGCGACGGTGTCTTTGCCATCGCAGCCATCGTCGTGGACGTTTCACAACCCACCAGGTATGAATTGTTCTATTTCTATCATCCTCGTTGTTATTATTCAAGGATTTTTTTTTAGAATTTAAAATTAGGGCACATGATCAAAATTCAAGCCTTTTCTTTTCATTTCGCTGCCTTCTAGTGAGTGTGTGCGTGTGTGAAGAAAAGAAGCATAAAAAAAGGACTTTTCTCATCAAGAGAAACTGAATTCCAAAAATCCAGTTGGTTTCACCCCAAATCCAACTGGAATCAATCATCAAAGAATTTGCTTTTGTTTTCTCTATTTAACCGCCCTCTCCAATTCTTTAATAAGAGATTTGTGATGTTCGTTTGGTACAATACATCATTATCTCATCATCTATATATGTGGGGAAAGGTTAAGATTTAAGAAGAAGAAAAAACAACACATATATTAAAGAAATGCAGAGACAATACAAGTAGGAAAAAGTAAAAAGTGGCTCTCCTCCAGGCTAACGTACACTATCCATCATTCTAGAAATATAATAATCTTCTTTTCTTTTTTTTTTTTAAATGTATAATTTGTTTCATTTACTCATTGTCCCTCATTTGCATTTCTTTTACTTTCGAGAGATGTTGAAAAAGACCCCACTATTTTTATGTGTTGATTTTTGCTAATTAGTGATTACAAATTAGTTTATGTTTATACTTTATGGTATTTGTTCTTGTGCTTATACTTTATGCTTTATAGTTTGAACTTTGAATGTGTAGTTAATTAATATGATCCAGGCTTATCATCTTTCAACCTTTCTAATTCTGCTAGTTTATTAAATGCTTCATATATGGTTCTTACATTCTATAGAGAACGATCAAAAGGATGGACACGAACACAAATCAACAACAGAATTTTCTAGTCATTCATGAAATTGTACAGAATGTCAGAGTCTTTATTTTTTTTATGAATTATTTATATTTACAGATGCGTCGTCGTTTAATGAGTGGTGATGATAGAACAATCCAATATAGTTTAAAAGAGAAAGTTAGCAAGCAACTTGAACATATGCATAATCTTGTTAATTTGGATGATGTGACTTGTCTAGACCATTTGCGAATGAATAGAAACACATTTGGTCATTTATGTTTTCTTCTAGAGAATGTAGGAGGACTTGTTCCCATGTGTCATGTCCAAGTACCTGAACAAGTTGTTATGTTCCTAGGTATCTTGGCACACCATACTAAAAATAGAATTGTGAAGTATAACTTCAAAAGGTCGGGATACACAATTAGTAAGCACTTTAATGCTGTCCTGAAAGCATTACTTAAGTTGCATAGTATTCTACTTGTAAAACCACAACCTATTACAGATGATTCCACAAATGATCGATAGAAATATTTTAAGGTAAAGTTTCGTAATCTCAAAATTATGCTTATGTGATATAACTTTTGTGTTTCTGACCAATATTTGACCATTGTCCATATATCTTTTTATAATAGGGTTGTCTTGGTGCTTTAGATGGCACTTACATACCTGTAAAGGTGCTTCAATCTGACAAAGCACGTTATAGGAATAGGAAGGGCAATGTTACAGTGAATATGTTAGCTGTTTGTGATCAAAATATGAACTATGTGTATGTATTAACTGGATGGGAAGGCTCCGCTGTCGATAGTAGAGTATTGCGTGATGCCATTACTAGACCCAACGGCTTGAAGGTCTCCACCGGTATTTAAAATACATTACTTGGTAGAAAAAATCAATAATTCCCCATTTTTTTGTAGTAATTAGTATTTATACGTATTATGATGACAAAAAATTATTACTTATGTGATGGTGGGTACACCAATGCCAATAATTTTCTAGCGCCATTCAGGGGTGTTAGGTATCATTTGCAAGAATGGGATGGTGCATTATCTGGACCGATAAATCCTCAGGAATATTTCAACTTAAACCATGTTAAAGCACGTAATGTAATTGAACGGTCATTTGGCTTACTAAAAGGAAGATGGGTCATTCTTAGAAGTACTTCATTCTATCCAATCAAGGTCCAAAATCGTATCATTATGGCATGTTGCTTGCTGCATAATTTCATTCGTACAGATATGCCGTATGATCCGCTAGAGTCAACAATTCCAGAAGATTGGACTGATAATGCTAGTCATGTGCAACTGGACGAGGACTTTATTGATCAAGTAGAGTCATCCCAACAATGGAATAACTGGAGAGATAGTCTTGCCCTTAATATGTACAATGAGTGGAGAGCATAAAATTTTAAGTCTTAATATGTAGGACATGTTTATGTCCTTATTCTGCTTCTTCAAAATTCAACTAGTTAATGTCTATTGTTTTAATTTTTAATGTAACTGAGCTTTGTTTGAATTATTAAATATTAGTGGAGTTTGTTTGAATTATTTTATATTACTTAAGTTTTTTTGAATTTTTCATGGTTAGCAATTGGAATTATTCAATGTGACATTGTTTGTTATAAATTCTTTAAATTGTTTCGTGTTACTCGAATTTGTTTAACTTGTATAGAACCAACTGAAAATGTCTAGAAGGAAGAGGACAATTGGTGGTGAAAATAAGAGTGATAAAACTAGGCGAATTTGGACACTGCGTGAGGAACAAGAACTAATTGTGGCTCTGAAAGAAGCAGTTGCTCGTGGTTGGAAATGTGACAATGGGTTCAGGACGGGTTACCTTGGACTGCTTGAGCAACATATGCTACAAGCTATTCCAGGGAATGATTTGAAAGCTGAACCTCATATAATTTCAAAAATTCATGTATGGAAAAAGAACTACGGATCTCTATCCACAATGCTTTCAAGGAGTGGTTTTAGTTGGAATGAAAACACACACACTATTGAAGTGGACAATGATGAAATATGGTCGAACTATATATCAAGGTATATCAATTTAATGATATATTGTATTTCTATTCTACACACTAATTACTCACTTTTTTGTTTTTATGATATATTTTCTAGACTGATAACAATGCACGAACAATGCGATCTAAATCGTGGCCCTTATACAAAGATTGGTGTGAAATATTTGGAAAGGACCAAGCGACTGGCGAACATGCTGAAACCTTTGCTGATGTTGTCCAAGATCTACTGCACAAGGATGAAGAAAGCCTGCACACCTCAACTGGGAATGATTATGTCCAATTTACGTTGTCGAATCAAGATGAAGATGTTGGAGATGATTTTATGTTCATATCTCGTGAATGAACTAGTTCAAGTACAAAGGTCAAGGATAAAGGTAAAAAAATAAAAAATCTCGATTCACTTGATGATCGTTTGCTAGATTTGATGAATGTCTTTTGCGAAAAAACTGATTCAAGAATGGGAGAACTTGTGCAAAGGATTGGGTTTGAGCATGATGCATCTTTGTCTAGGAAAAAAATGTATGAAGCTCTAGGTAACATGAACCATCTAACTGATGAAGAGTAAATTTATGTAGCGAAGTCTTTGTGCAATAACACAAAGGACCTTGACCTTTTCTTTTCACTTCCAGATGAGAAAAAGGTTGTGATGGTTAGAATGATCCTCAGTGGAAAAATCTAGCTAGGGACTTTGAACTATTTAGCTTGTTATTATGTTATGAACTTGTGTATTTGTGAAACTTGAACTGTTTAGCTTGTTATTATGTTTTTTTGCTTATGGGTTTATGTAGGTATCAAATAGGAGAATATGTATTAAACACTTGATATTCCTGATTTTGATGATTTTGCGTCGACTATATATGCAGCCATTGTCATAGTATGGAATGTAAAATTAGTATTAAACATCTCTATTTATAAATAGTATCTTTATTTAATTGTCTTGCTCATTGGATCTTTTTGTTTATCTACGCATCAAAAATTAAAAATGCTGGAAAAAATAATAAATATTTATTTGGTTTATTTTTTTTATTGTTATTTTTTTCTAGAACTTGGAATATTTAATATTTGTATGTGTACACCATTCAGTTATTTTCAATATTAAGAATTACAAATTTAATTATAAGTTTTTTGTAAAAGATTATAATTTTTTTCAAATCATTAATAAATATTTTACCATTTTTATAATTAGAAATTTAAATTTTCATAAAAATAATAATGTGGAGTTCAATTTTGGTATATTGATACATTTTAATCTCAATCATTCAATCCAAACATATTATTGATAAATTATCCTGAATAATTTAATTTGCAATCAAACAATCCAAATACAAAAGTATTAATCCATGAACAGTGCAATCCTACTATATCTAATCAATCTTATCTATCCCATCAGACGAACCAAACGGGCCCTAATAGGTTGTTTGATTCAAAGTTCAAAGCCCTTTATTAAGTAAGGGCTCAGTATTACTAACAAAGATCTGCATGATTTAGTAGGATTCTATATCCCACATCCTACGTGGGATGTGTAATATAGAAGATCATTATTATAATTATTGAATTAAATTGCCTCACTCCATATTAATGCCTCACTCCATATTAATTAATGTCTAATAATAAATTATCTTGAAGAGTGAAAGAGAACGAGAACAACCGCACATACTCCTCTCGTCCATAGTCGGATGGTTGAGTCTGACAAACCATCTCTAAATCTTGCAAGTGTCTTTGTGGATCTTCTGCGGACATTCTATGGAATGTTGACAAGATTTGGATAAAGTTTGCATGAATGTCCCAGTTCTGAGTTACTCCTGGGAGCATAATGCCCATCGGACATAGATTCATATTAGTCGGGAAGACTAACTGCCTTAGAGTTCGATTGTCTTCTTTGTTTGCTGCGGCCATGTTGTGAACTCAGCCGTTCTCAAACTAAATAACTTTGTTCTTTACATCAGAATTCAACGAATTTGAGGCAACAAATTCTAACAGAGAGAAGTTGCTTTGTTTTATTTTAGTATATTAGTTGGGCTTGGTTAGTTTAGTGGGCTAGGGGATAAGTTAGAATAGTTAAAGTTGGGCTTCGTATTTGTTTAATTTAAATGGGCCTGGTAGTTGAATTAAATGGGTTGAGAGTGGGAATATATCATGGTTGCAGAATTCGATAGGCGCTAGTCGGGCGGTCGGGGGACGCCTAGCGCCTAGGCATTCTTATTTTATATATATATATATATATATTGTAACACCCCAGATTTTCGGATAAGGTTTAGAGGATTGTCAATGGTAATTGATTAGTTAAGGAAGAAATTTAAATAAGGATAATTGAGGTCAGATGTCAGTCACGACTTTAGGGGTCAGTTTTCGTGAAAATCGTCTTTTCGGAAAATGTGATCTTAATTCTATAATGGCCATTTGTGGTCTCGTTAGAAAGGTTTTAACTTAAGGAGTATGCCGGTGTTTTCGAATTTTAATTCTGAACTCATTTGAGTTCCCGGTGATGAAAAACGTATTTAAAAGGTGAATGGATAGTAACTTTTGCGTGCGTTCGTGTTTTGAGAAATTTATGAAATCCTCCTTGTTGATCCGAGTCTAGTTCTGTCAGGTCCCTCTTATGGGAAATGACTCAAGGATTCCGTTGGTGTTCACGGATTTCCATTCTGAGGTTAATCGAACGCTTGGGAGTAAAATCTGTAAGTCTGGGTGAATAGTAAAAAGTAATTCCAAAAAAGGGAATCTTTGCTCGTCTTTCTTCTGACAACTCCGTCTTCTTCACGAATCAAGTTGGTTCACTATTATTTGAGCCAACGAGTCTCCCGGTATTTTTAGATTTCGTGTCGGAGGTCATTTGGACCTCGACATCGAATAAAGCAGCTTTTAACCGAACCCGGGGTAACTTTTACAGTATTTCCGCACTGGAATGGCTTCTCAAGGAAGCCAAGCTGCCATCTATAAATAGAGGGCCACCCCCTTTGCTTACAATTGCTCATTTACCATTCATTTCACTTCCAAGAGAGTGGAAATTCTTTGAGAGAAAAGCCGAGAAAGTTCTGTCGAAGTAAAAAGCGTTCTTTGTGAGTGTTCTGCAAGACGACGATCAGAATGGCGTGGAAGGGATGCGGTGAGGGAATGTGCTTGGGGCGCCGTTGGATCGTAGTAGACGGCTCTACCACCGTTGCGACTTGACGAGACGCCAAGCTGGCCACCTTCCTTCGACGCACCTAACCCCGTCCATTCTTGTTCGTCAGTTCCGATTCTATTTCTTTTCCGTCTTTCAATTCCGCATCTACTTTCCGTTCTTCATGTTCTTCGTGTTCTTCATTATTACTCATTTACCTTTCGTCTAAATTTGTATTTCGATTCTTATTGAAGTTCCAAGTTAATAACGTTTACGTTATATTGCTCGCTTTATTCTTGTCATTGTGATTCTCGTTATTATTTCTTGTGATTAGTCTCGTTTATTCCGTTTAAGTCCCGTTCGAGTTATATTTAAAGATTTCATCGTTATTCTAAATGTTTAAAGAGAATTATCGTGTTTATGCTATTATAATGCCGATTTATTTTTAAGTTAAAGCATGACGTTTCATGTTAATTTAAATTATTGAAGCATGTTTTTTTTAAATTCTTATAAGTGTTCTTCGTGTTCTTTGTGTTCGTCGAAGGAATCGACGAACATTGGAGAATCGAGATGAAGATTGCCCAGAATTGGGCGTAGAGAGAAGCCGCCGAGGCGGGGGGGTGCGCCGCCGCGCAACACCCCCCATGGCCAACGGCCTTCCCGCCGGCGCAAGGGTGCGCCGTGAATGCCGATTCTTCCGGCTATTCTGGTCCCCTTTTTTCGAGCTTTTTTAGTCGTGTTTTTCCCAAGTTATTTCCAAGTTTAATTTAAGAAGATTTTCAAGCTATCTCCGAGTTATTTTGAGTACACTTCTTAAGTTGTTTTCCATCTAGAACTCGAGTAATCAAGGTGTGTTTTTCTTTGAATAAATTCTTCTCGAACTTTATAAGGTCGTAAAGTCGTGCAGTTTGTAATTAAATCTTAGATTTTAGTCTTCGAGTTAGATATCGCTCTAGATGGTTAATTTCTTCGAAGGAAGCCGCTAAGTCAATACTTTGACTTTTGTAGGAGGAAGTGAGCCTCGTGGGAATTCGAAGAAGGATCATCAACTCGTTGCCTCATCTTCTGCTCCGTGATCGAGGTGGGTAAATCTATACTCATCTAAAGTTTGAGCTAATAAGCTCTAGAAACATATAGGGTAAATGATATATCTAATAAAGCATTTTTGCTCTGCCTGATTGATCTCTGTACAAGGAAGAAGGAAAGGAATATATCATGTTTTAATTGAGTTCTCAATCATGTTTAGGAATGCTAGAATTGTTTAAGTGTTGTTTATGCTTAGCATGAGATATTTAAGAATTGTCTTTAGTTATAATGCGTATTTATGTACGTTTATTTGAATGTTGATGCCTTGTTAAAGCTTGTATAGTTAAGGATTAAGGATTGCCTTGTTAGGGTAGCGTTAAATCCCTTATAGGCCGAGATCATGCTATATTAAAAGATTAGCCCTAGACATTGCTCTAGGATTGGTTTTGCTAGCAAAGTTAAGGAAGGAAGGAACTTAGCATTTCGCTTAAGAAGGAATTGAGCTCAGAGGATGTATGAACTTTTAAGTGAGTCACTGCTGGGTTAATTCTCTCGCAAACTCATTTGAATATTTGAGGTAACCCCTCTTCTATCCTGTGGCATGTCTAAGGGTGCAGTGGACATCAGGTTTGAGCCAGGATGGGCCCAAAAAGAAAAGAAAAGGTTTTACTGATATGGAGAGGGCTTTTGCGTTTTGCTCTCCATATATCGTCGGTTAATTATTGGATATCTTGAAGTTATTAAAGTGTTTTTGTTAAAACCCACTGAGTAAATTAGTGCTCATGTCCCCCCTCTTTTTCAAATGTTTTCAAGTTGAGATGCTGAGGATGTTGGTGGCTGTGAATATGGGTTGGCTGCCAAGATTGTTTTGCTATTTTCTAAGTTCTTCTGAAATCCCATTATGTGTTCTGCTACTCCGATACACTCTTTCTAATTCCATTCAAGTTCTATTATGTTTAACGAGATTCTAAAAATATTCCCCAGTCATGGTTATCTATATATAAAGATGCATATTAAGTTTTATTTCTGCTTCTCGAGTATATTTTGCCTTCGCCTATAAAGAGGTTTATTCACGTTGATATCTGTTTATTCACTTTGGCCTATGAATGGGTCTATGCTTGTTGGTATCTGATTAAGTTAGCTGTTTTATTCCGCTAAAACATGTTTCCTTCTAAATCAAGTAAACCCGAGTATCATCGTCTATTCTTCGAAATTATATCTTAATTCACAAACCCTCTTTGTTAATCTCCCGATTTTATTCGTGAATCCCTTAATAATTCCCCGTCCCCATTCGTTAATCCCTATCTCGAGACCGGGCTATTACAGATGGTATTAGAGCAGGTTTGCAACTCTGCAGACCTGTCTTTTTGTTTAAGTTAAGCTAAGTGTTTATGTGCTTATAAATTATTTTGCGATAAGTTAAAGCAGCAACCCACAGCTCGCCATCACCCTCGTATTCTCAACCAAAAATCAAGGTATGATAGTATAGAGATTTTGGATGTTGGATTCATGATTTTTGGAATACAGCAAATGAAAAGATTTGAGGAAGCATACCTGTTTTATGGATAAGAGAAAAACCGAGAAAATGAAATTCCAAGTAAAAGGTGTTCGGGTAAGACGATTTCTAAGATGGAAAGTTTGTGAAAAGATTTTTTGATCCCAAAAAGGCTTAAATTCATTTCTCAAAATTTTTGACTCAAAGAAAAGGTAAATATGTATGTTTAAAGACTTTGGGCACCAAATTTTTTTTTTTATAAAAATTGTCAACTGCTTTAGAAGGAGCTATGCATGCAAGATAAAATTTAGATGTTAGTATAATCTCAGGAGGACCTTAGGTCTCTCTTTTATAATTTAGACTGATTAAGTTATTCTCTTCTAGATGGTTAAGCGTTATTCGACAGCTAGGAAAAGCGTGCCTCTTTTCTGCCCTGCGCAAGAGAGGGTCGAGAGGTTCAGGAGGGAAACCTGGAATGGTAATGAGCATTTGCTATCCTATATGGCGAGGTACCTTGAAAGGTGGGCTTGGACAAAGGCTACAGAGGAGAGCCCGGAAGCGTATTCGACTTGGAAACGTCCATCCGCATGTGTGAGCACGCGTCACCTGCTTGGAGACCTATAATGTACCATATCCTGCAAAGCATGATCATCCGTGATCCCGAGATGTACACCGAGATCGAGAATCTGACGGAGTTCTCCTCAACCTTGATGGCTTGTTGGGTGTCGAAGTATGGCCACGTGCTCGTTGGGTGTCGAAGTATGTCCTCAGCTGAACAAAATCCCTCCCTCGTGGTAGAACTAGAACTGCAAAGGGCGACTCTCAATAGTCCCCCTGGATTTCAAGCACCGCGCCCTCACAATGAAGGAACCTCATGGGCGGGACCCTCAAGCATCCAGATCGTGAATCGCACTGAGTCCCTATTTTTTTGCACTCCTCAAATGAACCAGTGGACCCCTGCGTCCGCTTCTCAGGGTCTGGGACAATATATGCCCCATCAGTATCCCGAAGGGAACATCAGCATGAGGAGATTCAAGTTCAGCATCCCAGAGACAATTGAAGTTGATGATGATGAAGAAGAAGAAGAGGACCCGGAGGAGGGCTAAGAGGAAGTGGGGTCGCCATACAAGGAGAAGGAGAAGGACCCGGCTTATGATTAAGCGTTAGTAGGAAGTAGGAGGTGTTACTGTTAGAACACCTAGTTGTTTGATCTATCTGTTTGTCTGTCTGTTTTCCTGATGTCCATTTTAATCCGCTTTGACCAAGATCCTAATATGTAAAATATGCTTTAACCTTTCTAGACTCTAATAGTGGCAGTGAATTTTCCAAAAGACTGCCCCATTCCATTTGTAACCTAGAAAATTCTTCTATGATATCGATGCCAAAGTCCTCCTAATGAGGTAATTTTCCCCATCATGCTTGAATATTGTTTAAATTTTTGCCTTGTTTGATCTATCTTGCGTAAATTAAAGACCTTATCGAAAGACATTAATGCCTTATGTGAATTCAATCGAGCATCGCTAATATTTAGTTCTTTAGGATGCCGCCTCGAAGACGTCAAGCCGAGAACAAAAATGAGAACGAACCCGAGCAAGTCCCAAACCCCGGTCTAAGAGCCAAAAGTGTGTTTCTCAAACACAACCCTCCATCGTTTAATGGTTTAGGAGATCCAATGGATGCTGAAAAATGGGTTCGCTCTTTAGAACGAATTTTCGATTTCATAGCTTGTCCAGAAGAAGAGAAGTTAAGTTGTGCTCTTTTCATGCTTACGGATGATGCGGACTATTGGTGGGAGTCCATTTGAAGGACAATAACCCCAGAGCAATGGGAGGACTATAGTTGGGAAGATTTCAAGCACGACTTATATCAAAAGTACATCCCGGATTGTTATCAAGAGGCAAAGGAGATGGAGTTCTGGAATCTAAAGCAAGGAAAGAAGACAGTGTCAGAATACGATAGGGAATTCAACCAATTGTCAAGGCATGCTCTATATCTAGTGGACTCAGACGGGAAAAAAACATACAAGTTTAAGAAATGACTTAGATCCGAGATTGGCATAGCCCTCACTGGGCAAGAAGACATGTCTTATGCTCGAACCTTAGCTAAAGCCTTAAGCATAGAAGCCATTATCCCTTGAGAGAAAGTTCAACCCTCTCAGCCAGCTAATGATCTAAAAGGAAAGAGAAAGTGGGAAGGAGGAAGGAGATATGATAGAGGAAGGAAACCCTACTGGCAAAGTCGAGAGTCAGGAGTGCCTCGCAGTCAGCCTGACAACACCCCTAGCCTTAGGCCATGTCAAAAGTGCGGAAGGACGCACCTTGGAGCCTGCCGAGCAAATCAAACTGGGTGCTACAACTGTGGTGAAGAGGGACACTTCAAGAGGGAGTGTCCTAAAAGAAATAACAGACAATCCCAAACACCACAACAACCCCTGTACCCACAGCTACTTCAACGATTTCCTGAAAATCAGCCAAGGCTACAGCAAGGAGGACCTCAAGGTCAAAGGCCGGGAATGAATCCAAGGATAAACCAAGGACGAGATCAAAGGTCTAATGAAGAACAGAGGCCACCTCAGCCAGCTCGTACTTATGCTCTCAATCAGCAGCAAGCTGCTAAGGCCCCATATAATCTAGCAGGTATGATTTCCCTCTTCGAGACGCCAGTTTTAGCTCTCTTCGATACTGGAGCATCACATTCATTTATAGCTGAGTCTATCTGTAAGAGACTGAAGATAAAACCTGAGAATGCTGAGAATGCTCTTAAGATAAGTATCCCATCTGGAAAAAGAATGATGTCTAGGAAGGTCTGCTCTAACCTAGAATTGAACATAGAAGGGGAAACCTTTAAGTTAAATCTTTATGTGATAAAGATTCAGGACTTCGATATAATCCTATGAATGGATTGGTTAGCCTCAGCTTATGCCTCCATAAGCTTCCCTGAGAGGGAAGTTGTGTTTCGACCACCCGGGAAACCCGAGGTGAAGATCTACGGATCAAGACTGGGAAGTAAAGTCCCAGTGATATCCGCCCTGAAGGCCGCCAAAATGATAAGGAAGAATAGCTGCTAAGCATTTTTAGTTAACCTGATAAGGAAAGAGGAAGAAGAGCTTTCAATTGAAGATGTTCCAGTCATAAGAGAATACCCCGACGTATTCCTAAAGGAGCTGCCAGGACTGCCCTCAGACAGGCAGGTGGAGTTCGCCATCAAGTTGGGACCAGGAGCCGTCCCAGTTTCGAAAGCCCCCTACAGAATGGCACCTAAGGAGTTGCAAGAACTCAAGGTTCAACTGCAAGAGTTATTAGACCTAGGTTTTATCCAACCTAGTATGTCGCCTTGGGGAGCTCCAATCTTGTTCGTGAAAAAAAAGGATGGCACATTGAGAATGTGTATCGACTATAGAGAACTTAATAAGCTAACCATCAAGAATCGATACCCTCTCCCAAGAATAGACGATCTCTTTGATCAGCTTAAGGGAGCAAGCGTCTTCTCTAAGATAGACTTAAGATCTGGGTATCATCAATTGAAGATCCGAAAGGAGGATATTCCTAAGACTGCTTTTAGGACTCGCTATGGACATTACGAGTTTATAATAATGCCATTCGGATTGACCAACGCCCCAACAGTGTTCATGGATTTAATGAACCAGGTTTTTTACCCGTATCTAGATAAGTTTGTGCTAGTTTTCATAGATGATATCCTCATCTATTCAAAGAATGAAGAAGAACACCAAGAGCACCTAAGAGTGGTGCTAGAAACGTTAAGAAGAGAAATGCTTTACGCTAAGTTTAGTAAGTGTGAGTTTTGGCTCAAAGAAGTTATGTTTTTAGGTCATATAGTTTCAGTAGAAGGAATCAAGGTGGATCCAGCCAAGATTGTTTTGCTATTATCTAAGTTCTTCTGAAATCCCATTATGTGTCCTGCTACTCTGATACACTCTTTCTAATTCCGTTCAAATTCTATTATGTTTAATGAGATTCTAAGAATATTCCCCAGTCATGGTTATCTATATATAAAGATGCATATTAAGTTTTATTTTCGCTTCTCGTGTATATTTTCTTTTCGCCTATGAAGAGGCTTATTCATGTTGATATCTGTTTATTCACTTTGACCTATGAATGAGTCTATGCTTGTTGGTATCTGATTAAGTTAGCCGTTTTATTCCGCTAAAGCATGTTTCCTTCTAAATCAAGTAAACCCGAGTATCATCGTCTATTCTTCGAAAGTATATCTTTATTCGTAAACCCTCTTTGTTAATCTCCCATCTTTATTTGTGAATTCCTTGATAACACCCCATCCCCATTCGTTAATTCCTATCTCGGGATCGGACTGTTACAGATAGAACTATCCCACGCATGACTTAGAGTTAACAGCAGTTGTTTATGCGCTGAAGTTCTGGAGGCACTATCTCTACGGAGCTAAGTGTGAGATCTTCTCGGATCACAAGAGCTTGAAGTATTTCTTTGAGCAAAAGGATCTTAACATGAGGTAGAGAAGATGGCTAGAACTTGTAAAGGATTATGACTACACGATTTACTACCATCTAGGAAAGGCGAATGTGGTAGCAGATACCCTAAGTAGGAAAGAGAAGATAGAGTTAGGATTCGTTTTAGTCCAGGAGGATCTTCTCAAAGAATTCGAGAAGTTAAGAATTGAGGTGATAACACTACCTGAGACTATTCAAGCTTAAATCGCCGCAATAGTCGCTCAGCCCGACCTAAGACAAAGGATAATTAAAGCCCAGAGAGGAGACAGGTTTCTCGAAAAGAAAAGACTAGAAGCATGATCAGATAGCTCACAAGATTTTGCGAAAGCCGCTGATAACGCATTCTTATTCAAATGAAGGCTTTGTGTGCTAAGCAAGGAAGAACTAAAAGAGAAAATCATGTGTGAAGCACATGACACACCATATACAGCACATCCCGAAAAAACCAAGATGTATCAAGACCTCAAGGGGAACTTCTGGTGGAATAACACGAAGAGAGAGATAGCCGCCTTCGTGGAAAGGTGTTTAAAATATCAGCAAGTGAAAGCTTTGCATCAAAAACCTTCTAGTTTGCTCCAACCTTTAGAAATTCCTGAATGGAAGTGGGATCATATCAATATGGACTTTGTCATAGGTTTGCCAAAGTCTAAGCGGGGGAATACCGCTATTTGGGTAATCGTTGATCGATTATCTAAATCAGCATATTTTGTTGCTGTTAAAATGACGGATGGGCTAGATTAATTAGCCCAACTGTATGTTAAGGAAGTTGTGTGTTTGCACGGAGTGCCGGTCTCGATTACATCGGATCATGATACAAGATTTACGTTAAGATTTTGGAGGAGTCTACAAGAAGCAATGAGATCAAAGCTCAATTTCAGCACAACCTTTCATCCTCAAGCAGATGGCCAGTCCGAAAGGACTATCCAGATTCTAGAGACATGCTTAGAGGAGTAGTCATCGACCAAGGAAGTAGTTGGAAGGAATTACTGGCATTGGTAGAGTTTGCGTACAACAACAGCTACCAGTCATCGATCGGCATGACCACTTATGAAGCCCTATACGGAAGAAAGTGTAGATCACCCTTGTATTGGGACGAAGTTGGAGAAAGAAGGATACTTGGACCTGAAATGGTCGAGGAAGCCGTCCAGAAGCTCGAGCTTATTCGTCAGCCAATCAAGGAGGCTCAAGATAGACAAAAGGCTTATGCGGATGAAAGAAGAACGGAGCTCAGTTTTTACATTGGAGATAAGGTGTTCTTGAAGGTATCTCCTTCCAGAGAAGTGGTTCGTTTTGGCAAACGAAACAAGTTAAGGCCCATATTTATTGGACCTTTCAAAATTCTAGAGAAGGTGAATGAAGTAGCCTATAGGTTGGCCTTACCACCCAACTTGAGTAACGTTCATGACGTCTTTCATGTTTCAATATTGAGAAAATACGTGTTTGATCCAAGGCACGTGATTAGCAAGGAAGAGATAGTCCTGAATGAGGACTTAGCATATGAAGAGAAGCCCCAGGCCATTATGGATCGAAAGATCCAGAAGTTAAGGAACAAGAAGATCAGTCTTGTGAAAGTAATCTGGAACCATCATAGTTCAGAGGAGGCAGTTTGGGAGCTTGAATCCGAGCTGCTCAAGAAGTACCATGATATCGCTTATCATGGTTAGTAAATTTCTGGATTAAATTTCTTTAAGAAGGGTAGGATGTAACACCCTAGATTTTTAGATAAGGTTTAGAAGATTGTTAATGGTAATTGATTAGTTAAGGAAGAAATTTAAATAAGGATAATTGAGGTCAGATGTCAGTCACGACTTTAGGGGTCAGTTTTCGTGAAAATTGTCTTTTCGGAAAATGTGATCTTAATTCTGTAATGGCCATTTGTGGTCTCGTTAGAAAGGTTTTAACTCAAGGAGTATGCCGGTGTTTTCGGATTTTAATTCTGAAGTCATTTGAGTTTCCGGTGATGAAAAACGTATTTAAAAGGTGAATGAATAGTAACTTTTGCGTGCGTTCGTGTTTTGAGAAATTTACGAAATCCTCCTCGTTGATCCGAGTCTAGTTCTGTCAAGCCCCTCTTATGGGAAATGACTCAAGGATTCTATTTGCGTTCACGGATTTCCATTCTGAGGTCAATCGAACGCTCGGGAGTAAAATCTGTCAGTCTGAGTGAATAGTAAAAAATAATTCCAAAAAAGGGGATCTTTGCTCGTCTTTCTTCTGACGACCCCGTCTTCTTCACAAATCAAGTTGGTTCACTAGTATTCGAGCCAATGAGTCTCTCGGTATTTTTAGATTTCATGTCGGAGGTCATTTGGACCACGACATCGAATAAAGTAGCTTTTAACCGAACCCGGGGTAACTTTTGTAGTATTTCCGCACTGGAATGGCTTCTCAAGGAAGCCAAGCTCCCATCTATAAATAGAGGGCCACCTCCTTTGCTTACAATTGCTCATTTACCATTCATTTCACTTCCAAGATAGTGGGAAAGCTTTGAGAGAAAAGCCGAGAAAGTTCTGTCGAAGTAAAAAGCGTTCTTCGTGAGTGTTCTGAAAGACGAATAGGAGTGGCATGGAAGGGATGCTGTAAGGGAATGTGCTAGGGGCGCCGTTGGATAGTAGTAGGCGGCTTTGCCACCGTTGCAACTTGATGAGACGCCAAGCTAGCCACCTTCCTTCGACGCACCTAACCCCGTCCATTCTTGTTCATCGGTTCCGATTCCATTTCTTTTCCATCTTTCAATTCCGCATTTACTTTCCGTTCTTCATGTTCTTCGTGTTCTTCATTATTACTCATTTACCTTCTGTCTAAAGTTGTATTTTGATTCTTATTGAAGTTCCAAGTTAATAACGTTTACGTTATATTGGTCGCTTTATTCCTGTCATTATGATTCTTGTTATTATTTCTTGTGATTAGTCTCGTTTATTCTGTTTAAGTCCCATTCGAGTTATATTTAAAGATTTCATCGTTATTCTAAATGTTTAAAGAGGATTATCGTGTTTATGCCATTATAATGTCAATTTCTTTTTAAATTAAAGCATGCCGTTTCATGTTAATTTAAATTATTGAAGCATGTTTTTTTTAAATTTTTATAAGTGTTCTTCGTGTTCTTTGTGTTCGTCGATTCCAAGAACCCAAATGAAAATTGCCTAGAATTGGACGTAGAGAGAAGCCACCGAGGCGGGGGGGGTGCGCCGCCGCGCAACACCCCCCACGTCCAACGACCTGTCCGCCGGCGCAAAGGTGCGCTGCGGCGGCGGGGGGGGGGGGGTGCCCGCCGGCGCAGGGGTGCAACGCGGCGGGGGCGCCCCCGTGTCGTCCAATGCCGATTCTTCCGGCTATTCTCATACCCTCTTTTAGAGCTTTTCGAATCGTGTTTTTCCCGAGTTATTTCCAAGTTTAATTTAAGAAGATTTTCAAGCTATCTCCAAGTTATTTTGAGTACACTTCTTAAGTTGTTTTCCATCTAGAACTCGAGTAATCAAGATGTGTTTTTCTTCGAATAAATTCTTCTCGAACTTTATAAGTTCGTAAAGTTGTGCAGTCTGTAATTAAATATTAGATTTTAGTCTTCGAGTTAGATATCACTTTAGATGGTTAATTTCTTCGAAGGAAGCCGCTAAGTCGATAATTCGACTTTTGTAGAAGGAAGTGAGCCTCGTGGGAATTCGAAAAAGGATCATCAACTCGTTGCCTCATCTTTTGCTCCGTGATCAAGGTGGGTAAATCTATACTCATCTAAAGTTTGAGCTAATAAGCTCTAGAAGCATATAGGGTAAATGAGATATCCAATAAAACATTTTTGTTCTGCCTGATTGATCTCTGCATAAGGAAGAAGGAAATGAATATATCATGTTTTAATTGAGTTCTCAATCATGTTTAGGAATGCTAGAATTGTAAGTGTTGTTTATGCTTAGCATGAGATATTTAAGAATTGTCTTTAGTTACAATTCGTATTTATGTACGTTCATTTGAATGTTGATGCCTTGTTAAAGCTTGTATAGTTAAAGATTAAGGATTGCCTTGTTAGGGTAGTCTTAAATCCCTTATAGTCCGAGATCATCCTATATTAAAAGATTAGCCCTAGACGTTGCTCTAGGATTGGTTTTGCTAGCAAAGTTAAGGAAGGAAGGAACTTAGCATTTCGCTTAAGAAGGAATTGAGCTCAGAGGATCTATGAACTTTTAAGTGAGTCACTGCTGGGTTAACTCCCTCGCAAACTCATTTGGATACTTGAGGTAACCCCTCTTCTATCCTATGGCATGCCTAAGGGTGCAGTCGACATCAGGTTTGAGCCAGGATGGGCCCAAAAAGAAAAGAAAAGGTTTTACGGATATTGGATATCTTGAAGTTATTAAAGTGTTTTTGTTAAAACCCACTGAGCACATTAGTGCTCATGCCCCCCCTCTTTTTCAAATGTTTTCAGGTTGAGATGCTGAGGATGTTGGTGGCTGTGTATGTGGGTTGGCTGCCAAGATTGTTTTACTATTTTCTAAGTTCTTCTGAAATCCCATTATGTGTTCTGCTACTTTGATACACTCTTTCTAATTCCGTTCAAGTTCTATTATGTTTAACGAGATTCTAAGAATATTCCCTAGTCATGGTTATCTATATATAAAGATGCATATTAAGTTTTATTTCCACTTCTCGAGTATATTTTTCGTTCGCCTATAAAGAGGCTTATTCACGTTGATATCTGTTTATTCGTTTTGACCTATGAAGGGAACTATGCTTGTTCGTATCTGATTAAGTTAGTCGTTTTATTCAGTTAAAGCATGTTTCCTTCTAAATCAAGTAAACCCGAGTATCATCGTCTATTCTTCGAAAGTATATCTTAATTCGTAAACTCTATTTGTTAATCTCCCGTCTTTATTCGTGAATCCCTTAATAACACCCCGTCCCCATTCGTTAATCCCTATCTCGGGACCGGGCTGTTACATATATATAATAAAAACTACATTATTAAATAAGTTGAAGTTTGGTGTAGTGGTTAAATGCTAATCCTATTATTTTATAGGTCGTATGTTTGATTCTTCATACATTATTTGTTTATAATTATTTTTTATATTGTAAAAAAAAATGAAGAATAAAAAAAACTAATCTACAAGATTATGGAATTGAACCTGCCACCTCATACACACAAAACATAGCACAAGCGCATCGTACCATTTGTGCTAAGACAGTCTTTCATGAAAAATTATGAAACTTATTATACTTAACCGTAAAATGTACCGACTAGGCCCTTTTTGCCATGGTCACCTACCGCCGAGCACCTAAGCGCCGCCTAGGTGAGCGCCTAGGACGCGTTTTACAACACTGGAATATATGGTGAAATACATCCATGCATTATTTATTTAATTATATTTATCTATTTTATCTATTTTTATTATTTATGTTAATGATTATATATTTATATTAATAGGAGGCGTGTGGATTAATTAACCCATGTTATTTTCAAAGTCAAGTCAAGGTGAGGAATCCAACATGAAATAAAAAGTTCATTTATCCTTATTATATGTTATATTCATTATGCATGCGAGTTTATAGGCTAAATGATCCTAACCTATGGGTTTGGTGTTATGATTCTTACCTACGGCTTTGATGTTATGGAATGATCCTTACCTACGGGTTTGGTGATATGTTATGATCCTTGCCTTCGGATTTGGTGTTATGTTGAGCGATATTATGACTTGTGTTAAATGTTTATTTCTTATAATTTGGATAAATGTAAGGATCCCACTGAGTCAGTAGCACTCACCCCAAAGTTATTGCATTTTTCAGTTTGATGATTTACTCGGACAATGTGCGTGGTGACGTGTGATGATGGATTTTAAAGAGCTTATATTATTTAGCTTCCACTGTATTCATGTTAAATATTTTATATTTTAATATAAGTGACGTCCCTTATTTATTATTATTATTATTATTATTGTTATTGTTGTTGTTGTTGTTGTTGTTGTTGTTGTTGTTGTTGTTGTTGTTGTTATTATTATTATTATTATTTTATGAAAAATTGGGGCGTGACAATATATGTATAAAATAGCATATTGTTTGGTAAGATGTATTAAATTTAAATTCCTAAAATATTCTTTAATTAATTATATGTATTCTATAATAAAATTTTAATTAATGTTGGTAAGAGTATTTTATTATGAGATTTTTAATACTTATACATAGTACTATTATATATCACACCTTCATGGTGTGATATGTAATCACAAATAAATGCATGGATAACACATGACATGATTTCACTAAAGTTAATTAATACTTATTACTAATAATTGAAATTTTAAAAAATTAAATACCCTAAGTTTGGAATAATAAACCCTTTAAAATTGATTATATTAACTAAAAAATAAAACTAAATGTTAAAAAATAATTATAACTATTAATTGGGTGTAATAAACCTAATTAAATAACAATATAAAATTATACTATATGAAAAAAATAAAAAAAATAAAAGAAAAACCAATAATTTTGAAGTTTGTGATATGATGTTGGCCCACACAACTTTAGACTAGAGGATCTAACGTGGAATTATTTAGAGCTAGTTGTTAATTACGGGGTACACACACATACACACACACACACATATATATATAGGGGTGGGATTATATAAAAACAACCCCTTATGTGAGAAATGAGAACACATCTCACACCACACATCCATCAAAAATCAAAGGTCCAGATTTGATGAAAAAGATGGTGGCAATTCTGTAATATCTGAAAAGTTTTTCGCGCAGGGGTATTAACGTAATTTGGTAATTCATATAAAAATCGTGGAGGATTTGATAACAGATCGTTATGCTAATGAAGTATTATCATAATTCTAACGAAGCATTATAGGTATGCTAATTAAAGTTTTCAAATATTGTTAGCGAAAAAAATATTCTAAAAATTAATTATAAACTTAATTTGATTTAATAAACCCTAATTAAATGGAAAAAATCATAATTGGATGAAATAAACCTAATTAGATGAAATAAACATTGATTGGATGTGGTAAACCCTAAATGAGTTGGAAAACAAATAATAATAATAATATATTTGTACTACGTTAGCATTATGGTTTTGCTTCGTCAGCATTGCGAATACACTATGTTAGCATATGATAATATTCTGTCAACATATGTTATAAACCATAATTGGATGGGATAAACCATAATAATCAATTAAGAACTATAAACAAAGAATTAAATTTTAAACAAATAATGATAATTAGATGGAATAAACCATAATCGAGATTAAATAAACCACAATTGAGATTTAATAAACCCTAATAAATTTATACTACGCTAGCATTATGATAATTCTTTGTTAGCACAACGAATACATTATGTTAGCATATGACAAATGCTTCGTTAGCATACGTTATCATATGTTATTATAATGCTGACGAAGAATTATTATATACTAACGAAAGCATTTACAACCTGGGTACGCGTAAAAATTTTTCTTTTTTATTTTTCGTTCATATTTTTTCATCTAAACATAGCCTTTCGACATCTTAAATGAAAGAGCATAAAGAGAGCTTTAATTTGATATATTTTTTGTGTGCATTGGATTAAAAATGAGCAAGTTATGATCGGTTAAAGTTTTTAAGATTTTTTTTTAATTACTGACATCATCATTTTAATGGGTTTGGACGAAAATAACCTTCCTTCCTTTATTTTTTACCCTATTATTTACGAAATTGCCACCTTAAATCTCAACCATTGGATCATTAAATTGGATGGTGTAAGATGAGTTCTCATTTCTCACACCAAAAAAGTGTTCTCATATGATCCATATCCTATATATATATATATATATATATATATATATAGGGAATGGATCAATTGAGAACCAAAACCTCATGTGAGAACAAAGAACCAATCTCATTCATCAATACTCTTTATTTGGTCGGTGCAATTGTTTCTCTTAAGTAATGAGGTGGGAATTTTGATATTTATGGAAACTTTAAGTACTGCGGAGGTATAACAGTGATTTAATAATTCTTCTATTTCCTTTTTAGATTTGCGGTAGGTTTCCTTATTAGATTTTCAACATCCGATTCTCACAATTTATTTCTCTCATATACGATATCACACAAATCATTTGTGCTCATCGCTAGGGCATCGATTTTCTCATAATCAAATTGTTTTTTTTAATCTGTTGTTTTTTCAATTTCAGTGTAGCTCAACTTCTCATATTCGTTTAGTTTTGAAATCATTATTTTCTGAATACCGTTGGAGATCAGATTATCAGAGGTTTATTCGATTAGATTTTTAGTTCGTTGCTTTCTAAATACCGGTGGAGATTCAGAGTTCGCTTTAATTCTTTATGGAGACTCCAGGTATTAGCATAAAGGTTTATTCCATTTAATTTTTTGTTATATTTTTTCCAGATTTAAATGATAGATGTGTTCGTTCATGTAATGTACTATATTTTTGGAAGTTGATTAATTTGAATGAATTTTTTTCCAGATTTAAATGAATTTTTGAATTTTCACGATAAACAGATGTTTTCAGGTCTCAGATTATGTTTTGTTATTACTATGTACGTTATTTCTGTAAATGTTAGTCTAACATTTGTTAGCATTACAAGATGTCTCATTAGCATTAGAGACGTTATTATTAGCACTACAAAACTAGTTATTATCATTGTAAAAATAAATGAGTATTATAAAAACATCTTATTAACAGAGTATTTGCATGATGAACGCAGTATTAGCACTGCTATTACAAGTTTTAGCACTACTGTAGATTAGTTTTAGCACTACAGTGACCATTTTTAGCATGACCGAAGAATATTTTTTTAGTATTAACGTGATTAGTTGTATGTTTTTTAATGTGCAAATTGTGTTGGCTCCATTTTGGAATTTTCTCCTGGATTTTTTGAATTTTACACATCTAACTGTGAACCATCTTTGAAGCCTGCATTGGGCAAAACTTTTCTTACATTAGATGCTGATATAACCTTTTAAAAGGTTTATGTGGATTTGATATTCGTTTGTCTACTACAAAGAGGTCTAAAGATGTTACTATAGTTTGGAAGTATGTTGTATGTAACCACGAGGGACTTAAGAACACATTGGTTGATTTTGGTAAAACATCAAAGAAAAAAAGACATTGTGTGTCTAAGAGGACTTGCTGTATGGCTAGGATAGGGTTGAAGTATATTGGTTCTGATGGGTACACTGTTGGATTATGTGAAGAGAGACATTCACATTCTCTTATTTTGGATACACACAAATAGTTTATAAATCTGATTAGGAATATAGACCCTTCACATCAAAGTTTTTCTCTGAACTGTGTTCTGCTTTTACATTTGAATATGAAGTTAACAAGAATGATCAGTTGAGATGTCTATTTTGGGCTGATCAAAGAAGGAACTTTTTGTTATTTGGGTATGTTGTGTCATTTAATGCAACATATAGGACTAACATGTGTTGGGGTTTTTTTTAATTGAACTACCGCAGGATCTAATTGGATGTTCATTGATCATAATGTCATGTAGATCCTAATTTTATGCAGCTCATATGTTTTAATTAACCGAGTTTAATTAAACATGCATAACCGGTTTTCGATTCTACTAAAGCGGAAACATAGAATACCGAAAAATGACTTACAAATTAAATGATGGGTTGAGCACAAGATTAAATGTTTAATCTTGCTATTGTGTATGATGTAAATGGCACCCCTTATAGTGTAATTCCACTCCTTGATCTTCTGCTGTATTCTCGAACTGAATCTAGTTTTAGGGTGGGCTGAAATCTACTAGATCGGTATGGAATCTATGGAGATAAAGAGAACACAAGAGGGGCTGATTTCTTAACAATAAATTTCATTCCCCACCCTCTTATATATAAGGGGGTCGGCGAAATTCAGTGTCCCAGCCCTACTGGGCTTGGGCCTCTATCCCCTTTTCCATCTCCAGTCCATTAAAGTCATATTGGGCTACAACAGGGATCTAGAAGAATATTAAATTGGCCTGCTAATTTATTTAATTTCTAATATCCAATAAAATTAGGATATAATTAAATAAATTAAGTATTATTTTTATTCCACTAAAGAAAAAATACTGACCTACCAATTTAATACATATTTCTGAATATGCTTTCTCTTTTAGTCCAGCCATTCCCCATGTTTAAGATATAATGCCCATTAATTAATTATGTAAGATTCTGATAGCTATAATTAATTAATATCTTATCCTTGAGTAGTACCACACAAGTTTTACTCGTGCACAAAATAAATTCCACCTGCAGGGTTTCAACATGAACTTGTGTTTCCTCAAGAGGACACCATCAACTTGGCGCACCAAGACATGGTACCCCTACATATTGCACGACCCATCATAAGTGTAAATGTTACAACCCAAGATATCGAGATTATTGATCCTATAAAAGAATCTCACCCTTTGATAAATCAAAGCTGCAAACACTACACATATATGTCTGCCAACATATAGGGGTTAAGAACTTGAACTCTGTGGATTCTTATTCTCTCATTTAAGGTCAGAATAGAGAATAGAATCCTAAGTAGATCCTCCTCAATACACTCGTCCGCGTATTAGAATAATCAGTTAGTCAAGACAAACTAACTATCAGATTATTCTATGGCGTACCGATAGCAGGTTCAGTGCCATCTAGACCGTGAGCCTTTTAATACATTACAAGAAACCGATGATATGATCTAACCGTGTGTTTACCCACACCATATCACCTACAATGTAAGTATAGTGAACATGCATGTAAATATAACAATTTAAATGCAAATAGTGACTGCAATTGTATTCATTCCATATCATCATAAAATATCATCAATAATATATACAAAAGACAGGTCTTCTAGTATACAAAACCAACAACATGTTAGTCTACTTATTATTTAGATTGCCATTCGGTGATTTTAGCATTTCCATATGAAGTTTTAGCACTGGTAGTTAAAGTTTTAGCACTTCCATTTCCTTTTTTAGCATTGGTAGTTGATGTTTGAATATTTGATAGGTGACAATGTCAGCATTTGTAGTCTTTTGTTTATGATGAGAAAGACATTATAATAACAGAGATTTTATTTGTTTCCGGTTTGTCCTACGCAAACTACTTCAATCCAGACCTGCAAGAGGACAAGGTTGATTGTAGGGCAGAGAGCTAACTCGGGTTGTGTCTCTCGAGGAAAGCTTCATCTGGGTGATTGTCTTTTCACGTTATAATTGTTAACAAGCACAAGAATTTAAATACAAACCTAAAAACTCTAAATAAGGATTGGAAGGGCTTTTACTAAACTACCAATTTAAAGCAAGTAAAATTAACTAGCAATACCACAATAACAAAGATAAAGGAAAAATTATGAGAAGAGCATTAGGGTGTAGATTCTCTCATAGCTTGATTCAAGTTGATTATGTTAATCTTGGTCATACAATAGACCCCATTCAAGTGGCTTAACTTCATTTACTGTCACCTCTAATCTGTTAAACCCCCATCGGCTATATCATACGAACCATTAGGCTTATGTACCCGGTCCACCTAAAGACTAACAAATTAGGTTTATGAAACCCGATTCACCTAACGTTGAAGGAACCTAAGTCGGGCTATAGAATCTCCTCTCGGTCTCATCTAGAGCCTAGCAATGCCAAGTAGTGGCCAAGTATTAAACATAAACAAGCATAATTCCAACAATAAGAAATCAACTATCACAAGCATGGATCGAACCCCAATCGATTATCTATCCCCTAATGTAGAGAATTAGCCCATCATGCTCAAAACAACACAACAATCATACAAGTTCTTCATTTCATAAATCAAAAGATAAATAAAATACAAACTTATATAAATCTTGTTTGTCTCGTTAGTTTCGGGACAAATTCCCACAAATGAGCTAAAGTTAAGAAAAAAAAAATACCAAAAGGAGGGTCCTCGAGCAAGCCTAGCTTCCGCGGATAGCTTGAAGTTAGATTTCTCTTCTCGTGCCTCTTCCTTGAGCGTGAGCCTCCTTGCCTCTTCTCCTTCTCTTTTCTCTCTCTCTGTAACTGTGGTGGTGAAGTGTAGAAGTTGAGAGGAAAGTTGTCAATTTCCCCATCTCTTTCCGTCTGTGGAGAGTTTTCTGGGGGGAGAATGCATCCACAATCCCCCCAGGGGTATGTTCAGAACTTGATAGAGATGGTGGATGATTTATTTGTTGAAGAGAGAGAAAGCAAAAGATGGAGTTATTGCTTGATGGTTTCGCCTAAAACCAGACACATAAAGACAATCTTTCAAAATTAAAGTTCTATCACTACTGAAAGGTAAAACAACGTCTCCCACTGCAACAATCGCCACTCTCATAGCATTGCCCATGTAGACGGTGATCTCATACTCACTCACCTGTCTTTTTACCAGGAACCCCTGCAAAGACATGCAAACATGATCAGTAGCTCTAGTATCTACTACCCATGACTGGGTAGAACAAGTTGCTAAACATGTTTCTATAACCAGTGTGAGATGTACCTCTCTTCTTCTTCTTGTTAGGGCACACCGCCTTCCAGTGACCTGGTTGGCCGCACTTGAAGCACTTAGTCTTCAAATTGAATTCCTTATGAGGAATCTTCATCTTTGGCTTCTTCACCTTAGGCGCCGCATCTGCAGCCTTCTTAAGTGCGTACCTCTTCTTCCTTTTCACACCAGAAGAAGACGCGCCTTTCTCAGCTATTTGGGTCTCAGGATTGCTCTTTTGGAGCAATTCAACCGCCTGAGGGTCTATGAGAAGTTTAGTCAGGCTAACATCCTTCTTGATCATGTTGAAGTTCAACCTGAACTGCTCAAACTTCGAGGACAAGCTATGAAGAACAATGTCGATTTGAGAATTGGCGTCCAACTCTCCACCCAAGGTCTCGATCTTAGCCAGATACCCCATCATCATGAGAACATAATCCCTAACAGGTGTGGAGTCAGCCATTCTCGCATTCATTAACTTCTTCATTGCCAAATAGCGTGCCGAGAGGTTTTAATAACCGAAGAGCTCCTTTAGGTTGGACATGATATCATAAGCGGTTTTCATAGACTAATGCTGATGTTGCAATACATTCGACATAGATGCCAGAATGTAACAGTGCGCTATCTCATCAGACTTAACCCACTTATCATATGCAACCCTTTGGGCTTCGTCAGAACCCTCATCTGGCTTCTGAGGACATACCTCTTCAAGTATGAACTTGTGTCCCTCAGCAACTAGAACGAAGTTAAGGTTACGAATCCTATCATTGTGGTTTTCACCGACGAGTTTGTTTTCTATGAGGATTGAGGACAGATTGGAGAGTGCCATTGATGATATGAAATAACTGAAATTAAAACATGCAGTACAATCACAAACTTTAGGATAAACAGTATATAATCGAAAGCCTCATAAAAATTATATACTTTTCCACCGACACTTTAAAAATATCTTCTATAAGCCATGATAGTGTGGACGTTTATAAAATTCATTTTTAAATAGATTATTAAACCTTTAAATTACCTCAAGTTGAGTTTCCTTACAACAAGTAAATTAATAGCTGGATAAAAAAAAGGTCATGTAATCGTCTAACTGATAAGCCACGATCGTGTGCATTTATCAATAAATTATATCTAAGTGTGCACACCATTATCTTCTCACCAAGATCACTATTTCAAATTTAATTGCTCTAGATGGAGGAGTCAGTTAGTTCTAATAGTGTTCTACAGCAATCCTTTTAGGAGATTTAATTTCTAGAGAAATCTGTGATATGACACATCCGATATGGAGGAAGACCGATGTCAAGCGCATGCCCATCACTTCTCAATTAAATCAAATTTAATAAAGACCGTATGGATTTCTACATACTATGGTATGAATCTCTCCCACTTAGTTATTTATGCTTGAGGTTTCATTTTATCCCCTTAAAGAACATGCAAACATCACATAAAATGATAAACATACATTGCATGTTTCACAACAACATAATAAGCAATAGTAATATTCCAACTATCATGGCTTATATCTCATGTTGATTGATGAGATAAAATAGGAAAGTCAGCTCCGGAACAGGGCTATGGCTGCCCCCCCTCCTCACCGCGCCTCGCCAGAACCCTAACTCCAATTATGATTTCGGGATGTGAACCGGTGAACCTTCCTTCTTGGTGTTGTACTACTTTTCTTCTTTGAGTTGATCTCCGATCTTTATTCAATACAGACTATCTATTCCAAAAGGAAAAATCTACTATTTCTAGAATAAAAATTATAACTCAAAAACTCGGTCTACCATTTTTATTTCTATTACATTAAAACAACATAAAATAAAATCTAGACCTGATCCATAGATTTTCTCATAGATTAAAAATCACATAGCCAAACCGGCATACAACCAATCATTCATTCAACATAAACATACATCACATAAATAAAATGGAGCCATGATAGTTGGTAAACCTGCAAACAAACATAGTCTACAAATCCAACAATCATATTTATATGATATACATAAAATAACATATGATATCTATGCATGAATTATAAATTTCGAATATTACAATTAATTAAATTAATAAATTCAAAATTATCCATAAGATAAAAATTGAAAATTAAATAATTATCCACCAATTTAAAATCTTGTAATTTTCAAAAATAACCCAAAATAAATCTTGAAATTAATTAAAATTATCTACCAAATTCATTTAATATTTTCGAACCATCCTTATTGAGTATGACGTGTTCCAGATGATGTTATCACTTCGTTTGATAACATCGCAATCAATGTCGTATCTAATGTTGTTCTGTCATTCTCATCACATCGAGTATAACACTCAGAACATTAACCTTATCCTTTCCTAGTATTTTGGATTAATTTATTTTAAATTAATCTGAATAAATTGTGATTTTTATCACATATCATTTTCCACGTATTTAGGGATTTATTAGATATTTTATTTTGATTTAAAACGTGGATATTGTTTGAATTTGACTTGTTCAAAATCTGTTCCGGATTTCATGGGGACTTGATGTTCCCACTCCTTCTTGGACACTAATTGTTGCAGGAGATCGTGGGTCACTGGATTAACCGCTACTATTGCACGATGTTGAAGAACGTGTGCCATGCAATGCAGAAGACGGTTATCTCAAGTCCACTTCAGCAATGGGTAGTGGAAGGCGGTTGATTCTAGTCCAAGTCATCTAGGATCGTGAAGCAACTGCCAATACAAGATGGAGGAAGTATTTAAGGTCTTCTTAGACCTTAAAATCATTTATGAAAGTAGGTTATCACCGTGGTTTGTGAAAAGCTCTGAATCTTGCATCTAGCGTCGTCTCTGAAATCCAAGACATCTTCTTCGACATCTGTCTAGCGTCCTAATCAGCTGGAGACTTTCATTCTAGTTGTGTGTGTAGGTTAGATAGTTAACTTTGAGAAGTCTAGGATTTAGAGTGACTGATTGTAATCTATCTATGTGTTTAGATAGGTTTGTTTTTGAGTGATTATTCGAGTGAGTGAAGCTAGGATAGTCCTCTGTATGTTTTATGCAGTGTTGTCAAGGGAGTGAACCGAGACAACATCAGCATTGTTTTTGTTTATCACTTATGATAGTGAATTTCACCTTAAGGTAATCATACACCGTAAGGAGTGTGATTTAAAATTTATTTTGTGTAAAGTTCTATTTATGTTTTCGCTGCATGTTGAAGGCAATGTGGTAACACTAGCTTCAACATTTCATTTAACTTTGCAATTTATATCCGTAATTCACATTATTTCAGGCAATAAATTTTAACAAGTGGTATCAGAGCCGGTACTTGACACACTAAGTACTTGATCCGGTGTTGCTTGAAATCTGTGATGGATATTCAGATTAATTAATATCGTCCTCCTGCTCTAGATAGCAATGGTGGTAACTATGTCGTGTGGAAATCTCGAATGAAGATTTACATCAAATCTATCGATGAAAGAGCATGGATGGCAGTTATTGAAGAATGGAGCCCTCCTAGGATGGAAGGTCCGAATGGAGATTTTGTGTTAACTCCAGAATCTCAATGGACAAATGATGAGAGAATAATCTCGAATTTTAATGCTCGCGCTCTGAATGCGATTTTTGTTTCAGTTGATGTTCCATGCTTCAAGATGATTTGCAATTATGTTATTGCATATCAAGCATGGACCATTCTTCAGGAATATTGTGAAGGGTCTGCCAGTGTAAGGAAGACCAAACTGAAGTTACTCACATCAAAATTTGAAAATTTGCGCATGTTTGAAGATGAAACTATTTCATCTTATGCTGAAAAATTATGTGAGATCTCAAATCAATCGACCGCTCTTAGGAGTCCAATCTCTAATGAGAACATGGTTAGTAAGTTGCTTCGAACTCTCCCAGAAAGATTCAATATGAAAATTTCTGCAATTGAAGAAGCACATGATATAGGAACCATGAGTATGAGTGAAGCGGTTAGCATCTTGCTAACATTTGAGATGAACCTGCAAAATCAGAAAGTAAACTCAACTTCAAGGGGAATTGCTCTCCAGACAACAACTGTGTCATCTGATGTTCATGATGATGTTGACAGTCTTCAGGAAATCAACGAGGAAGAGAATCTAAGTGTTGCACTCTTGACAAAGAAGTTCAACTCACTGGTTTGTTTCATGAAGAAAAGCCCCCTAAATATCAAACCTCGACGGCTGTTTGACTCTCCATCCTCATCAACATTAAATTCTGGAAGATCAAATATCAAGAAGGAAGTTGCTGACACTGGGAAAGACATTGATTCAGTTCAATGTAGAGCATGCTCTGGGTATGGACATTACTCAAACGAATGTCCAATAGCACGAAGAAGACAAAGAAATAATTTTAATGATGTTCTCAGTGATGATTCTGATGCTGAAAATGATTCAGATCATAGAGTGTTGTTCATCAATGTCATGGAAGAAGATGATCAGATTATTAATGCTCTGAATGATATTGATGAACTTGACATTGAAAAATGTGAAGTTGAAGATGAATTTCTTCCAGATGTTGAAGCAGAAGCTTCTGAGATTTCACCCAATACGATGAATTGGTATGAAATGACTCTTCTGGATGAATTCAATCAGGCTTCTGAAATTAGAGAACATGACCCAGATGAAGAACAACCTACTACCTCACTTTAAGAACTCAACAATGTTATGAATGAAGTCTGCACTGAGTAGACAACTCAATCAAAAGAGCTAAGGTTTCTCATGGAAGAAAACCAGTTTCTAAGAGTAAAGGTTGTAAGTCTGGAAATTAGACTTACCAGGAGTGATGCTGAAATCAGTAAACTAAAAAAGGGAAGTGGAGGACACCTCAAGAATATTTCAGAAGTGGAATCAAGGAACGAATGTCCTAAATGAAGCCTTAACATTGGGACAGACATATAGAGCTGGACTGGGATTCTCTAATAAATCCTCCATGTCTTTCTCAAACAACAATGTTGTTCAGTTTGTGAAAGGTAACAATTCAAGCACAACTACAAGGAACAATGTTGAAGATGATGATCAGAAGCAATGTAAGAGGTCAAAGGTGTGGAAATATGTATGTCATTACTGTCAGGAGCCTGGACATATCAAACCACATTGCTTCAAGTTTCACGATGATGTTGCAACTGGAAGAACAACATCATGGATCACATCTAGGAACAAGAATCCGAAGAAGTCCAAAAAGATGAAGGTTACATGCAATGTTGTGTACACATTACTGAAGGCCAACATTACCGGAACATGGTACTTTGACAGTGGATGTTCTCGATACATGATAGGCAATAAGGAGTTTCTTGAAGAATATAGCACTACAAACAAAGGCAAAGTCAGTTACGGATGAGGAGCTCAAGGAAACATTATTGGAAAATGTACATTAAATGTCAAACATTTTCCTAAACTTCAGAATGTCCTACATGTTGAAGGATTGACGGCCAATTTGATCAGTATTAGTCAGCTTTGTGATGATGGTATGCATGTCAAGTTTGACAAAAATACTTGTAAAGTGTTTGACAAACACGACAAATGCATAATGTTTAGGAGCCGTGCATCTGACAATTGCTACCATGCTGACAAAGATAAAACCTGCAACATGACTGTAAATGATGAAACAAAGTTGATTCATCAAAAACTCGGTCATGTGAGCATGGTAAATTTGAAAAAGCTGATTGTGTCTGATGCTATTCGTGGCCTACCAAAACTGAATGTTGATCACGATGTTGTATGTGGTGCCTGCCAAAAGGGAAAACAAACCAGAATCCCTCACTAAAGCCTGGGTGGTTGTCAAACAACAAGATGTTTTTAACTCTTACACATGGACATCGTGGGACCAGTCGATACAAAGAGTATGAGTGGTAAGAGTTTCATCCTTGTCATTGTTGATGATTTCTCAAGGTATACTTGGGTTGAATATCTGCAGGAAAAATCTGAAACGTTCAAAGTCTTCAAAAGATTCTGCCGCACAATGTGTCTGCAATTTGACACTAACATTGCATGCATAAGAACAGATCATGAAAGAGAATTTGAGAATACTGCATTCGATGACTTTTGTGAAAGAAAAGGAATACTCCATGAGTATTCAGCTCCTAAAACTCCAGAACAAAATGGAGTAGTGGAGAGAAAGAATCGAACTCTGCAGGAAATGTCATGTGCAATGTTACAGGCTAAAGGGCTTTCAAAGAAGTTGTGGGCTGAAGCTATTAACATAGCCTGTCACATTGGGAACAGAGTCTATCTTCGACCAGGAAGAAAGGAGACTCCTTATGAGCTTCTAAGAGAAAGAAAGCCAAATCTTAAATATTTTTATGTGTTTGGATGTGTCTGCTACATCCTGAACGACAGAGACTATCTTGAAAAGTTTGACTCCAAGAGTGACAAAGGATTGTTCTTGGGATATGCTCAAAACAACAGAGCATATCTTGTTCTTAACCTAAGAACTAAAGCTATGCAAGAATCTGTCAATGTTGTATTTGATGATCTTACAGGCCTGGCAACTAGATCTGAGGAAGATGAGGTGTCATTTCTTCTCCATGAGCCAGACATTGCTAATAAGGAGTCTAGTGGAACTGACAAAAGTCCTATGAGAAGTCCTGATGTCAAATCCAATGCTTCCTCTCCCTCAGCAAAGGGATCAACATCACCTCGAACACCAGACTCAGACTCCTCCTCTGAAAGTGATGATAACCAACTTCCACTGGCTCAGTATGAACCAAGACGTGATCCTCCAAGGAGAATCAAAAGAGATTACCCAAATTCCCAAATCATCGGTGATGGATCTCAAGGAGTCAAAACCAGAACAAAGAGCTCAGCTGATGTTGCTGAATTAGTCAAACAGGTTTGCATGTCATCAGCTATTAACCTTGTGTCCATTTCATGCTTTCTATCTAGTGTTGAACCTAAAAATGTCAAAGAAGCATTAAAAGATGAATTCTGGGTAGAAGCAATGCATGATGAGCTGATTCAGTTTGTTTGAAATAATGTGTGGGAATTGGTTCCAAGGCCTGAAAATAAAAATGTAATTAGACCTAAATGGATTTTTAAGAACAAGACTGATGAGTCTGAGAATGTGGTTAGAAACAACGCCAGGCTAGTGGCACAAGGTTATACACAAGTAGAAGGAATAGACTATGATGAAACATTCACTCCTGTTGCTAGAATAGAGTCTATCCATCTCCTACTTGCCATTGCTTGCCACATTGGGTTTACATTGCATCAAATAGATGTCAAAAGCGCCTTTCTAAATGGCATTTTGAATGAGGAAGCCTATGTTGAACAACCAAAAGGCTTTGAATGTAATAAAAAACCAAACCATGTGCTGAAACTACACAAGGCTTTGTATGGGCTTAAACAAGCTCTTAGAGCTTGGTATGCTCGCCTTATGGAGTTTTTAATTGACTTTGGCTTTTCAAGAGGCGTGGTTGATAAAACATTGTTTATCAAAAAGATTCACAAACACATCACTGTTGCACAAATCTATGTTGATGATATTGTGTTTGGATCCACTTGTTCTAACCTCCTCAGTGAGTTTGTTGATGCAATGTGCAACACATTTGAGATGAGCATGGTCGGTGAATTGGCCTATTTTCTTGGTCTCCAAATCAAGCAAGATAAAGATGTGATTTTTATATCCCAAAGCAAGTATGTCAAAAATCTGATCAAGTGCTTCGGACTTGAAGCTGCAAAGCCTATGAAGACACCAATGGGATCCTCTGAAAAACTGAGCAAAGACGATGTTGGAGTCAATGTTGACCCAACAATATATAGAGGAATGATTGGAAGCTTGCTCTACTTGACTGCCAGCAGACCTGCTATCATGTTCAGTGTTGGAGTATATGCTAGATACCTAGCTCAACCCAAGGAGTCTCACTTGAAAGCTATCAAAAGAATAATTCGATATGTTGCTGGTACAGTCGACTTTGGAATCAGGTATTGTAAAGATACAAACACCAGCCTTATTGGATATAGTGATTCAGACTAGGCAGGCGATGTTGATGATAGGAAGAGCACAAGTGGTAGTTGCTTCTTTTTAGGGAGCAATATGGTTTCTTGGTCAAGCAAGAAATAAAATTGCATCTCCTTGTCAACAGCTGAATCTGAGTATGTTGCGGCTGCTAGTTGTTGTGCCCAGTTGGTGTGGTTGAACCAAATGATGAAGGACTATGGCATGACAAGCTCATCACTTACCTTATTGTGTGATAATGCCAATGCTATTGAAATTTCTAAGAATCCTGTTCAATATTCACGCACTAAGCATATCGACATTCGACATCACTTTATCAGAGACTTGGTGGAAAAGGAGATCATAAACATCAAGTATATATCCACTGAGAATCAAACAATGGATATTTTTACCAAGCCCCTTGATTTCGAGAGATTTTCTGCCTTGAGAAAGTCTCTTGGAATGTGCTCTGTTTAAATTGTTCTTTCTGTTTACTAATGTTGAACTTGGTGTGTTTTTTAGTTTTTCTATGAACATCAGTTGTTTATTTTTATTTTTTTTAAGTATAATTCAAGGTTTACTTAATGAAATTATGGTTTATCTGCTCGTAATTCAACAAAATCAGCTACTTAAAATTATGTATCTGTGTTTGTGAATGAAATGCCCTTGACCTTAAAAAGGTAAACTATAAAAACTTTAGGTATTTTCATTCATTGTTATTCAATGTTGTAGCTGATGTTGTGAGCAAGATTGCAGAGAAACCATATTCTTCCGAAAATATATACCTAGAATTATATTATTTTTGTGTGTGGCTTTCGTCTTTTTACTCATTAAAAAAAATTAAAAAAAATAGAAAATATTTTCGGGCCCCACAAAGATTCACTTTTTTGAATTTTTATGATAAGTACTCGAATTGATAAGGTGTATCCCTATCCACTAGTTCCAAATTATTTAAATATATTTTTAAATCAAAAGTGAGTGATGTGACAATTAGAAGTTCCAATTTTTGAGGGTGAAGAGTTCTATCAACTCATTTTTGGGAAATATTTTTATTACTCTCACTCTCTCTCTCTCGAAGCCTTTTCATCTCCTACTCTTGGTTTCTCTTTTCTTCAAGCTTTTTGCAGAATATCAATGGCGGAACCCAAGGATCTCACTACCATAGTCGAGATGATGAAACAAATGTTCGAGAAGACTATGGGCACTCTATCCTCTGCCTCTGGTCCTACTGGAACATCAACTATCACTCCCTCCACCACATCAACTCATGATGTCACTGCAACAGCCGAACTCACTCCAGAAGGACCTAAATCAGAGTCCGACAAACCCTCATCTCCTCCAACGGAACATGCAGACACTGCCATAGATGAAGCTGAAGCTCCTGTCTCTACTCTGGTGCTAAACCCCACTCCGCTCCAGCAAGTCAGTCTAGGTAAAGAAGAAAACCCTATTGATCCAGATCTAGGGTTACACACTAGAGCTTTAGCTGAGAAAAAGTAAAGCTGCCCTACCCACAAGTCTAAACGACTTCACGGCCAACAAGGGTCGGTCAAGGAAGAGGGCGGTGAGGGTTCAATAAAAAAGGTAAGGAGAACTCTGAAGATGGAGGAGAAACCCGAAAGATCCCTGAAGAATGATTCCGATGACGAAGAGAATCCCCCTAACACCTCTCTCGATAATGTTGTTGGTGATGTAGAAGTTAATGTTGTACAGCAAGAGAAGCCTATCCCTACAATTCCAGAAGTCAATGTTCCTGAAAAGCCTGCATCCTCACAAGAGATGGTCTCTTCTGGCACAGCCAAGGAGATAGTCTCTCCATCTCCCACTCATTCAGCCGATGTTAAAGATGATGCTAATTCTGCTGACTTTGAACCCGTATATCCCCCAGGTTCCCCTCATGATGTGTCTTCTGCATTCAGTAAGACATTCTACTCTCAGCATGCTAAAACACTTCATAAAACTGTTATTCTTCGCCCTATGTAAGTCGAAAAATAAATTGATGTGCTTAGTTTTAAGAAGTATGGAATGGATGTTTTCTTGAAAGAGAGGGGTCTCTGGAAATCTGTCACTGCTTTCTCTTCTTTTGAGCCTGATGTTATTGCTGAGTTTTATGCAAATGTGTCTCCTGAGATGTGTGATAAGTCTAAGAGCAAATTTGGGGAGGTTTATCTGCGAGACAAAATCTATGCTTTTAACCCCAAGCCGATTAACAATTTTTTGGGTCCGGGTAATGATTCTGATGTTATTAGCCTAGATTTAATTGATGATGTTGTAGAAACTGTTACTGGTGGTTTGGTGACTAAGTGGACTAACAAACTTTCCACTTCTAATGTAGCACCCCGATCCTGAAAGATCGTGAAAATGGACGCCATGGGGGTGGGAATTAAGAAGCGGGAAAGAAATGGGGTAATTAAATTAATGACGGGGTGTTAATCCAAAAAGATTAATGTTTGGAATAAAATTTAACAACCGAGTATGCCAAAGATAGGTTATGCCTTCCAGAAAATTAGACAGCATAACCTCTGTAACTAGAGAGAATCCCCGTTTATAACGGCTTATAAAAGAAGAATGGAAGCTGTAACAATTCAATAAGCCCTTTCATAGGTCAAACGGAAACAAATAACCAGATACCATCAAGCAATAGACCCATTCATAGGTCGACAAAAGAAACAGACACCAATATGTTGAACAAATGAAGCCCTTCCATAGGCCAAAATGAATGATCAAATAGACATAATGAAAGACGGGCTTCCTCCCTTTGGAATAATTATGTAGCTAAGCATATGATATATGTTAACTAGGAAGTCAACAAATGTTCAGAATCAGAGAAGCAGAATCATATCAATAAAATACCAAGATCAGAGTTCTTAGTATTTAACAAAAGAATACCATAAGTGCGTAAGCTAACTTCTTAACAGAATACTAACAAAAAGGGACAATAGAAAAATATGTAAATCATAATAGCCCATATCTCAGCCTCATCACCTCCACGCTCCAGCCTACTGACCTGAAAATGTTTGAAAAGATTTGGGCTGAGTACTAATGCACTCAGTGGGCAAGTTCTCACAATTTAAGTTATGCAAATCATTTTGTAAAAGTAATCTATCTGTATCCATGCAGGTAGTGAAGCTTAGGAGGTTTAAAAGTTGAAAGCAACCTAAGTTCACCAAAACATTTTATCGTGAAGCGCTTAAGAGTATAACCCGTCACTGCCCGCAACCCGAACTACATCACCAGCGCATAACGTTGAGTATGGTCATAGTATACCAAAAGAGTATAACTAATAAGTATTTCATTTTAGTCTCACCGACAAGGAGTAGGGCAGGACAAATAATGCATGCATACTATAGCTACTCACATTGACACAGCGCTGGTTTATGAGACTTCGACAACATACAGTAGCATGTAAATATTTAACACAGATAGTCACATATGCAAATTTAGCAAAGCAGAGCTTAATAACTCGAAAGATACAATTTGCAAAGATAATATAGTATAACCCACCTTTCTCGGGATTCTGAAAAGCTAACTCCTGAAGTATCAACCTTGATACTCTTTCTCTAGCTCAGCTGGTACTACAAAAGGTAAACTTTAACATAGGATAAACGCTATATTTCCGAAAATTAATCTACTATAAGCGGAACTATAATTAATTCTATTCTATTCTAAAATAGATTGCCCGACTCTAGAGACCTCGAATAATTTCGACGAAGAAGGAAATAAATTCCAAAACATTATTCTTGCTTTACTGGGATCAATTGATTTGACAGAGGTCTCTTTCCAAAACTAGTCATTTATCCAAAATTTACCAGATCTACGCCACGACACTTTTTAACCGCTCGAAAATTATGAAAATATTCAGGGATGATACTATACATGCCAAGAGTAAAGAATGAGAATTTTAGAATTTTTCGATAACACATGCTCTCGGAAATAAAATAACTGCTTAAATTAAATAATTGATATTATTCAAAACTCATCCGAAAACTACGAAATTCGACGGGAGCATAGGAAATATTATTTCGAGCAACTTTCAAGAAGAAACTTTTTCGATTTGACGACCCAAAATGGGTGAAATGGGACAAAAATCGAAACTGATTGGGAACAATATTCACAGATTTTAGCTGAAAATGTATCGGGCTCGATCAGGCTCGATACTCGTTGGATTTTCACTCAAAAGTACAATTTTTGATAGTGCAGAAAATAAGGAATTTAATAGTGTAATCAGATCAAAGATCGGACATCTAGAACATAAATTCGAACTGGGTAGATTTATAATATAATATTCGGATCCGGATTTCACATGACGAGAAATCAAAAATCTATTCCGGTTAACTATAAGATCCAAATGATCAAAGACTATTTATAAAAAGAAAATTTCTAATACGACTATCCAGGAAGAGTAGATCTGAGATTTACATAAAATGAAAACGGGGAAAAATACCGAAAACTCACAAAATCAAAAATCAGAATCGGTAGAATTAAAGATAACCGAAATACAAGCATATTTAGAACTTGAAATTTCTAAATTCATCGGTTCGAATGACCAGAATCGGAGAAAGTACCTTCTCCGAGGAATTGGCGGCGGTCACGATGATTTTCCATCGTGATCATCTTTCGTGTCATCATTTCAATCATGTATTCGTGATCTACGCATTGACACCTTCAACATGACTATTTCAGAATTGAAATAGGAAACTAGAGTTGTATATTCTCTGGAAGCTGCTCGGCGTTTCGATTTTGAAAATGAATGAAAAATGAAACCTTAAACTTCTATTTATAGTGGAAAAATAAATAGGATAGTAATGAATAAAAGAAAGAGGATAATGGTGGAAAAAGAATAGGATAATTACGAATAAGATAATCTTTTGAAAAAGAAATTGGATTATGATGGATGTGCCTTTTTTTATTAAATTTATTATTTTCTAACTTAAAGTTGTGCCAAGAGTTCATTTGAACTCGAAATTAGAAAATTCAAAGTTTGGCATGATGCTCGAAATTTTTTTCTATCAACCCGAGAAAAATATTAGAACATATTTTTAAAGCAATTTTTGACCAAAATAAAATGTAACAGATTTTTCTGCCTGCGATTTTCCTTTATTTGAATCATTTAAGGACCCAACTTATTTTCTAAATTACTAGAGGGTAACATAAGTTGAATGAAACCTTCTAAAGTATTTCGGGGTATTACATCTAAGCTCACATTTTTCTACTCTGTTTTACACAAATTGATTGTGTGTAATTGGTTGCCCACCACCAACACTTCAGTCCTCACTGTTGATCAAGCCATCTTGCTCTTTAAACTTGGCACAAAAATCCCCTTCAATCTCGAAGACTACATTTTTTATTGCATGATGAAGTCGGCTGCAAAGACAAACACCACCAGCATTTTACCATTTCCCTGCCTAATCTATGCCATCCTAATTTACCAAGGTGTGAAGCCAAATAAGAAGAAGATAGTTACTGAAACTGCAACTATCTCTATCATTAAGCCCAAAGGCAATGAAGATCGTGTGATCGATCTCCCTTATAACTTCGGTCGAAGTTCAACAGTTGCATCAAGGAATGTTGGGCAGGATGTTGCTGCAGATTGTGCACTCTCTCCTCCTATTTCAGGAAGTGATATAGCAAGTGCTTCCTCGCACTTGACGACAATTTCTGTGCAGGTGTTAAATTCTTATATATCACAGATGGATTCATTGATTCATCAAAGCACAGTGCTCACCAATGCAATGGTTGAGCTTCGGCAAGCACTTCGGGGATCTCTTTCTACACAAAAAGGGGGAGTAGATGTCGCTGCTGCTGCTGCTAGTGATGTTGCTGGTGATGATTGTGCTGAAGGGGAGAAGACTAGAAAGTCCGTGGCTAAGGTAAATGGGAAGAAGAAAATATGATATTTTCTTTATCAAAAACAATTTTATTTCATGTTTATGTATTGAGCTTTATGTTTTGTGCAGAAATGATAAGCTTAAGGGGGAGATTGTTGAGTATGACGTGTTCCAGATGATGTTATCACTTCGTTTGATAACATCACAATCAATGTCGTATCTAATGTTGTTCCGTCATTCTCGTCACATCGAGTATAACACTCGGAACATTAACCTTATCCTTTCCTAGTATTTTTGATTAATTTATTTTAAATTAATCTGAATAAATTGTGATTTTTGGCACATATCATTTTCCACGTATTTAGGGATTTATTAGATATTTTATTTTGATTTAAAACGTGGATATTGTTTGATTTTGACTTGTTCAAAATTTGTTCTGGATTTCATGGGGACGTGATGTTCCCACTCCTTCTTGGACACTAACTGTTGCAGGAGATCGTGGGTCACTGGAGTAACCGCTACTATTGCACGATGTTGAAGAACGTGTGTCATGCAATGCAAAAGACAGTTATCTCAAGTCCACTTCAGCAATGGGTAGTGGAAGGCGGTTGATTCTAGTCCAAGTCATCTAGGATCGTGAAGTAACTGTCAATACAAGATGGAGGAAGCATTTGAGGTCTTCTTAGACCTTAAAATCATTCATGAAAGCAGGTTATCACCGTGGTTTGTGAGAAGCTCTGAATCTTGCATCTAGTGTCGTCTCTGAAATCCAAGACATCTTCTTCGACATCTGCCTAGCGTCCCAATCAGCTGGAGACTTTCATTCCAGTTGTGTGTGTAGGTTAGATAGTCAACTTTGAGAAGTCTAGGATTTTGAGTGACTGATTGTAATCTATCTATATGTTTAGATAGGTTTGTTTTTGAGTGATTATTCGAGTGAGTGAAGCTAGGATAGTCCTCTGTATGTTTTATGCAGTGTTGTTAAGGGAGTGAACCGAGACAACATCAACATTGTTTTTGTTTATCACTTATGATAGTGAATTTCGCCTTGAGTCAATCACACACCGTAAGGAGTGTGATTTAAAATTTATTTTGTGCAAAGTTCTATTTATGTTTCCGCTGCATGTTGAAGGCAATGTGGTAACACTGGCTTCAACATTTCATTTAACTTTGCAATTTATATCCGTAATTCACATTGTTTCAGGCAACAAATTTTAACAATCCTAATTAAATAATAGTTGGATATCTTGATATAAATCAAAAATCTAATCCAAATATAACACACATAAGGACCGAAAATTTCAAAAAATAAAATTTGAAAATTTGATCCACTTCAAACTCTTCCAAATTATATTCTAATTTAAATCCTTATCATAATTGGACTTTGATAATTATTTATCTATATCAAAAAATTACCTTATCCAATTTTAAACATGTAGATTTCGAAAATTATCAAATAATAAATCTGGAAATTTGATCCACTTCAAACTCTTCCAAATTTAAAATTCTATTTTCAAATCTATCTAGATTAAAATTAGGTAAATCAAGATATACACTAAATAATATCAAATCTTAATCCAATACACATAATTTTCAACCCCCTTAATAAAATAAATCTGAAAATTTGATTTTCATCAAAATCCTCTCCAAATTAATTTATTAAAATTGAAAATTATCACTATATTTCATATTTGGAAATTTTGACATTAATCAAAAAACTATTCCAAATAATATAGATAGGTTTCAAAAATTTCAAGAATTATAAATTTGGAAATTTTGATCCACTTCAAAAATTACCAAATTTAAAATTCTAATTTCAAACTTAATTGGATTAGAATTAGGTAAATTTTCGATATACACCAAGAATTACCTAATCTCATTCTAATCACCAAATTTTTGAACCCTATCAAAATTAAATCTGAAAATTTTGATCTTGATCAAAAATCCATCCAAATTTAATTCATAGGTACCGAAAATTCATAACACAAATTAGGGAATTTTATAACATCAATTTTCGAAAAAATTGAACTTTAAATTTTCGAACACTATGAAATAAAATCTAGAAATTTGAAGAACATCAAATATCATCCCTAATCTTTATTACATAGTGACCGAAAATTCATAACATCTCAAAACTAGAATTTTTGAATTCATCCAAAAATTCTTCCAAGTTTTGAATACCATAAAATCGACATACATGCATATTTAAATCTAAAAATTTAAGAACTATAAATTTAACATCAAACTTAAATATATATGTCGAATTTAAGCTAGGATTAAAACAAGAATAGTGCCAAAACCCGCTCTGATACCAATTGTTGGGGTTTTTTCGAATTAAACCACCGCAGGATCATTTGGATATTCGTTAATCCATGTTCATGCAAATCATAATTTTATGTTCATGCATGTATATACACACGTCCAACACAAAACCATGCAAAGCAAAATGAATCTAATAAAGCGGAAAACATAGATTCAAATTACTTACAGTTGTTAGACGGTCTGAGGACAATATTATATATCTAATCTAGTTGTTGAATGAAACGAAACTGGTACCCCTTTCTCTCCCTGTGATCAACGACCACCTCCACAGTATTCTACTCCGAGATCTTTTCTTGTATTCTCGGACTGAGTATCAGATACAGAGTGGGTTGTATTCTACTGATAGAGTTATAGAATCTGTGGATATCTTGAGAGACAAAGATGGGGCTGATTATAACTATTGAATTTTCATCCCCATCTCCTCTATTAAATAGGGAGGTGGGAAAAATATTGAGCTCCAACCCTACTGGGTTGGGCCTCTATCTCAAGTTCCATATCCAGTCCATTAACACTCTATTTGGGCTACAACAGGGATCTAGAAGAATATTAAATTGGCCCACTAATTTATTTAATTTTCAATATCCAATAAACTTAGGATAGAATTAAATAAATTAAGTATTACTTTTATTCCACTAAAGAAGTAATACTGACCTACCAATTTAATACATATTTGCGAATATGCTTTCTCCTTTAGTTCAGCCATTCTCCGTGTTTAAGATATAATGTTCATTAATTAATTATGTCAGCCTCTAACAGCTATAATTAATTAACATCTAAAATCTTGAGTAGTACCATACAAGCTTTACCATGTACGGAATAAATTCCACCTGCAGGGTTTTAATATGAACTTGTGTTTCCTCAAGAGAACATCATCAACCTGGCGCACTAGGACACGATGCTCATGCATATTGCACGACACATCATGTATACACTATTATTACCCAAGATATCGAGTTTATTGATCCACGAAAGAATCTCACCCATTGATAAGTCAAAGCAATAAGTGATGTACACATATGCTCGCCAACAAACATGAGTTCAGAACCCGAACTCTGTGGATCTTTATTCTCTCACTATCAGGGTCAGAGTAGATAATAGTATTCTATCATGATCCTCCTCAATACACTAACAAGTGTACTCGAATAATCAGTTAGCCAAGATAAAATAACTTATCAGATTATTCTACGGTGTACCGATGGTGTGTTCAGGACCATCTAAGTCGTGAGCTCTTTAATAAAATACAAGGTTCTAACGATATGATCTTACCGTGTGTCTTTCCACACCATATCATCTACAATGTAAGTATATTGAACATTGTATAAAACAATTATATAAAATAATCCAAATACAAATAGTGACTGCAATAACTTTCAATTCATATCATCATATCATTAGAAAAGTATACAAAGACATGTCTTTCCAGTATACAAAAATAACAGCGTGCTCGTGGGGCTGGGGTGCCGCGCGCTCGTGGCGGTCGAGCGCTCGCGGGGTGCCCTCACCGTGGTCACTGCCCCGCGGTCGCGGGGGTCACGCCCCAGCGGGTGGCTTCAGCTCCAGCCCCCGAATTTTTCTTCAGTTTTGTTCATTAGTTGGCTTCTGGTTCAGTTTCAGTTGGCCTTCATCAGTTGGAGACTTCAACTGATCCCATCAGTTGTGGTTCAAGTTCAACTCCAGCTTCTCTTAGCTCCAGCTTGAAATCTTCAGTTCTCCTCCAGCTCAGCTCTTGGTTCTTCAGCTGTAGCTCCCATCTTTTCTCTTCAGTTTGGAGTCATCAGTTTAACCCCAAAATAGATTAGTTTTGGTTGCAACTTGAGCTCGACCATCAGTTTGGTCCATTACCGTCGGGCCGGGGGCGTCTCTGCCCCCTCGGACCGTCGACTAGCTCAGCAAAGTGGGTGATTCAGGACCTATCAAGGAGCTGGAGCTTTAGTTGGGTTTCGCCTCCTAGCCACTTTTTGGCCATAAAATCCTGCATTTTGACACAAAAGCTCAAGTTTTGAACAAACCTGGCCCAACTCACCAAAAGAGCAAAAGTGAAGGAAGTAACATAAAAATAACACAAAACAAAGGAAAAACATATACTAAAGATACTAAATTTCTATGATAAAATAAGACGAATAATCACCAAACAACTCCCCCACAGTTAACCATTTGCTTGTCCTCAAGCAAACAAAATCATTCAAGATATGAAGCAAGAAGGAATTGTCCCCAAGAAGATGATGCACACTTGAGCATTCCACATTATTTCAAACTAGAAAGCTTCTCATCGAGGAGAATGACACATTTATTAAACAAAGCATGTGGCTCGTCCAATGAGAATAAGCAGGCAAGTTGTTCTTAAGGCAAAATGTACCAATTATCCTGTAGAGCATTCCTCTCACTAACTCCCCCACACTTTATTCAAAAATAACCCGGGAATGCACTCAAAGGATATAATTCATTAGGTGAAATCATCGGGGTAAACTGAGCTTCCTAACGTGGTTTCCCATATTCATCATTGATAGATTCAAAGGAATGACACACATGATAGGAGTATAATCCAAAATGCAATCCCGTTTATTACAATAATTAAACAAGAGGACGTGTATCAAGCTTCACAAGTTTTAGTCCTTAAGTATAAATCCACAATGTCCTTATGTGGTTTCCCATACTCATAGTCGACTTAGACAACTAGAGGAGCAGAAATCCTTATTATCCTCACTTTTATTTAAACATCCATTTTTTGACAAGAGAACGAGCAAGCCTTCAAGTTCTTAGAGGACAAGATCCCACAACACAAATCATCTAAATATGATCATTCTCAAAACAATTCACATTCTACAATGAAATAATGGGAATGATTTCATGCAACATGATCATCTTAACAATAATTCCTTGAAGATTCATATTCTAAATAACCAAGTTTGACAATTAGACAAGACAAAAGCATGCTAAGTGCGAGTTTAAGCAAAAAAATCACAACATAATCAAGACATAAATCAAAGACAAGACTTAAAATGACACATAACAAATTTTTTTAAAAAAATTTCAAAATACAACATAACACAACAAAATTCAACATAAAATTAAAAATATAGTCCTAAAAACATACAACATAAGTTCACCCCCCATACTTAAATCATGCATTATCCTCAATGCAAGAAATAAAGGCAAGAGAAAACATTACGGAATTGTAGAAGACCGGAAACAGGCGCAGGTTCCTACAAAATAACACGAACAACAAATGACGAACAAAGAAAATAATACTGAAATAGGAAAATATTTAACAATGCACACTAAACACAAAATAGGAAAACAAATGAAAGCACTTCACTGCTCGGGTGGTTAAAAAGGTGGTGGAGGTGGCTATGGAAGTTGTGAGGAGTTAGGGTCGAACTGGACCCTTTTATTTGTAGGGTGAGAGTGCCGTGGTCATGGGAAGCTCCGCGCTCACGGAGGGATCGCGCTCGCGGGAGGAGGTGCGCTCGCGGGGTATGTTAAAGGGCAAGGGGTCACGTGCTCATGGGGATGCCATGCTTGCGGGGTCGTTTGGCCAAAAGCCACACCCCGCGGTCGCGTCAGTGCCGCGCCGGCGGTCTTACACTTAGTCATTTTGCATCAGTTTCCTCCCCAGCTGTGCACTTCTCATTCTTTACCTCTATGAGACAACAACAAAAATACAAACTTAAACACACTAAAAGGTAAGAAAATTAGACTAAACATGAAAGCAATAAAATCATGGGTTGCCTTCCATGCAGCGCTCATTTTATAGTCTCGAGCTAGACATAGTTCCAGTTAGCGATCATGGGAGATCATAGAGCACGATAGCTTTGTGCTCCTTGACTTGGATGTAAGCCATGGTCCATGGGCTAAAAAGCTCGATTTCCCCACAAGAAAATGCTTCTTCATCAACGGACACCCCACTCTCTTCAGACTTTGATTTGCCTGAGAACCACCTCTTCCAGGTGTTTGATACAAGCCTTTGAATTCTTTGGGAAACCTTCTTCCTTGGAGTGCATTTGTTAGGGAATTTCTTTACTTTATCTTTCTCAATCTCCTTGCACTCGCTTTCAGGACTATCTCCCTGCACAAAAGCTTTCTCGGGCCCGGGATCAATAGCATCAAGGAGAGAGCAATTTTTGATCAAGGGGTTAACAGGCATATGAGCATCAAACATCGAAAAAAAACAATTTCCCCCAAAATAGACATTTGCAATGTTCCATTTTTAACATCAATGAGGGTATTTGTGGTAGCCATGAAAGATCTACCCAAAAGCAACGTATATTCTTTCCCGGTCTCCTGGACATCCCCTACATCTAAGATAACAAAGTCAACAGGAACTATCAACCCTCCTACTTTCACAAGGACATCCTCAACAATTCCCTTAGGATGCCTAATAGATTGATCAGCAAATTGTAAACACATTTTAGTAGGTTTTAAGTTCCCTAACTCTAATTGCTTAAATGTAGAGAAAGGCATTAAGTTTATCCCTGCCCCAAAATCTAACATCCCACATGCTTCTTTACCATTCCCCAAAGCAAGTTTAAGAGTAAAGCTACCTGGATCGCCAAGCTTGGGAGGTAAAGGCTGCTGCAGGATCGAACTTGCCACCTTGGGCATCAAAATTTGCTCATTTTCCCCGAATCTCATTTTATTTGTCACCAGCTTCTTGAAGAATTTCACATAGGCTAGCTCATTTCGGATGATTCTCAGGAGAGGAAGATTGACGTTCACTTTTGAAAAGAGTTTGTAAAACTCTTGCAGCTGTCGCTCCTTATTTTCATCTCTCAGCGAGTCCGGGTAGGGAATTGGAGGATCATAGGGGTTCGTGGCTCTTTGGAGAGCAAGCTTCTCCCCTTGAGCTTTCATTTCTTCAGCATCCTTCTTCTTGTGTTGAGGAGCTCCTTCATTCTCAAAGACAACTTCATCCAAATTGGGCTCTTCAACCTTGTTCTCCACAATGCCGCCACTTTTGAGCATAGTTATTGCATGTACTTGGTCGGGCTGGCTTGGAAATTTTCCACTCTTTATACGCTTCGATAGGTCACTTAAAGTATCTACAACTTGACCCACTTGGGTCTCGATCCGTTTAATAGAAGCCTCTACGGACTCAAATCTTTGTTGAGTGGCCTGTGTGAAGGCTTGCAATGTATCTTCCAAAGTCGGCCTTTACGGGCTGAGTTGGTTGAGCCGGATATTGGGGAGGTCTTGGATATTTTGGAGCTTGACTTCCTCCAGCTTATTGAGGTGGAGGTGGTTGTTGAAATGGCTGAGATTGTTGTGGTTGCCTCCAAGAGAATTTGGATGATTTCTCCACCCCAGATTATATGTCTGGGAGTAAGGATTATATGGTTGTTGAGGTTGGAATCCTTGTAAGGCATTGACTTGCTCTTGAAGATTAAAAAACTGTGCTTCATCACTGAAATTGGATTCCACCTGATTTGGACACACATTAGCTCCATGGTCATACTCTCCACATACTCCACATGTCTCGATAGCCATAACTTATTGAGGTGGGCTTCTAGATGACCTCAGCATCTCCACTTGCCTAGTTAGCTCGGCTAACTGTTTGGTAACATCATAGCTAGGGTTGGCTTCGTTGACAGAAGCTCGATTCCCCTAGCACTCTTTTGTTGAGATATGGTGGCCATAGTCTCAAAGATGTTAGAAACTTCTTCAACTGTGTGGCCACCTATATCTCCTCCCGCTGCATTATCCACCATATATTGAAAATTTTGGGACAACCCATCATAGAAGAACTGGTTGAGCAGCTCGGGTGCTAGATGGTGGTGTGGGCATTGTTGTTGAAGACCCCTGAAGCGATCCCATGCTTCATGAAATGCTTCACTCGGCGATTGGGAGAAGGTGACTATTTGAGCTCTCAAATCTTGGGTCTTTTGGTTGGAGTAATATTTGGCCATGAACTTCTCATACACGACATTCCAGCTGGCGAGTGAATTAGATGGAAGAGACATGAACCATGTCATAGCACGATCCTTCAAGGTGTAAAAAAATGGCAACCAGTTGAAGTGGATGCTCTTCAACTTGTAATTTCTTGCGGCTTCTCCAAGAACAATACAAGAAGTTGAGGCCCCTATCACAGGACGAGTAAAATCCCTCATGTTCCTTGCCACATTTGCAATGTTCTCATTGTTAATATTATTGGCATCCATCTCCAAAGGTTGAGAGTTGTCACTTGAAAAGTATACTTCTCTCAAAATTTCTTCTTCCTAATTGGGCGCTCCAATCCTTCTCAGTCTGTGAATGTTGTTGAACATGGGGGCTAGTCTCCTGTTAAGACTTCGTCTACCTTGCATACAAAGTCACAAACATAAAAAGAAGATCACATGCAACTGTGCAAAAAGTTATAAACACTTAAACAAAAACACAATAAAGTAAACACAAACACAAGAACACAAATTACGAAAACAATTACAAAAACAATTATAACACAAAAAGATAATGTGCCTAAAGCTTTCCCCGACAACGACGCCAGTTGTTTGTTTCCGGTTTGTCCTACGCAAACTGCTTCGATCCGGACCCGCAAGAGGACGAGGTCGATTGTAGGGCGGAGAGCTAACTCAGGTCGTGTCTCTCGAGGAAAGCTTCATCTGGGTGATTGTCTTTTCACGTTACAATTGTTAACAAGCACAAGAATTTAAATACAAACCTAAACACTCTAAACAAGGGTTGGAAGAGCTTTTACTAAACTACTAATTTAAAGCAAGTAAAATTAACTAGCAACACCACAATAACAAAGATAAAAGAAAAGATTATGAGAAGAGCATTAGGGTGTAGATTCTCTCATTGGGTTCTCTCCTAGCTTGATTCAAGTTGATTATGTTAATCCTGGTCATACAATAGACCCCATTCAAGTGGCTTAACTTCATTTACTGTCACCTCTAATCCGTTAAACCCCCATCGGCTATATCATATGAACCATTAGGCTTATGTACCCACTCCATCTAAAGACTAACAAATTAGGCTTACCAAACCCGATTCACCTAATGTTGAAGGAATCTAAGTTGGGCTATAGAATCTCCTCTCGGTCTAATCTCGAGCCTAGCAATGCCAAGTAGTGGTCAAGTACTCAACATAAACAAGCACAATTCCAACAACAAGAAATCAACTATCACAAGCGTGGATCGAACCCCAATCGATTATCTACCCCATAATGTAGAGAATTAGCCCATCATGCTCAAAACTACACAAAAATCATACAAGTTCTTCATTTCATAAATCAAAAGATAAATAAAATACAAACTTATATAAATCTTATTTGTCTCATCAGTTTTGGGATAAATCCCCACAAATGAGCTAAAGCTAATAAAAGAAATACCAAAAGGAGGGTCCTCGAGCAAGCTTAGCTTTCGCGGACAGCTTGAAGTTAGATTCCTCTTCTCGTGCCTCTTCCTTAAGCGTGAGCTTCCTTGCCTCTTCTCCTCCTCATTTCTCTCTCTCTGTAACTGTGGTCGTGAAGTGTAGAAGTTGAGAGGGAAGTTGTCAATTTCCTCCTCTCCTTCCATCTATGGAGAGTTTTCTGGGGGGATAATGCATCCACAATCCCCCAGGGGTGTGTTCAGAACTTGATGGAGATGGTGGATGATTTATTTGTTGAAGAGAGAGAAAGAAAAAGATGGAGTTATTGCTTGATGGTTCCCCCAACTTTTCCTACTCCTAGCTAGAACCGTGTGCATTAATTCTCCAGCTGGCAAAGTGGTCGAGAGCATTAAAGAGTAGATCTCTCGAAGATACAACTTAAAATTAATCGAACTGGAGCTCAAACTGATCAAGGGGAGCAAAATTGATTGTGGCTGAACTGATCGAGGAAGGCTTGGACTGACCGCCCCGCGCCGGCGGTGTGCCGCGTGCTCGTGGGACTGGGGTGCTGCACGCTCGAGGTGGTCGCATGCTCGCGGAGGGTCCTCACCGTGGGCACTACCTCGCGGTTGTGGGGGTCGCGCGCTAGCAGGCGGCTTCAGCTCCAGCCCCCGACTTTTTCTTCAGTTTTGTTCATCAGTTGCCTTCCGGTTCAGTTTCAGTTGGCCTTTATCAGTTGGAGACTTCAACTGATCCAATCAGTTGTGGTTCAAGTTCAGCTCTAGCTTCTGTTGGCTCCAGCTTGAAATCTTCAGTTCTGCTCCAGCTTAGCTCTTGGTTCTTCAACTATAGCTCCCATCTTTTCTCTTCATTTTGGAGTCATCAGTTTGACCCCAAAACTGATTAGTTTTGGGTGCGACTTGAGCTAGGCCATCAGTTTGGTCCATTACCGTCGGGCTGGGGGTGTCTCCGCCCCCCCAGACCCCCGACTAGCTCATCGAAGTAGGTGATTCAGGACCTATCAATGAGCTGGAGCTTTAGTTGGGTTTCGCCTCCTTGCCACTTTTTGGCCATAAAATCCTGCATTTTGACACAAAAGCTCAAGTTTTGCACAAACTTGGCCCAACTCACCAAAAGAGTAAAACTGAAGGAAATAACATAAAAACAACACAAAAGCAAAGGAAAACACATACTAAAGATACTAAATTCCTATGATAAAATAGGACAAATAATCACCAAACAGATTTGTGATCGTTTATATGTTGACAGATATTCAATGATTTTTGCACTCTTTACTGGAAAGGACAATCATGGGAGGCTTGTCACCTTTGGGGCTACTTTAATGTCGGGTGAGGATGCTGAATCTTATGCCCAGGTTCTTCAGAAATTCAAGGACTATATGGATTATTTTCTGAATTTTATGGGTTGTCTGCACCTAATGAAATTGAGGTGCTTCCACCTGATTGTGTGAAAGTCGTGTAAAATCAAAAGAAGATGCGAACGTTGAATGCAAAAAGAAACCTTTAAGGACCTGCAAGAAGTATAACAAAAAATGCAGTCATGATTCTAGGAACAACGGGAAGAAGTAGATGCAATTTTTTTTTTGTACTTCTCATACTAATTTTTTATTAATGCTACTAATATTCTTTTCTGTAATGCTATCTTTTTTGCATTGCTAATAAATAGTTTAATAATGCTAATAAGAGTGTCTGTACTGTTAATATAGTTCTTTATACTGCTAATAAGTCATTTACTTTAATGATAATGCATTAAATTTAGTTATTAACATAATTACGAGGTTATATGTTTAGTACCAAATTGAGAAAATAATATGCCCTGCACAGAGACAAATGATAGCGTATTTTAATTAGTACAAAATGTTAATTTCGTATAATGCTAATATACACACAACTTATATTCCTTTTTTATAATGCTAATAAAGGATTTGATAATGCTAGTATGCAACTCGTCTTTCAACATGATCTTGCATGTGTTGCCTCTAACACTCTTTGATATCTTTCGTGGTTCTCTGGGAAAAGCAAAGATCAGAGACACATCAGAAGCTTCAATCCGTAGCCTTCTTCCGTGCTCTAATTGTATTTCTTATGAGAATGGTTCAAAGTTTTCAAGCATCCAGTAGTTCATCTTCTCTGGCAAATGGTTTATGTACGGGTGAAGAATATTATCAAATCCCACTTTTATTACTGCTTCCTGCTATGCTTTATTAAGTTGTCTAACTATTTTTGAGAGAGTTGATGGCCATGTTATTATGTCTAATGATGGATATTTGTAAAATACGCCGCTGCATCTATCATCTTCATGAGTGGAGGCAGTTTTAGCTTTTGTTATTCTTGTTGTTTCATCTTTTGTAGTTCTTTTAACACCTATAATTTTTTATATAATACTGTTAAGTAAAAAAAACAACAATGCTAAAAAACATAATTTAATAATAAAGATAAAAGTAATGAACAATAGTGTCAAAAATATATCTAAGATAATTTATGCTAATGGTAAATAAAGTGTTATCATAATGCTAAAATGAGAAATGACAGTGCTAAAACTCTAAAACAATAGTGCTAGAAAGTAAGAAAATGTGCAAATAAATCACAGATTGATAACAGTTGTAAGTTTACCAAAAAAATAAAAAATCAAGCTACTAAATCATCATGAAATAATGCTAAGGTGGGATTTATGACATTGTTAATTCAATAAAACTGTAATATCATTTGTTCATGATTGTGTTTTATAATTTAATGATAATGCTAAAATGAGATATGATGATGCAAATACAGTTAACTGTATGCTAGTACCACAAATCATATTTGTTGGTTTGTAATGATCATGATAAGTTTTTAATTATAATGCTAATAAAGGGTTATGTTAATGCTAAAAATGAGAGATTGCAATGCTAATAGTGGTTGCACTATATTGATAATTCAACAACATGTAACAATGTTTGTTCATTATTTTTTTACAATGCCGATGACATTTTTTTATACTAATGCTAAAAAAGAGTCATGCTAAAATAAGTCATGACAATGCTAACATAAGTTAAGACAATGCTAAAAAAAAAATCATGACAATGCTAAAATAGAAAATAATAATGCTAAAACCCTAAATTGAAAAATATACACGTAAATTCAGAGTATTCATATATTTTCAAAATTTCTGATTTTACCCTTACTAAGATTTAGGGGCACCGAATTTCGACTTTATTACAATTATGTCATCGCCTCAATTTTTAAATCTGGGCCATTGATGTAGAGATTATTGGATGATAGTGATTGGTTCTCGGTTCTCACACAGGGTATGGTTCCTTCTGGAACCACTCCCTATATATATATATATATATATATATATATATATATATATAGGGGTGGGGTTATATAAAACTAACCTTGTGTGAGAAATGAGAACACATCTCACACCACACATCCATCAAAAATTAAAGGTCCAGATTTGATGAAAAAGGCGGTGGCAATTTTGTAATATCTGAAAAGTTTTTCACGCGGGGATATTACTGTAATTTGATAATTCTTATAAAAATCGCGAAGGATTTGATAACAGATCGTTATGCTAACGAAGTATTATCATAATGCTAACGAAGCATTATAGTCATGCTAATTAAAGTTTTCAAATATTTTTGGCGAAAAAAATATTCTAAGAATTAATTATAAACCTAATTCGATTTAATAAACCCTAATTAAATGGAAAAAAACATAATTGGATGAAATAAACCTAATTAGATGAAATAAACATTGATTGGATGTGGTAAACCCTAAATGAGTTGAAATAAATCATAATAATAATAATATATTTGCACTACGTTAGCATTATAGTTTTGGTTCGTCAGCATTGCGAATACACTATGTTAGCACATGACAATACTCTATCAACATAAGTTATAAATTATAATTAGATAGGATAAACCATAATAATCAATTAAGAACTATAGACAAAAAATTAAATTTCAAAAGAATAATGATAATTAGATGGAATAAACCATAATCGAGATTAAATAAACCATAATTGAGATTTATAAACCCTAATAAATTTATACTATGTAAGCATTATGATAATTCTTTGTTAGCACATCGAATATATTATGTTAGCATATGACAAATGCTTCATTAGCATACGTTCATATGTTATCATAATGCTGACGAAGAATTATTATATGCTAACGAAAGCATTTACAACCTGGGCACGCGTAAAAAAATTTCTTTTTTATTTTTCGTTCATACTTTTTCATCCAAACATAGCCTTTCGACATCTTAAATGAAAGAGCATGAAGAGAGCTTTAATTTGATATATTTTTTGTGTGCATTGGATTAAAAACGAGAAAGTTATGGTCGATTAAAGTTTTTAAGATTTTTTTTAATTGCTGACATCATCATTTTAATGGATTTGGACGAAAATAGCCCTCATTCCTTTATTTTTTTTCCCTATTATTTATGAAATTGCCACCTTAAATATCAACCATTGGATCATTAAATTGGATGGTGTAAGATGTGTTTTCATTTCTCACACCAACAAAGTATTCTCATATGATCCATATCCTATATATATTCATAACTTTATAATATATTCTATAAATAAGAATAACATTTTGGGCATTTGATTTTAAATCATAACCATCAGTCTTAATGTCTAAGCACAAAGAATGATATATAGTAGGATCAGTTAATGATATTACAAAATTTGCACTACAAGAAATTGAAATTTTAACCACACATAAATTAGTCACACATAATAATGTGTAGGTATTTTACCACACATAATTATAAAATGTGTGGTTGAATGAATTTGACATTTTTATTTATGTTTTGACATTTAATATATGTGCGTAAATATTTTAATCACATAAGCATTTTGGAATAATGAATTCTAGATTCCTTTTAAAAAAATTATGATTGTGTGCCATTTTAAAATAAATATAATCTTTTTTTCTTATAAAATTTTAAAACACAAATAGTTAACGCACCTAATTTCTAGTTATATAAATGTATGGGTAAAATACACGTGTAAATTTTTTGACATGATTTCTTTTAATTTTGTAGTGCCCATGTGGCATTCTAAAATAATTTTTGTTTGATAAAATTATAAAAATAAATAACTAACTACACATGATTTCTAGTTATACAAATGTGTGGATAAAAGACACACGTAAATTTCTACCTGATTTCTTTTAATTTATAAATTCCTACAGGACATTTTAAAATAAATATGTTTTTTATTAAAAATTTAAATACCACACATAATTACTAGATCTGCATGTGTTGGTAAAAGCTAAACACGTGTAAATTTTGGGATAACTCCTCATTTTTTCTAAGGTTGTTAGATAATTTATATTTGCAAATGTACAGATGACGAGAAACCCAATTAAATAATTAAATATAAATAATTTTTAAATTTTTATTTATATTTTTTACTAATGATATATTCGAAGTAATCCTTTTCTTCGATCAATAGAATTCCCAAGATTGTTTGGTTTTTATTTGTATGTGAATTTGCCGTGATAGCATATAATTTTTCATATAGATAAATTACAATTTTTAAATAAGAAACACATTAAATGAAATAAAAAAAATATCTGAAGAGAAAATCATAATATTCATCCCATCTTTATATGTATTTTCAAATTATTTTTATAAAATTATTTGTAGTAAATCATATTATTCTATCTTTATATATGAATTATGATAGATCATATTTTTTAAATAAGCAACACATTATCTGTAGTCAATGAAATATCTAAAGGATAAATCATAATTTTCATCTCATCTTTATATTTATTTTAAATTACATTTTTATAAGTTTATTTTATAATAAATTATAAGAGAAATATCAATCCAAGGTCCCAAAGATAGATAATCTATCAACATAGATGTTGAAAGATTGATTCTATCGATTTAACACTTGAAAAATCTAAAACTTTCAATTTAACATCACTAAAATTTCATCCAATATAAACTGACATGACTATTAAATATCCATGACAACATCACCCAAAATATTCTTTACAATTAAATTAAACACAAGCATACTCTTATTTACATTAATTAATTAAATTAAGCAAAAAAGAAATAGTTCAATTTTGAATATGAAAAGTGTGTCATTGTACTGGCAATTTTTTGTTCTTTTGTTTTTTCCTCTTACATTTCAATATTAATTGAAAAACTTAGATCTTTAAAATTGTTATTATGCCTTTTATTTCATAATTCAAAATTGACCATTTTTCAACTTAATTCAATTAATTTTATAATTCAAAATTTAACTATTTTTCTGCTTAATTCAATTAATTAATTTAAATTCATGTAAGTTTGTATTTAATTTAATTTTAAAGAATATTATGTAGAAAAATGACATGATATGTAATAGCCACATCAGTTTGCGTTGGATGAAATTTTAACAGTGTTAGTTATAGACATTTCAACCATAAATTGATAAAATTTATCTTTCAAAATCTATAGTGATTGATAATCATCTTTCGGCCTTAAATTAATAAAACTCCTAAATTATATTATAGTATCTCTATATGATAAATCATATTTTCAATATAAGAACACTAAATGTAATCATGAAAATATCCGAATGATAAATCATAATTTTCTTCACATGCTTATATTTATTTCTAAATAAGACACCAATAAATGTAATTAGAAAAAAAATATTTAAAGGATAAATCATAATCTTCATCCTATCTTTAAAATTATTTTTAAATTAAATTTTTATAAGATTAGTTATAATAAATCACACTATCCTATCTTTATATGATAAATCATATATATATATATATAAGCATACATTAAATGTAATAAGGAAAATATATGAAGGAAAAATCATAATCTTTATCCCACCTTAATATTTATTTTCAAATAACTCATTATTTATTTATTTTATAACAAAACATATTATCCTATCTCTATATGATAAATCGTAGTTTTAAAAAAAATAAGTAGCACATTAGATGAAATCGATCAGAAAAATATCCAAAGGATAAATCATAATCTTCATCACATCTTTATGTTTATTTTCAAACTATTCTTTATAATTTTATTTTCTGATAAGTCATGCTATCATATCTTTGTATGATAAATCTTAATTTGAACTTAAGCAACACATTAAATGAAAATCATGAAAATATCTACAAGGAGACATAGCTCGCGTGATTAACACTCATTTTGCATAGTTCTTAGTTGTCTTTTAATTTGATGCATGTTTGAATAGAATTATGCTTTAATGTGTTAGCATTCGTTATATTTTAATGTTTTGAGTTGATTTCACGTTTTGGTATAGTTTCACGTGTTATTGTGCATATTTGAATGGTTTAGAGATACTCGTGACTCGATTATTATTTTATATGTCGAAGAATCAACTCCCATCACTAAATTTAATTAATTTCAAATTATTTTTATAAGTTTATTTTATACTAAATTATATTACCCTATCTCTATATGATAACATCAATTTTTTTTTTAAATAAGCAGCACATTGAATGAAATTAGAAAAATATCTGGAGAATAAGTCATAATTTTAATTCCATTTTATATTTATTATCAATTCTATGTCTAAGGAAATAAATAAATTAATCATTTTATAAGCAAAAACCATTATTATAGTTATAATTAATCATACTATATGCGTTGCATAAAAAAAATATGCATTAGGAATAAAACGAAAAGTGAAAAAAATAACATATATCCCTTAATCTTTTAAATCTAAAAAAAGTTATTTTTCTAAAATTATATTCTCCCCGCCATGGCGCCATACACCAAAATTAGAGTTTTTTTCACTTTCCTGGCCATACACCAATGAAATCGAAAATTTTCGCTTCCCCGCCATACACCAAAATTAAACGTTTTCTTATTCTCTCATCCCCTCATCTCACAAAGCAACGCACATTCAATTCCTCAGTTTTCAGTTTTTTTTTTAATTTCCTCTCAGAGAAATAAATACAGAGCAGAGACGAAAGTAGAAAACAAAAAGAAGAAGAAGGTGATGGACTATTTCGGGGAGGCGGAGGACCAAAGACGGCGGAGTCACGGTGGCGATGGATGTGTACAAAGACGATTCTTACTCAGATCTCTTCGGCAAGGAGTCAGTTTTGGACCTCCACAATCAGGCCGATGCAGATTTTTTCAACTACTTCCAAGACGATTTCGATGACGAAGACATCAACTAGTTTCTACTGTGTGAATTTTTCCTCTTTTCTGATTTCATCACTTTTAATTATTTTGGGAATATAATGCGTATTCAATCATTGTATCTATCATTGTTTGTGTGACCAACATTAATTCCTGCTCTTATTTGATGATGATGATAAAAATTTTTGGGGATTTTTATGCTTTTGGAATGCTGAAATTGTTGGAGAGCTCGATTCTGGGTGAAGCTCTTATTGACCAATTCATTTCTACTATCCTCTTCTGATTATTTTTTTTTCTTAATTATTTACGTGTGTGGGAATGCTTCTAGAAAGATGTTTTGGACGTGAAAAATGCTTGTGAAAATGAAATTCCAACAACTTTATAATCGATTCTATTTTTTGATTTTAAAAAAAGGTTGTTTAATTTCAACTGAATTTGTCGAATCAAGAATTCGAGATGGATGAAGAGTACGATGAGGTAGTGTTGGGATCTGGGTGGAAGGAATGCATTCTCAACGACTGATTTTATTATTTCTTATTGGTTTGAGATGATGACAATTGATAATACGAGCTAGAGTTCTTTTGATGAGACATCCATTTGTGTGTGTTGTGCTGGGTAGTTTTGAATGATCGAGGTTGTGTTTGTAATGAATTCTTGAATTTCTTGTTCCCTCAGATAAAACTTTGCAACAAGCGTTGTGAGTAGGATGCCAATATGCCGAGCTCCCGGAAAGTTATTTGGGTGAGTTGCGTAGGTTGTGTTCCTATAGTGCCAAGGGAAAAGACTTAACAATTTTTGTCAATGCTACGCTGATATTGTAGATCAAATAGAATATAAATTTCTCGTGATTTTGATCATTCATACTTCTGTCTATATTTATGATTTTTTCCTCCTTGCTTGTCGTATCATTCTGTCTCTAACGGGTTTTGTTTCTCCATTATTTTTTGCATAGGGAACCAAATTACTATTATGGAAAATGTTGTGCTACTAAGGTAAACTTTTTCCCTTTCTACTTCATTGAATTTGGTAGTTCTAGTTTTAGTTATATTGGAATCCTCATATCTTTTAAAGATAAGCCTCAAAAAATTATTTGAGATTTTGAAGTAGTTTTATATAGTTTTTATTTCATGAATTTGTTTCTTTTTTTGTTAATTATAAATTATAGAACAACTTAAACACCATTACCATACTTGAGCACCTTGCTGTTGAATAATTGAATTATTTGCATTAGTCTCAACCTACGATGTATATAGATTCTACATTTATTACATTAATAAATATAAATTTTATAAAATTGATCAATTTGGTCCTCTCTAGCAATAGGGTAACCAACTTGGTTAAGATTATTCTTCTCGATCTAAAGCGTATAATATATATATATATATATATATATATATATACATATATAATTAAGTGGGTGCTCTTGCTCTTTGATGTATGGTAGGAATTTCATGCAAATCTAGAGAGTAATCTTATATTTCTGTTTATAATTATTGCACATGAGACTTATTATTTTTTGAATTTTTTTTTTGTAGGTTGTGAACTTGTGAAGAATTCGGGGAAACACTAAAGAGTTGAGTGGAATGTATGTTGAACAGTCGATGGACCATCATTGTGGAAAATATGTTTGTAGTCCAAGTACTAGATTTTAGGAAATATTTTGGGCATTATTAATTAGCTTCTATTATTTATTTAGAAACGTAGCTTGAATATAGCTATGAATATTGGATATATTTTTTTAAAAGAATATTGAGTATGAATTTATGGTTATTGACCCAAGGAATATAGTTTAATGTTTAATGATTCATTAATACTTTAGTTTTAGCATCATATTTTATTGTAATTTAGAAAAAATTAATGTACGTAATGCATATTTTACATTTACAATTAATATTTTTTTAATATTATTAAATAATATAAAATAATGCCCACACATAAATTATAATTTATACCCACGCATAAAAAAATGTCATATGCCATGTGTCATTACATATCATTTGCCACGTTGGATGACATGGCACCACATCATTGTTGCACATGTGTCAAATATATTTAGACACATAATTTACACATTTAATGACATATGTATGTGTAGGTAATACTCATTGATTTCTCCACACATATATTTATGTGTGGGTAAAACTTTTTACCTGCCAAAATATAACCACACATGTTCACATTTAGATTATGCGTGGCTAAAAAGTTTTATCTACACATAATCATATTTTTAGCCACATTTACATGTGTGGCTAAAAGTTCAATTTTTTGTAGTGTTGGGAAACATGAAAAATATATCGGTCCATCACATAAACTAGATTCAACTATTCCTAATAAGGAATCGTGAAATCTATTATGCCTATATATATATATATATATATATATATATAAGGGGTGGTTCTGGTGTAAACCACCCCTAGTGTGTAAACAATAAACCAATCTTACACCACACAATTATAAAAAACGAACGCACCAGATTTCATCTTGACGCGGTGGCAGTTTTGTAAATAAGTTGAATTGGACGGATGGCGCGAATTCATTAAGGGTATTATGGGAAAAAAATTATACATGTTCTCCGATTCGCCAGACATCATTGCAACCCGTCTTCTCACATAACTCCTTCACAAAATCGCAGAACATTCATTTCAAAGAAGATCTGGAAGAAGAAAGCAATCTAGGGTTTTCAAAAATGCAAAAAATCGCTGAAAAATTGACTGATACCACCTGCTGCACAGATAAAAATGGCTAACAAAGGTGAGTTCATGCTTCAGCAAAGTATATTTTACTTGATTTTCACTGCAAGAGACTTCGCTAAAAATTAGATTAAATTTATCATATTCATTCTGCGTAATGAAAATAAATAGATAATAGTCTGATAATGAATCAAGTTTCACTTTTTGATAGCATCTGTATGATTTATTTAAGTTTCGTTAGCATTTGTTATGTAGTTTTGTTAGCATCGGAAAGATACTTTCTTAACTTATAACAAAAAGCAGATATATGTTGCTTACAATAACATTTTCTTTAGCATATTTTACATTATAATGTTAGCATTGAAATTGTTGTGTGTTATCATGAACTCGTTATTCTTATCAATATCATATATCTAGTTTAGCATCAACAGTAATAGTGCTTAGCATTATGATTGAGGTATGTTAGCATGAACACATTAGTTCTTATCAATATCGTACATCTGGGTTAGCCTAAACTGTAACACTCGTTAGCATTGTCATTGGACCTGTTAGAGCGAAATCATTAATTCTTATCAATATCATGTATCTTTGTTAGATTGTACCGTGATACAGGTTAGCATTATCATTGAGTTCTGTTAGTATGAAATCAGTAACTCTTATCAATATCATATATGTTTCTTAGCCTGTACCGTAGTACCGGTTAACATTATCATTGGGTTCTGTAAGCATGAAATCAGTAACTCTTATCAATATATATATCTTTATTAGCTTGTACCGTGATACTAGTTAGCATTATCATTGAGTTATGTTAGGATGAAATCAGTAACTATTATCAATATCATATATCTCCATTAGCCAGTACTACTAGTATTGGTTAGCATTATCATTTTATACATGGCAGCAATACAAACATTAAAGAATTATTGTATGTTCTATATTTCATATTATTTTGTTAGCATTGTAACTGTTATCTGTTAGCAGAGGAGATATGAATCGGATGTTTGTACAAAACTTTATTCTCTATTTCAATACTTCCTGGCATGATATAGCTTGGTTAGCAACATAAATGTTAGCAGATACAGAACTCTATTTTAATAAACATTAGCATTATCATTAAGATCTGTTAGCATTACAAACATACACATAACTAAATTTAGTTTGCGTTATTGTTTGTCATATTTTTGCATACATTTACAAAACGCAGGAACTCAAAAAAGGAGAAGGACAACAACAAGCTCGACAGATGAAACAAGCATTGACATTGTGAGGATTGAAAAAAGGACAAAGGCGAGGCATGACATCCAAGCCTCACAAAAAAAACAGATCAATCCACTAGATTTCTTTAAAAGGCTTGAACAACGTTCTTCATGGAACGCAACAGAGCATTCCAATGAAAACACAAGCGTCGCAGATGAGATTGAAAATAGGTACCCAAAAATAAAGCTCAGAAGTTGCCCGTCGTCTCTATACAATGGTGTAAAAAAGATGAATGCAGCCCAGAAAAATTCAGTTATTGCAATGGGTTTTGAGAGAATACTGGATTTGAATGTCAAATACTTGCTAACTGCTATCGCTTATTGGCTTTTAGAGAGTTTCGACCCACTTTCACGTGAGTTAAAACTGATGCATGGGAGAAGATTACGCGTAGAAGCTCATGATGTATTGCTCATTTTCAATTTCCCTAGAGGACCGCGGAAAATGTCAAAGATGCAACGCAGTGAACCACATAACCTGGTCCCGAAATGGCGGAAGCAGATTGGTAAAGATAGTGACAGGATATTAGCAAGTGATGTCTGTAACAAAATGATTGAAGACAAGTCTGCAGGTGAATGGTTCAAACGACATTTCATGATACTGCTGACAAATTGCATGATTGAAAGTTGTGGCAATGGATATGTTTTCCCACAGCTGATGTAATATCTTGAAAATTTTGAAAATCTGAGAACATATGATTGGTGTGACTACGTGTTTAGGTGTTTGGTGGAACACACAGTTCAATGGAAGATCGATAAATCCAAACCCTACACAGGACCAATATTCTTCTTGATGGTAAGAAGTAATGGTATAATTATTCATTACAATAATAAACAATTCTTGTTAGCATTTACAGTACCTAACAAATGTCAAATATCCAAATCATATTTGTTTTTCTTTTGAAACAGATGTTCTACATTGATAGAGTTAAAATTTACAACAGAGAGGTGCCAAGGTGTATCCCGACTTTCCGCAGTTGGGATAGTCAGTTATTAAGTGCCAGGCAATCAACAGAGCTTGTATCGGGTGACTTTGGTGGAGGATACCCCTGCCGACCATACAACATAGAAGAAATGATCCGAGAGAATCCAACATCTGGATCTCAGCCGACACTAAAATTGTCTTCCTTTCTAGAAGTAACCACCTTGCCACACAGCATCTCTGAAAAAAATCCTAGCTCTCCATTGCTATCAAATCTAATCGACTATGCAGAAAAAATGATCAAACATGCCAAGAGCATGACAGGATCAATGATCAAGCTTATACAGATGTTAAAAGAAGTACCTCTGCAAATGTTAAATGACATTGGTTTCAGAGAAGGATTTGAGGCAGTACATCAACTTGTACTGTTTAAAAAGAAAAACTGTGAACATGATGACGGTGATGATGATGGAGGCTTTTTGGACAAGTCTTATAGATCGGCAATAGATGACATCTTGCATGCACTGATAGAAAGAGAAAGATATGAGATGCAAGATATTGAGGTCAATATATTAAATATTGTTAGATGTGCATTCACATTCAAGTAATTAGTAGTAATCTCATAGATGATATATTTTTTTGCAGGTTTCTAAAAAGAATGAAGGTGTGCATATAGATGTCGCTGATGAAGAGAAGAACGAAGATAAAGATTGTCAGGGAGATAAGAATGAACTGAACGAAGCTGAAAAGAATCAAGTTGTGCATATAGATTTAGCTGATAAAGAGAAGAATGAAGATGGAGATTGTGAGGAAGATAAGACTGAAAACAACGAAGCTGCCAAGAAGTTTCTTGGTGAGAGTGTAGATGTGCAACAAACAAAAACTGAATCAGCCAATCCAGAACATAACTTCCAAACACTTGTTGATGCAAAAGAAAGACCAACAGAGATAGAGTTTCAACTCTATTATTGGGCAATTGAAAATAATGATCCTGATGAAAGGTAAACACAAATTAATTAAAAAGATACATATATGTATTTTGTGATTTTGACTATCAATGCATAACTTATCAAATTCAGTGAGAAAGTTTTATACAATGATAATCGAGTTGAGATTAGAAAGTCTGAGCTGATGACATTGAATAAGGACAACTACATCAGCTATGCAATCATTGATGTTTGGAGTACTATATTAAATCATGTTGAGGTCCGTACACAGACAAAGCCTACAAGATTCTGCTTCACTACCACAGCCTGTGTAAGAAAAACTTTTATACCTCCGTTAGCAAAATATTATACCTTACTTTGCATTATCAATGTGTTCCGTTAGCATTGTATATAACTGAAAAAAAATACACTTACTTCTTCCTTATTTTCTTGTAGCAATGCTCAATTGTCTCTGCCCCTGATAGAATGAGTAAAAAAGATGCAATGAACAAATTCCATGAGAACTTGGAGATTGAACTCAAAGCCTTTCCACAGTTCAACATATCCGAAATCAAAATGGTATGGTCTATATTTTTTTCTTCAATATCTTGACAATAAAATAACACTTATGATAAATTTTTGTAGTTTTTGTTCCCAATATATGAAGCACAACACTTCTACCTCATCAGCATTGATTTAAAGGAAATGGTTGCTCATATCATTGACAACTCAACTGCACTGGAAGGGAAAACAGATGGTCTCCGATTGAAGTATGGGAATGTTCCTGGAAAACTAGTAATGTTAAAAGGAAAAAAATTAACAATAACACATCTTTTTTGAAAAAGCTTAAAATGTGATATCTAACAAATTCTTTTACTGTCATCTCTACCTTGCAGCTTGTTAATTTCATTCTCTTCTTGAGGAAAATGGGCCTTAATGCCGTTGCAAAAGATGTTAAGAAAAAGATCACACACCTCGACCGCATGCAAATGTCGTGGAGAAACAATTCAAACAAAACAGATTGTGGCATTTATGTGATGCGGCATATGGAGACTTACAGGCATAGTGATGTCAGAAAATGGAATTGTGGACTGGGAAAAACTCATCAAGGTTGCTAAAATACTTCAGGATAAAGTATTGTGCTTTCATACTCTCTAAAAGAAGCAACATTCATAGAGATACCAATATTTCCCAAGCCAATGTCTTTTACCAGCTTCGTTCAAAAGAAAGCCCAATCGACATGGCACAATATTATCTGAACAAGAATTCTAATTGAGAAAGTTCTGAACTCTGTCTTTACATTTTGAAAACAATTAACAATGTTCATGGCATGTAGATATTTTAATTACCAAACAATATTTCTATTTGCCTGTAATGTAAGACTAATTATTATGACTTATATTTATTAGTATTATTATCGTATTGTAATCCATTTGCATCATTACAGTACTGTCATTAGCATTATGATATTTGCTCCATTAGCATTCATATTCATTAGTGTTCATATCGATATATTGTTGCTTTGTTCTTTAGCATAATGATATTCAGTGATTAATAAATCACATACAAATGTAACTCCATTTAAATTACTCACAATAATAATGATATACATTTTAAAAAAAATATGAAAGGGAATAATATGAGAAATTTCAACAATATGTATTTACTTTTGCAATCAATTTTTTTTTTTTGCATTATTATACTACCTTAATTAGCATTCTCATATTATGTCCGTTAGCATTAATATTTATTAGTATTCCTATAAATATATTGTTGTACTGTTCATTAGCATCATGATTCTGAGTCATTAGCAAATAACATACAAACCAACCTCCAAAAAAAATATAGTAATTTAACCAAATTAAGAAACCAATATTCGTGAAATACATATATATATATATATATATATATATTACGAAAAAAGTCCACAACTCAACAAGACAATAATAAAATTTTAAAAGATATAAAAAAACTATAATAGGGCAAATTTGAACAATATGTATTTATTTTTCTATTAAAAAAAAGAGCATTTATAATACCTTCATTAGCATTGTCATATGCCTCCGTTAGCATTAGAATTAATTTAGTATTCCTATCAGTATATTGTTGTTTTCTTCGTTATCATTATCATTTTAAGTGATTAGCAAAACAAAATGCAGAACTACATCTACTAAAAATAATAACAATAACTAATCCAAATACAATAATCAATAATAATGATTAAATGTAATTTAAATTAAATCATATTAAAGTCAAAAATATTATCATTTTACCCCACAAAGAAACCATATTCCATAAAAACATATATAAATTAACAAAAATGAATATATAAAGAATAATAGTGGAAAATATTAAAATATGTGTCTAATTTTGTAATAAAAAAAATTAATTAAAATATTTACAGTGAATATAAAAATTTCTTTAATTAAGAAAAATGTATTAAATATTTTATAATTTTAAAATAATTATTTAATATTTATTTAGAATAATTGTAAAAACGCGCGAACTGAAAACGTAAAAATAAGAAAATAAATTGTAAAAATAAAAATAATATAAATCTACAAAGTTGTACAACGAAAAAAGATTCTTCTCACAGTCACAGCATTTCACAGAGCACTTCACACACCAAAGCAAATTCAGAACACCAAATTGAGAGAAACGACGAGCGTTGCTAGGGTTCTTCACAGAAAGATATACAAAAATGAGGAAGATGACGAGTGATATATACAATGCTGCTAAAAAACGCCAATTGATGAAAAAGATAGTACAACAACAAGGTAATATACTTATGAATCTGAACATTTTTCATTATATATTGAAGATTTATTACTTCGTCAGATTTATGAAGTAAGTGCTCAGAAATTTTTTTCTATAGTTTTCATTAACTAAAAAGTCACGGCAAAATTTTATAAGAAAAAGAATAGAAATAGTAATTTTCTAGATATTCTAACATTTCACTGGATTTTTTACGGAATTATATGTTAGCATTCGTATTCTGTTTTGTTAGCCTTATATTACTTATAGTTAGCATGTATATATGATCAATCATTTACATATCATCAAATTAGTATAGATTTCTGTTTTAGAATAGCATACATTTTTTGTTATACTGATATTCACTATGAATAATAAATTGAAAAAAATAACAGGAAGAAACAAAAGAAAAAGGTCCGCAAAAGAATATGACAATAAAGCAATCATACCAGTACCTAATGAAGAGAAAGGGATTCACAAAGATGATGATGATTCACAATCTGAATCTACAACATTGGCTTTAACATTCTTTAACCAACTAAGAGAAGGTCAGTGTATAGAACCTGCTGAAAAATCAAATTCCAAGATTCAATACTGCAGCTCGCAAGAAATACCTCCCCCCAAAAATTACCCTGTTCTGAGAAGCAGAACCAGTCCATCCATTTTGTGTGATGCAATTAAGGTTTTCACAAATGAACAGAAGAGAGCTGTTGAATCAATTGGTTTTGGTAGCATACTTCACTTGCATGTGAAGAAAATGCCACAAATTTTAAGCTACTGGTTATTAGACAATTTTGATCCCGAGAGTTCTGAGTTGGCCTTAAAGAGAGGTCGAAGACTGCATATAGATTCAACTGATGTGTCTCTCATAATGGGGTTTCCTAGAGGTACTGGAAGGATTGAAAAAATGCATATATCTGAACCATGTGTTTTGCTTGATCAATGGAGAAATTGTTTTACAAAGGAGCCAAACAGAATTTTAGCTGTTGACATCTGCAAAGTAATGCTATCTCATACGGATGGAGGTTATTGGTTCAAGATACATTTCATGATTCTTCTTATCAATTGCCTCATAGAGTCGACCGGAAATGGCTATGTACACCCCCAACTGATGCATGTACTTTCTGATGTTGAAAAAATTCGTCATTATGATTGGTGCGATTACACAAAGAGATGTTTAGTGCATCAAGCAGTTTTCTGGAAGATAAACAAAGATAGATACTTCAATGGACCTACCCTGTTCTTGATGGTAAAACATATCTTTACAGATTCTCATAATTTGCAATATGGTTTATTTATTTTTACAATCCTTACCAAATATAAATTTGTTTGCCTCAGGTGTTCTATGTTGACAGAGTTGTACCATACATGAGACAAGTTGATCGTTCAATTCCAGCATTCAAAGGCTGGACATATGGTTTGTTAAGCAAAAGGCAGGCTGCAGAGCTGAAATCAGAAGGGTTTGGAGGAGGGCATGTGTATGAACCATACACATATGAAGATTTTTTAAAAAACAATCCACATGAGACAAATGAGATCAAAGATCAGAGTGAAGAAAAAGCAACTTCAAACATTGCTGTCGACAATGATCTAGAGACTTCTCGCATTGTTGATCTGCAAAAGCAAGAAATGAACAAAGATGAAGTTAAAGAGTATGCAGATTTGATAATTGAGCAGTCAAAGATGATGACAGATATTATACTGAAGCTGATGAAAGCCGTGCAAGGTGTACCTGAACATATGTTGGAGAACTTATTTTTTAAAAAGTCATTTGAAACAGCACAACAACTTCTTCTTTGAAAACCAACAATTGTTACAACTGAGGTAGAAGATGCTCAAAATGAACTACCTACAACACAAGATGATGATGAATTCTGGAGTGATCCAGAACGCATAGCTGCAATAGAAGAGATTGAGAGAGCATTGGCAAAGAGAGCAGAATTTGAGAAGAAAGTTGAAGACATACCAAGCTTCAGTCTTGGCATTAGTGATGATGCATGGCGTGATGTGCTCAAAGTTACACAAGAAATTAATCCTGGTAACATATTTCATGAAGACAAGCATGTTGATGAAGCAACTGGTGTGAACGATTCCTTTGCAGACAATATTACGGTATTTATTTCAAAATTAATAATTTCAACAATTATTTATCTTTCGTTAGCATATAATATATGCTTTGTTAGCATTATATATGTAGTTTATTCTTAAAATATGTATTCGATGAATATCATACAGCAACCAGCTTTGAAAGGGGATCTATCAGTGATAGAGAGAGGAAAGGTGAATTTTGTTCAGTCATTGTTTCAAAGAATAATTTCCTAAATCATTCAATTATTTTATATAGTATATAATTTTTATTGAATCAATATTATGCAGGATGCAAAATTAAAAGAGGGAGAAACTGTGTCAGACAAAGGAAAGGTAATTATTAATCTTTCGTTTGCATTAAAATTATGTTTTTTTAGCATTTCTAATTCACTGTATTAGCATCATACATAAAAAATATCATGGATTATACTCGCTAGGTTTATGATAATGTTTTTTTAGCATTCCTTATTCACTATGTTAGCATTCCTTACTCAGTGTATTAGCATGAACTTTACTAACTGACAACATGAAGAATTTAATACAGAACATAATAGATGAAGGCAGAAGAATGAAAACAAGAGGAAAGGAAGTGTTGAAGCCTACAGAAAAAATGATGTCACCATTCAGAATCAGATACATTGATGCAAGGGAAACGATTGATAAGACTCAGTAGGAAATATATTTCTGGGTTATGTATAATACTGTTGATGAAAGGTATGCTATTTTTATTTTAGGAAATAATAAAATAAAAACTTAAACACTAATCTGACATTATATAATGCTAGGGAACAAGTGATGTATGATGATACACGTGTTCAGTTAAGAAGGCATGAGATGAAGTCTTTTTCCCCAGATGAATATATCCATGCTTCAGTTTTGGATGTGTGGAGCACCATACTTAACCATAATGAAAAATTCCGAGATCCACACTCCAAGAACAGATTCTTCTTTACTACACAACCCTGTGTAAGTATACAAAACTAAAAAACACAGAAAAAAAAACATTTCATTTGAATAACAGAAACATGTGTTTTTTTTTTCAGAGCTTCACAGTTGTCGATGCCCCTCAAAAATGGGTACCATCACGCAGATGTGCTGTTTTCTGTGATCGATTAGAACATGAAATTGCAGGATTCCCATGGGTCCACATAAATGATATTGATCTGGTATGAACTTTTATTATTTAGTATTAAATAGTTCATATATTAGAATTTAATTTTTTGAAACTTCTGCAGTTCTTTTTCCCCATATGTCAGTCAAATCACTTCTACTTGGTCGTAGTTAATGTCAAGAATTTCATTGTTGAAATAATTGACAACTCTAGTGCTATGGAGAATGAGAAAGATGGTCAAAAAGTGAAGTATGGCAGCGTCCCAGCAGAAGTGGTAAGCTATCTAAATGTTAAAAATATACTATCAATGCTCTTGTTTGTTTCATTTTGATTATAATTTAACCATCTTAAATAAAATAAGACAGAGAGCATCTATGTTGTACACAATTAGCATTCACTCTAACTTTTATTAACATGTACTCCAAACATGATTAGCATAGCATGTACATATCTTGCTTAAATTAGAGTTAAATTCAATACACCTAATTGAAAAAAAAAATATTTCATGCAGACAAGTTTCCTCTCTGAATTCCTTAAAAAGAAGGGTCTCACACAAAAGGCAGAGTTAATTGAGCGCCAAATTACAAACATACAAAGATTGAAGATGCCTTGGAGAGACAACAACAATAAGACTGATTGTGCTGTGTATGTGATGAGGCATATGGAGACATATAGGGGGAATGGTTTAAAAAATTGGAAAAGCAGTCTGAAAAAGGGTAATGAACGACAGATGAAGTTTTTATGAGCCAAATATTGTGCTGCTATTATCAATTCGGACCGCAATACACTGAAGGCTGCCCATGTTAAATCTGCAAATCTGCATTATAAGGCTATCTTGTGAGAATGGACCTATACCTGTGGAGCCTCTGATATTGGAGAAAAAGAATCTGAATCTGAATTAAAATATGATATTAGTTTCTGTATTGTTTTCTATGACATTAGCTACGCCGACAATTGAAACATTGGTTTGTCTTTATTTTTTGTTTTTACCGAAAAAATATTACTGAAACATTTAAGCACTGGTTTTTGTACTCTTGTTAGCAATGACGAGTTTATATTTTAGCATTTAAATGAGCATTGCATTTTTAAAATTTTGTATGACAGTAAATACATTATTAAATACCATATTGCTAATGATAAAATAAAACAATGCTAACGAATAAGTGAATATATGCTAATGAAAATATAGAACTTGCACAATTCAATATTTTCATATAATCATAAATCAGTTATTCGCAACAACACGCGTGAACAGAAAATTCAAACTGGAAATCTCATTCCAAACATACGTAATGATAAAAACAATTCCAAAGTCTTTATTTCTCATTAAAAGACATGTACGTTAGCATTAAACATATTGCTTATTAGCATTCGATGCTTTATATAAAAGCTCCAAACTTATTTCATCATATCAACTATAAAAAATAGAAATCGTGAAGAAAAATATAGTCCCTTCTAAAAAATTCATGTGCTTCAGATCTTTGTCAATCTCGATACTCTCTTCAAAAGAATAACCACAACTACCTGCAAAAAAATGCAAAACAAAAAATAAAAACCATGAAATATATAGGCATACCAATTGAATATAACCAAAACATAACTAGCACAATACCATACCTACATTAGAAGGATCATTCACTCTTTTTATCGCAATTTCTGGCATCATGATGACATTTTTTCTTGCATTTTCGACAAGTTCTTAAGGGTTTATTAGCACGCTCGACTTGCTTCTCCTCCCTTGGTTTCAACTGACTCCCACTTCCTTTCGTTTTCACAAACTTTGGTGGCAGAACATCTATTTTGCTTGGAGGGGCAGAACCGTAAAAATCAGAAAATAATTTGTCCTTGCCATCACTATTTTCCACATTATCGTTCTCTCCAATAATGATTTTAAGATCCCGAACGCCACGCAGTAATTCTGATGTCCTTTCATTATCACCCTCAACTAAACTGATGCATGCATAAAATTCAAAAATACATGTATTGATCATTAATTTATTATCCTCCAACCCAGCACAATGATTCACCAAATCACCAGAACCCCCATTCCCAACATTGAAATAAGAAGTCCTCCTCCATCGAGAAAGCACGTATTTATCAGGAATCCTATCAAAACTCAAATCCTTCAATATAATGAATATATGACAGCACAGAAGACCCTTCCGAACAAATTTTGCACAACTACACACAACTGTGTTCTCATCTCTGTCATACCGAACTTGGAAAATCCCATCACAACCATCATTCACTTCATAAACCAACTGTCTTTCATCATGAACTATGCTCATAAGACGACATTTGAAGCAAGCAGCATAAATTTCCTTTTGAACCTTATGAAAAATACTTGTAGTGTACACAGTTGCAGCATGCTTCTCAAGCAAAATTGGAGTCCTCAACACAGGGACATATGATACATCCAAACTATTCATCTCAGCATATGTATGCCTCTGAGAATCTAAAGCACTGTCGTACTTCATAAAAAACTCAACCAGATTCGACTTGAGAGATAAAAATGTGCAGTAAAAGTTGTTCACACTTTCTGAAATCGACGTAGTCCGACACAACCCACTTAATGGGAAATCCCTGAAATAAGCAGGTATCCAATCTTTTCGGATATCAAACATTGAACTGAACCAAGATGTTTCAGTCAAACTAAACTCCACCATAATTTCTTCCCATTTTTTCTCAAATTCAACTGGCTCTATGAAATCAGACCAAACAATATTATTAAACTTCTCCCTAAACAACTCATTCTTCCTTAAATGGGCAGGGACCTTGTCTGGAACTTTCAACATAATATGCCACATGCATAACCGATGCCTTGTTTCAGGAAGTGAACGTTGAACTGCAATCTTCAATCCAGGATCTTGATCAGTTATCAACATAGCAGGTGAACGGCCCATGCAAACCTTAAAATTATCCAGCACCCAAGAATAAGCCTCATTGTCTTCACTAGACAACAGAGCGGCCCCAAACGTTACACATTTCCCATGATTATCCTTCCCAGTAAAAGGGGTGAATATCATCTCATACCTATCACAATAAAGATATTTAAACAGTTAGAATTATAAAAGTCTATCGTTAGCATAAAGTCAAGACTACATTAGCATCGTACATAAAAAAAGGTTTGCAAACAATAATTAAATCATGAACAAACACAAATAAAACCATATTGCCAACCTGTTAGTTGAATAAGTAGCATCAAATGAAACAATATCCCCAAATAAAGCAAAGTTCCTCCTACAGATTGGATCTACCCATATTAAACGAGTCAACTGATCATCAGCATTAACACAGTAGTCAAAGAAGAATGCAGGACACAGCTCTCTCTTCCTAAAAAGATTGTCAAGAATCATTTGAGCATCCGCACCATCAATGTAAGCCCTCAGATCACGAGTAAAGTTCTTAACATCAGACCTTGTGCATCCAACATTAGAATACCCCCCCACTACTTGCTTGAAAAGTTTGTAACAACTCATTGAACCAACATTTGCCCTAACACAATTCAACACAAATTTCTGATGTACGTGATCTAATTTTCTATTCACTTTCAGAAATTCCTTGTATTTATCAGGCAACAAACCGTGTGAGTGGCGATCTTCAAACAAATTAATAACATACCCATGCTCACCCTTAAACTAAAAACTTATACGAGCCATACAATTCAGCCTCCTTGATACTCTACGTCTCTTCTTCATAACATGACCAGACGCATCATCATACTCCTTAGCTGAGTTCTTTGAACCTTGTTTATTGCAATAAACATACCTCAAAGTAATTGTACCATCCTTATATTTTTTTGCAGTACCTAATCGAATATCAAAACCACAGCGCGCTGCATAAACCTTATAAAACTCTATACCATCTGATAGATTCTTGAACATCATCCCCACCAATGGCTTCATAGAAGACTCACATCCTGGTATATAGTATTCAGATAAACCAGGAGATGCAACTATCCTCGTCTCCAAAATGTCAGAACTTGAGTTTGAACCTGTCATCAAAATATTACAACTTCAACATACAAACACATCTTACTCATCATATATAATGATATTCATTAGCACAATGTAAACATGAGGATGCACTGAAAACACATGATGCTAACAAATAAATCGTATAATGTTAATATACTTAAAATAATCAAAACACATGATGCTACAAACAAATCGTATAATGCTAATATATTTAAAACAATCGAAACACATGATGCTAACAAACAGATATAATGATGCTATTCTATTAAAAATATAGAAAAACACATGATGCTAACAAACAGACAGTATGATGCTGAAATAATTTTAATCGATCAAAAATACAGAAACATCATCGCATAACTACTCAACAAAAACAACATTAAGCTAACAACATACATCAAATTGAAATCCACCTTTTTATCAACAAAACATCGTCAACGAAAAACAAGTCGCATTCCATAAAAAAAACTAATAAAAAAACTCTATAAACAGATCTTAAAAAAACGCAGAAAACTTAAAAAACATAACATTACCTGTAGAATCCATCAAATCCTCGAATTAAACGGTAATTATTCAGCGATGAACCGTAGAAAGAATCGATATCGATTGTCTAACAGAATCTATGGATTTTTGCTTTAACAAATTTAACACCCAGACAATCAGCGAAAATATCCATGATTTATAGAATGAAATCGCGATAAGGAAAGCAAATCAGCAACGGAAAAGGAAATTAGAATTTCTAAATTACGAAATTGCCCCCGCAGCCAGAAAAGATGCCGAAAATAACAAAATTGCCACCGCGAATTTAATTAAATCTGGAGCGTCCCTTTTTTCCGAATGTGTGGTGGTAGATTGGTTTATTGTTTACACACCAAGTATTAGTTTACATTTGATCCAATCCCTATATATATATATATATATATATTCTTCCATTATTTTACATTATATTTTTACAAAAGAAATATAAACTAATTAAAATTCAAACTGCAGCAGAAAAGAACAAGGAACTAGAGCAAGAATAATGCCACTCTCACTCCCACTCCCACTCCCACTGCTAACTGCTTAATATCAGGAAATAAAGCCCGCCTCAAACAAATTTAGCTACACATTCTTAGTGTGAATTAACGAAGACGCCCTTTTTTTTTTTTCAAAATTCCTTGTCCTTATTCAAAATTCACACACACACACACACACACACATACATATATTGATATATGTATGTGTGTGTGTGTGTGTGTGTTCTATAGTACCTACAATACAAAGTTGCTCTCATGTATAATCGTAACACATACATACATTTTGAATTCGTGTTGTGATAGAGTGATACACACACATATATAAATGGAGTACTGTAGAAGAGTCCTGGTTGTTAGTGTGATATTGATTTCATTAGCATTGGATGATGTTGTAGGAAGGTGTGAATTTCCGGCAATTTACAACTTTGGCGATTCAAACTCAGATACCGGTGGAATCTCAGCTACATTTGGCCCCATTCCTCCGCCCTACGGCTCCAGTTTCTTTGGAAAACCTGCCGGAAGAGAATCCGACGGCCGCCTTATCATAGACTTCATCGGTAATTAATCTTAACATTAACATATAGATATCATTTTCTACATATAATGGATGCCTTTGCTAATTAATGTTTCTTTGCTAATTAATCTGCAGCCGAGCATTTGGGGCTGCCTTATTTGAGTTCATACTTGGATTCAATAGGCACATCGTTTCGTCACGGTGCAAATTTTGCTGCTGGAGGATCAACAATTCGTAGGAAAAACGATGCGATTTTCGATACTGGAATTAGTCCCTTTTCACTCGACATTCAAATGCTGCAGTTTGATCAATTCAAATCTCGAACCATTGATCTATATCATCGAGGTGATATTCTATATATATATATATATATATAGTTTATATCTCATTAATTTCTTGCATCATCTCATGTTCTAAGTAAAATGATATAAATTTTTAATTAAATTATAAATCTCAGGTAGAAACATGTTGGACAAAAACAAACTTCCCCAGCCTAATGATTTTTCGAAGGCACTCTATATAATCGACATCGGCCAGAACGATCTTGTTGATGGATTCCGAACCCTAACAACACCTCAACTTCAGGCAACCCTCCCAAATACAGTCGAACAACTCGCTGCGGCTATTACAGTACGTACGTACGTTTTTAGGCACTTTATGTGTGAACGGACAAAAATAGCCTTCACCGGAAAAACAAAAAGTAAACCCTACCTAACATTTCAAGCATATATATGCAGCATTTGTATGAACAAGGGGCAAGAACTTTCTGGATTCACAACGTGGGACCTATTGGGTGTCTGCCAGCAGCCACTGTTTATGTCAGAAACCCTAAGGCTGGATTCTTGGATGAGAATGGATGCATCAGAAATCAGAACGCCATGGCCGCTCACTTCAATGCCCTGCTTAAAGCTCGGGTCACGAAGCTCAGGGAAGAGCTCTCCCGCGCTTCCCTCGTCTACGTTGACGTCTACTCCGCTAAATATCTCTTGATCAGCAACACAACATACTACGGTCAGTTAACTAACTCCGCAACAACTTTTACTTCATTTTGCAACTACGCCATCACATTATGGTTGTTCCTAATTAATAAAAATACCACCTTTGATATTTTTCTAACTATGTTATATTAATACGTCCAAAATCTTTGGGAAGCCAATTGAAATCCTTATGGGGCATGTTCGTTTTTTTTACATGATTGCACGGGTGTAGATTTGGTTGGACTGAATTGATCAGAAAAAAATTGACCGCATTGTAATTGAAAAAGTGATTAAAAATTTGTAATTTATCCAATCTTGACATTTATAAGTAGCTAGCCAAATATATATATATATATATATATTTTATTATATGGTTTGTCTATTATGTAGATATAATTGTTTAGGACTTGGTATTTTTCAGCACTATGAAATAAATACAAGTAGTTAATTGTCACTCAAGTAGTACAAAATGGTATATTAATGTGTGATGGTGGTGGTAGGGTTCGGGGAGGCGATGAAGATATGTTGTGGGCGGCACGACGGCAGCGTGGAGGTGTGGTGCGGGCAGAGAAGAGTGGTGAATGGGGAAAAAGTGGAGGGTGTGTCGTGTCAGTCGCCGGAATCGTATGTAAGCTGGGACGGAGTGCACTACTCTCAGGCAGCGAATCAGTGGATTGCCGATCGTCTACTCACCGCCTCATTTTCTGATCCCCCAACGCCTATTGCGAGTGCATGTCTTAAGCGTTGATCAATGATCATTATCTCCTCATTCCTTATATAGCTACATATATAAATTATATATGCTGCTATACTTCATGTTTTCTATTACTATATCTCAGATGGCTTATCATAATTATTATTATTATTTTATTTTATTTTTGTGTGTGTGTATGTGTGTTCTATTGCCTATATGGTATGGGATTTCTTTGTGGAAGGTGAAGTCTAGGAATCAAAAACTCACAATTCAAATTTCCGGCTTTACTTTTTCATGTTGTACTTCTTTATATTTTACTCGGTGTTTCACTATCAAATAATTTGTAATTAAAATAATATTTATTCTAAAATCAATATTAATTATATTATAAATAATCATAACCAACATTTATCAATAAGAAAATGAATTTAAAATATTATAAAATTTAATTTTTAAATAATCAATTATATAATGAATTATTTATTGAAAACTAAAAATTAAATAATAATTATACACCCTAATTGAGTGAGGTGAACCCTAAAAAAATCATAAAATTAAACTAAATAAAAAAAATTGAAGGTAAAAATACAAGAAACACTCATAATTTAAAAATGCAACACAGAACATGAAATTTTACTTGAAAACTCCACTATGATAGGAAGAACAAAAGGATAATATATTAATTAGTCTAAATACCATATTTTAACATGACATTAATTAAAACGGTTAACAAAATATTCTCACCTTGAGAAAATTATAAAAATGTCCTAATTTACCTTTTAGCAATTTCATAAACCTAACACCAGAATAAATTTTTTATGTATAAAATATAGAGTTAATTTCATTTTTAGTCCCATTAGAATAGAGTCAAAACACTTTTAGTCTCAATTGTAACTTTTTTTATCCCAAGTTTAATTTTCGCGATATTTTTTGTCCCAAATGATATGTTTCGACTTTTTTGTCCAAAAACTAATCGGATACTTAACAACAGTTAAATTTTGGGAATAAAAATGTTGAAACATATCATTTGGACCAAAAACGTCGGAAGGATTTAAACTTGGGATCAAAAAAGTTACGATCGGGACAAAAATGAACATATCAATTTTTTTAGTTTATTTTTAATTTTCTTCTTCGATTTCAATTTCTTGTGCTTTAGTTTAGTTTTATACTTGTTATTTAGAGTTCATCCTACCCAATTAGAATTTATTATTTTTTTTGTATTTATTTTTCAAATAATCAATTTTTTGTTGTTTTCTTGATTTTTAATTTTTTCTAAATATTTCAAATAAAATATTTAAAAATAAAAATTGAGGGGTATTTTAGTAAGGATGGATAAAACAATTTGTTTGATAATAATAAAAGTATATAATTTGAATTAAATTACCCCGATCCCTCCATCCCACAACTGTAGTCTCTTATTCTTTTTTTATCTGTTCCAAAATTATAGTCCACTTTCCTTATTTATAAGTATTAAATATCAATTTTCCTTAATATACCCCTATTTAATATTTTCTTTAAAATTAACATTTCTTTTATTTTGAATCAATAAATAAAAGCATAGTAGGAAAATTTTATACAATTTTACTTTTCCAAGTATATTAAATGCATTTTCTTAATATGTGAAAAAGGTGAATGGGAACTATATTTTTGGGACAAATGGGGTACTTGAGTTAATTTTATAATAATAAGGGTTAATTGTATTAAAATACACTAACTTTCAGATAGTTTTGGTTTTTCATATATTTTAAAAAACGTAGTTTTGATAACATGAACTTAGTCCTTGTTTAGTTTTTTACATGGTTTTCAAAGTTTATCCAATTGAATCTGACGTGGCAGTCGACCAATTCCGACCTGAAGCAAAAAAGAGGAGGATTCTCTATCCCAACATTTTTAGTTGAATGAAATCGCCTAATGCATTTATTGATTATGCTATATTTTTTTTAGTTTTTTCTTCATTTTTTTCTTCAATTAATTTCAATTTCCAGAGCCTTATTTTTTTAATTATTAATTGATGATTAGAAAAATTATTTTAGCCACGCTAGCTCTACTAAAATAGCCTCAATTTTTATTTTTAAATATTTTATTTGGTATATTTTGAAAAAAAATAATTGATTATTTAAAAAATAAATAATAAAAAATTATAATGAATCCTAATTGGGTACGATATATCCTAAATGATATGTATAAATTAAAATGAGTGCAAGAAATTGAAATTGAAGAAAAAAATGAAGAAAAATTAAAAAATTAAAATGTAGATTTTTAGTTCCAATTGTAAGTTTTTATGTCCCAAGTTTAATTTTCGATCCTGATGGTTTTTGGTCCCGCCAAATGACATGTTTTGACATTTTTACAGTCCCAAAATTTAACGAGCGTTAAGAGTCCGGTTAATTTTGGGATCAAAAAAGTCGAAACATATCATTTGAGATTAAAAATATCGGGAAAAAATTTTTTAGAACCAAGAAAATTACTATTAAGACTAAAAATATTTTGACCATATTTTATTGGAACTAAGAGTTTAATTTACCCCTAAAATATATATGGCATAGCTAGCCGGCATTTTGAGTAAACGAATTTTAATTAAATATTTTGATGCGGTCAAGTCATTTTCCGCACCATTTTTTTTTTACTCACACAGCCGACCTCTGGTATTGAGGAGATTCGAACCGCAACCTCACTCCACCAGTACTTGGCCATCCCCACCGGGACTAGTTTAAAGGCCATGTTAAAAATATGACATTTAGCTTATTAATTATATTGATAAAATATTTATATTATTACTTAGGAAAATAATCATATATCCTACCTTCTTCTTCTTCTAATTAACTAGGTGAAACGTCCTACTACCACCCTTCCCATGTATTTTGGACAAACCCTACTCCTACATATAATAATATCCGTAAACCACGTACACAACATAGATTGAGTAAGCTAAGTCTGTGTAATGAGCTCAGCGTAAGATGACAATGAGTTCTATTTACAAAATTGTTCTTCAACATGACGCCATTAGCTTATAGTCGAAATTCTTCTTCAATTTAGTGTAAAAAGAAATTGGGCGTGTTGCAAAAATCTTTAAAATTGGTTATCTGTAACAATTATATAATTATATTACGTTGTAATTGCACAATGACATAATAGTTATTATTTTTAAGAAAATTAACCTGTACGTTTTTACTATTTTTTTCAAAATCCGTTTTACTTATCTTAACATTAGCTATTTAAATTTTTATTTATTTATTTTTGGATGAACCATATTCTAGATAGTCCCTTGCTGCTTGATTTACCATTAAAGTTGAACAAAGGAGGTAAATCGCAGCATGTGGTTCAATTATTTGAATTAACTAAATTTCAGCTCTATCCTTTAATCTTATTGCTTAATGCTTTATTCAGTAAGGTTGACATTGTTGAAATAATTAACTTAATTTACAATTTATTTTCTTGCATTATCTACATTAATGTAATAGTTAGTGGGTCATAAGTTATGTGTGTGTTTTAATATTATTGTTAGTGGAGGGTGTGGTGTTGATAGTGGAAGTAGTGGTGATAATGGTGAGAATAGTGGATGATGGTCTTAATTGAGAGGTTACATTTTAGACCTATAAATACTTTATGTATCTATAAAGATTGAATGTAACAACACTACAAGAAAGAGTTTTAGCAATATACTAGTCTTCTCCAATAATTGTGTTTATAGTTTAATCCTTCATTCGTATATGCTAGCTCTCCACATTCTAACAAAGTGGTATCAAGAGCTAGGTTATTTTTTTAAGGAGACAAAAGCTTGAAGAAAAATGTCGAATGGAATACCATTTGTGGTTCCATCACTCACCAAAGAAAATTATGAAAATTGGTGCATAAGAATGAAAGCTTTACTTGGAGCCTATGAAGTATGGGATGTTGTACAGAAAGGCGTTGATGCTGGAGATGCACCTGCCAAGAAGAGAGACCAAAAGGCTCTCACACTTATTCATCAAGGTTTAGATGAAAAGATGTTCGAGAAAGTAGCTGCAGCAACTACCTCCAAGGGAGCATGGGAAATTCTTCAAGCCTCTTTTAAAGGGGTTGATAAAGTAAAGAAAATACGTCTCCAAACATTGAGAGGAGAGTTTGAATCTCTACGTATGAAGGAATCCGAATCAATTTCGGATTATATCTCAAGAATGTTGGCCATTACAAATCAAATGAAGAGATATGGAGAAGATTTAAAAGATGATCGAGTTGTCGAAAAAATTTTGAGATCTTTGGATTCAAAATTTAACTATGTTGTTGTTACCATAGAAGAATCCAAAGATTTGGACATCATGACGATTGATGAACTTGCCCGATCGTTGCAAGCTCATGAAGAAAGATTAAAGAAGCCTACACAAGAATCGATAGAGCAAGCTTTGAAAGCAAATCTATCTTTAAAAGTGAGTGAAACACGTTCATTCCAAAGAGGTTGTGGACGTGGAAGAGGCTGAAATCAAGGAAGAGGTCGTGGAAGAGGAGGACGTGGTGAGAGACATGAACAAACTCAAAATTCCAATCATTTTGGAAGAGGTCGTGGACAAGGTCCGGGTCCAAGAGGAGGAGGCAATAGATCAAACCAAGCAAGGTATGACAAATCGAATATTGAATGTTATAATTGTCATCGATTTGATCATTTTGCTTGGGAATGCCGAAGTAATATGGAGGAGGCGAGCAATCTCATGGAGAGAAATGAGGGCACCAAAGATGACGTAGATCCAACTTTACTTCTTGCGTGCAAAAGTTATCAAGAGGAAGAGAATCGATGGTATCTTGATTCCGGCGTAAGTAGTCACATTTGTGGAAAAAGAAGTTTATTTGTTGAACTTGATGATTCTATTAGAGGAGATATCACTTTTGGAGACTCTTCAAAAGTCCAAGTAAAAGGGAAATGTACGATTTTAATTCGCTTGAAGGATGGAAGTCATCAATTCATTTCTAATGTCATATATGTTCCACAAATGAAAAGCAACATTTTGAGTTTGGGACAACTTTTGGAGAAAAATTATAACTTCCAATTGAAAAATAGAAGTTTGACAATGAAAGATGAAAATGGTTAATTGGTAGCAAGTGTACCAATGACAGAATAAAATGTTTTTGTTGAACATTCAAAATGATGCTCCTATGTGTTTGAAGTCTTGTTTTAAAGATTCCTCTTGGTTGTGGTACATGAGGCTTGGTCATCTACATTTTGATGGCCTAAAAGCAATGAGCAAAGGAGGAATGGTGCATGGTTTGCCTACCATAAACCATCCAAATCAATTTTGTGAAGGGTGTCTTTTTGGCAAACAAGCAAGAAAGAGTTTTCCAAAGGAGTCTTTGACAAGAGCTCAACAACCTTTGGAGTTGATCCACTCTGATGTTTGTGGACCAATCAAGCCACTATCATTTGGTGAGAAAAAATATTTTTTACTTTTATTGATGATTATTCTCGAAAGACTTGGGTGTATTTTTTAAAGGGGAAGTCGGAGGTGTTTGAAACTTTCAAGAATTTCAAAACACTTGTGGAGAAACAAAGTGGCTATGCAATTAAAGCACTTCGATCTGATCGAGATGGTGAATTCACCTCAAATGAATTCAAAGTTTTTTGTGAAGATAATGGAATTCGGCGTCCAATGACCATTCCATATTCACCACAAAAAAATGGAGTGGTGGAAAGAAATAACCTGACGATCCTCAACATGGCAAGGTGTATGTTGAAGAGCAAGATGATGCCGAATGAATTTTGGGCAGAGGTCGTGTCTTGTGCAGTTTACCTATTGAACTGCTGCTGTACTAAAAGTGTTCATAAAAGCACACCATAAGAAGCTTGGAGTGGGTACAAGCCAAGTGTCTCACACTTACGAGTGTTTGGAAGCATAGCCTACACACATGTGCCTGATGAAAGAAGAACTAAGCTTGATGACAAAAGTGCAAGGTACATTTTTATTGGCTATGATCAAAATTCCAAAGGTTATAAATTATACAATCCAAGCAATAAGAGAGTTGTTGTGAGTAGAGATGTTGAGTTCGATGAAGAAAGTTCTTGGGAGTGGAATGATGAAAAAAGAAATAACAATTATAATCCATTTCTCATTGATGGAGGAGAAGAAAAAGAAGAAGAAGAAGAAGAAGAAGAAGAAGAAGAAGAAGTGGTAGAACCCATCATACCACCACCAATGTTGTAGCCACATGATGGACAAGTTGGTGACCCAAGTTCGAGTGAAGGTCCCCGAGGAAGAAGATCATTGCATGACTTATATGATGCAACTGAAGAGGTAACAAATTTGAGTGACTTTACTCAATTTTGTTTATTTGTGGAAACTGAACCTGCAGGATGTGATATTGCTGCTCAAAATGAGAAATGGAGAAAGGCCATGGATGAAGAGATAAAAACAATAAAGAAGAATGATATGTGGGAGCTTTCTATACTACCGAAAAATAAAACTTCAATCGGTGTAAAGTGGGTGTATCGAATAAAAAGAAATGCAAAGGGTGAGATTGAAAAATACAAGGCAAGATTGGTAGTGAAGGGGTATAAGCAAAAGGTCGTGATTGAATACAATGAAGTGTTTGCTCCTGTTGCTCGTCTAGAGATAATTCGATTAATTATTTCTATTGCAGCTCAAAATCAATGGAAAATCCATCAAATGGATGTTAAATCTGCATTTTTGAATCGGTATTTGGATAAAGATGTCTATGTTGAACAACCTTTGGGTTATGTTGAGAAAGGCCAAGAGCATAAGGTGCTCAAGTTAAAGAAGGCTCTCTACGGGTTGAAGTAAGCCCCACGTGCTTGGAATAATCGCATTAATGCATATTTTCAAGAGAATTATTTTTTGAAGTGTCCACATAAGCATGCTTTATATGTGAAATTTAACAAAGATGGTGATATATTGTTTGTTTGCTTGTATGTGGATGATTTGATTTTGACAGGGAATAATCCAAAGATGTTTGATGAATTCAAGAGTGCAATGTGGAATGAGTTTGAGATGATGGACATTGGTTTAATGTCTTACTATCTTGGCATTGAAGTAAAACAGAGAAAAGATGGTATTTTTATTTCTCAAGAAGGATATGCCAAAGAAATTCTAAAAAAAATTGAGATGGAAGATTGCAACATTGTTAGCACACCCGTGGAATGTGGTGCTAAGATGACATCCGAACAAGATGGTGAGAAGATTTCTCCAACATTCTTCAAAAGTCTTGTTGGAAGTTTGAGGTACCTAACATGTACAAGACCTGATATTCTTTTTGGTGTTGGAATTGTTAGTCGATACATGGAGGCTCCGACTACTTATCATTTAAAAGTAGCCAAAAGAATACTTCGGTACATCAAAGGTACAATTGGTTATGGAATATTTTATGCTCCTATTGATGATTTTAATCTTATTGGATATTGTGATAGTGATTGGGCTGGCGATGTTGAAAGTCGAAAGAGCACTACCGGATTTGTATTTTTATGGGAAATTCGGCATTTACTTGGAATTCAAAGAAACAACCTATTGTGACTTTGTCTACATGTGAAGCCGAGCTTGTTGCTGCTACCTCGTGTGTTTGTCATGCAGTGTGGTTGAGAAGTTTATTCAAAGAACTTAACATGCCACTAGAAGATCCGACTAAGATATATGTTGATAACAAATCAGCTATAGCATTGGCCAAAAATCCGGTGTTTCATGATAGCAGCAAGCATATTGATACAAAGTACCATTTTATTAGACAACACATATCCAAGAAACAAGTGAGGCTCAATTATGTGAAGACTCATGATCAAATTGCGGATATCTTCACAAAGCCATTGAAGTTTGAAGACTTTCAAAGATTGAGAGAATTGCTTGGAGTTACTAGAGAAATTTCAAATTAAGAGAGAGTGTTGAAATAATTAACTTAATTTACAATTTATTTTCTTGCATAATCTACATTAATGTAATAGTTAGTGGGTCATAAGTTATGTGTGTGTTTTAATATTATTGTTAGTGGAGGGTGCGGTGTTGATAGTGAAAGTAGTGGTGATAATGGTGAGAGTAGTGGATGATGGTCTTAATTGAGAGGTTACATTTTAGACCTATAAATATTTTATGTATCTACAAAGATTGAATGTAACAACACTACAAGAAAGAGTTTTAGAAATATAGTAGTCTTCTCCAATAATTGTGTTTATAGTTTAATCCTTCATTCGTATATGCTCTCCACATTCTAACAGACATATGCTTCTCAGGGATTTCAAATATATTCATAAATGACAAATTTAGTTGTCCTCGTACATAATTATATGATATAAGAACACTTTTCCAAGGAACAACTCATCCTCTTAGGTAAGTATGTAGGGGAAATTCTACGGTGCACCTATTCTTTTGCCCATTGCCCATTATATATATATATATATATATATATATATATATATATATATATATATAGGGTAGGGTTTATATGAGAACCAATCCCCATGTGGGAATTAGGAACTAATCTCAACCACACAATGCTTTGATCTCAATGGTCCAGATTTAAATAAAAAGGCGGTGGCATAATGGTAAATATGAGGAAGTCAAACTTACCCCTGGTCAAAGCTGACATCAGCATCCTTACACAAAATTTATTTAAACTTTAAACATCCATAACTTGCTCATTTTTCATTAGATTAACACAAATTATATATCAAATTAAAGCTCTTTTCGTACTCTTTCATTTAAGAACCATTGTTCATATGTTTATTCTAGAATATATTTTTCATAACTTGCTCATTTTTCATTAGATTAACACAAATTATATATCAAATTAAAGCTCTTTTCGTACTCTTTCATTTAAGAACCATTGTTCATATGTTTATTCGAGAATATATTTTTCATCCATAATAGCGTGATGTTAAACTCAGAATAGCATGACAAAATATTCACAATAACATGAAAGTATACACATAATAGCATGAAAAAATATTCATAAAATACATAAATTTTACTCATTATAGCAGTAGTAGTGTTCGTTAATAGTAAGACAATATTTGTTCATGCTAGCATGCATATACATTCATATTAGCATGTATATATGTTCATAATAGCACGATAGTACTCTCATTTTAGCATAGCGAAATTTATAAGAATAGACAACGGTTTTAAAGTGTTGTCTATATGATTTTTGGAAATTATGCTCAAATATTACAAGTTTACCACCCCGCCTTTGACCAAAAATTGACCAAATCTTAGCCATCTAAATCAAAACAATGGATGGATGAGATGAGTTCCTAGTTCCCACATGGGGTTTAGGTTCTCATTTGATCCATCATCTATATATATATATATATATATATATATATATATATATATATATATATATGAATGGTTATAATGCAAACCAATCCTAGTGTAAGAACTAGAAACACATCTCACACCATACAATCAATAAAGATCTATGGCTTGTAATATTTGAAAAAAAATTCGCGTGGGGTATTAACGTTATTTGGTAATTCTTATAAAAATCGCGGGAGATTTGATAACATATCGTCATGCTAACGAAGTATTATCATCATGCTAACGAAGAATTATTGTTATGCTAATGAAAATTTTTCTCATATTGTTAACGAAAAATTAAATTCGAAAGAGTAATTATAAATTCTAATGGAATGAAATAAACCATAATTCAGATATAATAAACTCCAATGATCTAAAAAATAGAATTAAATTCTAAAAATTAATTATAAACCCTAATCGGATGGAATAAACCATAATAGCAATATAAATATACAACATTAGCATATTGATATTGTTTTATAAGCACTATAAATAAACTATGTTAGCATATGACAATTCATCGTTAGCATAAGGTATAAACCATAAATAGATGAAGAAAACCCTAATTAATATATTCTAATTTGATGAAATAAACTATATACAATAATCAATTAGTAATTAAAACATAAAAACTAAATCATAAAAAATAATTATAAGTCCTAATTGAAATGTAATAAATCATAATAACAATATAAGTATGTGTACTACGTTAACATTATCATAATCATTCATTAGCATAATAAATGCAATATGTTAGCATTTAATAAATGCTTTGTTAACATACGTTATCAACTTATCATAATGCTGACGAACCATTATTTAAAAGCTAGCAAAAGCATTTTCGCGCTGGACACGAGTACAAATGTATATTTTATATTTTTCCTCTATATTTATTTGAACAAGCATATCCATGACTGATCTTGAAAAGATCTTCAATTTGGTATATTATTTGCGTTGATCCGATTTGAAATGAGTGAGTTATGATCGTTAAAAGTTTTTCAGATTTTTTTAAAAAGTGATGACATCACCTTTTTTATGGGGATTGGACAACTATACTCCCGTCTCCTTCTTTTTTGCCTTGACTTTGACATTTAATCTCAGCCATTAGATCATCTAGGTGAACGTTATAAGATGGGTTCTTACTTCCTACACCAAGAAAAGGTGTATTTTTTATCCAACCCCTATATATATATATATATATATATATATATATATAAGGAAGGGTTCAAATGAGAACCTTTCCCTCATGTGGGAACTAGGAACCCATCTAATCCGTCCATGACTTAGATCTTGATGGCCACAATTCAGTCAAATTTTGGTCAAATGGAAGGTGGCATACTTGTAGTTATTTACAACTTTAAGTAAAAGAGGGTATTATGGTAATTCAATAATTTTTATGTTTTGAAACATGACTCTCTATCTAGCCCCGGCTGGGCAGAGGAGCCCAACGCTGGCTGGGCAGCCAGTGCCTGCTAGGTCCTCTTCACCGAGAGGTAAGCCCAGCGGCAGCTGGCCCTGTTCGGTTTGTGCCTCTGATTTGATGCTTCAGTTCAGGCACAGTGTGGGCTCAGTTCAGCTCAACTTGTGATCAGTTCAGCTTGTGCTCAGTTCGGCTTGTGATCAGTTCAGTTCGTGATTAGTTCAACTCAGCTTGTGATCACTTCAGCTCAGCTTGTAATCAGTTCAGCTTGTGATCAATTTAGTTCGTGATCAGTTTAGCTCAGCTTGGATTAAATGCTATTTTTAGCGTAAATCATCCGAATTAAAATTTTACATTATTTCATCTTCTTCATATAATGCTATTAATTCATTTATTCATTTTTTTAGTTATCTTGTACATTGTATTGAATTTTGATTTAGGTATTAATTTTCTACTTTTTTTTGTTTGATATTTATTTGTAAGTGTTTTGTTGCATGATTTTGCATGTTTCATTTGTATTTCCTAGTATTTTGATCTAGTTTATCTATAGGTTTTGTGTGATTTTCTTGTCTTGTTGCTCTTATGGTGGAATAAGCCAAGTTTTGGAAAACTTGAGCTTTTGTACGCAAAATATTAATGTATAGGTGTTAAGGAGGCATGGAGCTAAGATAGGCCGGGAGAGATGAACCCGAAGAGAGAAGCCAAGGGCTCCGCGGCCGCGCAGAGCCCCGCGGTCGCGCATCATGTGACGCCCAATGACCCCGCGGCCGCGCGAGGGTGCTCTCGGCAGAGACACCCTGCGGGCACGCGCATTCCAGACCCTCCACGGGCGCGCGGCGCCCCGCGGGCGCGCGGGTCTCTCTGTTTGCCCGATCAACGTCAACCTACACTCATCTCTCGCCTCTTCTTCTACAAGCATCATATCCTTCTTCCTCCAACTTTGGCATGTTGGAAACTAGACTCTTGAGCCACCCTAATCTAAGCAATAGAGCGATGGGGATTGATTTCCCCTAAGCTCACTTTGTGGACTTTTGCTCCCAAAAAATTCTCCCCAAATCCCTCTCATTTAATGCTCCATCACCATCATCTTACCACCACCTTTTCTCTCTCCTACCACCATACCTCTCACCATACCCATCTATCATCTCTCTCTCTCTCTCTCTCTATCTTTCGTATCTCTCCTCCCTCTCTCATATCTATATAGTTTTTGGGGGATCTATAGTCAATCATTCCCATTCATTCCATTCTCACACACATCATCTTCTTCACCACTCCACTTCATTCTCTCCATTTTTCAAACACACTACACACACTAAATCTCTACATCATTTTCTCATCATTTTCACACCATCACCTTCACCTAAGAGAAGAGGAGAAAATGAAGAGCAAGGGGATCGAACCAAGGGAGACGGAGAAAAGGTGAGATGGACTGACGACGAGCCATCCGCGGAAGCTAAGCTCAGAGGAGGTTTATCTTGTGTTTTTCTTTACATTTCTTGGATGTATTCGTGGAAATTTGTCCAAACTTGTGAAGGATATATGATATTGTAGAAGTTATCTTCATTTACATTTGATTTATGAGATGATGTACTTCTATAGTGTTTGCATATTTTTGAGCATGTTTAGTGGCTAATCTCTTGATTAGAGGGTAGAGGATCGATGTGATTTTGATCTATGCTTTTTCTTGTTGATTGTTGTGGTTGGAATCGTGTTTTTTCACGTTTAGGTACTTGATCACTACTTAAACATTGATAAGATTTAGAAGAGTCTTGATTGTGAATCTAAATCCAGAAATTGGTTCCTTCGACGATAGGTGGATGGGGTTCCTAAGCCTAACATGTTAATCTTGCTTGTATGATACAACTAAGAGAGGTTTAACGGATAGACGGTGACAGTAATTGAAGTTAAACTAATCGGAAGGGTCTATTGTATATATGAGAGTAGCATTATCAACTTGAATAAAGAATAGTGATAAAACCATTGAGAGAATCTACACCCTAATACCTTAATCCAATTTATTTCCTCCACTCTTGATTTAATTTGTGTATTTGCATTTAATCGTCTTGCTTAATCGTCTATTTTGAACTTCTGGAATAATCATCATCAAACCCCTCTTGTTAGAATGTTTAGATTTTATTTTAGTTGTTTTATTGAAAGCATGTATAGCTTTTAGATAATTCCTTCCTATAAAGTCTTCCTTGAGAGATCGACTCGGGTTAAACTTATTGCTTCTACAATTGACCCCGTCCAATTACGGGTGTGGTCCTAAGTAGTCGTCTAGAGAGCATAAACCGGAAATATAAGTGTAAATTTGGACCCAATGATTTTTCGTCGATGATTCTGTTAATAGTTATAGTTCATGCTAAAATGACATATATATCATGCTGGAATGGTTCATAGTTCGTGCTAAAATGACATGAATTATGTTGATATTGATAATATCATTCAAATTTATTTTTTATTGTGTCATAAATGGTGCTGGTATGAGTTACATGTTAGATAAATTTCACAATAAATTGAAAGTTTTCAATTAAACAACAATAACTTCATCCACATTTAAACGTAACACTGATATATAACGTCATGCTGAAATATCTTATACACAATGCTAATATGAGAATAATTTAATGCTAAAAATTCATCAAAGCAATGTTTTTTTCATATAATATATCAAATTACAACTTTTTTCATACTATTTCATTTAAGATCTCACATGATTTTGTTTATCCAAAGAAATATGAAAGGAAAATATAAAATATTCATTTTTAGGGCTTATTTTATTCTCGTTAGGGTTCATTATATTTCAATTAAGTTATATTTCATGATTTATGTGTTTTCTTATTCTCATGCAATTCCGTCAAATGAAAGCAATATATGATGTTAATATGGACATATTTACATGCTATTATGAACATATATCTATGTTAAAATGAACGAACGACACAAATGTTATTATATTATTACGAGTATGTTTGCATGTTATTCTCATGCAATTTCGTCATGCTAAAATGAAAGCAATATAATGCTAATATAAACATATCACAATGCTAAAATAAATGAACAACACATATAATTAATATTATGAGTAAATTTACATGTTATTCTCATGTAATTTTGTCATGATAAAATGAAAGCAATATAATATATCAAATTAAAGTTTTTTTTTATGTTCTTTTATTTAAGATCTCAAATACATACGTTTATCCGAAAAATATGGATGAAAAATACAAAACATTGATTTTTCGGGTTTATTTCATTTCAGTAAGAGTTTATTCCACTCAATTATGTTTATTTCATCCAATTTGGGTTTATTCCACCCAATTAGAGTTTAGTTACATCTTAATTATGTATTATATATGATAATTCAATAATTGTTGTGTTTTCTTATTCTCGTGTAATTTCGTCATCCTAAAATGAAAATAATGTGATGCTAATATGAACATATCATGCTAAAATGAACAAACAACACATGTTATTAAGAGTAAATTTACATGTTATTATCATGCTAAAATTTCATATACACTATGTTAATAAGAGAGTAGTTTCAAGCTAAAAAGTTATGAACGCAATGTTTTTCGTATAATAGACCAAATTAAAGTTTTTCATGTCCTTTCATTTAAGATGTCACATGCATCTGGTACTCCGAATAAAATAAGGATGGAAAATATAAAATGTTCATTTTTGAGGGTTTATTTCAACCCAATTAGGGTTACTTCTACCCCAATTAGGGTTTATTTTTTTCCAATCAGGGTTTTAGATCTTCCATGAAAAAATCACTTTTAATACTGAAAAGTATCACTTCTAATATTATTCAGGTGCACATAAAACTTTCATGAAATGACATGCACCATACTAATATAAGAGTTGTTTAATATTAAATGCTGATGAGTTACGGATTATGTTAAAATATCATATATATCATGCTAATATGCGAGTAGTTTCATTCTAAAACATTATAAACACAATTATGTAAATTATAGATGGCCATGCTAAAATGTTATAAAGGTCGTGTTAAAATATTACATACACCATGTTAATATAAATCTTGGGCTACTCTGTATGAAAAATATGTCTAAAAATTAATTTTTGTATTTTTCGTCTATTTTTTTCAAATAAACATATGCAATATGGATCTTAAATGAAAGAGTACGAAGAACTTTAATTTGATATATGATTTACGTAAATCCGATTAAAAATGAGCGAGTTATGATTGTTTAAAGTTTCTACAATATTTGTATAAATATGTTGACATGATCATCATAAATTTTGACGGAAAAATAACGCATCACTTTTGAAGTTCAATGTATTTACCAATATGAGATCACTTTTTTAAAAAGTTTCAACATATTTACAAGTTTGACAACCCCTTTTGTATTAAATCTAGACCATTGAGATCAAAATTTGTATGGTTTAGATGAGTTCTCAGTTCCTACATAGGGAAGGGTTCTCATTAGATCCAACCTCTCTCTCTCTCTCTCTCTCTCTATCTCTCTCTCTCTCTATATATATATATATATATATATATAAGAGGTAACTCAAGTTTAATTTGGTATTTTAGGTTCTATATATATGTTTTTCAAGACATACCATTTGGTTACCTATAGTTATGTAATACCCCGTAAATTAATTACTGCTTAATTGCAGTAAATTGTTGCAATTACTATTTAGTATAGTAATTTCTAATCAGATTAGGATCGAAAGTATCAGTTAGGTTCTATAGAATTCAAGATCAATTAGAAATTTCTATTTAGTATAGTAATTTCTAATCAGATTAGGATCAATTTCAGAGCCCCGCGGCCGCGCATCATGTGACCCCCAATGACCCTGCGGCCGCGCGAGGCCCGTGTCCGCGCGAGGGTGCTCTCGGCGGAGACACCCCGCGGGCGCGCGCATTCCAGACCCTCCGTGGGCACGCGGGTCACTCTGTTCACCCGATCAACGTCAACCTACACTAATCTCTCGCCTCTTCTTCTACAAGCATCATATCCTTCTTTCTCCATCTTTTAGCATGTCGGAAACTAGACTCTTGAGCCACCCTAATCTAAGCAATAGAGGGATAGGGATTGATTTCCCCTAAGCTAACTTTGTGGACTTTTGTTCCCAAAGAATCCTCCCCAAATCCCTCTCATTTAATGCTCCATCACCATCATCTTACCACCACCTTTTCTCTTTCCTACCACCATACCTCTCACCATACCCATCTATCATCTCTCTCTCTCTATCTTTCGTATCTCTTCTCCCTCTCTCATATCTATATAGATTTTGGGGGATCCATAGTCAATCATTCCCATTCATTCCATTCTCACACACATCATCTTCTTCACCACTCCACTCCATTCTCTCCATTTTTCACACACACTACACACACTGAATCTCTACACCATTTTCTCACCATTTTCACACCATCACCTTCACCTAAGAGAAGAGGAGAAAAGAAAGAGCAAGGGGATCGAACTAAGGGAGACAGAGAAGAGGCGAGACGGACTGACGATGAGCCATCCGCAGAAGCTAAGCTCGGAGGAGGTTTATCTTGTGTTTTTCTTTACATTTCTTGGATGTATTCGTGGAAATTTGTCCAAACTTGTGAAGGATATACGATATTGTAGAAGTTATCTTCATTTACATTTGAATTATGAGATGATGTACTTCTATATTGTTTGCATATTTTTGAGCATGTTTAGTAGCTAATCTCTTGATTAGAGGGTAGAGAATCGATGTGGTTTTGATCTATGCTTGTTCTTATTGATTTTTGTGGTTGGAATCGTGTTTTTTCATGTTTAGGTACTTGATCACTACTTGAACATTGATAGGATTTAGATGAGTCTTGATTGTGAATCTAAATCCGGAAATTAGTTCCTTCGACATTAGGTGGATGGGGTTCCTAAACCTAACATGTTAATCTTGCTTGTATGATACAGCTTAGAGAGGTTTAACAGATAGACGGTGATAGTAATTGAAGTTAAACTAATCGGAAGGGTCTATTGTATTTGTGAGAGTAGCATTATCAACTTGAATAAAGCATAGTGATAAAACCATTGAGAGAATCTACACCCTAATACCTTAATCCAATTTATTTCCTCCAATCTTGATTTAATTTGTGTATTTGCATTTAATCGTCTTGCTTAATCGTCTATTTTGAACTTCTGGCATAATCATCATCAAACCCCTCTTGTTAGAATGTTTAGATTTTATTTTAGTTGTTTTGTTGAAAGCATGTATAGTCTTTAGATAATTCTTTCCTATAAAGTCTTCCTTGAGAGATCGACTCGGGTTAAGCTTATTACTTCTACAATTGACCTCGTCCAATTGCGGGTGTGGTCCTAAGTAGTCGTCTAGAGAGCATAAATCGGAAATATAAGTGTAAATTTGGACCCAATCAAATTTTGGCACCGTTGCCGGGGAAGGCTTTTAAGAATTGTCTTATTGGTGATATATTTGCTTTTGTGTTGTTTGAAATTGTGAATTTGTCATTGTTTAGGTGTTTGTGTTGTTGTCTAAATTAGTTTTTATGTTTATGTCCTTTTCTTTTACTTTGATATCTCTTTCCGCAAGGTACGTTTGATCTCCATTTTTTTTGTGTTTGTGTATGCTAGGGAGGTGAAGCCTCAATCGGAGATTAGCCCCCGTGTTTGACGACATCCATCGACCAAGGAGATTCGACGTGTTCGAGTGGGAAAGAGAGATGGAAGCTAATCCCCTCAACAATCCCGAAAATATGAATGCGACTAGGAATATGAGAGACTTTGCTCGTCCCATGATTGGGGCATTGACTTCTTGCATAGTTCTTGGTGAAGCCGTAAGGAACTACGAGTTGAAGAACATTCATTTTAGCCAACTTCCCTCATTCTACGGGATGCCGGCCGAAGATGCTTTGAACTTCATCCGGGAGTTCTATGCCGTTGTTCAAACCTTTCCTCTTTAAGGTTTGAACGAAGATCAATTGAAGATGAGGTGTTTTCCTTACACCTTGAAGGATCAAGCGAAGACATGGTTCATGTCTCTTACGGCCAATTCATTGGCCAATTGGAATGCCGTCTACGAGAAGTTCATGGCCAAGTACTATTCCAATCAAAAGACCCAAGACTTGAGAGCTCAAATTGTTACTTTTACCCAATCTCTGGGTGAATCATTTCATGAAGCTTGGGATCGATTTAGAGGTCTCCAACAAAAATGCCTGCACCACCATCTCGCACTCGAGTTGCTCAACCAATTCTTCTACGACGGGCTTTCACAAAATTTCCAATATATGGTGGACAATGCATCGGGATGAGACATTGGAGGACGCACCGCCGAAGAGGTCTCAAATATCTATGAGACCATGGCCACTACTTCTCAACAAAAGAGTGCTAGAGGGAAGAGAGCTTTGGTCAATGAAGCCAATCCGAGTTATGATGTGACGAAACAACTTACCGAGTCGACAAGGCAAGTAGAGATGCTTCGAACCTCCGACAGACCACCTTAACAAGCCATGGCCGTTGAGACTTGTTGAATTTGTGGAGAGTATGGCCATGGGGCCAATGTGTGTCAAAAGTCGATCGAGCCGGAATCAAGTGAAGAAGCTCATTTCCATGCTCTTCAAGAGCAAGTGCATGCCCTTCAAGGATTCCAATCTCGCCAACCTTTCAACCTAATCATACAATTCGGGGTGGAGAAACCACCCAAATTTCTCTTGGAGGAAACCTCAACAACAACCACCTCAACCGCCACAACAACCACCTTCACCTCAACAAGCCGGAGGTAGTCAAGCTCCACCTTATCCGAGGCCGTAACAATATTCGGCCCAACCAAACCAACCGCCTAGGCTGACATTGCACAACACCTTGCAATCCTTTATTCAAGCCACCCAACAAAGGTTCGAATACGTTGAAGCTTCTGTGAAGAGGATTAAAACCCAAGTGGGACAAATAGCCGGGACCGTTGGAGAGTTGGCCAAGCAAGACAATCCAGGCAAGTTGCCAAGCCAACCGGAGCAAGCTCAAGCCATTACCATGCTTAGAGGAGGTAAGGTGATCGATAACAAGGTGGAAGAGTCAAGCCCAACCGAGGAGGTTGAGAAAGAAGAGGAGACTCCTTCACAACAACAAAAGGAGTCCGAGAAAGAAAGAGAAGAAGTGAAGAAGCCCACACTCCACAAGGCTACCAATCCTTACAACCCTCCAATTCCATTTCCATGCTGGTTGAGGAATGAGAAGCAAGACACTCAATTCCAAGAGTTCTACAAACTCCTATCCAAGGTGAATGTCAATCTTCCACTCCTTGATGTCATCCAAAATGTGCCGGCCTATGTCAAGTTCTTCAAGGAACTTGCTTCAAAGAAAAGGAAGTTTGGAGAGGATGAGAAGATAGAGGTATCCGAAGTGGCTAGTGCAATCCTATAATATCAACTACCATCCAAGCTCCATGATCCAAGTAGTTTTACTCTTAAAATTGCTTTGGGAAATGGCAAAGAAGCATGTGGTATGCTAGATCTAGGAGCCGGAATTAATTTGATGCCTTACTCTATTTATAAACAATTAGAGTTAGGAGAATTAAAACTAACTAGAATGTGCCTACAATTGGTGGATAGGTCCGTGAGATATCCTAGGGGAATAATAGAGGACATTCTAGTTAAGGTTGGTGGATTGATCATACCGGTTGATTTTGTTGTATTGGATGTGGGTGATGTGAAAGAAACGGGTAAAGAACACACTCTTCTCCTAGGTAGACCTTTTATGGATACAACAAACACCTTGATTGATGTTAAAAATGGAACCTTAAAAATGTCGGTGTTAGGAGAAACGGTATCTTTTTCCATACATGAAAACAAGGGTATTCCCGTCTCCTCATTTGAGGAAAATTGGTCTTACATAGATGCTATTGATGTCTTGGCCGATGAGGTTTTCTTGCAGGAAATAGGTGCTCCTTGGAGGAGTGAAACCTCACCCGAGGAACGTGCCATGGATGAAGCCTACCTCAAGTGTAGGAGAGACGAGTTGAATGCCAACGAGATGGAGATCTTGCTAGGAGAAGGCATGAGTCTCATGGAAGTCATGACCTCAACCGAAGAGGAAGTGAAGCCTACTCCCGAGCTTGAGCTCAAGGAGCTCCCATCTCATCTCAAATACGTCTTTCTTGATGATGAAGAGAAGAAGCATGTGATCATCTTTGTCGGGCTAGAAAAAGATGAAGAAGACCTCTTAGTAGCCGTACTAAAGAGGAACAAGCAATCCATAGGATGGAATCTTTCCGACATCAAAGGCATTAGCCCCTCTACGTGTATGCATCGCATCATTCTAGAGGAAGGGGCTGAACCGGTTCGTGAAGGACAAAGGAGTCTCAACCCCGTGCTAATGGAAGTCGTAAAGAAGGAGATTCTCAAAATCCTAGCGGAAGGGATCATTTATCCCATATCCGATAGTGAATGGGTGAGCCCGGTCCATGTGGTGCCGAAGAAAGGAGGAATAACGGTCGTAGAGAACGACAAAAGAGAGCATGTGGCTACCCGCACCACTACCGGGTGGAGAATGTGCATTGACTATCGAAAACTCAATGCCGCCATGTGAAAAGATCATTTTCCCCTTCCTTTCATTGATCAAATACTTGATAAACTTGTCGGTTATAGTTTTTATTATTTCCTTGACGGTTTATCGGGTTATTTTCAGGTGGCCATAGCGCCGGAGGACCAAGCTAAGACTGCATTTACATGTCTATTTGGCACATTTGCGTGTTGGAGAATGCCGTTTGGACTATGCAATGCACCGGGCACTTTCCAAAGGTGTATGTTCTCTATCTTCTCCGAAATGATTGGAGACTTCATTGAGGTATTCATGGATGACTTTTTAGTCTTTGGATCTTCATTTTCCGATTGTTTAGGGAAGTTAGAACTTGTGTTGAAGAGATGCATAGAAAGTAGCCTTACTCTTAGTTGGGAAAAGAGTCATTTTATGGTTACTAGTGGCATAGTCCTTGGGCATGTTGTTTCTAAGGAAGGGATGAGTATAGACAAGGCTAAGGTAGATGTAATTGAAAAATTGCCTCCACCCGTTAATGTTAAAGGTGTTAGAAGCTTTCTAGGCCATGCCGGTTTTTACCGTCGGTTTATTAAAGACTTCTCCAAGATTAGCCAACCTCTATGCCATTTACTTGCTCAAGATGTTCCTTTTGAGTTTGATGGAAAATGATTGCATGCTTTTAATACTCTAAAGGAGAAATTGATCACCGCTCATGTTGTCATTCCCCCTATTTGGTCTTTACCTTTTGAGATAATGTGTGATGCATCAAATTCCGCCGTGGGTGCCGTTTTGGGTCAACGAATTGATAAAATTCTTCGTGTAATTTACTATTCTAGCTTTACCTTGAATAGTGCTCAAGTAAATTACACCACAACCGAAAAAGAATTGCTAGCGATTGTATTTTCATTGGATAAATTTAGATCCTACATGTTAGGTTCTAAAGTAATTGTGCATAGTGATCATGCGGCTTTAAGGCATTTGTTGACCAAACCACAAGCTAAACCTAGACTCATTAGGTGGATTTTGCTTATGCAAGAATTTGATGTTGAGATTAAGGATAGAAAGGGGTGTGAAAACGTGGTAGCGGACCATTTATCTCGCCTCCCCGTTGATGAAAATTTCAATTTGTTGCATGAAAAAGGAGTCGATTGTGATACATTTCCATATGAGCATGCTCTTGAGCTTAATTCCTCTCCTTGGTATGCCGATATTGTCAATTATCTTGCTTGTGATAAAATGAGACCTAACTTTTCTTTTCAAGAAAAGAAAAGATTTTTGGCAATGTGTAGGTATTACTTTTGGGATGATCCATACCTTTTCCATTTGGGAAAAGACGAGATAATTCGAAGATGTGTCCCGGAAGAGGAGCAAACCGATGTTCTAGCCTTTTGCCACTCATCTAATTGTGGTGGTCATTTTGGAGGGCAAAAGACGGCTAGAAAGATCCTCCAATCCGGTTTGTATTGGCCTTCAATTTTTAAAGATGTTCATGCTTACTCCATTTCATGTGATAAATGCCAAAGACTTGGTAATATTGGGAGAAGAAATGAAATGCCTCTAAATCATTGTTGTAAAAAATGGTCTAGGCGCTCGCCTAGGCGGCGCTTAGGCACTCAGCGGCCTAGTACCGTGCCGAATAGGCTGTAGTCGGCAGTGCTAATCGGCCAGTCCGTCTAGGCGGAACTAGGCGGTCTAGATGTCGATTAATCGGTGATTTTTGTGATTTCGGAGGTTGGATAAAAAGCTGCATAGTATCGAGCAGACAAACTTCCGGGGAAAGGTAATAGTTATTGCGACGTAGTTGATGACCCTGTGGCAGTGCAGCAGAAACGGTGCTGTGGAGATTAGGAATATGACAAGATGACGATGGGTCTGTTTGTGGATCAACTGCGGAGATATTGGATTCATATTTGTTTCTAGGTTTAAATGTTTAATTAGTAGATAGGTGACTTAATTGGGATTTGGAGTTCATAGGTGAGAACTTGGTTATGGTGTTTTGAGTTTTTGTGTATCTGAAGTGCCGCCGGGAGAGATGATGGAAGAGAGAGGGTTTGGTTTGTCTTGATTGATTTTGGGGGAGAGTGTCATAGGAATACTTTATTCTTTTTTAATATTTTAATATATATATATATATATATATTATAGTGAATGAGTTAATTTATTTTTTTATGGGCTTCCAATTCTTTATTTTTTAATTAAATTTCTTAATTAATTTGTTTAATTTAGATTGACTTTAATTAATTAATAATTTTGATGATTTCTTTTAGTATTTGATTATTTCTTTAATAAATATAATTATTTCATTAATTTTAGATTGACTTTAATAGTTCATATTTTTGAGTAGTTGAAATATTATACTTTATGAACTTATAAATTAATATTTTTAAATTATTTGGTTAAAAATAAATAAATAAATTATAAAATACAAAAACGCCTAGACTCCGTCTAAATTCCGCCTAGGCCCCGCCTAGACCGTCTAGGCGCTAGGCCCCCTTCGGCCGCCCGACTAGCGCCTAGCGAATTCTGCAACCTTGCTCTAAATATCAATCTTGTTGAAATTTTTGATGTTTGGGGTATTGATTTCATGGGACCATTTCCTAACTCTTTTGGCTTCGAGTATATCCTGTTAGCGGTCGACTATGTGTCAAAGTGGGTTGAAGCAATCCCTACTAGGTCTTGTGACGCTAATGTGGTTATCAAGTTTGTGCAGGAGCACATTTTGAGTAGGTTTGGATTCCCTAGAGCAATCATAAGTGACGGTGGAACTCATTTCACCAACAAGCTTTTTGCAAAATTGATGAAAAAGAATGGAGTGACTCACAAGGTGGCGACTCCATATCATCCTCAAACTTCTGGTCAAGTTGAGACGAGCAACAAACAAATTCAAAACATCTTGAAGAAGACCGTAAAGGTAATGAGGAAGGATTGGTCACAAAGGCTAACGGATGCTCTTTGGGCGTACCGGACGGCTTATAAAACCATCCTAGGGATGAGCCCATACTGCCTCATTTATGGAAAAGCATGCCATCTCCCCGTTGAGATCGAGCACCGAGCCTATTGGGCTATAAAAGTGGTGAATTGTGACCTAACAAGTGCGGGAGAGGAGCGAGCTTTGCAATTATCCGAGCTCGACGAATTGAGAAACGAAGCCTATGACAACGCCAAGATTTACAAAGACAAAGTGAAGAGGCTACACGATAGGTGAATTGTCAAGAAAGAGCTCACGTCGGGCATTAAAGTTCTCCTTTTCAACACTAGATTGCGGCTCTTCCCCGGAAAACTCAAATCACGTTGGGGCGGACCGTTTATCATTAAAGAAGTGTTCCCCTACGGAGGGGTCACACTAAAAAATCCGATAACGAACATTACATTCCAAGTGAATGGCCACAGAGTCAAGCCATACTATGAAGGGTTTTCACTCGAAGCCGATGTGGAGGAATTGAAACTTGTCAATTCCGATTGAATTCTCCAAACACTTCGTCTAGCTCGAGACATTAAAATGAGCGCTGCATGGGAGGCAACCCATGAATATCTTATTTTAACTTATGTTATTTAATCTCTTTTAGTGTTTGTGTGTTTAAGTTTTTCGTATTTTTGGTGTTTGTTTTGCAGGCGTAAGGCGGCAAGATGCTGGGGGAGAAAAAAAAAAGCGAAGAAATCTGTCTAAGTCTTGGCCCGCGGTCGCGCATCCCGCGCGACCCCCCCTCGGCGCCTGGACTCCGCGAGCGCGCAAATCCCGCGAGCGTGCAGCCCATTTGGCCAAAATTCACCCCAGCGAGCGCGCAAGGCTCCACGGGCGCGCGTCCCTCGTGTCCCGCAGTCGCGCGCCTACCCCCCTATAAAAGGGGACCACTGGAACCCTATTCTCCCCAAACCTTGCGCCACTTTTGGAGATTCCTCTCCCTCTTCACCTAGCTCCAAGCCCTTCCTCACCTTCCACCACTCAAAATTCCCCAAATTGTATCTCTTCTCCACCTCACGAGCACACGTCACCACCCTCATCACTACGACCGCGTTGAAACTCCGCGCCCGTGCACCATCTCCTTCTAGCCACCACGCCGCTCGCCGCTGCCGCTCCCAATCTGCCGCCGCAGATGACGTCCTCCTTCGCCAGCAGCTCCGTGACCGCACAATTCTCCGCGGTCGCGCACCACCGTCAGCAAGAGCCCGCGCCCGCGCATCACCCCGCGATCGCGCATCCCTGCTCCAGTTCACCCCGCGACCGCGCGCTTCCCCTGCGTCCGGGCACCGGCTGCCCGTGCTCCTTCCAAGCATTTTTGCTCGCCTTCACCGCTTCATCCTTGCTCTCCCTTGCTCCACCATCCAGTATGCCACCAAAGATGAAGAATTCGTCTTCTTCCCACGAAGATGGTGACGAGAACCTCCAAGAGCTCTATGGGTACCCGTTTCCGGTTCGTACCCATGTAGAAGGTAATTGCTATCAAGCTTTCACTGATTATGAGATTACCTCCCCCCATTATCTTGATTGGAACTTGTTGAAATCATTGAAAATTGATGGGAAAGTGGAAAGCTACCTGAAAGTGTTGACTTTGGACAAATTTGCAAAATTGAAGTATGTTGGCTTGAATCCGTTGTGCCTTGAGTTTTTGGTCACCTTCCAACTTGATTCTATGAATTCAAAGATTACCTTTCGTATGATGGGAGAAGAATTTGAGGTAACATTGGCTAGAATGAAATCTTATTTTGGATTCTCGACGACTGGGCCTGAGGAGAGGCCATCCAACTTCAACACAGCTGCCGCCTGGCACTAGCTTACTGGCTTCAGCAATTGGGACCTTCAGGGGACACCCACCGGTTTTATTCGGGACCCTACCCTGGCCATCATGCACAAGTTCCTTGCATACTTGATTTATGGAAAGGAACAAGCCAACAAGGTCAATGCTACAGAGGTGTATCTTCTTTGGTGTGCCCTCCACAATACCAAGGTCTACCCATCCTACTTCATATGGACCGCCATCCAGCAGATGACTAGGCGTACCAAGATGCATCCCTCCTTTTGTGCTTTCATCACCGCTCTTGCTGTCAAGCTTGGCTTGATTCCAGCCACAGGTTCACTCCCTGCAGGACAGAGCAAGGTTAAGTAGTATTTGATCATTGTTGACGAGCTCAAGCGAGCCCAGCTTATCCTTGATTCGAGAAGACTGGTTCCTCATACTGATCGTCCCTGCGTCTCCAAGATTACGAATGCTCAGCGTGCAGCTCTCCGACGCTACAGAGAAGTTGGCTTCTCTTCAACCCCACATGATGATGATGATGCAGACGAGGAAGAAAATGAGGAAGACAATAAGGAAGAAAATGAGGGAGGTGAAGAAGAAGAAGAAGAAGACCAAGGAGACGAAAACAATGAACAGGACGAACAAGCTCACTACCAGCAGCCGTCTTACCCCTTCACGATGCCCCAGCATGGGTATCAGATGCCGCAGGCCGATTGGAGGTCCTTCCAGAACCACTTTGACACCACTATGGGGCAGTTCCAGCAGAGCTTCCAGCAGAATTATGCCGACTCCATGGGCCGCTTTCAGCAGCACTTCGATACCTCAATGGGCCAGTTGTGAATTAGTTCCGAACTGAAACTCATCTGTTCGGTTAACTAACTGATGAAGTGAATCAGTTCCAGACTGAAACTCATCAGTTTGGTTAACTAACTGATGAAGTGAATCAGTTCCAGACTGAAACTTATCAGTTCAGTTAACTAACTGATTCGGAGTTTGTTTGGAGTTCGCGCAGACGGCGCGCTGCGTAGTTCTGTTCGGCAGTTTAGCCACCCTTCAGTAAAATGAGCATAACTCCCTCGCTAGACATCGTATTGAGCCGTCATAAATTTTTCCGGAAACTAGACTTAAGTGGCTTTTCAATGGTATATGTCTCATTTTCTAATTCATTCTAAGTAAATGATGAAAAATTGTCAAAGTCAGGGCATGTGTTTTCTTTCAGAAATTCTGACAGTTCTGCCACCTTCTAGTCAATCGGTCATAACTTTTTCGTTAGTTATCATCTGGAGTCACCATCAATTTTGTCGGAAACTAGACTTCCGTGGCTTTTCAAGGTGTATGGATTGTCTCCTGCACGCTAGCGAGTCAGAACAGAAAATTTTACAAAGAGAGACGTTGTGCAGAAAATTATTTAATCTTTGAGCTTAGTGTTGACTTTGTTCCTAGAATCTAGTTGTGATGATGTTAAGGTATTTTTGATACCTTAAATGATTTCAATGAATGTCTTTATATGGTTTGGAACTAGGGTCGAGATTAACCCTTAAGATAAGAAAAATCTAGAACGGATACTAGACCCTAATAGGCCTTCGTGTCGTGTCGAGTCCTATCAGTTTTAGGATCAATATACTGAGTATATTTTTATATATTGAAGGCTAGCAGATCCGCAAGGGATAAGACCTGTGAAGAATTAGCAGCTGCCATTTAAAACATCGGTGAAAGGTTAGCTTTCTTTTCAACGGACTCTTAGTCCAAATAATGATTTGAGTTTTTACTCACCCGCAATTAATTATTCTGATGCAAATAAATTATTGTCATGCATAAAATGATTTGTTTTGTATAATATCCTTATCTGTATTTAGTTAGCTCGCAAGGGGCTTTCTAACTCTTAAATCGATCGGGCCTCGTGCTAACTTACCATGTTAACCGAGGTTAGTGTACACTTAGGTCGGTGATATTAGGAAGAGGGAAAGGCTGAGCGGAGCTATTCCTGACTAAGACATCGACAATGCTAAATGTTCGTGGAAAAGGCTGAGCGGAGCTATTCTTCGGCATTTAGTTATGTTAAGCGTTCGAGGGAAAAGGCTGAGCGGAGCTATTCCCCGACATTCGTGGAAAAGGCTGAGCGGAGCTATTCCTCGACTTTCAGTGGGATATGGATGATCATACAACACAAAAGAGCGCTCAAAAACAGAAAGTGATTTAGTAAAACATAGGGCCTTTTTAGATAAAACCCCTGTGTGTTTACTCAGATGCATGACAAGAAAATCAGTGTTCAATTCAGTAAATATTTTTGGCAATGTGTTCACTGAGTACCCTTGTACTCAGCCCTGCATGTTTGTTTTTAAATGTGCAGGTTGAGCTGGTGTGGACGGGAGAAGTGCTGAGAGTGGAGTTCTTTTTGGTACAAGGCTCAAATGACCTTGTATTATTATTATTATCATTATTATTATTGTCTTTCTTTTTCTTCCGCAAATCGGCTATATAACAAGTCTAATATTTCAGTTTTTGATTTTGGACGAGTCCAATACCTTGATAATCAATTAAGTACTACTATTATTCTGTCCCTTGTGAGTACTTGAAATCAGTCCAGAATTTGAGTTCACAGCAAATATCATTCCTGGAATACAGTAGTTCATTCCTTTATTTAATTATTTCCGGTTCGCGCCTTGATCCATCCTTCATTGGGATCGAGTCGTGCCAGTCACACTTCGTATTAATCAGATATTAATTTGGGGTCGTGACAGAGTGGTATCAGAGAGTTTTTGCTCTAAGCTCTAAGTTCTTTTAGTTGAGTCTAAGATTGTTCCTTAGACTGTTCAGTGATCAGTTAACAACTCTCAGCAGTCCCTCACATCAGTCTTAACCAAAGAAAGAAGGGTATGTGATTGTAAAAATTACAGTATTCAAGTAGGCCATTCAGATAATGGCAAGATTTTGAAAATCTTTCAGTTCAGGCCATTCAGATAATGGCGAGATTTTGAAAAAAAAAATCTTTCAGTTCAGGCTATTCAGATAATAGAAAAGTTATAAAAATTTTCAGTTAAGCCATTTAGATAAATGGTGAGATTTTTATAAAAGTATTCAGATCAGGCCATCCAGATGTTGGCAAATTTTTCAATAAGACCATTCAGATAATGGCATGGTAAGACCAATCAGATATTGGCAACAGTTTTAAGACCAATCAGATATTGGCAAAAGTTTTGCATCAGAAAAAGTTTTGAAAGCCCTTTTATGTTTAAAAAGAGTTTCAATGATTTTTATTTGTTGAGGCAAGCTCACAATGTAACAGTTAAGCAGGCACCCGAGGTTTCCAGATGTCAGTAATGCAGTTTAGATAATTGTAAAGTTCAATTGAGTCAGACTTTAGATAAGTCGGGCTTTTACACGATCAGACTTCAGTTAAGTCAGGTTGCTTCATGAATTTAAGCCTCAGAGAACGTAGAGGAATTTAGAGGAATCTAGATTGCCTTAGTTCCCTTTAAGTTGTCTTTCATTTAAGTAAAGACTCAGTCAGTGAAACCTGATGAAGAAATTCAGCAAGTTCAAGAACTTGAAGGAAAAAAGACAAGTTTCAAAATCAGATCCAGTTTCAGGAGACATGATGATCAGGGATTCCAGTTCCAGTAGCTGATGTATCAATTCCTCATTTTAGTATGGTATGCGAATTAGCGTTTTGAAACCTCGAGCTGAATTTATTTTTGAGTCAGCGTCTTAAAGTAGCCAGAAGTTTTCTATTTCAAGTTAGCGCCTTGAAATAGAGTTTAAGAGTTCAGGATTTTTCAGTAGATGTTTCGAGAGTTGGTCGGGAATGTTCAAAGGAGTTAAGAATATTCAAGTCAGCGTCTCGAAAATAGACTTAGAATTGTTCTAAGTCAAAGAGTTCATCAGTAAGAACTCATTTCAGTATGATTTTGAGTGTGGAAATTATTAGTCCCTTTAAGTTTTAGGAGAGGTTAGAATTACCATTTTAGTTTAGTATATCAGTTCAAAGAGTCATAATACGGTTGTATGTATACTTCTAGGCATAACTATATAAATGAGTTTCTCACGAGAATTCTCCTTTATATCTCAGATGGTGGGACAGAGATGTACGGCACGGAAGAGTGTACCCCATCTGATATCCGTAGCACAGTATACCTTTTGGTTCAGGACTTGTGAGCCAGAGAGCGGGAAGACCCTAGCAGGGTTCTTGTCACGCTACCACGAGATATGGTTGCATGCGAGGCTCAGTCATGTGGAGGGTATTCATCGCCTGTTTAGAGTGCTTCCACAGTTATGGCGTGGATGGGCGACAGAGGCCTCATACTATTACATATGCCAGCACTCTCAAACTTTTGAGCTGATGGCGAATTTGCCTGAGTTTATCGCCCTACTCATGCATCAGTACCTTACCCAGCGTGTACCTCCTCCAGGCCTATATGCTCAGATGTACAGCTATCTTCTCAGGGATGAGCCACCTAGGGGAGTTTATGACCGTCTTATCCCTCCCGTTTTTGTGGCACAGGCAGCACCACCTCCAGAGCCAGTAGTACGGTTGGACACTAATGTCCTGCCCCATCAGGGATGCAGGAATGATCAGGAGGCGGGACCTTCATAAGTGACACGAGCAGCCTCAGGAGATCCAGGATGGTCTGTCGGCCAGTAGCTCGTTTGACTAGTTTAGCTTCTATGCTATGATAGTGTATTTTGTATCAGGACAACTATCTATTTTGCTATGTGCATTTCAGTAGTTGAATGTGTTCCCTAGAGGACCATTCATGGGACTTAGATATTCCCACCTTTTGAGACAGGAATGCGTAGCTTGTAAGCATTCTGTCGTCCAGGCATGGCTGGTTTTTACAGAACCCATGCATTAGGAAATATACTTATAAGACCTCATTGTGGGCGATTTTCCTGATGCATATATATATATATATATAAGACTAGAAGGGTTGTTGATTATGCTTCAGAGTTCAACGCGTTTGCATGCTCAAGATATGTTAAGGATTAGTTAAAGCATGAGTTATTATACAGCAGTGGGCAGTGGACTAATTATTAATTGAAATTATAATTTGCAGAATGGTACCACCCAGAGCAGCACGAGGAAGAAATGCAAATGCAAATGCGAATCCCGTAAGACAAAATAGGCCTAGAGGGAGACCTCTAAGGCAAGGAAGGCAAGAAAGAGTGGAGGAAGAACAACAAGAAGAACACGAGGAACAAAGAGAGCAGACACCTCCATAGCGCAGAATTGAGGAGCTTTTTCTGCGACAGAACCCTCCATCATTTGATGGGGCTGGAACCCCGGCCGATGCTGAGGCGTGGATCCAAGTGATGGAGAGGATTTTTAATTTCCTCCTCTGTGATAACCAGGAGCGACTCTCCTATGTAGCATTCCAGTTAACCAGATCTGCAGATTTCTAGTGGGAGTCTAGAAGGAGAACCATGACTCCGGAGCAGCTTGATGCTTACACGTGGGATCAGTTCAAAACTGGATTCTACGACAAATACATTCCTAAGACGTTCAGAGTCAAGAAGGAAGTAGAGTTTCATACTCTGAAATAGGGAAAGATGTCCGTCACAGAGTACGAGCGAGTATTCTGTGAGTTGTCACGGTATGCACCTCTTCAGGTAGATACTGATGAGAAGATGGCATCTAAGTTCAGATCAGGACTGAGGCATGAGATTGCCATGTCTTTAGAAAGTCGGGAGGACCTGACCTATGCTGAGTCATTAAATAGGGCATTGGATATCGAGGCAGTAATGCCTGAAGAAAGAAAGGCCCTAGTATCAACTCCAATACCTACTTCAGTACCAGTACCAACCAGGACTCCATCACAGAACTTCCAAGGAAAGAGAAAGTGGAATAATGGAGGTAACCAGAACCGGAACCAAGACTACAGAAAGCCTTGGCAGGGAAATAGGCAGCAGGGCCAGTAGAGTGCTCCTGCTCAAGGAAGAATTACGCCATCACAACCCAGCATTCCTCTATGCCCAAGGTGCAACAAACACCACCAAGGTATGTGTCAGGCTAGAAACACAAGTTGTTATAACTGTGGCCAGGAAGGTCACTATGCGAGGCAATGCCCGAAGGCACAACAGGGACGAAACCCTCAGTAGCTAAAGGCCCTGCAGGCATCGGGGCAACAGAGTCAGCAACCCCAACAACAACAACAGAGGCAGATGCAGAAAGAAAATCCCAGGTCTTATGCAATGAACCCCAGTTCCTCCAGGAAAGGGAAGCAGAAAGGAAATCTTGCAGGTATGGGCAAACTTCATAGCATGCCTTTAGTTGTTTTATTTGATACTGGAGCATCGCACTCCTTTATTTCATCAGCATGCTGTGATAAGTTAGAGCTTAAAACTGAACAAGCTAGTCATAAGAAAAAGATTTTAACACCAACTGGTGGAACCATGACTACGACTCATGTTTGCTCGAACATAGAAATAGACTTGGGAACAACTAGGATTAAGGCTGATAATCTTAGTGTCCTACCGATGTGGGATAACTACGTAATCCTAGGAATGGATTGGTTGTCAGAAAATCATGCCACGATCCTATGCAGCGAAACGAAGATATCATTCCAAGTTCCAAGAGAAAAGCCAACAAGTTTTCACGGTATAGAAATGGGAAAGTTCACTCCAATGATTTCAGCACTGCAGGCCAAGAAGATGATCAAGAGAGGAAATCAAGCTTTCCTGGATTATCTAAACAAGATAGATGATATAGAGAGGACAATGGAAGATGTTCCAGTTGTGCAAGAGTTTGCAGACGTTTTTCCAGAAGAATTGCCAGGATTACCACCGAACCGGCAAGTCGAGTTTGCAATAGATTTGGAACCGGGAGTGGCTCCGATTTCAAAAGCTCTGTACAGGATGGCCCCAAAAGAGTTACAAGAACTCAAGATTCAACTTCAGGAGTTATTAAACCTAGGTTTTATTCGACCTAGTGCGTCACCATGGGGAGCACCAGTCCTGTTTGTGAAGAAGAAGGATGGCACATTAAGGACGTGCATAGATTACCGTGAGCTAAATAAGCTGACATTAAAGAACAAGTATCCGTTGCCAAGGATTGATGATCTTTTTTATCAACTCAAGGGGGCAAGTGTATTCTCAAAAATTGACCTAAGGTCTGGGTATCATTAGTTAAAGATCAAGTCAGAAGATATACCCAAGACAGCTTTCTGAACCTGGTATGGTCATTATGAGTTTACGGTAATGCCGTTCGGATTAACAAATGCCCCAGTAGTATTCATGGATCTCATGAATAGGGTGTTTCATCCATTCTTAGATAAGTTTTCCTTGTGTTCATAGATGATATTCTCATCTATTCCAAGAATGAATCAGATCATGCAGAACATCTGAGGACAGTGTTAGAAACACTAAGAAAAGAAAGGCTTTACGCCAAATTCAGTAAGTGTGAATTTTAGCTGAAGGAAGTAATGTTCCTCGGGCACATTGTGTCAGCAGAAGGAATCAAAGTGGACCCCTCTAAAGTAGAGGCAGTATAAGAATGGAAGTCTCCAACTACTCCTAATGAAATCAGAAGTTTCTGGGGATTAGCTGGGTACTATAGGAGATTCATAGAAGGATTCTCCAAGATAGTGAGGCCAATGACACAATTGTTAAGGAAGAGAGTCAAGTACCAGTGGTCAGACGAATGTGAAGCCAGTTTCCAGGAGCTTAAGAAAAGATTAAGAACTGCTCCAGTGTTAGCCATTCCAGTTAGTGATAAAGAATTTTTAATTTACACGGATGCTTCAAAGAATGGATTGGGTTGTGTCCTAATGCAAGAAGGTAAAGTCATAGCGTATGCATCTAGACAGTTAAGAATTCATGAGTTGAATTATCCTACGCATGACTTAGAGTTAGCAGCAATAGTACATGCCTTGAAAATCTGGAGACACCACCTATACGGAGTTAGGTGTGAAATGTTCACCGATCACAAGAGTCTGAAGTACTTTTTCGAGCAGAAGGATTTAAAAATGAGACAGCACAGATGGCTCGAATTAGTAAAGGACTACGACTGTGGAATCATTTACCACCCAGGCAAGGCTAATGTGGTAGCGGATGCTTTGAGTCATAAAACAAGCAAGTTGGGTTTTCTCCTCACTCAGGAGGAGAAACTCATCAGGGATTTTGAAAGCTTACAGCTAGAGGTGGTTTACCCACCTGGGACGATTGTATGTCGTGTGGCAACATTAGTAGCTATACCAGATCTCCGAGAACAGATAATTGAGGCACAGAGAAAAGATCAAACCATGGAAGAGATGCGCTTGAAGATCAGATCGGGAAAAACAGAAAGTTTCAAGGAAGCATCAGATAATACTATCCTTTATGAAGATAGGATATGTGTTCCATCCCTTGTTGAGCTCAGAAATGAGATGATGAGTGAGATGCACGATACTCCGTATACAACACACCCAAGAAGTATGAAAATGTATCAGGATTTGAAGCAGAAATTCTGGTGGGAAGGAATAAAACGGGACGTAGCTTCATATGTTGAGCGATGCTTGTCATGTCAACAAGTTAAGGCATTGCACCAAAGGCCTTATGGTGCGCTATAACCGTTAGAGATTCCCGAGTGGAAGTGGGAACACATAGAGATGGATTTTGTGACAGGCCTACCCATGTCAAGACGAGGGAATACGGCCATATGGATCATTATTGACAGGCTCACAAAGTCAGCTCATTTCCTTCCGATCCGAGTTACGGATGGATCGAATAAGCTAGCTCAGATTTATGTTAGAGAGATTGTGCGCCTTCATGGTGTTCCGGTGTTGATAACATCGGACAGAGATTCAAAGTTTACCTTAAGATTTTGGATTAGCTTGCAGAAGGAGTTGGGTACTCAACTCAATTTCAGTACAGCGTTTCACCCACAAACGGATGGACAGTCTGAAAGGACCATCCAAACATTAGAGGACATGTTGAGAACAGTGGTCCTAGACAGGGGTGAAAGCTGGGAGGAAATATTAGCGTGGATTGAGTTCGCCTATAACAATAGTTATCAAGCAACCATTAATATGGCGCCATATAAAGCGTTGTATGGGTAAAAGTGTCGATCACCACTTTATTGGAATGAAATGGGTGAACGAAGGATTCTTGGGCCAGACTCAGTGTCAGAAATGATTGAAATTGTCAGAAAAATCCGCCAGAGGATTCAAGAAGCCCAGAGTCGGCAGAAGTCATATGCGGATAAACGCCGTACAGATTTACAATTTACAACAGGAGACAAGGTTTTTCTGAAAGTATCTCCTTCCAAGGGGATAATAAGATTCGGTATAAAAGGAAAGTTACGACCACGTTTTATAGGACCTTATGAGATCCTTGAACGAATATGCGCAATGGCGTACAAATTGGCATTACCACCCAGTTTTTGTAATGTTCATAACGTATTTCATATTTCTCAGTTAAGAAAATACGTGTATAATTCTAAGCATGTAATCCAGCACAGTGAGATTGAGTTAGATCCAGATCTAACTTATGAAGAGAGACCAGAAGCCATTTTGGATCGAAAGGTCCAGGAGTTGAGGAACAAGTCTATTCTTCTAGTTAAGATCATGTGGATTCACCATGGTCAGGAAGAAGCGACATGGGAACTCGAGGATAAGATGAAAGAAAAATACCCAGAATTGTTTCTCTAAGGTATGTAAATTTCGGGACGAAATTTATTTTAAGGGGGGTGGAATGTAATACCCCGTAAATTAATTACTACTTAATTACAGTAAATTGTTGCAATTACTATTTAGTATAGTAATTTCCAGTCAGATTAGGGTCGAAAGTATCCGTTAGGTTCCATGGAATTCAAGATCAAATTAATTCCCATAGGTGAATTAATTATTTCAGTTAGGGTTTAATCCTCTTTTCAGTTATGGAAATCCGGAATCAGAATTTCAGATAAATTCAATTCCATTATTGCGGTGTGTGTTTATCATGAATCAGATATTTCGATAAATATTTTCTGGACTAGGAGAATCAGATATTCTCCGGTCATGCAAGTATTAAATTCAGATAATTAAAGCAGAGCATTTCAAATAGAGTGAATTAGATATCCCCTAGTGCCGATATTTTAGCAACTAGTTTTTTTTTCCAAGTTGGGAAGACTTTTCGTCACTTCCATGCCAATCCACCAAAGCTCTTGTGGCATTTATTGGTCTAATGGCAAAAAGGGGAAATCTGCAGCCTAGCCTCCTCTTATTTAATCGTAAAGCCTTACCCAAGCATTTACGTAGAGGTTGAGAGAGAGAACAGGGCAAGGCATCCAACTTATTTCTTCATTCCATTTCACTTCTTCATTTGCCATAAAATTTTCAAGAAAGAGGGAGAGGAAACATAGCAGCTCCTCATTTCTTCTTCTCCATTTCATCCCCATTTTCTGCACAAATTTTAGAGAGAGAGAGAGAGTAGTAGAAGCAAGAAGTTACAGCCTTGTCGAGAAGAGCTCAAGCTATCCTTCATCCGCTCTTCACCGTTGGGTTTCCGGCGTCATCGTTGAGAGCTTTGTTTCAGTCGTTTCATCTCCTTCAAGCTTCTTCCAACTCTTCTCCTTTGTTATTTTGAAGAGGTATTTTCGAAAACCATGAGCTTTTTAGTCGCATATTTTCAGATCTAAGCTTGAGAAGTATATGTGTGGATTTTTGGTGTTTTAAATAACATTAATGTTTAGAAAATGAGTTGGTTATGTGCAAGCATGTGTAGTCCAGTTTGAGATATTTTGAGGTGATGAAAGCTTGGTATTTGCACTGACATGAATCAGTTTCGAACTGAAACTCATCAGTTCGGTTAACAAACTGATGAAGTGAATCAGTTCCGGACTGAAACTCTTCAGTTTGGTTAACTAACTGATGAAGTGAATCAGTTCCGGACTAAAACTCATCAGTTCGGTTAACTAACTGATGAAGTGAATCAGTTCTAGAATGAAACTCATCAGTTCGGTTAACTCATTAAGTGAATTAGTACCAGACTGAAACTCATCAGTTCGGTTAACTAACTGATGAAGTGAATCAGTTCCGAACTGAAACTCATAAGTTCGGTTAACTAACTGATAAAGTGAATCATTTCTGGACTGAAACTCATCAGTTCGGTTAACTAACTAATGAAGTGAATCAGTTCTGGAATGAAACTCATCAGTTCGGTTAACTAACTGATGAAGTGAATCAGTTCCGAACTGAAACTCATCAGTTCGGTTAACTAACTGATGAAGTGAATCAGTTCTGGACTGGAACTCATCAGTTCGGTTAACTAACTGATGAAGTGAATCAGTTCCAGACTGAAACTCATCAGTTCGGTTAACTAACTGATGAAGTGAATCAGTTCCGGACTGAAACTCATCAGTTCGGTTAACTAACTGATGAAGCGAATCAGTTCCAGACTGAAACTCATCAGTTCGGTTAACTAACTGAGGAAATGAATTAGTTCCGAACTGAAACTCATCAGTTCGGTTAACTAACTGATGAAGTGAATCATTTCTGGACTGAAACTCATCAGTTCGGTTAACTAACTGATGAAGTAAATCAATTCCGGACTGAAACTCATCAGTTCAGTTAACTAACTGATTCGGAGTTTGTTTGGAGTTCGCCGCTGCGCGGTTCTGTTCGGCAGTTTCGCCACTCTTCAGTAAAATGAGCATAACTCCCTCGTTAGACATCGTATTGAGCCGTCGTAAATTTTGCCGGAAACTAGACTTAAGTGGCTTTGCAATGGTATATGTCTCATTTTCTAATTCGTTCTGAGTAAATGATGAAAAATCGTCAAAGTCAGGGCATGTGTTTTCTTTTGGAAATTCTGGCAGTTCTGCCATCTTCTAGTCAATCGGTCATAACTTTTTCGTTAGTTATCATCTGGAGTCACCATCCATTTTTTCGGAAACTAGACTTTCGTGGATTTTCAACAGTGTATGGATTGTCTCATGCACCCTAGTGAGTCAGAACATAAAATTTTACAAAGATAGACGTTGTGCAGAAAATTATTTAATCTTTGAGCTCAGTGTTGACTTTGTTCCTAGAATCTAGTTGTGATGATGTTAAGGTATTTTTGATACCTTAAATGATGTCGATGAATGTCTTTATATGGTTTGGAACTAGGGTCGAGATTAACCGTTAAGTTAAGAAAAATCTAGAACGGATACTAGACCCTAATAGGCTTTCGTGTCGTGTTGAGTCCTGTCAGTTTTAGGATCAACATAATAAGTATATTTCTATATATTGAAGGCTAGCAGATCCGCAAGGGATAAGACCTATGAAGAATTAGCAGCTATCATTTAAAACATCGGTGAAAGGTTAGCTTTCTTTTCAACGGACTCTTAGTCCAAATAATGATTTGAGTTTTTACTCACCCGCAAATAATTATTCTGATGCAAATAAATTATTGTCATGCATAAAATGTTTTGTTTTGTATGATATCCTTATCTGTATTTAGTTAGCTCGCAAGGGGCTTTCTAACTCTTAAATCGATCGGGCCTCGTGCTAACTTAACATGTTAACCGAGGTTAGTGTACACTTGGGTCGGTGATATTAGGAAGAGGGAAAGGCTGAGCGGAGCTATTCCTGACTAAGACATCGACGATGCTAAATATTCATGGAAAAGGCTGAGCGGAGCTATTCTTCGGCATTTAGTTATGTTAAGCGTTTGAGGGTAAAGGCTGAGCGGAGCTATTCTTTGACGTTCATGGAAAAGGTTGAGCGGAGCTATTCCTCGACTTTCAGTAGGATATGGATGATCATACAACAGAAAAGAGCGCTCAAAAACAGAAAGTGATTTAGTAAAACATAGGGCCTTTTTAGATAAAACCCCTCTGTGTTTACTCAGATGCGTGACAAGAAAATCAGTGTTCAATTCAGTAAATATTTTTGGCAATGTGTTCACTTAGTACCCTTGTACTCAGCCCTGCATGTTTGTTTTTAAATGTGCAGGTTGAGCTGGTGTGGAAGGGAGAAGTGCTGAGAGTGGAGTTCTTTTTTGTACAAGGCTCAGATGACCTTGTATTATTATTATTATCATTATTATTATTGTCTTTCTTTTGCTTCCGCAACTCAGCTATATAACAAGTCTAATATTTCAGTTTTTGATTTTGGACGAGTCCAATACCTTGATAATCAATTAAGTACTACTATTATTCTGTCCCTTATGAGTACTTGAAATCAGTCCAGAATTTGAGTTCACAGCAAATATCGCTCCTTTAATACAGTAGTTCATTCCTTTATTTAATTATTTCCGGTTCGCACCTTGATTCATCCTTCATTGGGATCGAGTCGTGCCAGTCACACTTCGTATTAATCAGATATTAATTTGGGGTCGTGACAAGTTATATGTTCTATACATTTTTTTTTAGTTGGGAGCGTCTCCCTAGGAGTCTTTAATTTACTCTTTACTGCTTGATTGTTCTTGAAGGGACTATAATTATATGTTCTATTAATCTTGTAAAAACCAAAATCTCGGTTCAGATAGAGTTCTGTTCAAAGTTGTGTCTGAAGTTGGGACAATTTTGAATATGCAGCAGAATTTAGAAACAAACAATGGATTGAAAAATTTCACGAGATTATGTTTCTATAATCTCGCGAAGTGCCTCAGGGCAAAATATTCACTATATGAATTTGTGAACTACAAAAATACTACAAGTAAACTCTTACTAAAATTAAGACACTTTATCTCTTCCTTCGCAGAAGGTTGTGACTAAAGTTGTCTTAACTAACACTTGTAGAAAACTAATATCTCTAACATAGATCTAGTATATCTCTATAAATTCGTGTATCTAACTCTATACAATTGATCCCTATTTATATAAAAATAATAACTTGGTCTCTACTCCAAATAACCGCTTTATCTCTCCATAATCTCCATTCCTAGATTTTCGGCCTCACACCCTCAACTTCAGCAACAGCCTTATCTTGACTCTATCAACCTTTGAAATGGTCAAACACAACAGATTTTCCTAGAATATCTCAACCAATTTACTTCCTGCACAATCAAATAAAGAAAGACAAAACAAAAACTATATCCAATATCAACAAACTAAACGGTTTCAACAATCTCCCCCTTTTTGTCTTTCTTCCTAAAACAACTTCAAGCATGCAGCAAAATCAAACATAACTGAACTCCCTCTAAACATATACTTGGAACAAAACAAGCAAAATCAAAACAGAACACAATCGAACACAAATGCTCCCTCTGTCATGCAAACTTCCCTAAATTAAAGTGACTCCAACACTACTCATTCCAACACACTTAGAAAAACATAAGATATCATCAAAACAACTAAATATCAGCAACAAAAGGAAGGATCTTATCAGATCTGTAGAAAAAATAAAAACATCAAAAACATAGTTGTTTAAAACAAAAGAAATTGAAATTGTTAGAGAAACTGTTTGATAAACATCAACACAAAACTGCAACAGTCTGCAGCCCTTCTTTTTTCTTCTTTTCTTTCTTCTTTTATTCCACACCTCCTTCTCATTCAAACTTCTTCTTGCTCTTCTTCAACACCATCTTCACCAGCACCAGTAGCTCTTCCTCCTCGGCTACTACCTTCTCCACCATCTCTCCCTTTTTGGGAAGAAAGTAAACGCTGAAATACCCTCATTTGCTTGTCAAATATTTGAATTTGAGTTGTGCAGAAATTAATATGTTACTGCAAAACAAAAGCTGGAATAAAGAAATGAGGGCATTCAGGAGTTGGAGTTGATTCTTCATCTGTCCAAGGGAGATCACGTGTTCTGGAATCAGCAAGAAAAGCTTTCTGACCAGTCTGGAGATGAAGCCTGGGAGATAAAGTATCCTTCTTCCTGGGCTTAAAACCTTGGTCCAGTAGCATGTTATATATCAGAAGAGGGACAACCAACTTCTTGGTGGATTTGGTCATGGCTATCTTAGCAATAGAATTGAATATATGCTAACCCAAATTAAAATTCTCTCCAATGTAAATCTTGTACAGAAGACACACATGCTCAAAAGGGACCACAGTTGTGTTAGAAGTGGGAATCCAATTGCAAACAGAAATTTTATGAAGTGTGGAGAACAATGAAGTGAGGATAGAAGCAAGCCTATTTGGTTTCTTGTTAGCAGTCCAAAGATCTGCTTGACCTCCAGTTAAAACATCGGCCATTTTAGCTTCCAACACTTCATCAATTTCATCATCAGACTCAACAGAATTAGGAAGTCCCAGAAATTTGTTAATCTTAGCTGGAGTAACTTTAAAAATTCTCACGTACATAAACCTTTCCATATTGCTTCGAAGATTGATTTCCAAACTCATGAGTAAGGTTAGCATAAAACAGCCTAACTATCTCAGCAATGTATGGTCTAGCATATGTGACACTTCCCAACACCCTTCATTTTTTCAAAAATTCAACCAAATTGTACCCAGAAAAACCCTTCAAGTCAACAGCTCTATCATTCAATATCTCCCTATTTTTAAAAAAACTCCAAATTACGCCTAGCATTATCAGAGTAAAACAAATCAGAGTTAGCCTTCGATACCTCACGATCAGACTCAGAGTAAGCAGCCTCTTTATCTGGATCAGCACTGCGCTTAGCTCTCTTAGAAGTCCTGCCAACTTTGCCTCTGACTTTTGAAGAAGGCGAAAAAGGAATTTTTCTCTTGCCCTTCCTTGAAACTGCAGATGCAGTTTCAATCTCATCGTCAGTCTCACGACCTTCTGAGTTATCTTCTAAAGCAGGCACATGCACTGTTTGTGTTTTGTCAGGTGAGCCATTCTCCGAAGAATCCTCACTGGCCTCATCTTCTGGTTCGCTTGTAATCTCTATAGGGCCCACCGGATCCTTCAAGGAACTACCTGTGAAATGTAAGCGCTGAGACCGTCAAGTTGGAGGAACTCACTTAGTCTTGGCTTGTTTCTTCTTCTGAGAGGATTTGGTCAGAGCAGACTTCTCCGCAGCTTCCATTTGTTGCTCTTGTTCTACCTCCGAAAAGGGGACCTCAATTGAACCATCGTCATGAGGGTTTCCCTCATCAGAAAGAAAAAAAGGGTTAAGCGGCTCATCCTCTAGAAACGCAAGAACTGGGATGTCGAGAAGAGACATTATCACACCATCAGGGGCTAGAATAATGGCTTGGGAATCAGAGAACGACGACACCAGAGAGGGTTGTACTGGAGAAGGAGTAGGTAAAGGTAGGACCTTCGATTGGACTTCGGAACAACTATCAATCTCAAGTGAAATTTCCATTTGAGCATTCCCTCTCGATGGAGAGAGTATTTTTGGTCGAAGAAGAGGAGTAGTATCTGGGGACAGAAAACGAAAGGGGCTAGAGACCAGGGGCCTCGGCGGCGAGAGGATTAGCTATGGAGGGAATGTTAAAAGATGACAGAGGTAGGCTGAGGCTTCGGGGTCGCTAAGCGACTCCTGAATCTTTCTCATTTTGTCGGAATCCATGGCGAATGAGACGAAGACGAAAGGTTTTGAGGAGATGAAAGGGTTTTTGTGAGAAGATGGTCGAGTAGAGAGAATCTAAATGAGAGTGACAAGAGAGGAGAGAGAGGGACCTTATAAAAGTGTATATGGAGGGATATAAATATATCTGATAGATACCCGCCTCCATATAAATAGGAAACAACATATTAAAGGTATAGTCAAAATATGTATTAAAGATAGAGTAAGATACATTTCCAGATACATTCAACTGACTTTCAAATTTTTCATTTTTTTTATATTTTTTTATTTGCATTAGCCAACTGTTGTTAAGAAATTTATATGATCAGTTTACTTTTGATACATCATAGAAAATCTTTAAGAAGAAAACAGATGATGAATAGACGAATAACCAAAAGAATCTTATAAATACCATTTATCTAAGATCTTTGATCTAATTATATGGTTTTATAAGAACGGTCATGGTTTCACCTTAACACAGGCTTTTTCACCCTCGAATCTGTCCAACTTCACAGTTAACTATGATATACCAAAAGTGCAACAACAGTTGGGTCAACTTTATTTTTCATATAGAACATAAGCCAAGAGATTTCCTTAGAATTAAGAATCTTTCATAGCTTAAAGCTTTTGTAAACATATCAGCCAGTTGATTATCTGTACTAATATAATCTAAATTTAATAGCTTCTTTTCAACTAAATCTCTAATAAAATGATACCTTAAGTGGATGTGTTTGGATTTGGAATGATGAACTGGGTTCTTTGCAAGGTTGATGGCGCTTGTATTGTCACAGAGCATCACCAAGGGGTTGCTTTCCAATCCATAATCATCCAACATTGACTTCAGCCATATCAACTGTGTCGAACAGCTCCCAGCGGCCACATATTCGGACTTGGCTGTAGACAATGAGATACAATTTTGCTTTTTACTATGCCACGAGATGAGGTTGTTTCCTGGATAGCAGCATCCTCCACTTGTACTTCGTCTATCATCTGTCTCTCCAGCCCAATCAGCATCACTATAACCCACTAGATCAGTAGTAGTGTCTTTTGTGAACCACAGCCCTAGTTCACAAGTATCCGCAATGTATCGAATGATCATTTTCATAGCTTTGAGATGTTCTTCTTTGGGACAGGACTGAAACTGAGCACATGCACATACACTGTACATGATATCTGGCCGGCTAGCAGTCAGGTAGAGGAGACTTCCGATCATTGATTTGTATAAAGTTGGATCAACTTCCGGTCCAACTACATCCTTCGATAGCTTATCAGTCGTACTCATGAGAGTTCTCATATGCTTTGCATTTTCCAAGCCGAACTTCTTTACAAGATTCTTGGCATATTTTGTCTGGGAGACGAACATACCATTTTCTTTTTTCTTGACTTGAAGTCCAAGGAAATTGCTAAGCTCACCTACCATGTTCATTTCAAAGGACGTGGACATTGCCTCCACAAACTCTTTTAAGGCCTTCTCGCTTATTGAGCCAAATACTATGTCATCGACATATATTTGTGTAATTGTGAGAAAGTCTTTCTTCTTTTTGAGAAAAAGTATCCTAGCGGCATGACCCCTGAAAAAGCCAAATTCAAGCAAGAACTCCGTTAGTCGACTATACCAAGCTCTAGGATCTTGCTTGAGTCCATACAAAGCTTTGTGTAATTTATACACATGATCAGGTCTTGACGGATCTACAAAGCCTTTAGGTTGCTCCACGTACGCTTCCTCTTCTAGTACTCCGTTTAGAAATGTTGCCTTGACATCCATTTGATGAAGAGTAATGTTAAGATAACATGCAATGGCAAATAATAACCTGATGGACTCTATTCGAGCAACAGGAGCAAAAGTCTCATCATAGTTAATGCCCTCTACTTGAGTGTAACCTTGGGTAACTAAGCGGGCTTTGTTTCTAATGACATTTTCAAATTCATCAGTTTTATTCTTAAAAATCCACTTAGTCCCTATTACGTTTATCCCTGAAGGTCTAGGCACAAATGTCCAGACTTTATCTCTAACAAACTCAAGTAGCTTGGCTTGCATGGCACTTATCCAGAACTCATCTTTTAATGCCTCATTCACGTTTTTGGGTTCAACCATGGATAAGAAGACAACAGTACCAACTTTATTGACTACACATGACATGCACACCATCATTACCATTTCCTTGTAGTTGACAGGAGTTTTACCTCTAGTTCTGACCCCTTTACGAACATCTCCAATGACTTGATCAATTGGATGATCTTTTCGAATCTTGCTCGGTGGATCTCTTCTAATGTTTCCCTGAACTACTTCTGGAATTTCTGAATCGTTTGAGTGGTGATTCGATCCAGATCCTTCTGTACATGCATCATCATCTGTCTCTGAAGTTGCCTCGACTTCATGGTTGACTCTTCCTTCTTCCTCAACAGTTCTTTTTGTCCTTCCCTGTATCTCAAGCAAATCATTAGTATCCTCTTCAGGAGTGTACAGACTGGCCAGATCATCAAATCGTACATTCACACTTTTCATAATAGTTTTTGTTCTGAGGTTATAGACACGATAAGCATGACTATTTAGCGAATAACCTATAAACACACCTTTATCACTTTTGGGATCAAATTTGAACAAGTAATCCCACTCATTCAAAATGTAGCAAACGCAACCAAAAACATGTAGGTATTTTAAGTTGGGTTTTCTACAATTTAGAATTTCATATGATGTCATGGTGGTTCCGGTTCTTAAGTTTACCCGATTACTTACATAGCATGCAGTGTTTAATGCTTCAGCCCAAAAGCGTTTGGACAACTTCTTAGAATGTAACATGACAGTGGCCATCTCTTGTAGGGTTCTATTCTTCCTTTCAGCCACACCGTTTTGTTGGGGTGTTTTAGAAGCAGAATATTCATGATGAATGCCTTATTTTATGCAAAAGTTTAGGAGCTGAAGATTTTCAAACTCCCTTCCATGGTCAGATCTAATTCTTTTAACGCAAGAATGGTAGAAATTTCCAATCTTAGCATATAATTCTAAGAAAGCATCATAGGTTTCACCTTTGTCACTTAGAAATTTTACCCAAGCATACCTGGAGAGGTCATCCACTATCACAAAAGAATATCATTTACCTCCAAGACTCTCTACCTCTAATGGCCCCATTAGATCCATGTGAAGTAATTCAAAGCAGCTTTGAGTGGCAAAAGGTCTCTCGGAAGTTGTCACAATAGGATGCGAGGCTTTGACTTGCTTTCCTTTCTGACAATCTCCACATAGACTTGGATTTGAGACGTTCATCTTTGGCACACCAAGAACAGCATTAAGTCTCTGAAGATTCTCCATGTTGTGAAAATTGGTATGCCCCAATTTTTTATGCCAAAGTTGTACGTCTTTTATCTGCACACTCAAACAACTTTTTCTTTTAGTTTCATAAATATTATTAGAAGATCTTACCCCAGAGATCACATGTTTGCCTTCATTGTCTACTACAGTACAACTTTGTTTATCAAAGATAACAGTGAAGTTGTCATCACAGAGTTGACTGATACTGATGAGGTTTGCTGTAAGGCCTTGAACGTGTGATACATTAGCCAGCTTTGGAAGACCAGGACTGTTCAAGACTCCATGTCCTACAATCTTGCCATTTTTTCCTCCCCCAAAGGTAACTTCACTGCCATTGATCTTCTGGTAATTAGACAAATAACATTGAGGTCCAGTCATGTGACGAGAGCACCCGCTGTCAAAGTATCAAGTTATCGAATCATCAGCTACTGATGCAGTGAAGACAACTTTGCAAGTGTCTTTGGAGATAGCTTTAGGTTTCCAAACCAAATTACTGGTTCTATCACCTTTGACTGAAGGGCCTGATTTTGAGGTTTGTGTCCTCAAATGAATCTCTTTTTTATGTTCTTGCAAAAACCTATGGCAGAAAGGTTTTATGTGCCCAGGGAGGAAATAATAGTGACAAAGAAATCTCCTCCGTTTCTTACTCACTGATGAAGTGGGATGTGCTTCTTGAGCTTTCACAAAAGGTTTTCCATAGGTGGACATGATTTGAGTAAAGACAGTTTTTACAGTTTTGTCATATCCTATGCCATGAGAAGTTACATGGGTTTGTGCAAGAACTTCATCAAGTTTGGAAGTACCCGTGTTGAACTTTTTGAATGTATCCTTTGCAAGATTGAGTTGAATCCTCATATTATCAATCTCTGCATCTTTCTTTGTCAACATTACCTCCAACTTTGCGAGAGACACCTTCTGGCTGGTGGATTCCTCATTAAGTGACTCAATTTCCTTACACTATTTGATCCACTTAGCATACAGCTCCTTGTAGAGTCCCTGCAACTTTATTAACAACTCCAGAGTTTCTTCCTCAGTAACTTCTTCTTCCTCATCTGCAGTAGTTATCACAGTATTAAAACAGAAAAGAGTTTTATAGTAGGAATCATCATTCCTATCAGAAGTTATCTCAACTTCTGTGAGCTTTGAATTAACCATTTCAGAACATACTGCAGTTAAGGCTACATGTTCGTTGGTTGCATCATCTGAGATTTCTTCCACAAATATCCCTGAGGTGTCCAGCTCACTGTCGCTAAGAGATAGGAATGTGACAGGCTTTCCAAGTTTTCTAAAAGTGTTGGTACATTCGTTAGCAAAGTGCCCATAGCCTTTGCACTCATAGCATTGAACAGTGGAGAAATCTTTCACTTCCTTTGGTCTAAAGTGATCTGATGCAGCACGCTTCATGATCTTAGGTTCTTTTCCAGGTGAGTTCATTTTTTCATAAATAACCAAAGGTCCGGACGAGTCATAACGATGCTTGCGTTGTTCAGCACCTCCCTTCTGTTGTTTTTCTCTGTTAGCTCGGATGAGAGTGTTTAGTCTTCTGGTGAGAAGAGCATAATCCGGATTCTTTTCACAGATCTCTTCAAGATCCTCATCCTCTTCTTCATCATAAGCTGAAGTTGACCCGGCTGTCAAGGCAATTCCCTTTTTCTTTGATCCACCTTTCTCATTCATTTCCATTTCATAGGTCTTCAGATCATTCATCAGCTTTGTGAAGTCCAAACTTCCAGTAGTCGATGTCGTGTCAATAGCAACAACCTTTATATCAAAGCGTGGTGTTAGAGTTCTCAAAGCTTTAGAAACTAACCTCTTGTTAGTGATAGGATCACCAAGATCAGTGCACTCGTTTGCAATTTCAAGCAATTTGTTACAATATTCTCCAACGATTTCATCTTCCCCCATCTTATGTTCTCAAATTTTGTGGTGAGAATACGATGTCTTGATTCTTTAATTCCAACATCTCCTTCGCAATGTGTAACAGCCCGGTCCCGAGATAGGGATTAACGAATGGGGACGGGGTGTTATTAAGGGATTTAACGAGTAAATTCAGAAGATTAACGAAGAAGTTTAAGAATAAAGGTACGCTTTGAAGATAGTTGATGATACTCGGGTTTACTTGATTAAGAAGGACACATGCTTTAGCGGAATAAAACGGCTAACTAATCAGATACCAACAAGCATAGGCTCTTCGATAGGTGAAAGAAAATCATACTCGGAAAGCGGAAATAAACTTAATATGCATCTTATATATATGTAATCGTCTGGGAGTATTCTTAGAATCTCGAATAGTCATAATAGAACCTTGAACGGAATTTAGAAAGAGTTAATCAGAGTAGCAGAACACATAATGGGATTTCAAAGAAACTTATATAATAGCAAAACAATCTTGGCAGCCAACCCACATCCACAGCCACCATCATCCTCGGCATCTCAACCTGAAAACATTTGAAAAAGAGGGTGTGAGCACTAATGTACTCAGTGGGTTTTAATGAAAACTTCTTTAATAACTTGAGAAATATCCAACAATGAACTGGCGGTATATGGAGAGCAAAACGCAAAAGCCCTCTCCATATCCGCAAAACCTTTTCTTTACTTTTGGGCCCAACCTTGGCTCAAACCTGTCGTCAACTGTACTCTTAGGCATGCCATAGGATAGTAGAGGGATTACCTCAAATATACGAACGAGTTTGCGTGGGAAAAACCCAGCAGTGACTCCCTTAATGATTCCAAGCTCATATCCTGCTTAAGTGAAAAGCTAAATTTCTTCTCTCCCTATTCTTGCTAGCAATACCAAGTTTAGAACTATGTCTAATGCTAATACCTTATTACTGCATGATCTCGGCCTACAAAGGGTTAAAGCTACCCTAACAAGGCAAATCCTTAATCTTTGACTATACGAGCTTTAACAAGGCATAAACATTCAAATACGAGGAAATGAACGCGGATGAACATCGATTGCAAATAAAGCAATTCTAAACACCTCATGCTAGCATAAGTTGTAAATAAACAATTCTAGCATATCTAAACATACTTGAGAGCTCACTTTAACTTATACTAACTTCCTTTACTTTATCTAACTCAAATAACAATTCAACATAATCGTGCATATAACTTCTTTTATTCATTTCCTTTCCTTGTACAGAGATCAATCAGGCTGAGCAAAAATACTTTATTGGATATCTCATTTGCCCTAACATGCTTCTAGAGCTTATTAGCTCAAACTTTAGATGAGTATAGATTTACCCACCTCGATTACTGGACAGAAGATGAAGTAACGAGTTGATGGTCCTTCTCCGAATTTCTACGAGGCTCACTTCCTCCTACAAAAGTCGAATCATCGACTTAGCGACCTTCTTCGAAGAAGTTAACTATCTAAAGCGAGAAATAATGACATTTTACTCGAAGACTAAAATCTAAGACTTATTTACAGATTGCACGACTTTACGACTTTATAATTTCGAAAGGAATTTATTTAAAGAACATCTCAACTTGATTTCCCGATTTTTAGACAAAGAATAACTTGAATAGATTACTCGAAATAAATTGAGAATATCTTGATTGCTTCTCTAAAATTTAACTTGAAAATAACTTGGAAATAATATGACTTGAAAAGCTTGAAAAGCTCGGGAAGAGGGTACGAAAATAGTCGAAAAGAAACGGCGGAAAAACAACACGGAGAAGGGGGGCCGCCGCGGCGCACATGGGCGCCGGCGGGCTCCCCCCCGCCGCAGGCCACCTGCCCCGGCGGGCTCCCCCCCACCGTGGGGCCACCTGCCCCGGCGGGCTCCCTGCCGCCGCGGGGCTGCCTTGTCCCGGCGGGCTAGGCGCGGCCGAGGGGGGTGTGGCGCGGCGATGCACCCCCCCCCCCCCCCCGCGGGGCTCCTTTTCTTTCTCTCTCTTCTACTGGGTTTCTTCAACGTGTTCTTCAACTGTTCTTCGTGTTCGTTGATTCCTTCGACGAAAATGAAGAACACGAAGAACAATTAACCCGAAATTTCTTTATAAAAACAACGTACTTGAAATTAACATGCAACAACATGCTTTAACTTTAAAAAGAATTTTGGCATTATAACGACGTAAACACGATAATCCGTTTTAAATATTTAGAATAACGACGAAATCTCTAAATATAGCTTGAACGGAATTTAAACGGAATAAACGAGGCTAATCTCAAGAATAATAACGACAGGAATAACGCGAGAAATATAACGTAAACGTTATTAACTTGGAACTTCAATAAAAACTGAAATATAACTTAGACGGAAGATAAACGAGCAATAATGAAGAACGCGAAGAACGTAAAGTAAATGCGGAATTTAAAGACGGAAAATAAATGGAGATCGAGACCGACGAACAAGAATGTACGGGGTTAGGTACGTCGAAGAAAGGTGGCTAGCTCGGCGTCTCGTCGAGTTGCAACGGCGACAGAGCCGCCCGCTACAACCCAACGGCGCCCCTAGCACCTTCCCTCACCGCATCCCTTCCACGCCACTCCGCTCGTCGTCTTGCAGAACACTCACGAAGAACGCTTTTTACTTCGACAGAACCTTCTCGGCTTTCAAAGCTTCTCACCCTCTCGATTTAGAAATGAAATAGATGACAAATGAGCAATGAAAGCTAAAGAGGTGGCCTTGTATTTATAGGAAAAGCTTTGGCTTCCAAGGGAAGCCACTTCAGTGCAAGAATACTGTAAAAGTTACCCCGGGTTCGGTTAAAAGCTGCTTTATTCGATGTCGAGGTCTAAATGACCTCAAACACGAAATCTAAAAATACCGGGAGACTCGTTGGCTCGAATACTAGTGAACCAACTTGATTCGTGAAAAAGACGGGGTCGTCTGAAGAAAGACGAGCAAAGATTCCCTTTTTGGAATTACTTTTTACTATTCACTCAGACTGACAGATTTTGCTCCCGAGCGTTCGATTGACCTCAGAATGGCAATCCGTGAACGCCAACGGAATCCTTGAGTCGTTTCCCATAAGAGAGGCCTGACAGAACTAGACTCAGATCAATGAGGAGGATTTCGTAAATTTCTCAAAACACGAACGCACGCAAAAGTTACTATTCATTCATCCTTTAAATACGTTTTTCATCACCGGGAACTCAATTGACTTCAGAATTAAAATCCGAAAACACCGGCATACTCCTTAAGTTAAAACCTTTCTAATGAGACCATGAATGGTCATAAAAGAATTAAGATCAAATTTTCCAAAAAGATGATTTTCACGAAAACTGACCCTTAAAGTCGTGACTGACATCTGACCTTAATTAACCTTAATTAATTTTCTTCCTTAACTTCTTAATTATCATTAAGAATCCTCTAAACCTTAATCGAAAATCTGGGGTGTTACACAATTTCGCTGAAGAATATCCCACACTTCTTTAGCCGACTCATAATTTCTTATGAGTTTGAACATCTGAATATCCAAGGAAGACTGAATTGCGTTGAGTGCCTTGTCATTGAAGGTAGCATCTTCGTTTTGTGACCTAGTCCATTCTTCTGGAGGAGTACGAATTGTATCTCCTTCGGCATCTACAGTCTTAGGATGCGTCCATGCCTTTTGAACAGCATTCCATGCTCTTGCATCAATGGATTTGATGCACGCTCTCATTCGAACCTTCCAAAAGGAATAGTTCATGCCATCGAGAACAGGAGGTTTGTTGAACAACAAGTTTGTGCAATCCATTGAACTTACGAAAACAGGATCACCACTTGTGTGTGTCAAGTGTAAGCTCTTGATGCCAATTGTAAAAACCGAAATCTCGGTTCAGACAGAGTTCTGTTCAAAGTTGTGTCTGAAGTTGAGACAACTTTGAATATGCAGCGGAATTTAGAAACAAACAATGGATTGAAAAATTTCACGAGATTATGTTTCTATAATCTCGCAAAGTGCCTCAGGGCAAAATATTCACTATATGAATTTGTGAACTACAAAAACACTACAAGTAAACTCTTACTAAACTTAAGACACTTTATCTCTTCCTTCGCAGAAGGTTGTGACTAAAGTTGTCTTAACTAACACTTGTAGAAAACTAATATCTCTAACATAGATCTAGTATATCTCTATAAATTCGTGTATCTAACTCTATACAATTGATCCCTATTTATACAAAAATAATAACTTGGTTTCTACTCCAAATAACCGCTTTATCTCTCCATGATCTCCATTCCTAGATTTTCGGCCTCACACCCTCAACTTCAGCAACAGTCTTATCTTGACTCTATCAACCTTTGAAATGGTCAAACACAACAGATTTCCCTAGAATATCTCAACCAATTTACTTCCTGCACAATCAAATAAAGAAAGACAAAACAAAAACTATATCCAAAATATCTACAAACCAAACGATTTCAACAAATCTATTCTTGAATTTTCATTTTATATATATTGGATTCTTTTTTAAAAAATTGATATATTCTTTTTCAAAACTAATTAATTTCTTTTAATGGTATTTTTTTGTTTGAAACGATGAAATCTCTTGATTTATGAAAAATAGCGAATATACAACTTCGTCTTACCCACAAATATAACTTAGCCATTTTCTATACATAAGATGATAACAAAATAAGTAAATTTGACATAATTTTCATATTACTATACATTATACCCGGCCCATATTCATTAATAAAAAAAGAATAAAAAAAATCTTAATTTTGGAAAGAGGCATTGTATATTAGAGAAATAAAATAAGACCAGCTATTTGCACAGGATTGACATTTGTTTAAATTTGAAAAACATTGGGTAATTTTGGAAGCAATTAAATTAAAGGTCGGCCGGAAATATTAGACGATGATATGATCTAGTGATCATATAATTAAGTAGGTACATTACTGTTTCCTTGTGGATAGTCTAGTGGTGAAGTTGTGTTATCTTGAGGTCAAATATTTCATGTTCGAATCTCACCACCAACACTATTAGGTGTGAGACTATCAAGTGTGGGGGCCAGATTTATCTAGTGCAAAAAATAGTTACACCACTAACTTTTTTTTTCTAATGAAACACTAACTAAATTATAATTAAACAATTGAAGCATAATCTACAGGTCCATTCAACCAACACATCACAACTACATCTGAATATGACCGCACAAGAAAATGTGGGCGACCCACTAGATTATCATGATCCTATTGTGTAATCACAATAATTGTACCGTGTAATAATATGTTATTAACTCTATGATTAATGACTGGAATCGTTGATTTTTAAGATTTTAAAAGTTATGTTGAATATTACATCCGTATATTGTCATATTGGATAACTCTATAAATTTATATTCAATATGTATTGATGTGTAAAATATAAAATATATCAAGAAAAATCTAACAATTAATATTGAAATCCAACAGCAACGTACAGAAGCAAGCATATATATGCAATCGTGAAGTTTCCCACCACGGCCAAAACAGTCAGCCCATCATATCCGAATATTAAATGTTTCGATAACTTTCCATCAACTCTATCTGCATCCAAAAATTGCTTCTCTCTCTCTCTCTCATCAAATATGATGGAGTTAATATTATCTTTGGTTTTGTTATATTTTTTGTCATCACCCATAACAACAAATGGTGATATGAAAAACTTGGCCCCTTGCAATTACACTGCAATTTACAACTTCGGGGACTCGAATTCAGACACGGGAGGAATAGCGGCAGCATTTTATCCACAGGCACCACCTTCCGGCGACACGTACTTCCATAGGCCGGCCGGCAGGGCCTCCGACGGTCGCCTAATAATCGACTTCATCTGTATATAACTATAAATATATATTAATCACATGCAACGACAAGAAATAATTAACATTAATCTTAAAGCTATTTATATATTATTAATGATTGTGTACATGTTTTATTTTTTGTTGAAGGTGATGAGGTGGGAATACCATATCTAAGCCCATACCTGGACTCAATAGGATCAAACTTCAAGCATGGTGCAAATTTCGCAACAGGAGGTGCAACCATTCAGCGCCCCAATGAGTCGTGGGTTGCAAATGGGATGAGCCCATTTTCTCTCGAAATTCAACTTGAGCATTTCACTCAGTTTAAAGACAGGACATCTTATTTCTACCATCACGGTAAGTGCTAGCTACCTATATCTGTTCAATAAATTGTGTTTCATCTCATATTTCAATATTATTAGTCATACAGATCATGTCACGTGATGCAATCCGGCCAATATGCATGATATAATAGAATTAATAGGATTTGTTTGTAAATGAGAATCTCGTGGCCAAAACTAGGTGGCTATATATGCTCATACTAAGATTATGAATATGTTTATTTTGATGGAAAAAAATTAATTATAGTATGAAATAGCAATATTGTTCATTGTTTAATTAATATTCTTGATTTTAAATAATGGGTGGTGTATAACTCAAAACACTTGTTTGTTTTGGTTTTGAAGAGATTAATTAAATTAAAATAATGATATAAAGACGTTGAGATATATACTGCAGTATATATAATCTATCCATCTCTTTCAATTCTTCATTTAATTTTCAGGCAAGGATGAATGCATAAAACAAAGGCTGCCAAGACCTGATGAGGACTTATCGAAGGCTCTTTTCACATTCGACATAGGACAAAACGACGTCGCTCTAGGCATACGAACGTTGAGCTACCAACTCCAGCAAGCAGCAGTACCCAAAATAGTCAGCCAGTTTATCTCACAAGTCCAAGTAAGTTTAAACTAGGTCATCTCGTTTTCAATTCGTCGATTAATATATATATATATATATATATATATTTTCTCTTTCATGGAGCTTCTTTTCAGAAAATAATTACCTGTAGACAAACAAAAGAAAAAAAAAACACAACAATATATATATATATATACACACACACACGTTGTTCAACCATAATCAGCCTAGCTAGCTAACTACTGTCAATGACATAAAGAATTCGTTTATTTCTTTGATGAACAATCAAGTAGGCTGTATATGAGAGAGGGGCGAGGACATTTTGGATACATAATACGGGGCCAATCGGGTGTTTACCCGTGGCAACGAGCAAGGTTAGAGAGCCGGTGGCAGGGTATCTCGACGAGATTGGGTGTGTGAAGACTCAAAACGAGATAGCTATGCAATTCAACAAACAACTCAAGGATGAAATTGTGAAGCTAAGAGTGGAGTTGCATGATGCTGCTATAGTCTATGTTGATATGTATACAGCCAAGTATGAATTGATCACCCAAGCCAGGATTAATCCAGGTACCTCATTTTCTTTAATTACCATATGCAAACTAATTAATTAATTTCCTAGCTATATATATATACATATGAATTTGCAGCCATGACATATATAATTCATGATGCCTTCGTAGAGATTAATATAATATATCTTTAGCATAAAGCCTTCTAGCTAGCTATATGAGGATCCAATAATTTTTCATTCTATCTCTCTTCTCAAGATTATCTAAGAAAATTGATTTTTATATGATGTGTACATTAATGATTAGATATATGCCGCAGTCAACATAATGCATGATGCCTAGTGATGATTAATATCATAAAATGACCTAATTGAGGGTTATTTTGGTCAAAATTACCTAAAAACTTGTGCTCTTAAGTTTGCGCATGGTTTAAATAGTTTTTACTAGTAAGTATGACTATTTTAATCAACGATATATACGATCGCTTTTATTTATAGCGGCATGTATGGAAAAGTACTGCATAAATGCTCGTGCATTAGTTAATTAATGAAATATGAGATAAAAAGTCATAAAACAAAAAAAATGTTCAAATACATGAACGTCATGTTTCATTATTAATCATCAATGCATGCTGCGTGCACTGATTTTCACACTCATGAAACATGAAATATACACAACTTAAAAGTGCAACATGAAGCGTTGATGATGCATGAGAACTCGATCTTGACATACAGTTGCAGGATTTAAGGACCCTTTCGAAATATGTTGTGGGTATCATGGGATCGGATACGATGTTTGGTGCGGAAACAAAGGAAACGTAAATGGAAGCGAAGTAGATGCAGCCTCTTGTCGGAATGTTTCATCAGTTATCAGCTGGGACGGCGTACACTATTCCGAAGCTGCCAATCGATGGATCGCAAATCGGATATTGAATGGATCTTTCTCGGATCCGATGACCGGAGCCACCGCAGCTTGCCATGCTTAACTATAGTATTAATTAAAGGCCTACTTCTTTGATTTGCATGCCTGCTTCTTCATGTATTATATTACCACTTGAAAAATGTGAAAATTAACAATATTATCAACATAAATAGAATTAAAGAACAAAAAAATGATTAATTAGTTGTGTCTATGGAAGGTATGCTCGACTAGTCTTTCACCCGGATGATACACAAGTACATTAATTAATTATTTAGTCTCACTCAATGTAAGAAAGTTAGAGCCTCGGCCCAACCTAAAATATGGTCAGGTCGCATTGTTTCTAGTCCAGCCATGTGTCACGGGATGTCGCCCTCATCCTATCCCCTCTCCCAGGATACGCCGGGACAGGTCCATTCCCTTATCCCGATCCTTGGGATAGGCAGCGACGGGCCCCTTGCTGCCGAGGCCCGTCGGGCTCCCGTGACTGGCGCCCCAACACCCCGGGCCACCCGCACCCGCCTGGGCCGCCAGCACTAGCACCACCTTACCGTCGGGGCGGACCTCCGCCAAACGCCCCGCCCGAACCCCCAGTGTTGCCTAGAGTGCTAGCCATTCTCTTGTAATGTACATAAATTGTAAGCACGGCCTTGCACGGCCGTTTTTGTCACTTTTTTAGCTTAGTTGTATCTAGTGCCGTCGCTAGCTTTTTTTCTTTAAGCCTATTATAGAGGGTAGTAGCGAACTTTTGTCTGACTGTGAGCGTTGCAAGGAGCCGCCCTCTCTCCGACCAACGCGTGTTGTAATTGCTTCCAAGCTATAATGTACATTCAAATTGCATTAATGAAGATTTCTTTGCAATCAATCGTGTTCATGTGTTGCTTGCTCTGCCGAGACCACTAAAAACACCGGAAGGTGTGAATTGCGTCGTCATCGTGCACCAAGCTTTGCGAGCAAAGCTTTTGAGAGTGAGGCGGACGTAGTCTAAAGAGGACTACCAGCCGCACGGTGCGCTACTAAGCAAAACATTACAAGCGCCCCGTGACACCATGGGAGGCCTAGATAGCGGAAAATTCGATGCTACCCTTATGCCAGAATTTTTCTTTTTATTTTTTTAAATTATTTTTGCAACTTAATTTTTTTGGATATAAATGGCGACATTAGTAGATGTTAATTATGTTTGTCGCAATTTTTTTTTCCGCATCCTATTATGTAAATGGTATAGGTGTGTATTTTTACTATATCGTGTGAAATAAATTTAACAAAATTATCGTTTACATAGTAGGAGCGAAATAAAAAATCTTGATGAACATAATTAACATCTACTTAAAAGTAATATATATTCAAAAAAAAAATATTGCAAAAATATTTTAAAAATAATTTTAAAAAATAAGAATGAAAATTCGCAGGGTAGCATCGAATTTTCATAGATAGCCGTTAGGCCAATAGAGGCCCAATTTTAATTTGAAAAACAAAAAAAATTATAATTCTTTTCACTGATTAACCACCATATTAAACAAAAATAAAAATATAACTACTAAAGGAAATACTAGCACGAAAATAAATTAGACAGGAAAGAGTAAAAAATTACACTGGATACTCACAAAAGTTCAATACTTTCAAACATTATTGTTACTTCAATAATTTCAAAATTCAGTTAGTTGGAAATACGTATATATACCAAGCATATATATAACCAAGTCTAATAGTTTTAGTACAATTATTTTGGATTTAGTGACTAAGTAATTAAGTAATATATATCTTACCCACAGACATATTTATATATGTTAATATATAAAAATAGTCATTTTCATTTAGTAAATTATATTTTTAGTCACTTTTTAAAAAAAAAATTATAGCCACTTTTTTACTGAAAATATTTAATTATTCTTCATAAAATTGTGAGCTGCATGACTAGAGTACATTATTTAGATGCATGAATGAAATATGATTGTGTAGCAGTATAAATTTATATTGCTACACGAGTGGGGTACACAAATAAGTCCATTCGTGCATCATTATAAATTTATATGCTATTGCACGAATTGAGAGTACACGACTAAGCGTAGTCGTACAGCAATTCAAATTTACACTACTACACGAATGGAATTATACGACTTAGTCTATTCGTGCAGCATTTAAATTTTACATTGTTGTTTTTGTCCAAGTGACTAAAAACGTATTTTTTAAATAGTGACTAGAAATATTTTCACTAAGTCAAAATGACTATTTAAAAACTTACCTCTATTTATATCTGCTTAAAATCTTCTACTTTTAAGCGCATCAAAATGTACATTACATAATTAATTAAATATTAATTTTTATAATAACCAATATTTAACCAAATTGACATAAGAAAAAGAAAAATCGGGCCTATGAATGAAAAAAAAAAAAAAAAAGTCTAGCATGAAAACCCGCCCAATTATCCCACCTAATCTCCCATGCACATGCAAATGATCACTTAATATTTGTGGTAAACAATTGTCCACCTCAATTTTTAAATTAGATTAATTTTTTTCATTATTTTATGCAAATAGACAGTTTCCAATTCAATTCCGCCCCCATCCATCATCACATGCTTAGCTTCATGTTTTTATTATTTTCTGTAATATCAAAAATCTTAAATTTGAAATTCAAATTTAAGAAATTGGAGCTATTGATTTCATTATGTATGTATATATTTACATATACACTACAACTTCAAAGTAAATTACGTTTCACACGCTCTTTGAGAGGTGAGTTTGTTACTTGCTTTGTCATGACTTTCCAGGGCCGACATTTTGAGGCCCATAGTAAAATGAAGAAAATAGGAGTTTATTTTTTATTTTTTTTTATGAGCATTTTAAAATTTCTTCCACTATTATCCTAAGTTTTATAAAAATGCAATCAACAGTACCTACAAACATACAAGAAAAAATATTGAATAGTATATAACACCAACCATGAATTTGATTCAAATGACGACGGAGAATTGCATGGGGGGCACGGTCGACCTTTACATTTCAGGGGCTCATGGCAAAACAAAAAAAGAGGGGCCCTCATATATATATTTTTACGAGTATTTTGAAAAAAATTCAGTGTTATTTTCATCCTAAATTTTGAAAAAGTGTAATCAATTCAGTGTTATTTTCATCATAAATTTTGAGATAAAAAGATAGCATGTAAATAGACTTTATTATTTTAAGTATGATACAAAATATTTTGTTATTATCAGTCTATAATTTCCTGATAAAATTCGAAGAATGAAAATTGTTAAATTCATATAGTAATATCTCAAAAAAAAAAAATTGGTGATACATATTTTTTGTTAGGATTGTATTAAATATTTTAAAAATTATTTTTTTTAAATATGATATTAAAATAAAAATAAAAATTGGGAACCCCAACAAAAGTAGAACTTATGGACAGTGGCCCACCTGTGGACAGCGGCCCACCCAAACATCCTCAGGGCCATCCATCCCTATGAGTTTGTCTATATATTGCACTCCTCTTTACATTTTTGTGGTTGCATTGCTTGGTTTGAGTTTGTCTATATATTGCATGACCCAACAACACTCTTTCGATTTTGTAATCCAAATGACATTTTGTGCCTGGTCTATTTGTTTTTTTAGTGTCGTATGTGGTGCTTACCTTATATTTTGTTGATGTAACATGTGCATTTGAAGTTAAATAAACTGACCACTTTTGTTGCATATGGAAAAAAAAATTAAAATTGGAAACACCAAGTTTCAAGGTACATCCAGTTTCATTATTACTTTTATGGTGCACATTTTTTATTACTCTTACGAAAAAATTATGAAGAAAACTAAGCATAAGTTATATAGTACTATTAAGGTTAGAAGAATAAAAAACAATTGAACAGATGTATAAAATCATTTACAAGTAATACTGAAAAAGTAGGAAAGATCAAGTACATAAAATAATTTAGATGAGATATAATTATACACTAATCTTATTTGTTTTGATGTGTTTCGCTCACACAGAACTACTATTTTTCGAAGATCTAGAAAATATATTGGAAAATGTTGGTATTATCTATAGTGTTAATATGAGAAAATAATCATTATTACTTAGTAAATAATGTAAATAGTCATTTTTTAAAAATATAATGTTTCTCGCCTTTTAGGATGGGAATATACATCGATACCCTTAGTAATAATATAAATAATTTTTAACATTAATTATTTTCTATCATAAAAACACCTTAATATATTAACAAAAAAAATTATGGACGATGATTTCAGAATCTATCTTATGCACCCTAAAAAAAATATATCTTTCGCCACCTTTCTATGTCAAAGTCTCAAAAGTCATACTGCCAGGTTTTTATTACCGTCTTCTGTTATTGTAGTTGTCGTTTTGTTGTTGTTGCCATCTTCTGTCATTGATGTTCCTGGAGACGAAAATTACAAGATTCAACTGCCATCTCTGTCAAGGTTCAAACGCCCTCATCGCCGAACAATTATGGACGATGATTTCGAATAATCTCATCTTCATAATGAATACACGGGTACACGAGTACAACAACACGAGTAACCCAAGTCGTGTTCTCGTGCATTAGTTCAATAATAATTTAATACATACGAGTATGCGATTAGTTCAATATGACAATTCAAAAATAACTCATACACGAAAACACGATTAGGATCGTTCGTGTACACGTGCAGCAGTTGATCATTAAACTGATACATGACTGCATAAGTATGCCTATCCGTGTACCCGTGCACTAATTAAAAAATGCATATATACACGAGTGCATGAATTTGCTAATTCGTGCCCTCGTGCAACAATTAAAAATGAGATATTGCACTAGTTCACAAATAAATTATTCCACGAATAAACTCCAATACTCATGTACAGAAAGAAATTGATTCGTGCACCAAAGAACATTCAATTTTTTTTTCTACCAATTCCAAAGAAATATTCAAAAATCTTAAAAAGAGTGCAGATCCGTAAATATCATATACCTTATTGCCGTAAAAAACAACACGCACGATGTCAAAAAAACTTTAAAAAAATCTCTAATTTTCGATATTGCAACAGATAATTTATTGTTGAAATGGGGATTAGAGAGAGCAAAAATCGTGATAATCTTAAAAAATCATAGCTTGATAATCTTCACCAATGGTAATTTTGTTTCAATTAATGAAACAGAGATTGAAAAATGAGAGAGACATTTGCAGAGGAAAGAGAGAAAAAATCAGATCTTTTTCCTAATAGTATTGATATATGAATATATAGATATACTTAAATAATAATTTTTAATAATAAATATGGAATTAAACGTATTATAGTACTTTTTTTTATGATAATGGCTAGAAACATAACTTTTTAAAAAATTAGCCATTTACATTATTTACTGCGTAATAATGGTTATGTAAAAATTTGCCGCCTATCTGTAAGTAATTTTTTATTTGATTCTAATGCTAACATCAAACAACAACGCAATTTTGAGAATATTTTAAAATCCTGAAAATAAATGATTTTGATCGAGTCAAAATCAAGAGCATTTTCTCTACTATTTATTTATTTAGTTGTACATATCTTTGTCTGTATATGGGCATATTTGTGTGAGACCGTCTAACGGGTCTCTTATGTTAGACGGATCTCCATCCGACCCGACCTTCTTTCATTTCCTCCCTCAACATCACCCTCATCCTCTCCTCCTACCCCTCCTTCTACGATTTCAACAGTCTCATCTCCTCCATCGGGGTCGCCGCCGATCTCTCCGCACGCTCCTCCCTCACCCTCTTCGTCGTCCCAAACTCCTTCCTCCGCCCTACCTCCGTCTCTCCCCACCCTTCCTACGCCCCCAACATCGTCGACGTCCTCTTTTACCAGGTCCTCCTTGAGTACCTCTCCCTCCCCGACCTCCGCCGCATCCCCCGCTGGATAGGATAGAATCAGTTGAACAACTTCAAAATTCATCTGTACTTGAGTTCTCTGAAGCAGAGAAACCGTACGAAATAGTTACTCCACTTTATCAAAGGGTATTATCAACTCTGATTGAAGAAGATGAAATTGAAGAATCTGAAGAAACTGGATTCGGGAGGCCAATAATTTCAATTACTGATTCATGTCTCCTAATTGGTGCTGAAGGCAAACATATATGGATAAACGGGACCTCTGTGAACCATTGTTTAGTGCTCAAACTCCAAAAAATGGTAATCACATATATTTTTCTTGTAATGGAAATGCAGACTTTGCTAGAGGCCCTGGTTCCCAAGACCGCCTATCTAATGGTGAACTGCACTTTGAGGTTGAAGTGCTGGTTAGACTTTCAAGATGTGATTATGTTCCTGAAGGTCTGCAGACAAAAAATTGTGGTGTTTCTTCTTTTCAACTCCGCCCTGCCGTAGCCATGGATTGAGATTTTGTTGAAGATTTTTAATGATACTTTTATATGTAATTAGTGTTACTTTCTTTTGTAATTAGTGATACTTTATTTTGTAATCAATGATATTTTTCTGTATGATAATGAAATAAATATTTTTACTCAAGAATGAGTTTTTTTATTGTATTCACGAGATATTATCTAATGACTTCACTTAATAGTTAATGATATTTTGCTAAATTTATATCTAATGATACTTCACTTCGGAGTTAATGATACTTCATCCATAATTAATGATACTTCACATCAGGGTTAATGATACTTCACATCAGGTTAATGATACTTCACCAAATATATATCTAATGATATTTCACTTCATAGTTAATGATATTTCATCTCATAATTAATAATAATTCACATCAGGGTTAATAATACTTCACATCAGGTTAATGATACTTCACCAGATATATATACTTCACTTAATAATTAATGATATTTCGTCAAATTTATATTTAATGATACTTCACTCACAATTAGTGATACTTCACTCACAGTTAGTGATACTTTACTTTATACCTAGTGATACCCAAGCAGCCATAAGGGTTTGGGCCTGCGTCTGGGCCTGCCGTGAAATGGGCGGGTGGTCGGATTTTTTAGTAGGTTTGGGCATTATTTGACCCGTCTAACGTAAGGGATCCATTAGATGGTCTCATACAAGTTTTTGTCGTCTGTATATATAAATTGTATGAAAATTGCAACAATGAAAAAAGTATTAAAAAATTCAATTACATATAATTATAAAACTCTGAAATATCGGATGAAAGTACATTGTTTAAAATTAATCTTTATTTTTAATATACTATAAATTGATAATATTATTTTACTTAAAATATTATTCTTTTATCAAAGTAGACCGAAAATACATAGTATTGTTTTTAATATTTCGACACATGCTTTTGATATTTCTATTGACCAAAAAAATAATATTTACAGTATAAACAAAAATGATAATGGAGATTACATATAATGTCGACCACAACACATGTGGTCGCCGTCCACATCAGTAGATTTTTAGAAAGGAAAAAAAAGAAAAATTGCTCACCTCCACTCCAACCTCAAGTGATTGACCAGCTTATCTTAGACTATGTTTATCAGCAACCACTCCAACCACCCAACCATCTAACATTTTTAATATTTAATTCATTTCTCTTTCTTTCACTGTTTCACATCACTATTACTCATCACAACCCAACCACATTTAATTTTGATAGTTTATCAATGACTACCCAACCATCCAACCACAATATTATATATAATTATTTTTAAATGTAATTTATGAATTATATCAACTTGTTAAAATTAAAATAAAATAATAGCACAAATAAGAAAAAAAACTCATAAAATTACAAATTAATAAAATTTCAAAATACGACAAACCAAGAACATAAATAACAACAATCGAAATACGAAAGGAAAAATACATAATCAAGAACATAAATAACAACAATATGAAATACTCAATTATCATTACTGAATTTTTGTCATATATGCTCAATCAAGTTATTTTGAAGAGCAGCGTGAACTTCTCTATTGCGAATTTGTGACCTGTTCATCATATAGGTAGATAGACTTGCAATTCGTTCAGTGGAAAATTTAAAATTTGCATCATCATTTTCTTCTCCATCTCCACCTCATCTACTATTCGGTGTAGGTCAAGCTTCTGAGAATTATGAGGGATCGTGATAGTTTAGGTAGGTGTGTCGTTTATCTTCTACTATCATATTGTGCATGATGATACAAGCAATCATTATTTTTCCAATCATCTCACGATCCCAAATAAGACATGGTCATTTGATAAAAGCAAAATGAGCTTGTAGGATGTCAAATGCCCGCTCAATATCTTTATGTGCAACCTCCTGATGTTGAGCAAACAACTGGTGTGTTCGAAGTTGTGGAGCATTAATAGATTTGACAAATGATGCCCACTAAAGATATATGCCATCAGTGAGATAATATCACATATTGTACTTGTGGCCATTAATGGTATAACTAACGTTTGGTGCTTGCCCTTCTAAGATATCATTAAAAATGGGAGATCGATCAAGAACATTGATATCATTTCTCGAATCTGGAGTTCTAAAAAATGCATGCCAGATCCATAAGTCTTGAGATGCAACTGCTTCTAAAACAATTGTCGATTTGCCACTTCTTCTTGCATATTGCCCTGCCTACCTAGAAGGGTAGTTTTGCCATTCCCAGTGCATACAATCAATACTACCCATCATACCTGGAAAACCGTGTTGTTCACTAATTTGCAGAAGATATGCCATGTCTTGTTCATTAGGCTTTCTGAGGTACTCAACACTGAAGTTGGAAATTACACCTTGAACGAATTTCACAACTGATTTTCTTATGGTTTGTGCGCTCATTCGTAGGTAATCATCATGTAAGTCTGTTGATGTTCCATAGGCCAACACCCTCATTACTGCAGTACATTTTGGTTGTGGATTTTGAAGTGATGAATGATTGTGGATTTGAACTAATAACTTTCTTGTCTGATTTGATTTGCCATATCTCTAGTTTGCTTAAGGACAAGAAAAGTGCTAAGTGTGGGGGAGTTTGTTTTGTCATTTTTTGTGTGTTTTTTCTCATTATTGATGTGTTCTTAATGTTCATCTTTTTATTTATTTTTATTGTTTATATAGTGTGATTACGTGTTTTGTGTTGTTGGCATTCAGAAAAGCTATGCAGGGTATATGGAGGAAATAGAATGTAAGTAGAGCAAGATTGTGCAAAAATAGACCGGATTAAAGAACTGAATGAATACAATTGTGGCTGTTAGATAGTCGTGTCGTTAGCCGGCAATCCCCTCACTGAGCCGTGGCTGCCTATGCGTCTCTCGATTTCAGAATTCCCGCTCAGCCATGGCTGGACGATGCGTTTTTGCATTTATGATGAGATTTTGTAGGGTTTTTAAGGGGATAGTCGGAGAGAGAGTAGGCATGAACTCTCATTCACTAAACTCTTGGGAGAATTACTTGGCAAGATTTTCAATTCTAATTACCTTGGAAAATTGTAAACTTGAGGATTGGTTCTTGAATTTGTGAGATCCCTTCCACTTTCTCTTCTTGGTGTATTTAGTTAATGATGATTTCTTGTTTGATTTTTATGGATGAATCATCTTCAATTATGAACTAAATTCATAATCTAGGGTGGGGTAATTCGAGTCGGGTTGTTATATGTGTAAATTGTGATTATGCTTATTCTTGTTCAATTGATTTACATGTGATTTGACAACTGACCATTGTTGAATTGTGCTTGCAATTAGTGAGATCGAGAGATGAATTTGTTGTCTGTTTGTGGTTGATCAAGATTAAATCTTACCGGAAATGAGTGATTTAATAATTTAACAATCTAAAAAACTAAACAAATGAATATAAGGATAAGCATCGAATTCGAGAGCTAGATTTATCCATCTGTATTAATTTAGTTGTTTGTGAATTGTTGATAGAGCATCAGTAATTTATTTACTAACTAATTTACCCGAGGAGATGAACCTATACCCTAGACTCTCTAAAGCCTTGATTTATCATTGTTTTTAATTGTGATTAATTCTTGTTACCTGTTATTTATTTCTTGTTTAGTCTAGCTTATTTATCAACTCAAACATTAGATTTAGAATGTTTAGGAATTTTATTTCTTTTGATTTGTAACACAAAAATTATCACCCTGTTAAGTGTTCCTTGAGAATACGACTTGGGAAAACTTATCACACTACGGGGAACTCGTTCTCTTGCGAGCAACCTAAGTGTACTTTTGGTTGAAACATAGATCATGGATAGGACTAGATGGCTGTCACCTAACTGAACTAAACTCAGGAATGTTGTTGACTGTAATAAGAATAGATCCTAATAATGATCCATATCCATTGTCATATGCGGTAGTGTCAGCTGAGAACAAAGAAGAGTGTGAGTGGTTTTTGTAATTGTTGAAAGAAGATTTATTAACTGAGAAAGAGGATGTGTACACCTTCATATCAGATAGATAAAAATGGTTAGTTGGAGCATTTGAGAAGGTTCTACTAGGGGTGGAAAATAGATTTTGTATGAGACATTTGCATGGTAATATGAAGAAGGCTGGGTTTAGAGGTCAACAATTGAAGAAGATGTTGTGGAAAACAGCAAATGCAACTACTAGCAATACAAGAGATAGAACATATAGATAGGAAGTGTTTAGAGTGTCTGCAATCCAAATTACCCTCTGAATGGTTAAAATCACACTTCTCCATCTTTGGAAAGTGTGATACTCTGATCAACAATATGTGAGAGAAGTTCAATAATTGTTTGTTGGATGCTAGGGAAAAGCATATACTAACAATGCTCGAGTGGATAAGAGAGTACATGATGTCAAAACTCCAAAGATACAGAAAAAGGGCTGAAAAGAAGTGATAAGACAGAAAAAATTGTGGCATAATTAGGACAATAATTGAGAAGGCAATTGAGGCATCTAGAGAGTGTATTCATGTAAAGGCAAGTGAATACACTTACGAGGTTTCTTCCTTTGATAAATCAAGATATGAAATCTACTTGCATCACTAGACTTGTGACTGCAGGATATGGGAGTTTGATTGGGATGCGTTGTAAGCATGTAGTTAGTGCAATCTATGCAGAAGGATGTGATCCAGAGAACTTTGTGAATTAATGTTACTCTGTGGACACATATACATTAGTTTATAGTCATGCAATTAGCTCAATGAATGGAGGAGAGTTGTTGGCTAAAATTGGTTATATACCATCACTGCCACCTATTTTCCATCAAAAGAAAAAAGGAAGACCTAAAAATGTGAGAAGAAAAGGGGCCACTGAAAGCCCAAAGAAGAAGCAAAAGAAAGATATAAATGGGGTGCAGAAGATGTGGAAACAAATATTCAAAGTAATATGTGCAATCTGTGGAGAAGTAGGTCACAACAAATTTGGATGCCCTATGACAAAGGTTACTAATTTACCCAATAAATTTAATACTAAGTATATGGATATATCTATATGCACTGATCTAATTCCTAATCAATTTTGTCATATGTTACCTAGGGAGCTAAAAAAAAACACCACAGAAGCTGAAATAAGAACCACACAAGTTGATGAAGTGCTCCTAACATAACCTGACTACCCTATGACCCAAGAGGATGGAGAAGAAGTTGGTTTGATGGATTTTGTAGACAACTTCAACTTCAGCAACAAACCAACAACCATGAAGAATAGAAAGATGATTGTAAGTTACCGCAACATACATGCAAGTTATTTCTAGAAAATTTCACTTTATTAACTTTCAATTTCTTTAAGTAAGAAAAAGAGTTGCTAGTGCTGGCAATGCAGACAAGGCTCTAATGCCCTCACCCAAAAAAACATATACAATTTCAGATGCAGTGCATACTCTAATGCCAAGATAAACATGTGTTCAAATCAGAGTCCCGCCACCTATGAGTTTCCATCTAGCTCATGTTGAATGGTGGTGCAAGCAAGGGAAAAGAAAAATGTAAAAAACCCATAAAGGTATTCACTCAAGGAGGTATGAAATTTGTCACTCTTTCTAGTGTTAGATCTGCAGCAGAGAAATGAAAGAGAAGTGGCTCCAAAGATGGTGAAAAAGAAGCATGAAAGTGTTTTACTTCTGAATTTTTTTGTCTATGAAAAAACTGAATTTTTTTTGTCTCTTCAGAAGCATGAAATATGGGTTGTTACTTCTGATTATTTTGTCTCTACAAAACTGAAATATTACTGTTGAATATTTATTTTGATGTGCTTCTGGAACAAACTTGTTGGAAGTATTGTATATTCAGATGAAATATTTCAATTTGGGTATTGCAGCAGCTCTTTGATCTTTGTTCAGTTGCAGTTTATTGTTTATTGTTGCATTTGGTTTTGTTGATTTGTTAAAGAATGTGGGAGTGATTTGAGATTGCAGTTAACATTGCATTCATGCATAGAGACTAAATTAACCTTGCATTCATTCATAGAGGCCAGTGCCATTACATAACAAAACAAAGCATATTACACTTCCAAAACATAGAGGCTAGTGTTATTTGTTACACATTATGCTCATTTGAAAATACAATTGCCAATGAAAGCATTAGGACAGTACATTTCATTTTTCCTAACTTCTTTATATCTGCTACATCTGCAGCTATTTTCTTCACTTCTACAACCACTTTCTCCATTTCTGCAGCTATTTGTGTTTGTATATGATGTTTATTGTGTTTGGTGAGTGGGTATTTATAGATGTATGTGGTGGCAATTCTCCCACCAAAAACATGTGAAATTTCCCTCCAAAAACATGACCAAAACATGTGAAATTTTCCTCCATAAACTGTTAGAGTTATTCAGTTAACTGTTTGTTTGAGACCAAAATTGATAGTGAAATGAGATCAAAATTGACACCACATTTAATGAAAAGTGTCACGACGTGGCTAAAACTGATAGTTCGAAACTTTTGGGGACTAAAATTGACATCGATGAAACCCCAAATCGGAGAGTAGCGTGTTCTATGGGACCAAAAGTGAAATTTTCTCCAATTACGTACGCTTTTCAGGTCATAAAATTGATTAAACATTAGATTTGTAATTTTTTTGAAAAAGCGGGTATTGTTTTGTTTATTTTAAAAAAGCGAGCTATTTTTTAAAAAATATCTAAAATGTAGATATCAAAGTGTAATTATTTTTTTTTTGGGACACCAAAAATCAATTACAACGGTCCATGGGTTAAAAAACTGGAGGATTATTTGAAATTCATATTTATCAAAGTTGGAGCCATTAGTTATTTATGTCAATATATAATAATAGAAAACTTTACATTTTCTTAAATACCGTTTTTTAAATTTTATTACTAGCTTACTTTGTTTAAAAATATAATTTGTATATTTATTTCTTATTTCATCTTCCGTAGAATATTTTATTTTTGTAATACGATTATTTACAAATCATATCAAGTGTTATTTTTGTTTGTTTACTTATAATATGTAGAATTATATCATTTGAAACTCGATGGATCATTTCTTCATTTTAAATAAAGATATCTACAAACATTTTATTTAAATAAGGAACACAAAGACAGCAAAACTGTAAATTTTTCAAAGATGTGTACATGTTGATTGCATTTTCAAATTAGAGTTATTTCAAAATTTTCAAATAATTTTCTTTCATTCCGAAATAAAAAAATACACTATAGCAAAAAATGTACTTTGGGATGTCATTGACCGTTTGTAGATTTATTGGGTATAAATTTATTTATAAACATCTTTATGTAATTATGTCAAATGAGTTAGAATATTAATACACAAAATGTTTATGTTATCCTTAGTAATGATATACAATGATGAAGCTTTTCTTAAAAATGATATATATCTATAGGTGTAAGAAATTATTTAATATGTAGTGTTTAGTTTTTGTTCAACTTTATCAAACAATATATTTTTGTTATAATTTTATGGTTGTTATTCCCTTAGTTTCTAGACTTATATTTTTCCAAGCTCAACATTCATTTTTTTAGAATTTCGGTATCCCATGAATTTATGTCGAACAGTGGAAATTTTTATAATACAATATAAATAAATATTATCTAAACATGAATAATTATTATAATTTTTTCATTATGATATTCATTAATTTTTTACAAAAAATGTTTCTGTTATCTTTCGTTGGACGCTAACATGTAGGTTCATGCATTGTGCTCGATAATTAATTTTTGAAACAAATATAAACCTTAATTGAGAATAATAAACCCTAATTGAAAATAATAAATCATAATTTTGAAATAAATATATATCATAAAATGAAATTAGTGAACTCTAAAATTAAATTGAATTAATTTATACCCTAGCTGGGAATAAGAGACTCCAATTTATATGTATAAAATCATAATTCATATATTATAAACTTATATAATTAAAGTAGGAGGGTGATACTTTTAATACTACGACTGAGATTTTTGAATGAATGATACTATTTTCTAGTGTAATTTTTTCCCCAAATTTTAGGTGGGAGCAAGTCAACCCGGCATACTCGTTTGATAAATATATAGACCTATTTTGAGATCTGAGTGATGTATGAGAGACTTTGTCTATTAGTTGCGGAAGACGTGTTGGTAACTCTAGTTAAAAGATAGAATAATCAAAGCAAATCTAAAAGATATATACAATAGATAGATTCTCATAGATTATTAATATATTTAAAGTTTTGAATGTTAAGAAATTAAATAATATTCATCCAATAAAACATTGAATAATTGCTAAAAACCGCATATTAACTTTTAGTCAAATGTTATATTTTTTATTTTATTCACTAACCAAATCGCGTTTATTTTGAACATATTAAAAAAGACACAAAGTATACCATAATTACCCAAAACAACTTATCAATAATCAATGTGGCTACAAAATAGTTTCCCAAAGTTGAGGGATCAAATCTTGGTTTTTGGATACACGAGGGTCGAAATGACAATATCCAACACTTGAAGCTTCGACCAAAAATAAAATTGATTTTAAAGGTTTTACCACTCAATTAATTTCCAACCATTTGAAATTTTCGTTCGAAATTGCCCGCATTTACGAAACCTCCAAAATTTCCGGCTACAGCCATGGCCGCTGCAGCCGGTTACGACAACCCCGACGAATGGGAGCTGATTAACGACGACGGATTCGTGTACAAGCGCAAGAAGCGCCTCGTACCCTCCGCCGGCGCCCCTCCGCCGCCGGATCCGTCGGTGGAGCGGAAGAACCGCCGTGAGCGGAGGAAGAGGGCGCTTCTGAAGTTGAGGGAACGGTATTTGGAAGAGATCAGCCGGTGGGAACTTTTTTCGAACAGGTTGACGGCCATGGAGCAGAACGCTCGGACGCAGTCGGTGGAGCGTCAGGAGCTGCATCCCACGACGTCGTTTGATGGGGCTTCGAGTTCCGGGGAGCCGTTGGAGGCGGACTCCTCCCGCGGGAGACTCGTCGATGATCTTCTCTTTCAGGTACTCGCCGGAGTATTCATTCACACTCCGAATCTACTTGAGGAGCTCCACTTATAGTTTCTGGAAGCTTGTAATTTTATCATTCAGTGCAAAAATTGAAATTTAGTTAGTCAATTTTCTCCATTTTTAAAGAATATATGGTTTGAAATTGTAGGTTGAAGCACAGGAGGTGTTAATTAGGAATGCATCAAATTTATGTGATCTAGCTGAAGGGTTGTGCAGTGCACAAGAAGAAAGATTGAGGCAGCAGCTCACAGACCTACCAATTTGGGATCCATCGCCACACGAGCTTATGGATGCATTATGTGATCAATAGGCATCACTTGAGTTGTAGAGTTAATTCTTGGCTATAGACACTAGGATTATCTGTTTTGGTTTTTGGCTTTTGTGGATATCTTCTTCGAGTATTGGAGGAGCTGGGAAGCTCTTGATATCTTAGGGGGCGGGGGGGGGGGGGGTGGCGCGATGGAGGAGTAGGGTTAGGATGTTCATACGAAGCTCGTGTGAATTGTGAGATGAAACTAATAGGAGTAAACTAGTTAGCAATGATCTATTACCCGCGCTCCTGAATCTTCATGTGATTTTTTTTGACAAACTTGTCGATCATGTTAGGGTGTTGTATTATTAGTTTATGCTCAAAATTCACTGATTATTTACCATTTGAGGGTTAATTGTAGCAGGCTGTATTAAATGATGTTAGACTCAGATTTTCTTGATTGCAGATATGATGATCTTCAAGTCCAGTTAACTTTTGTATGTATGATTATGTTTGATTAGCTAGTCATATTGCTGTATATTTAAAGACATTTTTCTTCAATTTTATGATGATTTATTTGGTGTTACATTCTCATTTTCCTCACGAACAGATTTTTAAGGTTGTGGCTGCTCACGTTTCCATTCCTTTTTTTTTTCTGGTTTCAAGTCAGGGAGTAACTAGCTTCAATATTTGCTTATTAATCCTTCCTTTTGAGCGTGTTTCGAATTTTAACACTGCAAAATAAGTTTAATTGGGCATGCAGTCAGAAGCAGCAGAATGTTCCACAATATTTACCAAATGAAAATTGATAGATCCATTTTCTTACGTGGGTTAAAAAGTAGAAATAAGTTGGATCAGTTCATTTTAAATAGCAGTTGGAAAAATTACTGTGCTTTCCTTTCCTCCCACTTCAAATAGTCACGAGCACAAACAAATTTGAGCAGTTGTAACCCGTGCACAAAAATACCATAATGTTTGTTTAAGTCTTAACAAAATCTCATAAAACATCAGTCGATTTTTGGAATTATTCTTATTCAAGAACAGGGAAAAAAGTATTAGTAGAAGAAGAAATAAATCGATTAAAACTAGAAAGCTGCGTTTTTCCATGATTATGACATAGTTTCAAGATCGACTTGAGTTAGAAAAGATGGCATAACTTGAACTTGTTGGAAGGAAAAACCAGCTTTCTTGCATTCATCCTCCACAAGGCTTGCTTGTGAAGATCCTTCAGGGCAGAGCACGACGACAGCGCCTCCACTGCCCGTGAACTTTGATGCAGCACCTACTCGTCTTGCGATTTCAACCATCTCTATGTTCATAGCCCCAAGAGCTTCGTCGCCAAACATTTGTCTGAGCAAAATAGAATTTGAATTAGCACTGTTTTACACATGCTTACACGGTTGTGTGTGTGTCTCTGTATATGCACAAGGTCAACAAGAAAATGGATGGCATTGCCTATTATAAGATACTCTATGGTATGCTCTATTTAAAAACTAATGAAATAATACAACAAAAATCTAGTAAAGTTACAAGAATAGTCTAAAATGGTTCTACAAACTAGAAGCATGTGAGTTGAGATTTTGTGTATACGTTTTACCTTCGTAAATCGAAGTTGCGGTTCATGAGGGTTGCAAGTTTTGCATAGTCCTTCGCAATCAACGCCGCCTGTCCTTCTAATGCAACATCTGCAACCTCTTCCATTGATGATATAATGAACTTATCACCATTTAACCACCTTTGTCTGACTGTGCTATGAACCTGCAATGTAATAATCTTTCATCATCGTGTGCTTCGTCACCACATATAAAGAAAAGATTCTAAATACAACCTTAATATAGAGGCGGTGATAAGATTATTACCTTTCCAGAGTCACTTGGGTTCTCTGCATAGATAAGATAGAGAGGCGGGAGAAGATCCAGATCCATGGGAGTGTATTTGCCATGTCCCAACTCGTCCATGAGTTTCTTGTCAAAATCCTAAATCCCCGAAACCCAAGAAAGAAATAGAAATGCATTAAGGGATCGAGGATGAACACAATTTCACTTCTAGAAAAACGGGGAAACATCAGTCACAATGCATACCATATAGACAAGGCCTCCGTAGACCTGGGCTACTCTATCCTGGAGTCCAGCAACAATGCCGAGTTCTTTCTCTGCATTAAGGATAAGGTTTGGCCGGACCTCGACTTTTATCAGATGCCTGACTTGGTAGAAGTCAAGAAGGCAGCTAAGAGCAGCACATACAATAGCACTAGAACCAGAAAGCCCAGTCTAATACAATTCCAAAAGAAAAATAAAGCTGAGCGCATGTGTATCATAAATGAAACAGAATGGCGTGTACAGTGAGAGTGAAACTATGTTAAATTCGTGCACTTCTAGAGAAAGACAGCAAACAAAACAGCTGGATAACAGGAGAAATAAAACAAAATAATCACTCAAAGTTTTTTTATTTACAGAATCCAAGAATATATTGTGTAAGAGCTGTTGAGCTCTCTGGGAAAGCAAAATTATCATGAAAAAATATCATTGCACGTTAAGCAAAAGATTTCACCAGCTCCACATTTAGAAATGAATTGCCAAATCTAAGAACGTTAAACCTCAAATGAGCTGAAGCTCTTGATGTCAAGAGTCATTCACTACGCTTTAACTGATTAAAAACCTGATACAATGCATCATTCTCGTTTCCAGAAGAAATTGGAAAGAGTTGGATGCTAGAATGAGCTAAATTTTTTGTACAATGTGGCTTTTGACCTTGGTGCGTTTTAAAAGCCAAGATCGTGCAATATAATAAATCTCATATATACCATTAAAGCAGAAGTTTTTATCATAACTGCCTACTGAATCTCAAAAGCCAAGAACGAGATTTTGACTTTTAAACGTAGTGTGGTAAAGCTTAATGTTCTGCTCACATCATATTCAGATTACCATGGAGAATGTATAAGACTATCGTGGCAGGAAATCTCTATAAGAATAGTTCCAAAGAACTGAAGGTATATCATCATGACTTAGTTTTTCATATTATGTTGATAGCATAAATCACAAAAAGCATGACAACTCACAAATGAAGACACCTTGTATATGATTATCAAGAACTGAGTCACAACAAATAGAAAGAGGAAGATCAAAAGCAATACCTGGCGAGGTATGTTGGTATCATAAGACAACTTAAAACCCCCCTCATGTAAGCTAATGTTGTTATCCTTACAATAATTGTGAAATATTTTACAGATCGCCATGAGCAGACGTACTCCTCCATAATAACCATCTGTCTGCAACCGATTAACCTACACAACAAAACATATGAACCCAATTTAAAGCAACGCACTGAAATCATCCTTCCTTCCACCAAAGTCCAACAAAACCATTTTCCATCAATACAGTTACACAAATAAAGTTACAGCATTGCATCAAAACATATAATTTCAAGAATCCAATAACTGGAAACCACAACTAGATTGAAATTTCATTCAAATTATCTTATTCCCAAGAAAAGTTCAACAAAATCATTATCCATCAATACAATTACACAAATAAAGTTACAGCATTGCATCAAAACATATAACTTCAGGAATCCAATAATTGGAAGCAGCAATTAGATTGAAATTTCATTCAAACTATCTTCTTCCCAACCATAGTTTAATCCCACGAATTCAGATCTACATCACAAGTAACAATATTTAGCTAAAATCAAAGAATTTCAAGACAATCAACATCAGCCCTTAATGCCATTGATATCCAGTTAAATTCAATCAAAATTAGACTATTCACAAGATTCACACCAAAAGCAGCAACTCTTAACAAAATGATACAATTTCAAGAACCCCCAATAACCAAACTCAATCAAAACGCGCTCACTCTCTTACATTCCCAAATCAAAAGCCCAGATACAAGAACAGAAAATAAAAGGAAAATGAATAGAAAAAACGAACCAAATGAGAGAGAGAATCAAATTGAACTAGATCGTGGGAGGGGTGAGGGACGATCATTAAATAATCTGACGGCTCTAGTTTGACTGAAGCCCAGAAATTGCCGAGGCTTAGTGATATCGTGCGCCCGTTGTACACATCGCTCGGATTGCCCAGCAAACCGATCCGAGCATACGCTCTGTGCTCGATCACTGAATTTTTATCAGTCGCCATTTTTCTTGATTCTTGATCTTTCAAACTCTCTCTCTCTCCCATATATACGTGCGCACACACTCATTTAGTCATTGTTCGATTATGTTACTGCTTCGTTATCTATTTGACGTGTAAATACTAATACTCAACTGTGAAAATGTAATTAGTCATTTATTTAATCTAGTGTTATGCCGTGAAAATTGTAATGTCCTTCAAATAAAAATATGGATTGTCGAATAAAAAGTAAAAAGTAGATATGGATGTATTTGCTATATTCTGTAACACAATACCGGAAGCTAAAAAATATAGAGCATCTTTTAAATATTAGGAAAGTACTCTACATTTCAATGTCGGCTTATTCCAGTTATAAAGTTATGATATCATATAGTATTACTCAATGACAATCAGGTAATTTTTAACCACATCGGTTGCATATGTCTGCCGTATATTAAACGGATATTTTTCAATCTTCGAGTTTCTCCAAAAGAAGCTTTAAACTTTAAACAGAGGTAATACCATATTCTATCCTAAATGTTTAATAAAGTTTCAATTCTATCCCAACTTTTGAGAAATTATAATTTCTATCCCAATCTTTTATTTTATTTTCAATTCTCTGGCAATAAATATATGATATGGCTCACCGGAAAACTTATGTGTCATTTTCATTAAAGAAAAATAAATACGTGAAAATAATATTATACATGTGTAACTTGAAAATTTTTTTACACCAATTAAAAAACAAAGATTAAATCTAATTCTATAGAAAGAGAGCGAGGGAAGAAGAAATTTGTTAGAAGGAAAGAATCTAGAATATAATAAACCAAAATTAGCACCAGATATTTAGGGATTTAGTTTTATCTTTGATATGTTTTCCTTATCATTGTACAATAGATCTCTTTAAAAGAGAAGAACCGTGTAAACATTATTCATCATAGTGAATACAGATAATCTTCAATTGCCATCTAATTCTTTCTTCCTTCTCTAACATGGAGCCTGAACCATTTAACATGGTATCAGAGCAGGCCATTAACCAGGAGACTCAAAAGAATCTTCATCATTGCCCCTAACCTTTCTTCAAGCCAAATAGCATCGATCAATATCTCTGCATCAAAAACAAACAGCAAACATGTCAGGAACACCACCAAACACCACAGAAAACCAAGCCACATGGAATATCCCTGATGAATTAACCCTCCAACTTGCCACTTTACTCAGAAATAGCCTCGGGTTACAACAACCCCAAACTACCCAAAACACAGAGTCATTGAACATCGGATTTAAGCTCAACGGGGAGAATTATCCCCTATGGGCGGTTTTGGTGAAAAAGGCCATCGGAGGAAGGGGTAAATCCCAGTACATCACCGGAGACCCCAGCCCCCCTGCCGCAAGTGATCCAGAATTCAAACGATGGGAACAAGACGACCAATGCGTGTTCACGTGGTTGGTACAAAACATAGAACCCCATCTCATCAATGCAGTGTCTAAATACCCAACCTCCAAATCTGTTTGGGATAGCCTAGCACTCACGTATGGCAGTGGCACAGACTCACTACAAGTCTATGACCTACACAGGAAAGCAAACACCATCAGACAAGGGGAGCACACGTTGGAAGAGCTATGGGCCAAATTGCAGGAAATTTGGATCACAATAGACAGAAAAGAGCCAAACCCTATGGAGTGTTCTAAAGACATAGAGGCGTACAATCGAATTTTCCAGACACAGAGGTTGTACCAATTCCTCATAGCCCTAGACGATCAATTCGAACCTGTCAAGAAGGAAATCTTAAAAAAGGAATCGTTACCCTCAGTTGAGACGGCGTACGGCATGGTACGCCGGGAGACCGCCAGGGACCGAATCCTTTGGCTGGCAGTCAACGGAGATCGTGGAGATACATTATCGGGCATCGGTCTTGGCTTCGCGGCTCGGGACAAATCGTTCAAAGGACACAAAGGCAAAGGGGCTACTCGTCCAACCGAAGAGGACAAGTCGAAACTGGTGTGCACACACTGTGGAATGAAGAAACACACGAGAGAATCGTGTTTTCAACTGGTTGGGTACCCCGATTGGTGGGACGAGATGAAGAGAACCAAACAGGGACCTCACGCTCGGAATCGAGGAGGAAGTCTCACCGCCACGGTCGCCACCGACCGGGCTACCACCGCCTGAACGAGCAACGCCGGGGCAGCGACTGGCGGTACTCAATCGAAAGTGGCAAAAGTAAATATCACGACAGAGGAGGGTGCGACTAGGGCTCAATTTGGGGAAGGTAGTAATAAGGGTGATTTTTTGCAGACAGGCCCTTCAATTGGGCATAATCAATATAGACACCCCATACCTAAAAATGATTTTGACAAAGAGGACCCTATATTATGCACTAACTCTTTTCAGGTTCTCGAAAACTATCCAGAGGCGTGTGCTGTACCCAAACCAAGTTCGAACAAAAATCCATAGTGGATTTTTTACTGTGGTGCCACAGACACCATGACGTTTGATAGTTTGGATATTATTCATTCCACAACACCAAAAAAATCTTTTGTCCAAACTGTAAACGGAGCACTTGCACCGGTTAAAGGAGCCGGAACCATCAATTTATCTCCCCAAATCCAACTATCAAATTGTTTACTTTTCCCGAGTTTATCTCACAAGCTTCTTTCAATCAGTCATGTTACCAGAGAATTAAATTGTACCCTGCTAATGCAACCTAATTTTTGCCTTTTGCAGGATATTCAGACGGGGGAGATTATTGGGCGTGGCACTGAGAGACATGGGTTGTATTATGTGGACGAGATCGCTCCAAAAGGTGTTGCGATGCTGACTCACGGGCCTGGTAACCGGGAAGCTTGGCTTTGGCATCGCCGGTTAGGGCATCCTTCTATTAGCTATCTAAAACTGTTATTTCCAAATCTTGTTACGTCTAGAGACATGAAATGTGACACTTGTTTTTTGGCCAAAAACCACAGACAGTCATTTAAATTCAATAACACTCGAGTTAATTCCATATTTTCTCTTGTTTATTCTGATATTTGGGGTCCTGCACCAATTGCTGGGGGTCCCGGGTATCAATATTTTTTATTGTTTATTGATGACTGCTCTCGGATGACATGGATCTATTTTTTAAAAAACAAGTCTGAGGTCTTTACTAAATTTACCCATTTTCATGCTCTAGTTCAAACTCAGTATCGGAAATCTATTCAGATTCTACGTTCTGATAATGGGGGAGAATATGTTAATTCTAGGATGTCCCAGTTCTTTAGTACTCATGGCATAATTCATCAGACTACCTGCCCTCACACTCCTGAACAAAATGGCGTCGCAGAACGCAAAAACAGAATCCTTCTTGAGATGGCCTGAGCTATGTTGCTTGAATCCAGCACCCCGACCAATTTTTGGCCAGAAGTGCTTGCGACATCAGTATATCTCCTTAACCGGCTTCCCACTAAAGCCTTGAAACTCCAAACTCCACTCCAAGCCTTGTCCACTCAAGCTGCGATTCCCACTCCTTTTACCCTCAAACCCAGGGTTTTCGGGTGTTCAGTTTTTGTTCACCTTCCTAAGCATACTCGTGACAAACTTTCCCCGTGTGCTGTTAAGTGTGTCTTTGTTGGCTATGGTGTCCATCAGAAAGGGTACCGTTGCTATGATCCCAAGTCCCGTCGCATGTTTACCACCATGAACTGTGATTTATTGGAAAATGAATATTTTTTTCACCATCTGCGGAGTCAAGGGGAGAGTGTAGAATCTAGTGACTCCTTGAGTTGCCTGTCAATACCAAGCTTCTCGGCTCCGATACCGGAAACTGGCCCAACAGAGGAAGTTAACAGCACCGCGGAGCCATCCCCAAACGTTGTGCAGCCTGCAGTCCTGAGTGATAATGATTTTGAGATATCTCCTCCTACCCGAATATCCAAGGTACAAATCCCCACTGATAATAATGATGATTCTCATTCCTCTCATTCCATTTTTGATACTGATACTAATGAAATGAAAGAGATAAACAATGAAGAGACAGGTAATGAAGATGAGAGTACGGGAGAAGGGACGGAGACGGAAAGATATATCCTACCGCCAAGAAGAAACAGAGGAGTCCCACCTAAACGGTATTCTCCGGAGAAAACTAAACCAATGTCTCGGTATCCAGTTGTAGACTGTGTTCTCGGTCGCCTTACAGCTTCAGCTCACCCTTTTAAGGTAGCACTTCTGAAGGAAGAAAACATTTCATCCTCAGTTGACGAGGCAATGGAGCATGAATGTTGGAAAGAAGCAATGAAAAAAGAAATTGATGCATTGGCACGAAACAACACTTGAGAGAAGTGTCAGTTGCCAAAAGGGAAGAAACCAGTTAGATGTCGATGGGTGTTCTCCATCAAATGGAAGCCAGATGGGACCATTGAGAGATATAAAGTGAGATTGGTGGCAAAAGGATACACCCAGACATATGGAATTGATTATTCAGAAACCTTTTCTCCAGTTGCAAAAATGGACACCATACGAGTACTTCTCTCTATTGCAGCTAATTGACATTGGCCTTTATATCAGTTTGATGTGACAAATGCTTTTCTTCACGGAGAATTGAAGAGAGAAGTGTATATGGAAGCACCTCCAGGTTTTTCAGGAGAGTTTAAGGTTGGAGAGGGATGCCGGCTGAGGAAGACCTTGTATGGACTAAAGCAGTCACCAAGAGCCTGGTTTGGGAGGTTTACAGATGCCATGATCAAGTATGGGTACAAACAAAGCAATTCTGACCATACTCTGTTTCTGAAGCGGCAAAATAATCGGGTGACATGCTTAATCATCTATGTGGATGATATGATCATCACAGGGGATGACATTGAAAAAATCACAAGGCTGCGACAAAATTTGTTCCAAGAGTTTGAGATGAAGGATTTGGGGATACTTAAGTACTTTCTTAGAGTCGAAGTCTTGAGATCAAAGAAGGGCATTTTCCTGCGACAGAAGAAGTACATCCTGGATCTATCAACTGAGACTGGATTGCTGGACTGTAAACTAGCAGAGACACCGATTGTGACCAACCATAGGCTTCAAATTCTCAAAGGAGCTACCCCAACAAATCGAGAACGGTATCAACGTCTAGTCGGGAAGCTCATCTATCTATCTCACACCCGACCGGATATAGCTTATGCCGTAGGAGTTGTGAGTCAGTTTATGCACAATCCTCAGATAGAGCATATGGAGGCCGCCCTACGGATTGTCCGATATCTGAAGGGTACTGTTGGTCATGGCGTACTGCTTGAGAAAAATGGACACCTTGATAACCATGGATATACTGACGCAGACTGGGCTGGAAATCATGTGGATAGAAAATCTACAGGGGGCTATTTCACGTTTGTTGGAGGAAATTTGGTCACGTGGAGAAGCAAGAAACAAAAAGTTGTGGCTCTATCAAGTTCCGAGGCGGAATTCAGAGGAATCAAAAGTGGGCTCACGGAAATCTTGTGGTTGAGAAAGCTATTAACTGAGATTGGTTTTTCTCCCTCTAAAAGGAGTCAGTTGTTCTGTGACAACAAGGCGGTGATCAGTATCTCAGAAAATCCAGTCCAGCATGACAGGACTAAACATGTCGAAGTAGATCGACATTTTATCAAAGAAAAACTCAAAAATGGAGTTGTTGAGCTACCGTTTGTGCGCTCTGAAGATCAGTTGGCAGACATTCTAACTAAGGCTGTGAATTCCAAGAGCTTTATAGAAGTCCTTCGCAAGTTAAGTGTTGTTGACATCACCACTCAACTTGAGGGGGAGTGTTAGAAGGAAAGAATCTAGAATATAATAAACCAAAATTAGCACCAGATATTTAGGGATTTAGTTTTATCTTTGATATGTTTTCCTTATCATTGTACAATAGATCTCTTTAAAAGAGAAGAACAGTGTAAACATTATTCAACATAGTGAATACAGATAATCTTCAATTGCCATCTAATTCTTTATTCCTTCTCTAACATGGAGCCTGAACCATTTAACAAAATTATTTTCCCCTTTGTAAACCCTATTCTATATAAGAAAAAACACTTGCCCATAACTCCTAAAATTAATTTAGAAAGAAAACTGTGCAAGCAAGGATAATGGCGGAGTTTATGGCATATGAAAAATGCCAATTGGAGTGAAAATTATCGATTAATTCTTTTGTTAAAGTTTGTTATAGAGATGAACCTTACCACTTGCTTGTTGTTGGGGTTTTTTTCGAATTGAACCACCGCAGGATCTAATTGGATGTTCATTAATCCTAATGTCATGTAGATCATAAATTCATGCATCTCATATGTTTTAATTAACCGAGTTTAATTAACATGCAAATCCGATTTAAACGATTCTACTAAAGCGAAAACATAGAAATCGAAAAATGACTTACAAATTAAACGACGGGTTGAGGACAAGATTAAAGATCTAATCTTGTTGTTGAGTATGATGAAATCAGCACCCAGTAATGCTATTCTACTCCTTGATCTTCTGTTGTATTCTCGGACTGAATCTAGTTTCAGGGTGGGCTGAAATCTACTAGATCGGTATGGAATCTGTGGAGATAAAGAGAGCACAAGAGGAGCTGATCTATATGCTCAAAATTTCGTCCCCCACCCTCTTATATATAAGGGGGTGGGTGAAATTTCAGTGTCCCAACCCTACTGGGTTTGGGCCTCTATCCCTTTTTCTATCTCCAGTCCATTAAAGTCATATTGGGCTACAACAGGGATCTACAAGAATATTAAATTGGCCTGCTAATTTATTTAATTTCCAATATCCAATAAACTTAGGATATTATTAAATAAATTAAGTATTATTTTTATTCCACTAAAGAAATAATACTGACTTACCAATTTAATACATATTTCTGAATATGCATTCTCCTTTAGTCCAGCCATTCCCCGTGTTTAAGATATAATACCCATTAATTAATTATGTAAGCTTCTGACAGCTATAATTAATTAATATCTTATCCTTGAGTAGTACCACACAAGCTTTACTCATGCACGGAATAAATTCCACTTGCAGGGTTTCAGCATGAACTTGCATTTCCTCAAGGGGACACCATCAACCTGGCGCACCAGGACACGGTGCCCCTACATATTGCACGACCCATCATAAGTGTAAATGTCACAACCCAAGATATCGAGATTATTGATCCTATGAAAGAATCTCACCCTTTGATAAATCAAAGCTGCAAACACTATACGTATATGTCCACCAACATATAGGGGTTAAGAACCCGAACTCTGTGGATTCTTATTCTATCATTTAAGGTCAGAATAGAGAATAGAATCCTAAGTAGATCCTCCTCAATACACTTGCCCGTGTATTAGAATAATCAGTTAGTCAAGACAAACTAACTATCAAATTATTCTACGGCGTACCGATAGCAGGTTCAGTGCCATCTAGACCGTGAGCCTTTTAATACATTACAAGGAACCGATGATTTGATCTAATCATGTGTTTACCCACACCATATCGTCTACAATGTAAGTATAGTGAACATGCATGTAAATATAACAATTTAAATGCAAACAGTGACTGCAATTGTATTCCTTCTATATCATCATAAAACCATCATCAATAATGTATACAAAAGACAGGTCTTCTAGTATACAAAACCAACAGCTTACACGATAGAAAATACAGCTCGCCGTTTCTTGAGATGCCCACAGCGGCAACATGTATCAATTTAAGTTAATACAGATAATAAGTTTTAAATTTGCAGATTCTTAAATCTTCGATTTTTCAATGGTTAATATTGTTAATTTATGACTTTGTACGAAGGTTTGAGTGGTTTCATGAAACCATATAATGGAAGAGTAAGAGATGTTTTACATGAGTTAATTGCAAGAATGCAGTCTGTGGAGATAAACTTAAAACTGCTCAAATGGAGAATTGGTCTTTGGCCAATAATTTACAGCAATTAAAACAATCGTTTGACGTTGAGGGAAGCAAAATGCGAGTTGAGAAGAAAAGGTTAACAATCGAATTGGTCTTCTTCCCTGCTTCTCGCTTTCTCATTCCTGCTGATCTTTATTTTTTTAATTAGTGAGAAATTAAAGTAACACATGTAAAATATTATATCCACATATTTGTTTTTCTTTTACGAAAATGACAAATAAGTTTTCCAGTGAGCCATGTCATATATTTGTAGCCGGAATTGAGTTATGGGATAGAACTGAAAACAAAATAAAAGGTTGTGACATAAATTATAATTTCTCAAAGGTTGGGATAGAATTAAAACTTTGTTGAAACTTTGGGATATACTATGGTATTAACTTCTTTAAATATAGAGTAAAAGTTGCTAAAATTCCCCTCCAATAGATGCTGTAAACAATGCTCTATTTTAAAGCACTGCTATAGTGCTACTCTATTTATCCAACAACACTGTAGCAGTGCTCTATCACTGTTCATCGATTTTTTTCTTCTACTTTTATTTATTTATTTCTTAAAAATATTGAAATAAAAAATTGTATATCAAATTAATATTAGTCTGTAATTTTTGTTTTTTTAATATGTAATTTTTGTTCTTTGCAATATTATTATGAAATGTTTCTATGTTGTATTATTATTTAGTTTCAGAAATTTTAATAGTTATATTTTTTGGAAAATTTTTGATTAAAATAAATACATAAAAAAAGAAATATTATGAAATATTCCTTTTTAGAGTAGAATTTAGAGTAAACTGTTGCAGATGAAGTGAAGGTTTTGCTGTATAATAGAGATAAAATTGCTGTAAAATGAAGCAAACTATTGGATATGGCCTTAGAAATTATATTTTTATTATTTGAAGTGGTATGTTTTTCAATTCAAAAAATATAATAACAATGAGAGAAATGTCACTTTTTTAACAGTATTTTTCAGTAAAATAGACGTGATACTTTCAGCATTAGAATTGATACTTTTTTAATATTAAGGTGATATTTTCCAATATTAGAAATGATATTTTTTTCCATATGATATAGGGTAAATTGCCTTAAAATACACAAACTTTGGGGTGTTTTTGGTTTTTCACACGTTTTAAAAAATGTAGTTTTAATAACATAAACTTAGTCCTTGTTTGTTTTTTCACATGATTTTCAGATTCCGGCAAGTTGAATATGACGTGGCATCCGGAGACGGCCACGTGTACGTCTACGTGGAACCAACTTGCCTTAAAATACATGAACTTTACGTTGATTTTGTTTTTTCACACGAATTAAAAAAACCAATTTTAGATTTTTTTTTACTTGTTTCTTGTAATGTGGCAAACGTGATATGAATACTTCACTTTATATTTTTCAAAATTAATTATTGAACAAGATATAAATTTCAATTAACATCATTTGACAGTCGTGATTTTTTTGATCTTATGTAATTCATTTAATATGCACAAAAATCATACTATGACTTTAGGGTGTGTATGATGTGTACATTTATCATTATGACGTTTGGAAAAATTGGAGCCGCTACATATTTATATTATTAATAGGTTTAAAGAATAATAAAATAGATGAAAATTAAGAATTTGTTCAAGAATTAATATAAATGGAAAAATATTCAATTATAAAATTATTTGATATTATCTAACATAAAAAGTTATATCAAAAGATGTTATTAAACATATATATGAAAAATTAATATGTAGTTTCTACGTGATCAATTTATTTATAAACTTAATTTATTGATTGTGTAATATTATTCATCAACATATACGATACTTGATAGACCACTATTTATGACTTGATAATTGTTGTATTCGCAATTCAATTATTTATATCATTACACTAGCTTAAGTCGTATTTTTTATAATTTTTCTTCAAATACAGAACTAAAAGGATCTGATAGTTATTTTATTTAATTTTTTGAATTTAAATTTTATATATTGTATGAACCAAGAAAATTCAAAATATTTCACAATGTCTACTACAACAACTCTATAATAATAGTTGATGAATTTTGTGTATTACACAAAAAAGCCAAAAAAAAAAAACTAAAATTGATATTTTTTAATTCGTGTGAAAAAATAAAATCAGTCCAAAGTTTTATATTTTAAGGCAATTTGGTATCCACATAGATGTACACGTGGCATCTCCGGCTGCCACATAGGATTCAATTGGCCAGAATTTGAAAATCATGTGAAAAACCAAACAAGGACTAAGTTCATGTTATTAAAACTACATTTTTCAAAATGTGTGGAAATCTAAAAACACACCAAAATTTATGTATTTTAAGGCAATTTACCCTATGATATAAGTAAAGCTTATATACAATTAATATACACAAGACTATCTCTTACAATTTAACGATGTTTGGACCGCTAGAGTCATACGTAGAATTAAAAAATAATAATTTACAGATGAGGTACACTTGTGTGAGACCGTCTAACAGATCTCTTACGTTAGACGGATCTCTATTTGACCCATGAAGTAATCCGCTCTTCTTTTTCTTTTTCACAGGTCTCTTCTTTCCCTCTACTTCTTCCTCCCATTTTTCTTTTCTTTTTAGTTTTTTTCCCACTTATTTATTTCTTCATTTTTATTTTTGTCTTTTTACAAATATATATATATACATGTATTGAATTAATTTAATTTTTTTTATCCAATGTCTCGCGCAATGCATAGTCAATAATTAATTTTTTAAAATAAAAATATACCCTAAAATGGAATTAGTGAACCTTAAAATTAAATTGAATTAATTTAATTTTTTTATCCGGCGTCTGCGCAATGCACTCGTCTAATGCTAACATGTGGGCTCATGCATTGCACTCAATACAAAATAATGATTTAAAAAAAAACACAAGAAACAAAGAAAAGAAGAAAACAAAAAAAGGAAAATAAAGCAAACACAGTGCATGGCAGTAGCGGCTTTGTTGCAATTTTTTTAAATCACTCACACGCGCCACGCATGGGCAGGGGTATCTCACGGGCCTGGAGCAAAAATCGATAGGTTTGAGTTTTATTTGACTCGGCTAACATAAGAGATCCATTAGACGGTCTCATATAAATTTTTATCTTTACAAATTATCACCGGAGAAGACAACAACCCACCAGACTCAGCCCTCTGTGTCGCAGTCTCCAACGATATCCATGATGCAAAATGTTATTCCCTAATGTGGAGCGGGCAAATTCTAACATAAAGGGTAAATAAAATAATTTCCTAATGCGGAGCTGGTAAATACACCCCCTTGCTATTTCCAACCAATCTTTGCTATTTCTAATCTTTATCATCTGACCAATAAAATAATTTAATTTTCGAACTATCACAATATGTTAGTTTAAGTGTTACGATAGATTTTTTCGACTGGTTGAAATTTTTGGCCGAAACTTTTATTTTTGAACAAAAAAAAGTCTGTAAAAAACCAAAATTTACGAACCCCTGGACACTTGTCAACTGCAAAAGAAGGGGATGTACTGCATTGATGTAACCCGGACAATTTGTACAGGATACGAAAACGCGCGGAAGACTTATAGAATCGAACACGCCAACTAAGGAATGATTCAACCCTACTCTAAGACTCAAATAACTCAAAATAATCGGGATTAAACGAAATAACAACTCAAAATAATATTAAAGACGAACTAGACCTAATTACGACACTTAAACTATGACACAAAAATGATACACAAATCCAACAGGAAAAGGGCTGATTTGGGACGAGAATTATGGCTGGAAGATGATGGTATTTGGGACGAGATTTATGGGTTAAGAATGGCTAGGGAAGATAGGATATGACAATGGTTCGAAGGACTTACGGTCTAGGTGGAAAACACGATGAATTGATGCCGAATGGAACCGAACCCTTGATGATCGACACACGATCAGGTCTTGATGGCTTGGGAGGAACACGAACGTTGGTGAAGGATGTAGGACGTCGTTTGATGAAGGTCGAAGGTGGTAGTGTTGAGAATCGCAACCCGATTAATCCCCGGCGTATCTTGTACGACGAAAATGAATCTCTAAGTTCTTCTTCGTAGCGAGTTCACCCTAATTCTTCGTATGAATTAGAACTTTCCCTTGATGTAAGACTCAAAGTTTGCTAGGCTTCAAGAATGAAAATTTTCGAGGAAAACAATCAAAAGCTTTAAACGGTTGAGACACAAATTGAATGCAAAAGCAATTTTAATCAATAATGTCTAAAATATCAAAGTAACATGGTTCCCCTATTTATAGGGCTAATAATGCACGAAAATAATGAATAAAAAGCCCTAAAAATCTGATCCAAAAAGGATCTCTAACTATACTATAAAAAAAGCCTAAACTAGAATTCTATTCAAGGTTGAAAATTGCCTTAAATACAATTCTAGTCAAACCTATACTAAAGGGAACGAAAATTATACTTAAAAATTAATTAAAAACTGATCTAAACTATAGTCTAAAGTAATTAAATAAATACTATAGTCTAGATAAAAATCAACCCCTTAATTAAATTAAATCAAGGGCGAAAACAGCTCCATGCACAAATGCACTTCTTCTTGCTCTCTTCTTCAACTCTTCAAGTTATATTCTCCATGGTATGATCTTGATCTTCATTAGTTAATAAATTAACTAAAGTATGGCTGCACTTTGCATCTTCTAATTCCTCAAACTTCTTGCGAATCATCACTTGGAAATAACCTTGTAATTTCTTCGCTCGAAGTCGCGTCATTGGACCTTTAAATTGCAGCTCGGGTTCAAGGCCTTCAATGCCTTGCATGGCTTTATCATGCATCCCCTCCACGTTAGAGTTTACTTGTAGAGAGAGGGGATGAGAATAATTATTAGAAATAATTTTATTGGTTTTTATGCATGCATTTTTTAATTTTTGATTTTTTGAGTTAGAATTTAGCAGGAGGATGTTAGAATTTACTCGTGGAGAGAGGGGATGAGAATAATTATTAGAAATAATTTTATTGATTTCTGTGCATACATTTTTTAATTTTTGATGCATTTTTTAATTTTTGAATTTTGTTTAGAATCAAATTCAGTTTTCAGGGTCACTCATCCCATCATTATCCTAGGTCAAGCACGCTTCCTTTTGGAGCTCTGGTGGAACGAGTGCCAGAAAAAAGGTGCACCTTATGGTATGAGTAGCACCTATCAAATCCTTTAAACTCTCCTCAACTATACAATTTCATTCTTGTATAGCCTCAGAATCTCTCTCTTTCGGCTGGATTCGGTTCATTTATGTGCTCTTTTACTTGGAAGTATGATAGGATCCGCTCTTTGTCTGTACTTGTACTGTCTGTGCCTGTACTGTCCGTGCCTGTACACCAGCGATCACTCCATGCTTCGATCTCAGGCATCACATGTTATATATACTAGATTTCTGCCCGTGCGATGCACGGGTTCATTCACGGTCTCATATCTTCGTATTTTATAGATAATTAATATCTTTACTTAATAAGTTCATACTATTTTTTCTTGGTTCGGTTTTATTTTTTATACCAAACAATTATTATTCCAAATCTAAAAAAGTTAAGTCGACAATGGTTCCAAAAATAGTAAGTATAGTTTTTTCCACCAAAAATATCCTTCCATTTTTAGTAATCTTTGTTATATGTATTTTGTAATTGATTTTATATTAATTGCTTTTAATGTTTAACCATTTTATTAAATTTTTACATCAACACACTTAAGTGTATTAGTGTATTTGACTAATAATCATTTTATTTATATAATTACATAGTTAGTGTAATTGACCATTAAATCATTCTATTTATGACATGGCCGCCCATTTGTAGTTTATGCCCATCAGAATATGAAATTACATATTGATCGACAAAATATTGACTATCCGCAGGTGCATAGTGTAGTTATGTACAATGATGAGCATTGTCGTATTTTCATATAGATTAATGATTAATTTATATGTAAGTACTATAATATCAGTTCCCTAACACTATATAGACAACACATTAAAAGATTTAGATTTAATTAACTACTTAAATAAGAAAATAAATAAAGTAATTAAACGGTGAATATATGGAAGAAGTTCTAAATTTAGAGAGAAAGAATTATTCTAGGGTTTTGATTTCATTAATTTATCCATAGAATTTCAATCCAATTATATGATTTATTTATGATTCGACTTTTATCAGGACCATTACTCATTTAATTTAAACCTTCTCTCGAAGTGCTCAAACCCTAGATTACATGCTAGAATTAATGTGTCCATTCAATTCCTAACATACAACTCCTATAAGCTCCAAGGATTTATTGTCTTCACAATTAACCTCAAATCTCTAGATTGCTATTGATTAATGTGCTTTGTGTTCTTGTGTTCAAATGTTAAAACTCCTCTCTCGATTTATAAATTAACACAACATATCATGCTATAATGGTGATCAATTATTCAGGCAAACAAGGCTAAGAATACAAAGAATAAAAGGAGAATCAAAATCATATAATTCAATATCCACTGTACTTCAAAATCAACTACTATCAAACCCTAGAATACCAAAGTATTTAGCCACTCATAATTAAATAAGTAACTAAAAAAATATAAAGAAAAACATAATTAAGGAACCAAAAATACGATAAACCTGGATGGAGAATCTTGATCTTGATCTTTAACTTGTACTTCTCTTGCTCTTAAATCTTGGACTTTAGGGGAGGAATATGATGTATGTCCTATATCTATTTCGTGCCATATGTCCCTTATATATAGTTGGAGAAGTTCAAACTCCTAAAAGGAACCAAAATCAAGCCCATAAGGAAATTCTTGAAAATCGCCAAAAAAATTAGTTCTTTCTGCAATGAATCACTTACTTGATTTACTATCTTTCTAGGCCTTTCCAAAGTTCATTTGAAGTTCACATAAAAAATGATATTAAATCCCTTCACAATGAATAAACACATGACATTGCACAAAATATAGAAAACTATGCAAAACTTATTACTTCATGCATGCAATGCCTATCAAATACCACTAAAATGAACCTTAAAACACATGTAAAATAATACGTTATCAACTTCCGCAAACTTAGAACATTGTTTGTCCTTAAAATAAAAGAGAAAGAAAAAATGAGTGTGAAACAAAGCATGAACCAATTAAAAATTGATTGCCTCAAAGAGGAAGATCAAAAATTCACATTCAAACATGATAATTATTGGTCTCAGTGCGAGTATATGTCAGTTTAGAGGGGGGGGTGAATAAACTGACTCAAAAACTTATGCTTTTATGCGGAATATGTAGGGCCCTTAACTCGCTTTAGAAAACTTATCCGTGCACTGATCAGTTGAGATAGGGAGCTTGGCGATAGCTTAGCTTGTGAGCTAATTAGCTGAGACTAATAGCTTAAGGGCTTCTCTTGTCAGTGCAGCTTGTATGCTATAGTGTGCAGTTTAAGAACATGCAAAAGCTTAGAGCATAAAGTACAACACACACAAGACTTATAGAGGTTCGAAGCTTCCTGCTTCGACGTCCTCTCTTCCTTCCGCAGAAGGGCAATCCACTATGCAAGTGTAAAGTTTCTTTATTACAATTACATAATGAAGAATTCTATTGGACCTGAAAATGGCACCCTTCAAACCGAGCGCGGCCTCCTTTCCAATTGTTGCTATCCTGAAAGAACGGACTTATCAGTATGCCCCTCCTCAGCTGGTTTCTAGTCGACAGCTCACATTTACCAATCCCAACTACTCGCTGAGACTTTAGGTGCTATTTCCCATCTTTACAAGATTTTAGATCTCTCTCGATCTTTAAGAAGGCAGTCTTGAATCTGTTATCAACCTGGAGTGCTGCTTCAACTGAGCTGAGTGGTTGATCTTTGAAGAGCTTGAACTGAAAAGCTTTCCTCTCGCTGGAATTCTTCGTCAGCTAGATGTTTGCTTGGAACTTGAAGCACGCCTTCTCAGTTGGGACTTTTCACACTTAAGAGATTTAAGCTTTGAGCTGTGGGGAGGGAGAAAGAAGAGCTCGCTCTGGAAGATATAGCTAAGATTAGTTTTGGTGAAAGTCTTGCGTAAAAATCTCACGTAAAGTCTTTCGTGTAAAAATCTCTTTTTCAGAATGAGATTCACTCCCTTTATATAGATGAGCGTTCTCAGTGACTATTAGGTTTTACTGATCAGTGGTTCGATTGATTCCATCAATGACAGTTTAATACTTGTATCCGTTGAAGCTTGAATGAACTAGCCATTGAATTTAATGGCTTCTGCTCCAGGATCGTTAGGATCTTCCTACGATTTCCTGTCACGATCTTTAATAACTGCTTGTCAGAGAGTAGTTACTTCGGCTATCAGTTTTGGACTTCAGCTGATGGGGTCTCAGTTGTCTCAACTTTCAGCTCTGAGATTGTCCAGTTGGCAGTTCCTCAGCTGCCTCAAGCTTCAGTCCTGGAATGAATTGGATCAGCTGCCTTAGCTTTTAACTCAAGATTTTGGCAGTTAAACTCTAGAGCTTTCAACTCTTGATTCCAGTCGGATTTCATTTGAGCATTTTTCTCCCTGCTGACTGATCCTTGATCAGTTCAGTTCGGCTTTGAGCTTTCAAGCTGGTTCTTTTGTCATCAATCTTTCTTGGCTTTCAGCTAGACTGATGGCTTACTCATATGTGAATGTCTTCTAGTCTCTAGCATTTTCTTCCTCCTTTAGCTGATCAGTCTATAATATTCTCTTCTCGGTACAACTTATCTTAAGCTTTGAAGAGTAGACTTTGACTAGTCTGGTTGAGACATCCTTTTCAGCTGGTTGAGCATACTTTAAGGCGATTGACTTTTCGCTTCAACTGAGTTGAGATTTGAAGTCTTACTTGGTCATTACTCCTGACTTCCAGCCTGAATAACCTGCAGTTTTTCATATAACTTTTCCATATGTTTTGACATTTCATCAAAACCATCAGTTGGGCTACTTTGATAATTTTTCCCAATAATTTTCCCCTTTTTGATGATGTCAAAACCAGTCAGTTAGATGATGGAAAACTGCATAAGCTTATCTTTAATGAATGAATATCATAGCTTGTACCAATCTTTGGTATCAAGGCTAACTTTGGTATCAGAGCTTTTAAGAGCTATTAGCTTTGCATTCATGACAGTTTGAATTCATATGAGTACTAGAGATTTACGAGCTTATCATTCAGATATTAAGGCTTTTACTAACAGAGTTTGTACCATGAAATATTAAATCCATTAAAGATAAAGATACTCATTTTGCACAGCTTGAGAAAGCTTTAGTTTCTTCAGTTCTAACATAGCTCAATTTTGCTTAGTCCTGATTGTCATGCGACTTTAGTTCATTATTAGAGCACGCAGAGCATGGATATTAAAGCATAATTGCATGATCAGAGTATAATCACATAATCAGAACATATTTGTATTATCAACAAGGAGCATGTTAAGAACTGATTGAGCAAAATGATGAAAAATTGTACGGAAGTCGTAGGGAGAGAGAAAATATAAAGAACTGATATTTTGGACTTTCTTATTCAACTGGAACTGTTCACCATTCAGTTCCGTCTTCTTTTGCTCAATTCTCCTTTCTCATATCTACAAGAAGAGATGCCCGATATGCTGTGGATACCCCATTTTTGCTGCTGCTCCAGCTGGGCATTCTCCCAAGTCTAAAACAAGTTTTGAGCTTTCCATGCTTGCTGCTCAAATTGGACTTCCCCCTCACAAGTAGCTTCCCCTTGAAAGGTAGCTTTTCCCTGAAGCTATACCCCTCTTTGGATCTCATCCTAAAGAGTAAAATCACCATTTCCATCTTTTTCATCATCAGCATTCTCTTCCCCTTTTTTGGCATCATCCAAAAGGGCAAGCTGAAGAAGTTCATGAGATGGCAGAGACAATTGTGGAAAAAGAGAGAAGGAGGTTGCCAGTAAATTGTTGGTGACTTGGGGAGCTTGGGGTGCAGAGATAGGAGTGGACAACCATGAGTATGTCTCCTCAGTTGGCATCCGTTGGGCAAGATCAGAGAGAGAGAAGGGATCTTGCCTGATAGATGAGGCTGATGCAAGGTTGAGAAGTGGGCCGTCCGCTATGGTGAAGAGTGCATCCTCATGGAGAGGAGTTATGGAGGAGTTGGAGGGCTCATTGTCTGGAAGGGGTGCGTCAGGAGACACCGAGCATTGAAGCCTCTTAATCATGGAATCCATGATATCCGAAACAGATGGGGGTGTACTGAGTAGATGGTTTATCCAACTCCTGCTCTAGTTTCCTTCCGCAATCCAAAATGAATAATCTATTTTCCTTGCCATTTACAGCATGGTAGAGTCATCCACCTGGAATCTCCATAGATGATATTAGAGATATCATCTGAGCTGCTCGAAAAGAAAGGGGTTAAGATCCCCAATGTGACCAAAACAGCCTGTCAGCTGATGGTCAAGGCTTGCAGAAAAGCCTTCTTCCAAAGTGTCTGGGTTAGCCATAGATGGAGGCTCGTTGGTTGTTGGTACAGTGGACTGATCACTCATGTGAATGAATGAGTCACTATCAGTTGTAGACTGATCTATGTCAGCTGGAGGATTAACTACAAGGAATGGCTCTTTTCCTTCAGCTGGGTTATGGTCCTCCGTAAGCTAAGGTCTCAACTTCCTTGGGCGACCAGTTTTGCCACAATGCTTTCTATGGACATAAACGGTGGGAAGGAGATCTCTTCTGGTGAAAAATGTTTCACCAGGAACAATTATTTCGATTTGCTCTTGGATAATGTGGCTAAGGTGATTGACAAACCCTATCTTGGCTTTGAATGAGCCAGCATGTGGATCGATCTCAGCAAGCTTCAAATGATGTCAAAACTGTGCCAATATAAAGGATGCCTAGTTAGTTTTGTATCCAAAGTATAAGGCAGCCGATAGGTGAGCATTGTTGTCTATGAACTGCGTGTTGGTGATGCCTCCAAGAAGGATATGTATCACAATATCCAAAATTTAGACGATTGCTGGGAAGAGACTGTCTTTCAAATTATTTGACATATCTCGATAATCAACATGAGGAAGTTTTCAGTTGTCCCAAAGTGCCATCTTGTTGGGGAACATGAGTTCATGCACCTGTAGGCCTTCGCTAGGGAGCTAAAACAATTGTATCAACGTATCTTTGTTGATAATGATGAGCTGATTATAGACAACAGACGTGATGTTGTCTCCGTTTATCTCTACATTGTGGTAGAATTCAGCTACATGCAAGAGATATCTTCTGTTAGGCCTCGTCTATACAAATGATAGTAGCCCACATGTCTTCAGTGACTGGAAGATCATGCTGGTCTCCTTAGTACCTATGCGAGCTTGGAGAAGCTCTAGGTCGAGATACTTATCCTTTCTTAGCTTCTTTAGAAAAAGCTGTGTGTTCATCATATGGAAGGGATGGGCCATGTCTGTGATGATGAACGATGTCAGTAAGAAAGAAGCCTCGATAAGTATGAGAAAAGACAAGGAGAAGGAATGTGTTAAGAATGAGTGATGCATTCCATCTTCTCATCTGCTTATAAAGCAGTATTTTACATGCATTTAACCATGGCAATCGAGTGCCTCTGGCTGATTAGCTATGTGATTTGATAGAAAATTAGCTGAATAAATGATGAATGCATCTCAGCCGTCCACTTGGACTTTCACTTTTTTGATCAATCGGCTGAGATCTAAGAGTTTTTAAAATCTGGGTGGCTGCCATAAATAGCAAAATAATTGCCAGAAGATTTGCTATTTATATTCCTCAGAAAGTTGTCTCTTTCTACTTTAATACATGGCATAGAGACTTTAATGGCAACTCAGATGAATAGTGAGCTTATTTTGAAATGGTAACGGTAACTATTCAAAAATAAGCTTGAGGAATATGGAGGAGAGAAGCTTGTCGAAGAGGAGTGGTCATGTAGCTATTGAAAGATTGAGCTCTGGACGTCAGTTTCCTGTTGAACTGATGATGTTGCCTCAAAACTGATTTGATCAATTTTGTTGATTAGCTATTGATTGACTCGTTCATCACTTTCCTCTTCTTGAGCGGTCACACTGGAGTGGCTTCTCCGCTTTCTCTAGAGCTGTTTTGACCTTTTTCTTTTTGAAGCTGGGCTTGAGATGTCCGTTAAAGGATCAGTTCTGGCTGCATTCTCAACCTGCTGAAGTTGCTTAAGAGTAACTGCTGAGTTGGTCAGCTTCAAGGTGTTCAGCTCTGGAGTTTCTCTATTGGGTGAGCTGGACTGATTGAGAATCAGTTGTACAGTTCTTGAGCTTGACTCGATAAGAGGAGTAACATAGCTTCGGGACAAAAGAGCTGGTGACGTGGTAGTATCTTCAACGTCTTTGTCTCCTCTTTGTCCAAGCTTTTGATTCCTCGGGGTTACCACAAGTTGAGTATGTGATAGATCCTCATCTATCCTCTCAGTGACAGCTTCAGCTTGTAGGGATGCCTCATCTGACTGAATTAATTTATTATCAAAATTCAGTTTGCAGCAATGTAGATTGGCTTGATGATTGTTGAGCTATTTTGTAGTTCCAACTCATTGCGATCTCAAGCTGGCTTGAACATCAGCTAGCATGGCCTTAGCTGGAATTTGGTTATCGAGTCGATGCTTCATAATGCGCTGGACTTGCATAATAGTTGGAGGAAATGCATTTGAAGCTCCAATCCATTTAATACTCCAAGTCTCTTCTCATTGTCAAAAGCTTATGCCATGAAAGATAGTTAGCAAGAAATGAGACTGGATTGACATCGAGTATCTCTAGTTGTACCAGTAGAAGTACCTGTGCAGTTGTTTGAACAACTGATTGTCTTGCTTGGCAACATAGGATAAGTGAGTGAGAAGGAGATTTGTCACATCCTTCTGAGCACTCTTGACTGTATATTCGCCACTATAGAAAGTGCGAATGTTGTCTTCAGTCAGCTGAAGAGGAGGGCAAGTTCTCCTGAAGTAGTCAGCTCCATAGTTTGGATGAGGGATTCCAATAAATGGAATAAGATTATTTGGATCAGAGCAGGGCCTGAAGTCGACTGATGATCCATTCTTGGATTATGGAGAAGGAACTTCATTGGCAGTTGAGCTACTTGAAGTTGCATTGCCGGCTCTGGCTTTAGATCTCATCTTCTTCTTGAGTGACTGAAGATGGACTTTTCCTTTCTTGGGAATCCAGTCAGAGATGAGGACTGGTATTGCATCATCATTTGGAAGATGCAGCATATCTTCAAGGAGCTTGCTCATTCTTAGAACAAGTCTTACCTTGGACTCAAATTTCCAGTCTTCTTTGAGTCGGCAACTTTGATGACTTGATGCTTGAATTGGGAAAATATAAATTTTGCCCAATTTGCTTCCAATCCTTGAACAAGGTGTATCATTATCTTGTATCTTTCTTGAGTTAATTGACTCAAGCTTCCAATGGCGCCGAACATCATTTTGTTCATGATATCGAGTATTACTCCATACTCAGGCTTCAAGTCAGTTTTAGCTGTGGTAAAACTGAATTGCTTGCTGTAGGTTGAAGCTCACCATTCTTTCCAATATGGTTCAGCTGAATCTTTCAGATCTTGAACCTTGGACCCTTTTCTGGGAAGTTGAAAGATTTCTGCAACCTTTCTTTCAGTGATTTGAAGTTTGTTCCCTTGAACCACTGAGGATATGACCTTCCTTTCTGCAGATATCTTTGCTTGAAGTAGAAACTCACTCACCAAGTTTTGTTTAAAGAATCTTGGTGGAGTTTCAAGATAATGTAGAATTTCAGACTTGTGAAGATTGACTAGAAGAAATGGGTTATTTGATTCCTTAAGAATCACCTGGAATTTCTTTCTCTCCAGGAATTTGTCTTTGAACATTTGCTCTTTGAAGAAAGTAAGAGCTTTGAATGATTCGACCATTTTTTTTCAAAATTTTTGGTTGAATTAGAATTGAAGCTTTTTGATAGAGAAATACTCTTTTAAAAGAGGAGTGAGTAGAGTATTTTTGATGGAGCAAGGGGGTTTTTATGAGTGAGGAGAGAGACTCATAAATTTATTGGTTGAAAGAATTGGATTCCCTTGTTGCTTCCTTTGGCTGTTGATTTTGTGCTTAGGACCAATGGTCAAAAGTTCACAATAAATGCTTGACAAAACATTTATTTCTAGCCAAAAGATTTTTATTAAAATATCAAGAGATAAACTGAATTACAAGAAGTTGTCCTAAGACATCTAGTCAGTTAACTTCTCAAGCCTTCAGTTCTTCTTGCGTTCAGTTTTTATTTTCTTTGATTTTCTGGAGCAGTCTGGAGTGCTTTCACTTAAAGAATCTTCATCTGAGTCTTTATTTCCAGAGTACGCTTCCAGTTTTAGGACTGAATCAGAGAGCAGCTTTACCTGAACCTTCATACATTTGATTAGTGCTTTTACTTGAGTTGAGGTCTTTCTTGACCGCTGCTTTTTGGTTTGTTAAGCATATGGCTAAATCTTACTTGTCGCCATTTGATGCTTTTCAGTCTTGTGATCAGCTCTCGGCTGATGCTCTCAAGTCTGATCTTTCACCACCGACTAATGTTCTCCAGTCTGCTGATCCATGGTGGGCTTCTCAATCGTTTCTGATTGAGTTGGTGTTACAATCCTCTATTTAGCTGGACGTTGTTTAGAGTCTTTGTGATCATCCCTTTCTTATGAGGACTTGTATCTCTGAATAGTGAGAAAGACATCATCTGAGTCTGAGTTTGATTGAACATCAGACTCTGTTATCTTAGCTTTCCCTTTTCCCTTTGTTATTGGAATGGTTGGGATCAGCTTCTGCCTTAGTCGCGGTTGCGGCTCTCTGATTGTTACTGGAGGCAGTGCCGCTGCATCTACCTTTGGAATGAAATCATCAGGATCAACTTGCTGATGATTCATCTCCTCCGTCATTAGATCGAGAATCAACTTTTCTAGAATAAAACTGACTCTGTTGATGTAGTACATCTTTTGAGGGAAGCCCCTGGAGCTTGTGGTTTCAGCTTCCACGATGTCTACAAATTTTTTCAGTTGTTTGAGAAGAAACAGAGACCAGTCTATCTCTTTCTCCTCCCAAATAGTGTTGCAGATCTTGCATTTGATCCCTGACATCACATTATGATCTTCGCACAATCCCACCATCATCTATGTGGCTACAGATGATAACACTTGAAATTCCTTTCGGAATTTGAGTGTTGAATGATTGATGTAGAAATTTTCTGTAGCAGGATTTGAAGCCCATCTGTTGAAGCAGAACTTGGCGTATACTTCTATTCCTTCAATGTTGACTCATTCTTCGGGTAGGAAAAATATGTTCTTCAGGACCAAAGGGGTGATCAAGATTTCTATGCCCCTTACTGCAGTCTTGATCAACCAAGAATCCTTTTCACTGTAGGAGTTTAGAAAGAACTCTGCCACAGCTTCTGGATATACCCTTGTGGGAGCACTTTCAGTGAAAACCTTCAGTTTTGCTGACTCTATTAGTGCTAGAACCAATTCACCCATCTGTATGTAGTTGGTAAATTGTCCGCAGTTGGCTCAACTCAATATCTTGTCATGATATAGATCCTTGCAGAAGACCGTTGAGTCTTCACCGTCGAGTTTGAAGTTATGCTTTCTACGGTAAATGTTGGCAGTGAATTGAGCCATCAAAAAGTATTGGGGAGATATGAAAAGGCTGAAGAGAATTTTTGATGAATTGGTTTTAAGAGAGAGACTGGGGGCTTGAGTGCTTGATCAGTTGTTTAGGTGATTTGAGGAAAGCAGCTAATCTATTTATAGCCTCAAGTAGACGGTGTATCCAACGGTAGGAAAAATTTGAATAACTAAACGGTTGCGATTAATCCATCAATTTATTTTTCAAATTTATCCGTTTGAGTTAAATGAGAAGAGAGAGAGTGGGTCAAACGGTAATATTAGGATGACACTTCATTTTACCTGTTCAGTAATAAATTTAATTTTTAAACTTATCTGATTGTAGCTCTCCTTCTTGAGTCTCCACGTGGCTTGGAGCTACTGACGTCATCAGTTGGCATTATCAGTTGATGACTACTGATCTCCTTGCCTTGGATTGATCAGTTCCAGCTGGAGTCCCTTCAGCTTTGACTTCCAGCTTTTCATCAGCTTGAGTTGTTCTCTCAGCTTTTGCTCCACCTAAGCTTTTCAGCTGCTTCCTTCAGCTGAAGCTTGATCTCTTCAGTCAGTTTTGGATTCAACTGCTCTCAACAGTTGATCACGACTGGTTGAAAACTGATGCCTTTTTACAATAAGTTTACTCATCTTCTTTTCTCGGCTATCATTTAGCTTTAACCATTTTTTCAGAACTGATTTGGCTCATCAGTTTTAGCTTCACAGCTTAGTGAACTGATGCCTTCTTTGAGTCAGTTCTCATCTTCAGCTGGAGTGTTCCTCTTCACTCCTTCACTTGGCTGGTCATCCTCCTCCTATGAAGCTAGTTCAAGCAATCCCAATTGGATACATAGATCCACAAATCTAGCTTCTGGCAATGGCTTGGTGAAGATATCAGCTATCTACTTCTCCGTGTTGACATATTTAATGCATATGTCTTTCTTCTCAATGTGATCTCTGATAAATTGGTGCCTGATATCAATGTGCTTTGTCCTTGAAAGCAATACTGGATTTTGAGATATTGCAATAGCATTATTGTTATCACAGTACATTGGCACTTCTTTAGTCTCCACCTTGTAATCTTTCAGCTGTTGCTTCATCTAAAGAATCTGTGCACAACAGTTTCCAACAGCCACATACTCGACTTCAGTTGTTGACGTGGCAACCGAGTGCTGCTTTTTGCTAAACTAGGATATCAGTTTGTTCCCAAGAAACTGACATGTTCCACTGGTGCTTTTTCTGTTAATCTTGCATTCTCCGAAGTCTGAGTTCGAGTAATCAGTTAGACTCAAGCTATCTCTTTGGGATACCATAATCCAAGATTTATGGTCCCCTTGAGGTACTTCATGATCCTCTTTGCTGCTTCGAGGTGGCTTTTCTTCAGATTGGCTTGGAAGCTTGCGCACAGTCCGACTGAGTAGGAGATGTCTGGTCAGCTGGCTGTCAGGTAGAGAAGGGATCCAATAATTCCTCTGTAGAACATTTGGCTGACTGATTCTCCTTCTTCATCGAGAGTCAGCTGTACTGGTGTATTCATTGGAATCTTGAGAGTTTTTCCCTTATTGGTTCCAAATTTCTTGACAAGCTTTTCGGTATACTTAGCTTGACTAATGAAGATTCCGTCTTCCAACTGCTTCACTTGGAGTCCTAGAAAGAAGGTCATTTCTCCCATCATGCTCATCTCAAATTCGCTATGCATCAGTTTAGCGAATTGAGTACATAGATCTTTACTCTTTTATCCAAAAATTATGTCATCCACATAAATTTGAATCATTAAGATCTCAGCTGATCGTTCTATTCTGAATAGAGTACGATCGATAACTCCTTTTTGAAACCCATTCTTTAGCAAGAATGTTGTAAGGGTTTCATACCAAGCTCTTGTTGCTTGCTTCAATCCATATAGAGCTTTCTTCAGCTTGTAGACTTGATCTCCAATTTCAAAGCCTAGAGGTTGCTCGACATACACATCCTCCTTGAGCATACCTCGCAAGAATGCACTTTTCATGTCCATTTGATAGACTATGAAATTGTTGTGAGCTGCATAGACGAGGAACAATCTGATGGCCTTCAATCTTGCAACTAGTGCAAATGTCTCATCAAAGTCGATTCCTTTACTTTGAGAGTATCCTTTGGCTACTAGTCTTGCCTTGTTTCTTGTAATCACACTTTGTTCAACCAGCTTGTTGCGAAAGACCCACTTAGTCCCGATGACTTTTGGGGTTTTCAGCCTATCAACAAGAAATCATACGTCGTTTCTTGTGAACTGGTTCAACTCCTCTTGCATCGCAATGATCCAGTCTAAATCTTCAAGGGCTTTCTTGATATTGACTGGTTCCGCTTGTGAGATAAAGCATGTGAAGAGAGCATGCCCAGTTGATCCTCTAGTTTGAATACGGCTTCTAGGATCTCTAACAATTTTGTCTACTGGATAGCTTCAGAGCCATTTAGGCATGTTGGCTTCAGTTGTTATCAGTTGCTTCTTCAACTGATCCTTTAGCTGGTTCTTCAGTTGCTCCTTCAACTGGTCCTTTTGCTGGTTCTTTAGCTGCTGCCTTGTCTCCAGTGTGCTTAACAATTTCACTGGTTCTTCCCCCTGTTTTAGTCGTGGAGTTTGTGGTCTCAGCACAAATTGTCTCTTCATTGACCAAGTTATCTTCAACTGGTCTGGAGTCAGTTTCAATGCCATTTTCTAGTGAAGCTTCAAACCGCTCTGGAACAATGTGATCAACATAATCCTACGAGTTTTCAATTTCACTGGGCAGTGCTTGTGTTGATGCATGAGTTTTCTTTTTTGTTCCTGTACTCATCAGCAAGCTCATCAAATACGACATGACATGTTATTTCCATAACTAATGTTCGTTTGTTGAACACTCTATAAGCTTGTGAGTGAGGGGCATTATAGCCGAGAAAGATCCCCTCATTAGCTTTGGCACTAAAAGCTTTTAGTTGAATCTTGCCATTGTTGTGGATGTAACATTTGTAGCCAAATACTTTAAAGTAAGAGATAGAAGGCTTGCAACCCTTGTACAGCTCATAGGGTGTCTTGTCATATATTGTGATGATGGCACTTCTATTCTGAGTATGGCAAGCTGTGTTGACTGCTTCGGCCCAATAACTTTTAGTTATGTTGGCATCTATTATCATTGCTCGAGCTGTCTCCTTGAGCGTGCGATTTCTCTTTTCCGCTACGCCATTCTGTTGAGGAGTCCTTGTAGCTGAGTGCTCATGAGTGATTCTCAGTTCACTCAGAAAATTGATCATTTGTTTGTTGACGAACTCAATTCCATTGTCAGATCTTATCCTTTGAACTGATTTTCCCTTGTCAGTTTGCAACCTTCTGATCAATGTTGATAGCTTGGCAAAGGTTTCATCTTTGCTTCTCAGGAACTCTACCCAGGTATATCTTGAGTAGTTATCTACTACTACAAGAGTATACTTCTTACCTCTGGGGATTGGTGGCCTCACTGGTCCAAATAAGTCCATGTGTAGCAGCTATAGAATATCAGTTGTTCCTTGAGAATGGCTCTTGTTTTTGAATGACGACTTCACTTGCTTCCCTTTTTGGCATGGTCTGCAGACTCTAGGTTTCTTGTAAATTTCCTTGGGAAGCCCATCAACTAGCTCTTTCTTGGCCAGATAGTTGATTGTTTTTAAGTTGAGGTGATTCAGTCATCGATGCCATAGCTAGCTTGCTTCAGTTGACCCTTTTGAAAGAAAGCAAGCTTCTCCATAGCCGGTTGACCAGTCAACCACATACATGTTGCCCTTTCTTACTCCAGTCAGGAGTATGGCTCCAGTTGACTTGTCTCTGATGTCACATGAGTTGTTGCTGAAGTCGACTGAATAACCGTTGTCACAAAGCTGACTGATGCTTAGCGACTTGTGCTTCAGTCCTTCAACATGTGACACTCCATTAACGACAACTTTCCCTTTGACTACGAACCTTTCTCCAATGGTTCGGCTCTTTGAGTTATCTCCAAAAGTAAATAGCGGTCCCTTAACCTCTTTATAACCATTGAGATCATTCTTACCTCCGGTCATATACTTCGAGCACCGGCTATCCAGATACCAAGTATCTTTGCCCTTTTTCTTGGATAGAATGCCATTTTCCTGCAAAACAAGAATTAGTTTTTAGGTACCCGCATAATATCAGGTCCTGAGAGGTTAATCAAGTATTTGGGGATCCACACGCGCCACACTTTTGGCTTTCCATGGTTGAGAGATCCTTCAGAGTTTGATCTCTTGATCAACTTTGGACTCCTTGTAACTTTTCGACTGAGAGTTGGGTCCATTGATCTATACCTCCGATGAGTGTTGGGATAAAAGACTTCAACTAATATCCTCTCATCTTGTGACCTTGATGCTCTTTGTCTTGTCTAGTTTTTATTGGGCCTCTGACTTTGAGCTTTTTGGCCTTTATGAAATGGCCGTTTTGCGACCAATTATAGTTGTGACCTTGATGCTCTTTGTCTTGCCCAGTTTTTATTATGCACTAAACTGCAACTAACATAGGACAATGCAATATAGCAAGCAAATCGAGTATCGTATCCATAGGGACTGATTATCCGACAATACTGAGTACTAAGCTAACAACTCTCTTTATCCAGGCTATCAATTTATGAGTTTACTAAAACTAGGCACGAATTTAAATATATTAAAAGAGAATAAACATAACCAAATAATGCAAATAAATATCTAAGCCAATATTCAAACTCAAACAATTAATGAAAAACTAATCATAGGGAATGCAGCACACATGTATCCACTATGATTCAATTTAATCCTAATCTTTCCCAAATTTAATCCGATTAAAGGTGAGGAATCAAAAATGTATCTACCTATCTCCGCCAGGTCTCAAGGTAGAAGCAGATTAACAAACAACCTATTACTTTTGTCTCTAGGTTAATTTACTAACTCCCAATAGAACCACAAATTTAAATTCCCATACAGATTCCTTAGAACGTGTATCAAATTATTCAATTAATCTCACTAATTAATTATCTCCGCGAAGACTCAAATTAACTAGCTAGCATGCAATTAATTATGATCAGTAATTAAGCATGAAATCAAAAGCACTTGAACACTTGAACACAATAATCGGAAGGGAAAAATAACAAGATTAAATGAAATACATAGCTTCAATCATGCTTTGCAAACCCTAGAATTAATAAAAGACTATTCACGCATAATTAAAACCATAGAAATAATAGAGATAACAATAAACATTGACATAAAATAAATGTGCAATAAAATTGGAAAAACCGGAATGACGATTCATTGAATAAAACTTGAATCCTTCTCTCTTGAATGTTCACAGCAAACCTCGAAAGTAAAATAAGTTTGGAACTCTAAAATAATGAATAAAGTGTCCAATTTTCGTCCAAAACAAACATATATATACTAGGTATCGAAAATCCGGACCGAAAGATGAGTTCGTGGGCCGAAAACGTGTCCGAGGAACAATTCCCGTTAAACCCGCTGACCCATAAGTCAAGACCCGCCGATCGGCAGCTGGGTCGGTGGGTTCCTGCGCACCTCCACCGTTTCGCTCCGTTCTCGCTCGTTTCTTATCCGATTGACCCGATTCAAGTTGCGTTGCGACTCTCTCTTGATCCTCTATCTTTCTAGCAACTTTCCTCCTTGAATTGGATCTTGGATAAATCTCAAATTCAGCTCAAACTTGCACAAGAAACACCAAAACATCAAATAGCACACTGAAACTCGAAACTAGTATAAAAACTCAACAAATGCATGCATTAATCTTCGAATATGAACCATACAACTCCTCAAATGCATGTAAAAGCCATGTTTATCACAATCGAGTCCTAGTTCGTGTCCTTGTTTTCTAGTAAGTTCTATCTTGTTTTGAGTCGGATTGATTCCATTTGTTTTTAGCTGACGTAGTTCGTTCTTGAAGTCTTCCGCGTGCATAAAACTCGTATCTTGGATACATTGTCCGGGTCACATCATAAATTTAGCATCAGAGCCACGTCAGCTCTGCTGGTGGTGGTTCAATTTGACGTGTCAGATTTTCTATCCTACGTGTCATACACGTGTGTTTTAATTTTCGTTTGTTTCTCGAGTTGTAATATTGTTATTCATTGAAAAAAAGGAGAAAAGGCTTCGGCAATTCAAAAAAAAAGTCACCGATAAAAAAAAATGAAAATCAGATTGTTTATTTAATTTTCGATCCTAATTCCTTGTTTTTAGATTTGTTTCCATCTATTTAGGGATTCTTAGATTGTGTTCACATTGGTCAAACACATCCAAAAGTCTCTTAGCTTATCCATTAGATTTCCTTCCTTGTTTAGATATCTTCCATCCTCATCCATATCTAATCAAATCTTCCATCCCCATCCACCCTAATTTCGATTCTTACACCTTGTAGGATTCGAAATTTTCATTCCTCATACATCTACACCCGGTTCACCTTAAACACCACATAATCCATACACCCGTACACCATACACCCATGGTCCACATACACCATCTAGTTGAAACACTCATTCCACACGCCTACTTCTACTCCTAGCAACCTTCCGGCTTGATTCTATCCGTTGGAGCTTGAAGAAGACCCAGAGGAGCTAATCAAGAGAAGATTGTTTGATCAACCCACTCCCAAATTGACTCCACACGTGCACCACACATATTTAAGAGACATACATGAGTGAAAAAATCAAGAGTGACATACACGAGCGTTTGTGAGGAATTGTGAGGTTCTACTTTGATTTTTTTTCTTCACGTTTGTTCGTTTTGCAGGTACAATGAAGAAAAGGAACAACAAAGAGGCGTCTACTCCACCTCTTAAGGAGCCTAGATCGCCAAATACATCAGGCAAGCAGTCCTACTCGTCTGAGCCACCCTGGGATGCCAAGTACTAATATGAAGCTCTAGTCAAGCATTTTGAGCGACAGAATCGTCTACTGAAAGACGAACTTGGCAACCAAGTAGCCGAATTGCAAGAGGAGCTTGCAAGGCTCAAAACCCAATCGACCACGTCTTAAACGGTCCAAAGAGAGCCTGAGAGGCAACCCGAGCCTCAAGACAATACAGAGAGGCAATCTGAGCCTCAAATCAATGCAGCGAGGCAACCTGAACCTCCAAATGAAGTAGAGAGGTGACATGATCCTCAAACAGGAGCCCAAGGCCGACACCAGCATCAGAGAGCCGTCAACAGGCCGCCGCCTGTGCAGCAAGACATTCAGAGGCCGTCACCTACCTTTGAAGAAGACTATGATTACGGATACAACTCCTATACAGCCAGTGGTTATGAAGCCGATTACACACCACAAGGGTGAAGAGAACGCCATAGCCGATCCTGAGGTCTCCATAAGCATGCACAACATGATGTTTATGAAGATGGTAGGCTCAACAACATCAAGACGAGCATACGCGAGTTTGAAGGCCTTCACGATCTTGATATCTACTTAGATTGGGAATGTAAGGTAGAGAAGATCTTTGCATGCTACAACTTTTCAGAGCAAAAGAAGGTGCAACTCGCATGCTTAGAGTTTAGAGGCTATGCAGCCTCATGGTGGGAAATGTAACAAGAAAGAAGGCGCAGAAACCACAATCCACTAATCGACAATTGGGAAGAAATGAAAGGATTCATGCGCGGCCATTTCATACGAATGCACTATGAAAGAGAGCTTGAAAAGAAGCTCAATCGGGTTAAGCAAGGTAATAGATCGATTGAAGAGTACCACAAGGAGTTAGAGATGCTTTTGAACAGAGTTGGAAAGCAGGAGACCTTAAATGCTACCATCATTCCGTACATTGAAGGTATGAATCCTGACATTGCATGTGAAGTCGAGCTCAGAGACTTCACCAGTGTAGAAAGAATGGTGCAGTACGCATCGATTATGGAAAGGTAGCTGAGAGAGGGTCGTCGTTGATCCCACTACAATTCAGCCCCTACACGCCCCTCTTGGAATAAAGGTACACCTCTCACATCACTTTCTACCCCTTCTACTAATTCTACATGACCCAGAGGTCAATCCGGACCACCCGAACGGCGTTTCGACCGTTCTACACCGTAGTCCAGCTGTAGACCTAAGTCTATACCACCAAATCAGCCACGACCGACCCCTACACGGCTAAACCAAGGTGCAACAGCCCATAATGCATCCCCTAATCATGCTCATGACATTCAATGTCATAAGTGTCAAGGTTGGGGCCATTTTCAAGCTCAATGTCCAAACCGGTGAGTTCTATACTTAACGGAGTCAAATGAAGTCGAATCAGCCAGTGAGGATGAAAAGGAGCCAGTGGGCGACACCACACTTGAAGAAGAGGTCGAGAATGATGCACCCTATGCAGTGGTCGATCCAGAAGCTCAACAAGTCAGTTTGGTCACAATCCGGAGTTTGAGCATCATTTGAGAAGATGAACACGAACACCAACGGGAGAACATCTTCCTCACCCATGCAGTGATTCAAGGTCACACGTGTTCCATGATAATTCACAGTGTCAGTGTGATTAATGCCATCAGTCAATACGCAGTGAAAAAGCTTGGTCTTCCTGTTCAACAACATGCAAAGCCTTACAGATTGCAGTGGCTTACAGATAGAGGCTAGATACGCGTGGTTCACCAGATAAGTGTCTCATTCTCAATCAATAAGTTCTTTGACACTGTTTTGTGCGATGTTATCCCTATGGATGCGGCACACTTGTTGTTAGGCGGACCTTGGCAGTATGATCGACGTGTAGTTCATGATGGACGTCTGAACACTTATACCGTCGACATTGATGGCCGAACTAGTACTTTGAGACCATTATCACCTAAAGACATTGCTATGGATCAGCAATGCATGTGAGAGAGGTTCAAAGAGGAAAAGGCGAAGCAAGCAACCGCAAAATGGGCCCTGAAGGCCACAGCCGAAACCTCAGCCCCTGGACAGCCCCTTGCCACCGCCACTTCACCTTCCAAACAACCTCATTCGGACTCCTTAGCTGTGGAAAAGAAGAAAGAATCGAGTACAAACAAGCCTCACGCTAAGAGCTTGTTTATTTCAGTGAAAGGAGTTCAGAAAGCCGTTAAAGCAGGTATGCCCCTTGTCCTACTCACATTTAAGAGCAGTGCTACTAATAACTGTTTGCCTAGTGACGTGCAGCCCTTACTTGACAAGTTCAAGGACATTTTTCCTAAGGAGATACCCGGAGGACTTCCACCAGTGCGAGGAATTGAGCATCAGATCGATTTCATCCCCGGAGCCGTGCTTCCCAACCGACCAGCCTATAGGACGTCTCCCGATGAGACTAAGGAGATAGATATGTAAGTCAAAGAGCTGTTGGAGAAGAAGTAAATCCGTGAGAGTTTGAGCCCGTGCGCCGTTCCAGTGATTCTAGTGCCAAAGAAGAACAACGAATGGTGTATGTGCATGGATTGTAGAGCAATCCACAAAATCACGGTAAAGTATTATTTTTCCATCCCTAGATTAGACGATATGCTTGATGAGTTATCTGGTTCGCGTGTCTTTTCTAAGATTGATTTGCGTTCTGGTTATTTTCAAGTACGTATGCAAGAAGGTGATGAATGAAAAACAACATTTAAAACAAAGCATGGTTTGTATGAATGGCTTGTTATGCCTTTTGGTCTCACTAATGCACTAAGCACATTTATGCGTTTGATGAATCATGTTTTGCATGAAGTGATTGGAAAGTATGTTGTTATGTATTTTGATGACATTTTGATTTACAGTGACACGACACATACACATATGCAGCACCTTAGACATCTTTTTGAGTTACTTAGGGAGTTGAAATTGTATGGTAACTTGTCTAAGTGTTCTTTTTGCATGAGTGAAGTCATTTTTCTAGGCTTCATTGTGAGTATACGTGGTATAGAAGTAGACCGTTCCAAAATCAAGACGATTGAGGAATGTCCCACTCCTAAGTCTGCGAGTGATGTCCAATCTTTCCATGGCCTTGCTGGCTTTTATCATCACTTTGTGCGTGATTTTTCTAGCATAGCTACGCCGCTTACTGAGTTAAGCAAGAAAGATCAAAAGTTTGAATGGGGTCCTGTTCAAGAGCATGTGTTTAACACTTTAAAGTCTTATTTATGTAATGCGCACGTTTTTGCTCTTCCGGACTTTAATAAAACTTTTGAGATTGAATGTGATGCCTCGGGCAAAGGGATTGGTGTTGTTTTGATACATGAACGACGTCCAGTCACCTATTTCAGTGAGAAGCTCCATGATGTAGCCCTTCGTTATTCCACCTATGACAAGGAGCTATACGCACTCAAGAGAGCTCTAGAGACATGGCAGCACTACTTATGGCCTAAGGAGTTTGTGATCTACACGGATCACGAGAGTTTGAAGCATTTGAAAGGCCAACAAAATCTGAACAAGCGACATGCACGATGGGTAGAGTTTATCGAGTCCTTTCTGTACGTCATCAAGTACAAGAAAGGCGCTGAAAATGTTGTTGCTGATGCATTGTTGAGAAGATACGTTCTCTTGAACCTTATGCATGCTAAGATGTTGGGATTTGATGCAATTAAGGAGTTATATGCATGTGATGAATTTTTCGCACCCATATATGCTGAATGTTGCTCAAAATCTCTTGCTTATGATGGTTATTTCATGCATGATGGGTTCTTGTTCAAGGGTTCGCAGTTGTGTATTCCTAAGTCTTCTATGCATGAGTTGTTAGTTCTTGAATCGCATGCGGGAGGTTTAATGGGTCACTTTGGTGTGTCTAAAACATTAAACTTGTTGTATGAACATTTCTTTTGGCCATGTATGAAGCATGATGTTGAGAATGTGTGTAGTAGATGCATTACATATAGGAAATTGAAATCTACTTCACATCTATTCGGTTTATACACCCCTCTACCAGCCCCGTCTTCCCCGTAGATTGATTTGTCTATGGATTTCATACTTGGTTTACCACGGTCTAGGTCTGGTCGAGATTCCATATTTGTTGTAGTTGATAGGTTTTCCAAGATGGCTTATTTAATTGCATGTAGAAAAATCGATGATGTTGTACACATTACCAATCTGTTCTTTATACATGTTGTGCGTTTACATGGAATACCTAGAACTATTGTTAGTGATAGGGATTCTAAGTTTTTAGCACATTTTTAGCGTGTACTATAGGGTAAGCTAGGTGCCAAGTTGTTGTTTTCTACTGCATGTCATCCGCAAACTGATGGACAAACTGAAGTGGTTAATCGCACTCTAGGTACTTTGCTGCGTTCTTTAGTGAAAAACAACTTGAAATCATGGGAAGATTGTTTGCCATATGATGAATTTGCTTATAATCGCATTGTGCATTCATCTACCAACATGTCTCTATTTGAAGTTGTTTATGATTTTAATCCGTTAATGCCTAATGATCTGTTGCATTTACCTATTGAGCATCTAACAAGTGTTAAAGGTACAAGAAAAGCGGAACAAGTTAAGGAAATGCATGAGAAAGTACGTGCGTGTATTGAAGCCGTTAGCGCATGTAATGCTGTTCAAAAGAACAAACGGCGCAAACCAATGATTTTCCAGCCTAGAGATCGTGTTTTCTAACTTGAGGAAATCGAAACTTATGCCAAGAGGAGATGGACCGTTCACCGCGTTGAGTCGAGTCAATGATAATGCATACCGTATTGATTTACCAGGTGAGTATAAGTGTTCATCTATATTTAATGTTGCTGACTTATCTCCCTTTTCTGCAGATGATGAGTTCGAAGATGATGAGCCCTTAAATTCAACGATGAATTCTTTTCAGCAGAGGGGGAATGATAAGGATGTGCAAGGCATTGAAGAAGATGATCCGGAGTTTAAAGGTCCTATGACGCGTTTGCGAGCTAAGAAGTTGCAAGCTTATTTACAAGCTTCTATTCGTCGCAAATTCGAACTTGGTGAAGAAGACATGAAGAGCAGCCCGAGATGGATCACCATGCTGTCCATTGATGAAGAAGAAGGAAGCATGAAGACGTGAGAAGAACGGCGCCATTTGGACGTGTGCATGAAAAGTTATACGCGTTTGCATGGGAAATCGGGAGATGCTGTTTTTCATGCAAAGGTGGCAGAAATTACTCACACATGGGCCACGAAATTAATTCAATTAATTCAGCCCAAGTGTCGTGTATTTGGAGGTCCAAAGTGGTGAGAATAATGAAGCCCAAGTCCATTGGGATTTATCCTTATCTAGTTAGATTTAGATAGATTTTTCTTATCTTATTTTTGGTAACTTTTGATTTTATCCTAGTTTGATTAGGAATAGATATTTTCGGCCTTATCATGTTATTTAGGCCTTAATTTTCGTCCATACTCTCTCCTATAAATAGGAGTACCATGTGACACTTTAAAAGTTAAACAATTACATGAATTCAAGAAGTTATTTCTCTTTTATCTCCTGATCTTCTGTTGATCGAAATTATCACCAAACAATTCTATTAATTTAGCAAACCAATAGTTTTATTTAAGTTCTTTAGGATATAATTAAGTACTTGGGAGAATTACTATCCGGAAAAGCTAGACGTGCGCGTTCGGGTTATCAACACGGGTTCGCCGAATCTATCCAATCCACAACACTACCATCGCCGCCGCCAAGTCCATCTACACTGAATCCTTCCACCACCACCACCACCATATTTCAGCCACTGTCGAGTTGTCCCAATGTTCCAATCGAGTCCTAGTTCGTGTCCTTGTTTTCTAGTAAGTTCTATCTTGTTTTGAGTCAGATTGATTCCATTTGTTTTTAGCTGACGTAGTTCGTTCTTAAAGTCTTCTACGTGCATAAAACTCGTGTCTTGGATACATTGTCTGGGTCACATAACAGGTAGAAGTATCAAGTCACTACATTCTGATCGTGGTGGCGAGTACCTCTCAAGAAAATTTAGGGATTACATGGCAGAGAATGGGATTACATCCCAGTTGACTATGCCTGGAATGCCACAGCATAATGGCGTGGTGGAAAGAAGAAATCGTGCACTATTAGAGATGGTTAGATCGATGATGAGTTATTCTGAGTTGCCCATTTCGTTCTGGGGATATGCCCTGGAAACAACAGCCTATATTCTTAATTTGGTTCCATCAAAATCAGTTCCTGCTACACCCACAAAACTATGGACTGGACGAAAGCCCAGTTTGAACCATATTTGGATTTAGGGTAGCCCAGCACACGTGTTGGTCAAGGAAGCTGATAAGCTGGCTCCTCGTACTGATGTAAAGCTGTTTGTTGGATATCCTAAAGGAACGAAAGGTGGTTTGTTTTATAGTCCTAAGGATCAGAAGATCATTGTTAGCACCAATGCTCGATTCTTAGAGAAAGACTATGTCATAAACCACAAATCAAGGAGTCAAATCATCCTTGAAGAGTTAAGGGGTGGATCGAATCCTACACCGATTGCCCGTATTTCGGAGCATAGCATGCGTGTTTTAAGTATCTTTCTCTTTTATTTTTTTGACCAATCGGCACGACCCGGGCTAGGCCCAATGCGGGGTCAGGGATGGCACGATCGAGCATCCATGCAGAGGCCCCAAAAGTGTGGCAGCCGGCGCGGCCAGACCGGAAAAGACCCGGCGCGACCAGCTGAGTCACGCCAACTGGCACGGCCTGACCGGGACGCGACCGAGCCCGTGTCACACCCCCCGGTTCTGTCCTAATTTTTGCCTTTTTATTTCATTTTCATTTTATTTTTATTGGGCGAAAATTGTGGTAGTATATATACCCACCTTGGTTCAAATTTAGGGTAACTCTTATTTTCTAGCCCCCAAAAATAGAAGATAGACCTTGAGAGAGAATTTTATGTTGCAAGCTTGAAGGTTGTGAAGAATTTTGAAGACAAAGTTGAAGTTTGAAGATTATCTATTCCCTTTTTGGGTTTACTCTTATCTATGTTTATGATTTCTTTCTTCCTTGTTTATTTTTGTTTTTCTTCAATTTTAAGCATGTCTAGCTAAATCTTTTAAATCCTAGGGTAATATGATTTAGCATTGAATGATGGATTGATGGATGAAAAAGCATGTTAATCTCCCCTCTTTTTATTTCTCATGAATCAATGGTGTGATTGTATCTAACTAGGGTTGGCCTCCTTAAGTTAGATTTTGTGTTGATTATGTTTTGAGAGGAACTAATTAGCATTGGAAACTAATTTATGAGCCCTACTAGGTATTGAATGAGAATTTGTGCCTAGTGGGATTTTTGATTGATTAATTGTGCTTAATTTGAGGAAATTGGAATCTAGTCCTAGAGATAGGAGAGCTCCCTTTTGTTCAATCAAATCTTAGAAGCTCAAGAGAGCATATGATTACTTTTGGAATTAATCTCGAGTGGAGTTAATATGCATTCTATTCCCGAAATCCATTGTTTGTATTGATGATTATTGCCCTAGGATCTTTCTTTCATTTGTTGCCCCTCTTTATTGCATTTTTGATCGTTTTGAGTTTATTTTAGTTTATTCCAACAAATTGCTAAATTCTATGCTTAGAGAAAAAACCAAACCAAATCCATGATTTATGTGTTGTTTGACTTGTGAAATGACATGAGTGTGATGCTTGTATATCTTGAATTATCTTAACTCCCCGTGGATTCGACCCCGTTTTGCCTTGTATTACAATTCACTTGTACACTTGCAAATTTAATTCGGGTTTTAAAACTTTAAGTAGAAAACCTCCATCAGATATTATCAGATTTTAGCCTGACCTTTTAAGGAATTCACAAAAATGCCCTGATCTTTTATAAATAACAATTTAATACCTGACCTTTTGAATATACATCAAATCTAGCCTGAAATTAATTTTCAAATTTTTAGTTGCTGATGTGTGTCTTTATACATACGGTGTTGAGTGAAATATAATTTTATTTGATCAACTAACATGGCACAAGTATTTCCCACGTCATTAAAAATTTCGGACAAAAAAATACATGTCAGCAATTAAAAGCCAGAAAATTAATTTTAGGCTAGAATTGTTGTATATTCAAAATGTGAGGTATTAAATTGTTATTTATAAAAGGTCAAAACAATTTTGTGAATTCCTTAAAAGGTCGGGCTAAAATTTAATAATACACCTATTAAGTTTTTTAATATGGTTTCCAAATAAGATGAATTCAAGTTAAATGCATGATTTAAAAACATGTTTTATTTAATTATCCAGATAAACAACTAGATAGGTGGATTCCTAGTTAATTCATGATATATTTTCAAATCAAAGTTAAAAGTGGATTTTTTTACATTCACTTTTTATTTATTGTTCAATATTTATATTAATGTTAATCTATATATGATGTCCTTTTTTTTTAATTGACGTCGTTTAACTGGAGACGTTTTAAAGAAAATGAGAGTTCATTTGCAAATTACATCCCAACAGCCATCTCCTTCCAGTCTTCTATTTGGTGTTCATTGTTGTGTTTAGGGCTGTAAATGAACAGAGCCGCTCACGAACTATTCGGAGTTCGGCTCGAAAAAAGCTCCTTCAAAATTCATCCATTTTCTTAACGAGCTGAGCTCGAACAGAGCAGTATTCAGCTCGACCAGCTCATGAATATGTTCGAGCTTGAGCTGGAACCGAATTCGAACATGGTAAATATTTATCAAGCCGAGCTTGAATAAGAGGAAAAAAGCTCGAATAGAACTCGAGCCGAGCTCGATCTTGAATATTCCTTAATGAGCTCGAGCATCAAGGTGTTCGGCTCGATTCGGTCGTTTACAGACCTAGTTGTGCTACTTCTCCGCCACAATTAGACCCCCCATAAAAAAATTTCTCGTTCCGCCACTACATATGCTAACAAAGCAATATTACTTCATTCACAACAACTAACTTTAAACACAAAACTGATTTTGTTAGGAAATTATTAAATGGTGAGTTTTATATGGTTGGAAAGTTAGTCAAACCTAATTTTCAAAAAAAAATAATTTCAAAAAAAATATGAATCGTGGACAAAGTTATAGTTGTTGGATTGAAGGTAGTTAGTTGCATTATTTGGTTTCAATCCACAACATTATTGGTTTTGTTAGCATTGTGTATTGCTTTCTTTAGCATTACATAATACTTATGTTAGCGTACGACAGTGCTAACAACAACAAATGATAAAATTTAATAAATTTAAATTGTTGAACTCTAAAATTGATGTGATAGCAATATAACTAAACATGATGCTAGCGAATCATCTGTCTTATGCTAACGAATCATGTTTAATTGATATGGATGCTATACATTGATAATACACATGCAATATAAAACACATATGATTCTATTACCAGATATAATTATACTACATTAACATTATTATAATATTTTAGTTAGCATATGTCAATGCTAACATTAGCAGTGCATTAGAATTCTCATATAAAAAATATTTTAATGCATTAATGTATTGTTCATTGTGAATATAATTAATACTAATGAAATATTTGTTATATGCTAATAAAATACATCCTAATTGGGATTAAATAAATATTTATAACAATATAATTGATGTCAGTAAAGCATATATTAATTGAGATGTAAAAACATTTACAGCAGTAATATAATCGATGCTAATGAAATATTTGACATATGCTAACGAAGTATACCTAATTACGATTGAATAAATCTTCATCGCAATATAACTGATGCTGAAAAAATATTTGTCATATCCTAATGAAACATATGTCCTGTGCTAACAAAGTATTCTGAGCTTGAACACGCGTGAAAAATTGAAACTTTTATATTTTTCGTCCATACTTTCCTAGATAAACATATGCTTCACTGGTCTTAAATGAAAGAGGATCAAAAGACCTTTAATTTGATATATTATTTGAGTTAATCCGATGAAAAATGAGAAAGTTATGATCATTTGAAGTTTTTAAGAATTTTTTTAGATGCTGAGTCGGTATGACATCAACTCTTTTTCAACAAATGGAAGAAAATATCCCCATAGACTGAAAAAAGTTGTGAAAATTACAAAACTGCCACTAAATTTCTCTCCAAATCTTGATTGTGTATTTTTTTAGATGGATAGTGAGAGATTGGTGTTGGTCCCGGTGTGAGTCTATGTCAGTTTAGAGGAAGGTGAATAAACTGACTTCAAAAACTTAAACTGATTGCGGAATGTTTAGGGCCCTGGCTTGCTTTCGATATTTTATCTATGCACTATTCAGTTGAGAGAGAGAACTTGACTTAGAGCTTAGCTGATGAGCTGATCAGTTAGGACTGATAGCTTGAGAAGTCAGCTTAGCTTGTCAGTGCAGCTTGTGTGCTAGAGTGTGCAGTTGAAGAACATGCAAAGCTTAAAGCAATAAGTACAGCACACACAAGACTTATAGAGGTTCGAAGCTTCCTGCTTCTACGTCCTCTCTTCCTTCAGCAGAAGGGCAATCCACTATGTAAGAGTAGAGTTTCTTTATTACAATTACACAGTGAAGAAATTCTGTTGGACCTGAAAACGGCACCCTTCAAATCGAGCGCGGCCTCCTTTCCAACTATTGCTATCCCGGAAGAACGGATCCATCGGTACACGCTCCTCCTTAGCCGGTTTCTGGGTCGACAGCTCACACTTATCGGTCCCAACTGCTCGCTGAGACTTTAGGTGCTATTGTCCGTCTTTTTAGGATTTTAGATCTCGCTCGATCTTCAAGAGTACAGTCTTGAAACTGGTATCAACTGAAATGCTCCTTTGCGCATCTACGTCTGAGCTGGGTAGTTGATCTTTGAAGGACTGAACTGAGAAGCTTTGCTCTGGCTGGAATTCTTCGTCAGCTAGCTGCTTTCTTGAGACTTGAAGCACGCCTTCTCAGTTGGGACTTTTCGCACTTAAGAGGTTTAAGCTTTGAGCTGTGGGGAGGGAGAAAGAAGAGCTCAATATCTACAAGATAGCAAAAGTTAGATTGGCGAAAGTCTTGATCAAAATTATGTTTACTCTCTTTTTATAGATGAGTGATATTTTGACAGTTGAGGTTGGTGAATCTGTTGAATCCACCGGCGGCAGTTTAATGCCTGTAGCCATTTGAAGCTTTAAATGAACTAGCCGTTTGACTTTAATGACTTCTGCTCAAAGATCATCAGGATCTTTTCAAGATTTCCTGTCAAGATCTTCATTGATTGCTTGTCAGAGAGAGCAGATATTTCGGCTATCAGTTTTGAACATTCAGCTGATGGGCTTTCAGCTATCTCGGCTTTCAGTTCTGAGATTGTCCAGTTGGCAGTTCCTCAGCTGTCTTAAGCTTCAGTTCTGGAACAGTCTAGCAAAGCTGCCTTGGCAACTTAGCTTTAAAAGCTTTCAGTTTTGGACTGCCAGTCGGCTGTTTAAGCTTTTCTTTCATTGAACTAATCATAGGTCAGTTCAGTATTGCTCAAATCTCTTTGAGCTTTCTCCCAGTCAAACTGATCTTTGATCAGTTTTAAGATTGGCTGACTGATTCTTGATCAGTTCAGCTTCAGTTGTTCAAGTTGGCTATGCTCTCATCAGTCTATCTTGGTTTTCAGCTAGACTGATGGTTACTCATCTGTGGATGCCTACCAGTCTCCAAAGTTCTCTTCCCCCTCTAGCTTTTTAAGCTTTGAAGAGTTGACTCTGACTGGTCTGACCAAGACAACCTTTAAGCTGGTTGATCATGCTTCAGTACAACTGACTCTTATTTCAGCTTGACTTTGTCTGAAGTCTTACTTGATCATTACCCCTGATTCCCAGTTTCAAATAACCTGCAGTTTTTCATAGGATTATCTAATATGTTTTGACATTTCATCAAAACCATCAGTTGGATCTTTCCAACAATTTTTCCAACAATTGGTTTACAGTTTACACACTAGGAAATGGATTACATTTGATCCATTCCATATATACATATATATTTTTTTACGTACCCAGAAGTTTGCGAAGTCTGTTTGCTTACCCTCTATAAAATGAAGACGTCTCGATTCGAGGCACTTATTTTTTTACTAGTGTGATTGGTAGAGTCTCCAAACTTAATAATATAAACTTTTAGATTTCTCATATTGTAATCATGATGATTTTTCTCTAGATAATTTTCGGATATTAAAATTATTAAAGTAAATGCGAATTTTTTATTTATTTATTTATTTATTTTTTTACTCACACACCCGATCTGTGGTATTGATAAGATTCGAACTCGTGATTTTTGATCTCCAAGCAACTTTATTCTACTACTAGGTCATCCCAACACTGAACACGAATTTTATATTATCTATGTTTGAATTTAAAGAAATGTGGTTAGTCTAGTTAAATCTCAAAGGTGTCATTAACTAATACAATGCATGGAGCTATAATGTTTGCTGTAAATGTCAAATTATGTTCGAGAATTGTATATCTATTTTAAAAATAATTATTTTCAATTTTTCAAAACAAACCGAGGTTTTGGAACTGAGAATTCGAAATTGTGTTTTTCAATTACAAATTAAATACAAACACTATCTAAGAATAATTATTATTTTTACCAATGCCATTGGCTGATTGAATCTCAAAATTGTTTTGAATCTTTAATTGACGTTTTTCTTATCGTGATTGCGAGGATTTTCTCATTTTGACTGATTGTCGTCTAGCTACAGTTCAGATGCCAAAGTCAATAAAATAACTAGAGAAAGTAAATGTGGATCTCATATGAAATATACTTGAAACGTAGAAAAGTGGGTATTTATATATAATCAAATTTGAAAGGCATGATCCTAATTTTTTTTTTTGTTGGGGAACTGGAGGAGCAGTGTTTTTAGATGACATTTGAAATTTAAAAGCATAGTTTTAAATGTCCATTTTTAGGACATTGTGTGTTTTGAAAAATTGAAAATAATTCTTCTAAGACGAATCTAAATTTTTTCAATAAACTCATCTCCCTCATTTCCATTAGCAAGCAAACAAATAACTAATAGAGAATCCGAGAACACAACACAGGGGAGCAGACCCTCTTGCAAGCAAAGCCCAACTCCATATAAAATGGCGTTAATATCGGTATCAAGAATTGATGAAGGTGGAAGCGTTGGTTTTGCCAAAGCAGCCCAAATAGCTCCTTCATGGTCACGTACCACCGCCCCAACACCAAATCTACCAACATCTTCATTAGCAGCTGCATCAACATGCAGTCTATAAACCCCCTTGTCCGGAGCATACCAATCTTTCTTTCCCACTTTCACACCTAGAGACATGGTCGCCAAAAATTCAACTCTAGCTGCCCGAAATTGAGTTAAAAATCTCGCGGAGGACTCAACGCCCACCTCCAAGGAGCTGCAATCACCATCATGTTTCTCAGTACACAAGTACCTCCAAACCGCTGCCAGAGTAACCCCCACACCTCATAATCCTCTTTCTTAAACCTTCGTCGTAACTCCTTTCCAATCTCAGCCATAGGGAGATCTCTCAACTCTTTCATCTTCGACCAGAATATAGTTCCCTTCCAAAATCTTTTCACACGATCACAATACATCAGACTATGTGATGTAGTGCCCCACATTCTACTACATCTTTCACATAAACCACTAACTGGGATATGATGATCCCTTAAATTCATTTGCACTGGTATGAAATCCAAAAAGACCCTCCATAGAAACACTTTGACCTTCGGTGGTATGTTTAAATTCCATACTAGCTCATTCCACTCACTCTTATGCGTCCCTGATGTGGATTCTCTTGTTGAGTAAAATATCCAATCTCCAACAGGTACCCAGTTTTCACAGTATATCCTCCCTTCTCCTCAAATTTCCACGAACATTTATCATCCTCCTCCGCAAGAATAGGGGTCCGCAAAATACTCTCCACCACATGAGGCCAAAAAACTTGAAGCAACATTTCCTCATTCCAACTTCTGGTATTCGTAATAAACATCCCAACCTTCAAATTCTGGTCTACCTGCGCCTTCACCCCCGACACACCACAAGGAAAACTACTCACAAAATCATCCTACAAAATCCTTACTAAGCTCCCCGACCCAACCTTCCATCTAGCGCCTTGTTGGATAATAGATCTGCTCCAACATAATGATCTCCAGAGGAAAGATGCATTCGATCCCACTTTGGCATCCAAAATAGACCCCTACTTATTGAAAAGGAGATCCCCCGTGGCTGAGGTTGTTAAAGCGGGTGGCATTTTATCGTTTCAACATATGTTGAGGGAAGCTAATAAAGTTGCTCATAATCTTGCACAGTTTGGTGCTGGTTGTAATGATTTTTGTATTTGGACCAAAGATTTTCCTCCGTGGTTGACGGAGAGTGTTTGAATAAAATCTTTGATTTCTCTTCAAAAAAAAGACGAATCTATATTTTTTAGATATGATTTGATATTTTACAATAAAAAGTTTCGGCGAATTTAAAATAATATATTACTTTTGTACGTGTATATATATATATATATATATATATATATATATATAGAGAGAGAGAGAGAGAGAGATTTTATATGCTGTCCAACTAATACAAGCACCTATTTCCTTCTCAACAAATTTATATGATAAAAATATGTATTAAAGGTTAAAATATATAAAAGGGGTGAAGATATGAATTCAAAAATATACTGAATGACACATTTATATTTTCGTTGGTATTTTATTGCATTTGGTTCTGAGTGTTGGCTCATATTACGAATTTTGACACGTAAGACGGTGTGAAACAAGATTCACCCAATTTATATTTCATAACATTTTATGAAAATGTTTGTTTAATATAATTATAATAATTTAATATTATCTATATAAATTTTATAACAATTCGAACTAACGATTATTAAGTTGAGTTAACAATTTGAAAAATGACCTCACAAATTATGTGGTTTAGTCACTGGTCCCATTTTAAAAACATTGCCCTCAAAGCCAATGCTCTCACTTAGAAAACTTGTGGCTCATTTCACAGCAGATGTTGAAGCGGTTGCCTGTCAAGAAGGTTTGATACTTTGATCTGGCTCGTGAATCTTGAAACCTATTGTAAGATGATCTACAAGCCATGCAAGAGAAAGTTGAAGATCTTTCCTACAAGTGAGCAGTTTTGCCCGTCTATGCGTTTGGTGCCTGCCCATTTCAACCAAGTGATTTACAATTGAACTCGCCGAAATGTAAATACCTTAGCCCATTATTTGGTGGCGTTAGCAGTTAATAATCTCTTTTTTTTCTCTTACACTACTTTTGTCCCCGATTTTATTTTATTCAATATTCCCTCTTTAGACTATCATTATCGGTGACCATGTCTCCACCATGGTCATGCCACCTAGGTAATTAGGTATTAAAAAAAAAAAAAAAGTGAAACCAACCATTGCCACAAATTGATCAACCATCAACCGAGAGAGACCATGTGGTGTCCCTATTTTTTTATTCAAAAAAAGACACATGGCAGCTAATAATTGGCCGGTCTAATTTTAATTTGATATATTTTTAATTGATTTTTAATATTTTTTGGATTTTATGAAAATTAAAAATAATTATACCAAAATCTATCTTTTTGCATCCTCTATAAATTGAGCTCATTTCAGCATAATTATACACACAAGAAAAATTTCTCATTTCTACACTTTATCAATTTTCAATCTCAAACCTCCATTTTTCTCCTATTTTTCATGGATCTCAACCAAAATTTTTACTCAAACTATCAAAATTTCTCATCCTCTCAAGATTATTATCCAAACCTTGAAAATATTCCAAATTCTGAAGAATTCATGCCATTCGAAACTCCCGAATATCACCAAAATAATTTTAACAAGTTGATATACTTCATAAAATTATATATAAAAATAATTATATATAATATTGTGGTTGGTTGGTTGGGTGGTCATTGATAAACTATCAAAATTAATGTGGTTGGGTTGTGATGAGTAATAGTGATGTGGAAGAGAGAGAAATGAATTAAATATTAAAAAAGTTGGATGGTTGGGTGGTTGTTGTGGTTGCTGATAAACATAGTCTTAGAGAGACCTTTTGTTTTAATCTAAATTTTGGTTTGTTTCTTAAAAAAAATTAAAAAATTAAAAAAAATCCCTCAATTAGAAAAGGCACTCGATTTTAAATCTTAAGTCATCTTCAACAGTATACACTATAATACAATATATTCATTACTAAGATTCCACATAATTTGTATTTTATCTTCAACACCCTACACTGTAATTTTCCGCTAAAAGAGAATATTACATAATATTCCTATTATTCTCTTTATAATTATTATTTTATAAATGCTAAACATATACTAATACATGCATTTTCATTTAATATGACATCTATGAATCTAAAATTAAATTCAACATTTCATAATAATTATTAAAACAAAATTATTTGAACTAATGTAAAATAAAAACTACAATTCATAAAAATATTGCAAAACAAACATAAAGTTACATGACAAATTTTAATATTAATTTATAAAACATTATTTAAAATAAAAAAATATATCACAAAAACAAATGAAAAACAGAACAAAAAAAATATATATTGTTGTCGTCCCACTCTCCTCTCCCCCACTTTCCCGTCCCATTTGCAGTGGCCGCTGGAGTAGTGAGGAGTGGCATACGTCAGTTTACTGCTCCTCGCTAGAGCTGCTCTTATCAATAACACCAAACATTTGTATTTTTTATGCAATTAAAACATTAGTGACTATTTCGATAAATTAAAACTAATATAACATTGAACATTACACGTGTATATAAGACACCTATGTTCCACATATGCAATTAAAACGTCAACATTTAATGGACTAAGTGCATACGTGAAAACGATATCGTTTAATTCGATTTTAATTCATCTCGGAAAATTCAATAATAATATAATCTATACTAATATAAAAGGTGTGTTATCTTAGAATTTTGGGATTATTACCTATTATAACCTTATTTTATATTTTATTCAAGGGTCATAATATAATCATCTAATATTATTTAATATTTTATTATTATTTGTATTATAATTATTGTTTTATAAATTTGAGTTTACCTATTATAGCCTTATTTTAAATTTTATCTAAGGGTGATAGTGTAATCATCTTATATTATTTAATATTTTATTATTCTTTGTATTCTAATAACTAATCTATGATTATCATTCTAATATTCTAACCTTAAAAATTCTAATTTGTTAAAAACCTTTCAAGATAGCATAATCATTAAAATAATTAATTTAATTCAAATACATTATTAAAATTCATAATTTTATACACGCTTAAGATATAAAAAAATGGGCTGAATAATCTTTCAGGATCATATCACTTAACGGTTTCGAAATAGACCCATAATCTGTGAAGTTTAATTTATTTTTATAAATTAATAGCAAACTCGTGTTAGTTCTAAACAGTGTAAACCACAAATCAATCAAAAGAAAATCCTAATTAAAATCCCAAGATTAATGGTCTACCAAATTAAAAGGGAAAAATTGATATATTTATAAATTGCTATAAAATATTTCATATTCTTAATTAATAAAATAAGTTATTCATTAAATAGAATTCATAAAATGCTATATTATTCTTAAAATTGTAACCAAGACATTAAATGCACAAATTGGTAAATAACATAATATAAAAAGATTGCACTTCATTTACATTATTTATTAATTTTTTAGTAATATCAAAATATAATCCCAACTAATATGAGTTAGAAATATAATCTACTATATAAAAAGATTTTTGCACATTTTAGTTTGTCCATTAACTATGTCCCTATAATACTGTAACACCCCGTAAAATATATCATTTCTATAACTAGAAATTTCATGAAATTAGAATTCAAATTATTTTTGGGTTAGTTAAATTATGGGCTTAGAGACACAATAAGACTAAGAAAAGTCTCGACCTTAGTCGAGTTTTCTAATAAATATTAGAAATCATATTATAAAAATAGACATTAATGGGATTTTTTTTTTTATATCAAGTTCATCCAATTCGAACTTCATTTGACCTTCCAATTGAATTTATTTTATCAAACACACTTTGAAATCAATTTATTCCACCAAGCTCAATTTTATAAATCCAAACCTAATCAGTTACTCATTTTTCGGCCCATCCATTTCCAACCATTTTATAATCAAAATATATATATGATATATATATATATATATATATATATTGATGGACCTATCTAGGAGAGAATAAATTTATACTAATTGATTTAATTTTATTTGGATGAGTTTGAAAGTTTGGCTAATCCAATTTGTCAATTTTGAACTCATATGAGAGTGATTAGTCGATTATATACATATGTGGAATTACGAGAATATATATATATATATATATATATATATATTTACATAAAAGTAATTGATAGTAGTTGTGATTAAAAAAAAGTAGCAAGGATAATTGAAAATAATAATAATAATAAAATAATATAACTAATCAACTCTTTCCATTTGGGGGCCAATTGATCAAGCACTTGTACTTTAAGAGTACACGTGCATATCTATATTTTGGTGTATATATGTAACTTTAGGTTGTGTGGCATAGAAGTTAAAGAAAAAGAAAATCAAACTAAAAAGTAACTAAACAAAAATGGAGAAAAAAAAAAAGGGGGCAGAAGGGTTAGTATAGAGGTAAGATTCTATCATCATTTTTAGTCGCAATAGCTTTCTTTCATGTGATATTCCATCAATCTAGCCTTTCAAATCTTATAATCTTTAGGTTATTCTAAATCTCTAATTAAAGGCTTTATTCTTATGTTTCAAATTTATTTATATTAATTAAAATTTCGTACTTTGGAATTAAATTAGGATTTTCAGAAAATACTATTAAATTCTATAATTCCCAAATTTTATATTTTGTTTCAAAAGAAATTCTAAATATTATAATTCCCTCCTAAATGTTAAATCAAACTTAATAGCCATTGAATTCAATTCGATTCATCTTTATTCGTTCATTTTGGTCTAGGAAATCCGATAAATTTTTCAATTAGGGTCACTCAGTTCATCTATTCCGTCAAATGTGCATTATTCGCCCGTTTGAATCCATTTCTATTACAAACGATCCCAAGTTATAGGAAATTCTTATTTAAGCTATTTATGACCTAAGTTATTATTTTATTGGCCTATATTAGGATTCTAAGTTAGAATTCTAATTATGCAGGTCGAGATGAACTGAAAGCATAGTACCATCTCACGCATAAATTGCACTATTTATTGAGATCATCCAGGTGGGTTTTTCTATAACTCACAACTATGTTTTAAATTCGTCCATGAAAAGTATGTTAAATATTTTTAATAACATTGTTTACGCAATGATTGGATGTGTTGAGACTTCATGCATAGAGGAATTCCGACTTACAAGCAAGACGGTTTACTTTGTGACTAAATGTCTAGATAAGTAACCGTAAAGTATCATGTGATCACATAGGGTCTCTTATCCAATGAAGAAGAGTAAACTTTTTTATAAAGTATGCTCATGGTTATTTTTCATGATTTATGCAGCATAACAGTTTTAAAGCATGAAAGTATAACTTGGACGAATATTAATACCCACTGAGTGTTTTCTGGCACTCAACCCAAATATTTTCAAATATTTTCAGATCCCTGAGATCGAGCTGGTTGATGACGAGGTGTTGGAGTGGGTTTGATGGTTGATCCTTGTGTGGTTTTTGCTAAAATCATTTTTAAAATCTTGTCAGTATTTAAATATTAAATGCTTCTGCTAATACTCTGCAAAACTTTTAATTTTGAAATTTATTGACCTCAGTGGTCAGGTTTTGATTGTATATACAAATATTTGAATGTATAGAAGGGTTGACGATTGAACTTTTAAATGTGTGACCTGATTGACTATGTATATTGTCAGGTCATAATTTGGTTATGTGTGTGTTAATGATTTTAAAATCCTTGTTGAAAGTTGACTTTGAGGACGCATGAGTGTGTGGTTTGAACATTCTTAAGTTAAGGTGTTGCCCATTTACAATTTATTTATAAAATTAAATCTTATCTTTTGTAAAGTATTTATCACGTAAGCATGTACGTATGTTTTTTGTGACGTTTTGGTCCTAGTGGGACTGGGACGGTACAAATATATTTTATTTAAAGATATTAGAATAATATATTATATTTAGACGTATATTTTATTATGAAAAAAAAATCCATGTACTTTTTATCGGCAAAAATATAATCATTTGTGAGATTTTGATCGTATATTGGCACTTACATTGAATATGATAAATGGAAGTCATTAAGACATTATTATTCACTCCATTATATTTAAGTTCGAATGATGCCTGAATTAGTTGTATTTTATTTATATATAAAAAAAATCATGAAACCAAAAAATTAACACAACAAATGCTCAAACAAGACATTAAGGGTATACCTCATTAAAACCTAGTAGAGTAAAACCCCAATGGGAGAACCTCTAATAGAAAAAAGAGTATCCACTCTAAAAAAGCGAGTTAAAATGAATTGATGTTAATTTCAAATGATGTCACATATATGTATATCTATATTTCTTTCAATTACAAAAAATAAATTTAATATAGAATCTTAGGCAACATATAATATCCTTAATTTATTATATATTGATTTGATATGAATTATGAATTAATCATAAATACATTGCCCATGTATTCATGTAAAAAAATGAACTTTGTTTTTAAATTGAGAAATTAAATGTATTTTTAACATCAATTTGTGAATTGCAAAATAGGTCAAATATAGTATTTTATTTGAAAATTATATATCCTTATAATTTATTGAATATACTTCAATCTTAATTTCTACATACAAATTATTAATTCACATCATCCAATATCAAAATGTGATTATCGGTATCACTAGCATGTAGCTTAGTTGGTATTCCTCCTATTTGTAAAGGTGAGGGACTTGGGTACGAATCCCCTCCCTTCCATCCCCGGCCCAACTCAAAAAATATAATGTGAATATGGTTGAACTAAAATAGATATAACAAATAACAAAATATACAATATGTATTTACAAATAGTAATGATTTCATTTCAAAGAGTGGAGTGGAAGGAATTCTTAAGTGCACAAAAAAGTTATCTCTCATGTGTTTGTATTAATTAATAACACTTCATTTAATAAAATATTACTATTTTAGCAAATTATTTGTTTGTATTAAAGTGAGTTTTTTTAAAAGTTATTAATTTTTGTAAAATTATGTTGCAATTTAATGTCATGCGGTTCAAAATCATAAAACTATTGTTATATAAATTTTACTTACATTTTCAAAATATGTTTCACAACTCATTATACTTAGTGTTAATTGGTTTAAATATAATTAACTATACACGAATTTTGATTCTCAATACGAATTCTAAAATGATATAACCGGCCTAAAACATACTTACATTTTTTGTAATTACAACATCCATTCGAAATTAGTTGTAATCAAGTATGATGTGATCGTTAGAATTTTTTTTTATTGTAGGAGTATTCATACATAGTTTGTGATATTTAAACTTACTAACCCAATTTCAGATAATTTTGTGTTTGATATCATTTTAACGGCATAAATATTAATATTAAAATAATATATAGATCAATGAAAAGATAATTATTCAAATATTATTTTTAAAAGAAGGGGTGGGGTTATATAAAAATAACCCCTTGTGTGAGAAATGAGAACACATCTCACACCACACATCCATCAAAAATCAAAGGTCCAGATTTGATGAAAAATGCGGTGGCAATTTTGTAATATCTGAAAAGTTTTTCGCGCGGGGGTATTACTGTAATTTGGTAATTCTTATAAAAATCGCGGAGGATTTGATAACAGATCGTTATGCTAACGAAGCATTATCATAATGCTAACGAAACATTATAGTTATGCTAATTAAAGTTTTCAAATATTGTTGGCGAAAAAAATATTCTAAAAATTAATTATAAACCTAATTCGATTTAATAAACCCTAATTAAATGGAAAAAATCATAATTGGATGAAATAAACCTAATTAGATGAAATAAACATTGATTGGATGTGGTAAACCCTAAATGAGTTGAAAGAAATCATAATAATAATAATAATAATAATAATAATAATAATAATAATAATAATATATTTGTACTACGTTAGCATTATAGTTTTGGTTCGTCAGCATTGCGAATAGACTATGTTAGCATATGGCAATACTTTATCAACATACATTATAAATTATAATTGGATAGGATAAACCATAATAATCAATTAAGAACTATAAACAAAAAAATTAAATTTCAAAAGAATAATGATAATTAGATGGAATAAACCATAATCGAGATTAAATAAACCATAATTGAGATTTAATAAACCCTAATAAATTTATACTATGTTAGCATTATGATAATTCTTTGTTAGCACATCGAATATATTATGTTAGCATATGACAAATGCTTCATTAGCATACGGTCATATGTTATCATAATGCTGACGAAGAATTATTATATGCTAACGAAAGCATTTACAACCTGGGCACGCGTAAAAAAATTTCTTTTTTATTTTTCATTCATATTTTTTCATCCAAACATAGCCTTTCGACATCTTAAATGAAAGAGTATGAAGAGAGCTTTAATTTGATATATTTTTTGTGTGCATTGGATTAAAAACGAGGAAGTTATGGTCGATTAAAGTTTTTAAGATTTTTTTTAATTGCTGACATCATCAATTTTAATGGATTTGGACGAAAATAGCCCTCCTTCCTTATTTTTTGCCCTATTATTTACGAAATTGCCACCTTAAATCTCAACCATTGGATCATTAAATTGGATGGTGTAAGATGTGTTCTCATTTCTCACACAAACAAGGTGTTCTCATATGAACCATATCCTTTAAAAGAATATATATCAATTTGAATTTTACATTTACAGATAATTATATATATATATATAGGGGTTGGTTATAATAAGAATAGTGCTTCATGTGAGAACGTGAGAACGGGCTTGTTTAGTGTAATTTCAGTGCTTTTCTTATTTTATTTTGGTGCTAAATCATCTAGCACTAAAATACAATAAGAAAAGCATTAAAAAAAAATTAAAAAATTGCATCAAAATACAGTAAGAAAAGCACTAAAATTACACTAAACAAGCCCGTTCTCACGTTCTCACATGAAGCACTGTTCTCATTTGAACCAAATCCTATATATATATATATATATATATATATATCTAGCATGTAAATCTAGAATATATATTTTTATGTTATCTTTTACACTATAGTGATGATCAATATATATTAATGATAGACACATTGTTAATTCTAAATATTAATGTACTTGTTGATATAATTATATCAATTTAAATTATATCATATGCTGATAAATAATTCATTTTGCTTAGATGATAAACTTTTTCAGATTCATGTACTTTTATGTTTTATTTGGATATAACTTTATATTTTTTCGTAAGTCATTCTACTTCTATAATCAATGTATTATTTAACGGAACAAACATGGTTGTTAATTTTTTTATTATTTTAAATAATACTTAAATTATTTATATAATGTTGTATTTTATTTATTTTTATATTTATATATATATATATTTAAAATAGGAAAAATGGTCAGATACACCCCTAATGTTTTCTGCTAGGATCAAATGAGCCCTTAAATTTTTTTTGGTAATTAGTAACATGCATGCCCCCTCCCTACTATTACCATGGTGCCAAATTTTCTTATATTTATTTTAATTTTATAACCAAACTTTTTCCAAGTTCTCTATATTTTTTTTTCATAAATTATCTCAAAATTAAATTTATTATTATTATTATGAAAAATACTAAATATTGAAATATTTCAGACACTTTTTTTCAAAATTTTATACATTTTAATTATTTTAAATTAATTATTATAATTACTACTATAGTGTTTTTTGGTTTTATTTTTACTTAAATTAAATTATAATTTATTCCCTCTGTTTATCTATGATTGTTGTTTCAGCTTTTTATATTTTGTGTCAAAATATTTGTTTATATATTTTCACATACTCTCTCTTACCTAATTTTAGCAATATCTCAAATCCTGAAAATATACGGAGAGAGAAAATGTTGTCTTTTAATTTGGGAAAATATAAGCGAATAAGATTTTATGTGATATAGGAGGGATAAATATATTAGTCCAGAAAATTAAATCTTAATTTTAGGTTAAAAATCTAAAACAACAATCATATTAAATAAATTGGGGGAGTATCTATTACCCAATAAAAGAATAATGTAAGTGATTATCCTTAATATCAGACTTTAACAAATTTAATCTGGACATGCTATCCAATCAATAATAACAAGATAATTATACTAATAAAAAGATTGAAATATAATACCTCTTCCATTTTATTTTGTTTGTTGTTTTAGAATTTTAATCTAGAATTAACAATTAATTTTTTGGACTAATATATCTCTCCCTTTTATATTACATAAAATCCTATTCACTTATATTTTCCTAAAAAGTTGAAATTTTTTTTTTCTCTCCATATATTTGTAAGGTTAAATTTGAGAGAGAGGGTGTCAAAATATATAAAATAACACACATTTTGACAAAAAAAAACTAAAACAACAAACAAAAGAAACGGAGGAAGTAGTAAACATTTCACGGTGTGATAAAAATAATAATACAAAATTAATACAAAACCATTTTAACTAAGAATATCATCTGTGTTGAGAAAGTATTAATAGTTTACATGGTTTAGCTTTATTGTTTCTAAATTTAATTGAATAAATCAAATAAAAAAATCATAATGCAACAAAATCGAATTAATTGCATTTAATAATAGAAAATTGAAATTGTTGAATTTTTGGTTAAAGTTAAATATGCTTTTAATTAAATACAAATTTTAATAGTAATATAGTTGTCTAATTCAATAACTTGTTCTTATTTTTTTAATCAATTTTTTAATGATAGATGTGTTTGGATGTCAATAGTTTTTAATGGCATAATTTTTGTAGGATTTAAAAAATTGAACCGATAAAATATTATAGTAGTAATTATAATAATTAATCCATAATAAATAAATTTCTAAAATAAAGTGTCTAGAATATTTTAATATATAATTTTTTTCATAATAATAATAATGATGATGATGATGATGATGATAATAAATTGATTTTGACATCTTTTATATAAAATACAGAGCAATTAGAGAAATCATGATTATAAATTAAAAATATATAGAAGAAAATTTTGGCACAAAGCTATTTTGGAGTAGTAATAGTAGTGAGGGGTATGTATGTTATTAATTACCAATATTAAATGTTTATTTGTATCTAAAAAAACTTTAGGGACTTAATTGATCCTAAATGGAAACATTATGGGTGTCTCTAACCCTTTTCCCTTTAAAATATAAAAATTGAGAACTATTTTTGTATAAACTATTAATATTGCATTGATATTTTGAATTTTTTCAATTAATTAAATTCCATCTACACAACCTCTAATTTTCTGCTATAGCCCCCATTAATTTTAAAAATAAAAATATAACTTCAATCGTCTTTTTTTTTTTTTCTCTTTAACCTATATTTTTTTTATTAAGGAGTAGCATTAATTAAATTTAAGTTAAAAAGTTCTGGTAAATAAAGAAGAAAAACCTCAACCCCCCATCAACAATTCGCCATCCAAATTCTGCAACTGTGTTTTCTATGGTTGTATGCTTTGAAATTTCTACTATAATAAATTTGTCTATCAATTTTTTTCCGTATTTATCCAATTTCTTATGAACTTCTCTATTATGTTATCTATGACATCTTCATTGCATTGAAGTATCGATTTTGTCCTCTTTCTGAGGAAAATATATAATTCATCTCATTTTGAAAAAGTAATAGGTTATAAAGTGTTCTTTTGTCCCGACTATAACCATTTTTCATAAAAAAAATTATATTTTATATAAAATAATTTATTTTTAATATGCTTTAGTATAATCCTATTTTAAATTTGATATTTTATAATTATAATATACCTTATATCTCATAATTATATATATATATATATATATATTATAACATTATTTAGTAAAATCATAACAACTGCATGTAACACACGTTATCTATACTAGTTACAAAAAGATGTAATGTTTTAATTTGGTGTTATAAAATAATAAAAAAAACGGTGAAAGAAAGTCATTATAGATCCAATTAATCCTATATATTTCAAGCATTAACTTTCCATATTTTAGATGCAATTAATCCTAATTTTCTAGAATTTCTCAATCCAAATTTCTCATTATCTCATACAAACGCCAGTATTTTCTTTTACTATTATCATCAAATTATTTCTCTGTAGGTCGTACTACTACAAACATCAAACTTTTCATTTTTGGGAAAAATGGAACTTTTAAACAATCTCACACGTCATACATCATAATATATAGTAATAATATTATCGTGCACACATTAAATAAGTGCATAATATTTTATAATAATTTCACAGATTATATTTTTTTGATACATTTATTAGCAAAAACAGAAAAAAAAACACAAAAATGATATTTTTAGGACAAAAATGTAAAATGCTCACGACAACGTACCATGCGGTCATCCGCATATTTTTGCTTCAACTTTCCAAAATCATCAAATATTAATCCTATCTGTAATATGGAATTATGGATATTCAATCATGGATAATTCTTGTTTTTGAGTAAACATAGGAAGTCGAAAGATTTTCCTCTGCATATTTGTTTTCCCCCTTCTTTCCCTCTCTTCTTTTCCTCTCTGAAAAACTGCAACCTTCATGAGAGAGAAAGAGGAGGTGAAGGAGAAGAAGAGCAGTTACACAAGCTGTCCAAGAGAGAGAGACCTCCAAAAAGCCAATATCATTTCAAGAAAATATATGCGAAATTGAATCTTGGGAGAGATTAAAACCAGCCCTTTTTTCGTGTACGAAAATGGGATGTTTTTAGGAACAGGAGTTGGCTTCAATTTCCCCAAATTTGTATATTTTTTAGCGGTTTCTTGATCAGGGTCTCTTCTATGATCTGGAATTTTTGATGTGTAATTCTTCGCGGAGGGGAAGAGGGATTAGAGAGAGAAAAGAAGGCTGTATGAACATTGAGAAAGAGAAAGTTTGTGCCCGGATGATTTCTGATGGTTATTATACTTCAAAAAAAAGTGATGAAATATGCGAAGATGTTTGCGACGAGGTATGCTACTTCCTCTCGTATTCAATCATTTTCAATTGCAAATTGAATTTTTTGTGACATAACTTTTGCTTTAATGGTATTGAAGCTGAAATCTCATGTTGTTTTTGAATTCTTGGCTTGATATAACTTTTTTTTTGGTGAGTTTATTTGCAAATGGCGGGCTTATTTATCTAATGGCAATTCATTGTAGCCTAGGTTCTCTGTATTGATGCAATGTTTTTGGGGTTTCTTTTCATTGTCAGAAAAATACTTTATTTGATTCTTGTAGAGGTATATCCGTATATGTGTGTGTGTGTGAGTGTGTGTGTGTGTGTCCATTGCATAGTTTTAAGCACTAAAGTCGAGGGAGGCAGAAGGGAAGAAACTGTTGATTTGTTTATGTCTGCCTCGAAAATTTCTGGAATTTTGATTCTTATATATATATGTATGATCATGAAAGTTCTTATTGAAATTATCAAGCAGTTTTGAAGTGAGTTTGAGATTCATAAGCCCAAGAGTTGTAAATTTGGTGGTGTTGATTTCTTCTGTTGAGGTTTTGTTTTTACATATGGCCAAGGAGAATCATGAATGACCTAGTATCTGATATCGGGATCCAATTATCTTATCTTAGGAACAACTTGTTTTTATATGCAGCAAGCTTCTCCTTCGTTCGTAAGCATGTCAAGAGTCCGTTGCTTGCTTCACAGTGTAGATTTCAGAGTAATTTTCTTTTTCCTCCTCATTGCCCCGGCAGGGGTCATTACCATATATTGTCATGGCCAGAAACTTACATACTTCCTTCGGCCCCTATGGGAATCTCCTCCGAAGCCTTTTGTCCCTCTAACTCACTACTATAATCAGAATGTGTCGATGGAGACTCTTTGCAAACTCCATGGTTGGGGAATCCGTGAGTTCCCAAGGCGTGTATATGATGCAGTGTTGTTCAGCAATGAAGTTGACATGCTTACTATACGATGGAAGGAACTATATCCTTACATCACGCGGTATGTACTGCTAGAGTCGAACTCTACCTTCACTGGTTTGCCAAAGCCTCACAACTTTGCCATACATCGGGAGCAGTTCAAATTCATTGAGCCCCGGTTGACCTATGGTGAAATTGGTGGAAGATTCCGGAGAGGTGAGAACCCGTTTGTTGAGGAGGCGTATCAGAGACTTGCACTCGACCAGCTTCTGAGAGTTGCAGGCATAGAGGATGATGATTTGCTGATAATGTCTGATGTTGATGAGATTCCTAGTGGGCACACAATCAATCTCCTCAGGTGGTGTGATGATATTCCTCCGGTTCTTCACCTTCAGCTGAAGAACTACTTGTACTCATTCGAGTTTCAGCAGCATCAACTGAGCTGGAGAGCTTCAATCCATAGATACGAGAAAGGGAAGACTAAATATGCTCATTATAGACAAACTGACTATCTTCTCTCAGACTCGGGCTGGCATTGTAGCTTTTGCTTCCGCTCCTTGAGTGATTTCATATTCAAGATGAAGGCTTACAGCCACAGTGATCGAGTGAGATTCTCTCGATTCTTGAACCCTAAACGGATTCAGGAAGTGATCTGCAAAGGAGGCGATCTGTATGACATGCTGCCTGAAGAGTACACATTCAGGGATATCATCGGGACAATGGGGCCGATCCCTCATTCTCTGTCAGCCGTCAATCTCCCCTCGTACCTGTTGGAAAATGCGTCCAAGTACAAGTACCTTCTCCCCGGGAACTGCTTCAGAGAGCGCAGATAAGGCCGGAGGAGGAAATGAGGCACCACATTCTCAACATGGTCTGTTGTGCAGGTTTCAGGTTTCACCGGTGGGGGTGGGGGGGTAAACTTCTAGAAAGCTCGTTGATCTTTTGAGACGAGCGTGAATACTATATACAAGATCCATCCTAGTCAAGAAGCTTGATTCCATTTTCATGTGAAGAGCCTTGATGGTGATGATTTGATTACTGTCTACTGACTACTAAGTGTTTGGCCATGTTCTGCTACTGTACAGGAAGGGATCAGTGTGATTGCTCAGAGGCTTCTCAATTCTTGAATTTTTGTTTTAATTTAATTTTCTTTTTTTATAAAATATTTACTCTTCTATTTATTCTTGAATTATTATAGCTTCTACTTTCTTGATTTAGGACTAATGGAATGTTGAACTCATATATTTTCTGTTCCATTTAGATCCTATCATGGGATTCTCTCTCCTTTATTGCCCCTTCTTAGTCATCGCTTGCTTTTCCTTCCATTTTTGGTCATATGTTCCTGAGGATGACCAGCTTTCATTTACATCTACATCGTCGTTGCATCCTCTGTTTCAAAATACTATTTACTTTATGTTCCGTTACCTTAATAGATTGAAAGATTTGCTAGACCATATTCATGTTTTGATCCAAGTTCAAATTTTGCATCATCAGAAATAACCCGATTTTCATTGTACATCTCGCCAATCTTGTATCCGGTCACATATTTATAATTTTTCTGGTGTTAAATTATATTTGTCTGTCACACATTGCGACACAAAACTATGTTCGTCAGTTTAGTTCATTTTGTGTATTCCACGATCAAAATATATTATTTTAGTAATAATTATTACAAAAATAAAAACTAATTATATTTTAATCAACCATAATTAACGTATAAGAAACCACATATCAAAAAGGACATATAAAAATTAAAATTATAAAATAATTAACTATGATAATCAATTATTAAAATGTCTATATTTGTTTAGGGTCTAGATAAAATTTTTATTATGCGAAAACAATTCAAATAGTCCTTATATTAGTGGCGCACTAAAGTAACGTGTTATAGGAAAATTCTGTCTTTTTTTCCTGGATTACTAGATTATGACATGTATATAATCACTTGCAACACACAATTCCGATAAAAAAGAGATAACTACATGGCAGGGTCATTTAATAGGGGTGCAAGATGAGCCTTCCCACAGGGTTTCATAATTGTTAGGGTCTTAATTTTTTTTTTACTTTTTTTAATATATCTTATATATTTTTTTAATAAATTAAATTCTCTCGCCTTTGTGCGATAATACCTAATACAAACATCTAAATTTTCTACTTCCAACAAAGACATTATTTCCTCTTCAATTTTGCAATTTTCCATCTTCTTTCATAATTATTCTTCTAATTATCGTTTGATTTTTCTCTATAAAAAGAGTTTATCATCTTTTTCATGAAATAATTATATCAAACTCCAATATTCATTCATAAATCACGCTTCCAAGTTTGTCATCACTGCAATTCTACAATTACAAAGTTTTTCTTTCATCCCCAAAGGCCAAATCCCCCATGAGTATTTTTCTTAAACCCTATTCTTCTTAAAAAAAAATCTATTTTTCTTTTTGAATATTCATAAATCTGAATTTAATTATCTGCTTGAGCAAATTGATGGAGAATTCTATTATCTACTTGAACAAATTCTTTCATTCCTTGATTCTGATTTTTTTTTTTTTTGTCAAAGATAGAGAATTGATAACAATTGGCAAGTGGCAAGGAGTAGTGCAACAAACTATTATTTATTGATTATTTGATTTGAACTTCTTGCTTCCTTGAAGGTTGTTTCAATCCCTTTTTGTTGAATTTTTTAAAACCCCGCTTTGAGTTTTGATTAATTTATTATGCCTCCTAAAACTAGAAAATTGAAAATTTGAGTTTTGATTGATGAATTTGCTTCAAATGGTGGTAGAAAGAGTATAACTTTTTATGTAAAATTGCAGAAGATTCATACTTATTTAAGGTTGTATTGAGAATATTATCAATACTATAAATATAATATTTTTAATTTTTAATTTTTCTAACAATATTACTATAATTATAAAAAATATAACATTTTTTAAAAATTTTAGGCCTGATTTTTATTATTTGCACAAGACCTACCAAATGATTGAGACAACCCTGCTACATGGTAGGATGGAAGTCCCAATATTATAAAACGAGACGTGAAAATAATTTGCAACACACAATTGAGATAGGAGATATGACTGCCGTCTGTGATCGAGGTAATAAGATTCAAAATAAAATACGAGATGAAATATAATTTGAGGTGTCTTTGAACTAGTCAATGTTTCTTGTCTGCATCCGGTGTTGGCATTATAACTGTTTTTTTTTTCACTGCCCTGCCCGGGCCTATTGATGGTGATTTATTCGCCTATCAATTTGTGCTTTTTTAATTTTCTTGTTATGTTGATTTAAGTTAATAAATATTATGTAACATATCTACTAGTTGGATAACATTTTATTTAAAACTGTGGAGGTTGGGGGTTGATGGATTTGCAAAGAGCCACACGCATCTCATCTGGTGGAGAACACAAATAGACAAGACTATACAAAAATCTTGGAATATCCCAATATTTTGTGCTTATTATCCTCACATGTTGCAATTTGCAAACTGCATGCAAACAGGAGCGATGGGCCCACCTCAAATTTTGAAAGTTTTTCAGTGGTATTTAGTAATTTTATCATTTCCTATTTCAAGCCTTTTGTATTTTTAAAAAAATTATGATTTTTTTAATTTTTTGTTTAAGGTTCATCCATCCCCAGTTACGATATATTAATTTTTTTTATCGATCCGGTTCAAATAAGACCCCTAAACTATTTATCCCTATCATTTTTCATTTTCTTAGTCTTGGGATATATAGGATTGCTTGCTAAGTTCTTGAAGAGAAACCAACCTTCTCTCAAGATTGAGATCTAATGAAATTTTGATTATTTCCATTGCTATTTATTTTGCAATTCTTGTCCTCAAACTCTTCATTAATTTGATAGGTTGTCGAGCTAGACCCCATGATTTTAGATGTTGCTAGAGAATATTTTGGTGGAGATAGTCATTAATCATGTTTATGGAGTTACACAAGATAAAAACTTATGTTACACCATTTAACGGGTCAAAACTCGTTAGACGGATCAAATATATTCAAACCCACACAAAAATCTGGCCAGAACCTGTGCCCACAGTGCTAGGCGCGTCCCTTTTTTTTGTTTATTCGGTTTTTTCATTTTTTCATTTTTTTTTAAAAAAATTTTGAACTTTTATTTTGTATCAATCGCAGTGCATTGTGCGAGATTCAATAAAAAAATTAAATTAATTAATTATCAAGTGCCGTGCACAAGCCTGAGTGCACTGTGCGGGATATTAGATAAAAAAAGTTAAATCGGTCAAACAATAAATATATATTTGTAAAAAAAGAAGGAAGAAATTAAAAAAAAAAAAAACTGAAAAGAAAATAAAAAGGAAGGGGGACCACTAAAAGATAAAAATAAAGAAAAAAAATGTGAGAGAGAGGGACCACATTTATTGAATGAAATAAGATAAAAGGTAAGATTCGGAATTCCTTCTACCAGGGTGAATCGCGGCGGATCCTTAATCTTCATATCCATCTCCATTAGGTGTTAGTTATATTATATTTAATTATTCATTAATCATTAGCAGCGGTTTTATGGTGTAAACAAGAATATTGTCACACAAAAATGAATGAGTTTATGCTAACACCAGAATTTAATGTCGGTTAACTTTGTTATAGTGGGGTTTATGGAAGGGTTTAATTGAGTCTGTTTTTAAAATTCGATGATCTAATTAGAGCTAACATGATTTTTTTTTACTTACACACTCGACTTGTGATATTTAATAGATCCGAACCCGTGACTCCATCACTAGATCATCCCCACCAGGACGCCAACAAGAGTTTTAAGTGCCTAATTGAGATTGACAAAATAGTTTAGAGTTCTATTTTGGACATTTCCTTACTTCAAATTTGAACAAAATTTGTATCATTAGAAAGAAATTAATTGTTGATCCTTTTTCTTTTCAAAATTATAAATTTGTTATAGACTTATTTTTAACATAATTTTTATTGTTAATTTTGTGCAAATATATTTTTATTTTTACTCTAAGCCCAACCTTGACTCTTGTTTTATTTGATTTTTTAATTAAGAATTGATTCTAGCTTTATTTAAGAAAAAAAAAAAGCAAATTAAAATTCATTTATTTTAAACATAATTTAGTTTGGGTTAATTGTACCTAAAATCACCACCATTCACCAGTTTTTATTTTTAGAGATTATTTTCAAATCGTAGCAATAACATCAAAACTTTACAATTTTTGCAATTATAACATTAGTAACTATCGATAAATTAAAATTAATGTAACATTAAACATTACATGTGTATATATGACGTGTATCGTATGCAAATGAAAATGACAACATCTACTCGATTAAGTGCACATGTGAAAATGACGCTGTTTAATTCAATTTTAATTCATAAAAAATGATTGATGTTATAATAGCAAAAATATGTAATGTTTTGGTGTTATTGCTAAGATTTAAAAATCATATCTATAATAAAAAAAATAAAAACTATTAAAAAATTATAATTTTAGGTGCAAACAACGTGTTACCTTTTATGTAGGTTTTTTTTTAGTTTCTTTGATAATTTTGGATAGGTGCATACTATAATATCTTTCTTTTTGTATTAAATTATAAATTATTACTTAAGTATTGATTCATGAATTAAGGTTCAAAAGAATATTGTCTGAAAGATGATACAATATTTGCTAATAATTTTAGTGTGAATATATCTATGTAACCAAGATGAACTTGTACAATTCTATTCTAATTAAGAAATATAAAATCTTCTTTTCTAATCAAGCATTTTTTTGTTCTCTATAATATAGTTAATACCCTTAATGAATGGGGGAAATTTTAAAGTAGTCAAAGTTAGAATAACAAATTCATTTGTAGTCAAGTTCCATAACTCATTCTTTTCTATTCAAAAAGTGATGTAAAAGTCTTACATGCCCTTTTTGTCTTATTTGAAAGTCAATCCCTTTTTTCTCATTTATTTTTACAAGTGCATATGTGGCAGATTTATTTAAAAAAGAAAAAAAAAAGAAAAATTTGGGAGATTAAATTTGGTTCCAACGTGGCATATTTTGGTAGTTGGGTTGTAGTTGCTTGCATTAAAATCTACAACCCATGTTAAAAAAAAGTATGCATTTGAACGAATTGAAGAGAAGAAAATTGAAAGGCGTTTGCAATTTTGATGGAGAAACAACATATCCCCAAAAAATTTAAGGTGAGCTTTTTTATTTTTCTCACTGTGAACTTGTTCGAATTTGTTGGCTTTAATGTCCTTTTAAAATTTTAAGCAATTTATCCGTAATTTATGCTAATTTCATAATATTTGTGTTAATAGTTATTGAAGTTCTAAGATCTTTGTTTGTGTAATTTTAAAAGAATATATATACATAGATGGTTGTAGATTTGAATATTTTGTGGTAGATTAACATGAATTTGTATATTTGGATATTTTGTAGATTTCGTGACAGTACACGTAATTTCATGACAATATTGTCACAAAATCATATGAATTTGTGACTATATTGTCACAAATTTGTTGTTCCGTAACAATAATATTGTCTTGAAAATATTGTCACGAATTAAATTCATTCATGATAATATATTGTCATGAATTGTTCATTTTTCATGACAATATTAAAAAAAATCTCAAATATTGTCACAAATTCGTGACAATATTGTCAAGAAAGAAACAAATTCGTGACAATATTGTCACGAATTCTGTGCTTTTGTGACAATATTCTCACGATATTATTTATTTTTTAAATTTCTTTAATTACTCTTTATTGTTGATTTGTAGATGACTTGTCAACGTATTATTGTCTGACATAGTGGTGGATGGGAGAGACCTAAGTATGTGGATGGTGAAGATCAGCTCATGCACCTTCCATAATTGATAGACGAGATTCACAATTTTATGGAAACATCTCCAACAAGTGTAAGATATACACTGAGTTATTTGGCGAGGTCATTCACAAGGAGGACACTGAAAGGACTCTTGAAAAAGGATATTGATTTAACTCGTTTAGTTCAGGAGCAAGATGAGCCCGTTGTATACGTGATAAGTCCATTTATTTCATATTTTTATGGGTATTTTATCCTCTATAAATGTCCTTTTTAGTGTGTTTTGAGTCGAAAAGAACCAGATTGCGGTCAAAGGGCATTCCAAGAGTCGAGTCTGGCGGAAGGGGCATTTTATGCCCAAATATTCACGTTTATCTTACACATATGTTCATCAGAGGCACAGGGGACTTCTCCAGTATCCATCCCACATTCGGTCGGTGAAGTGGGCATATCAGATACAGATGGAACTGACAGATGATGCCGTGCCCACAGTACTCGCACAGACTCGGCCACAGGTCAGAATGGGCATCCCCGTGAAAAACTCGAAAATCAGTTGAATGAGAGCTGGTGGAAGATAGCTACATATCCGATGAAGAGTTGGAACTAAGCTGGACTCCTAGAAGGCGCTGCAACAATGAGATAAGCTCAATCGAAGGAGATAAGAACAATCCCTAAAAAATAGGGATTTGATAAAGCTGAAGCTTATTCAACCGATCAGAGAGGGGCACGCCGTTCCGGAATTTCAGCAGAAGACCCCCGCTTATGGGGGAAACTCCACTCAGAAATGTAATCATTTAAACAAGTTTAGTCTCTGGGAAAACAAGCTTAGGAAGTCAGAAACATTGCTACAATTTTACTTTTCTGCAATTCATTTTCGTACGCTGCTTAGGCAGCCACAAACAACCCAATAGGCCTTAAGCCATTGGGACTTAGGATTATGTTTATGTTTCTCATCGTTGGAGTTGAGATTTTTGCCTAATAAATTCGTAAGTTTTCATTTATATTATGTCTTTAATTTCTGCTATTTTAATTATGTCTAGCCTGCTTGGCTAGATCTTTATTTCTGGTGTTTGAACAATGAAAATGGTTTAAGTACAAATCTGGACTCGTGAGGCCAAAATGGGCATAATAATGCATGATAGGTTTCTATCGATTCTTGAACCTGTTCCACGTAAGTGTGTGTCTTAAATGCCCAATGTGGCTGATCACTCGTTAGACATAGAGGGCACACCACTATTAATTGAATTGGCGAATCGTGACTGTGTGTTGATTCATATAGTAATAAGGGAATCGATGGGTTGTTGTGGGCACATGAGGAATCGGTAAACACAACAGATCTGGGTTTGTCTAGAGACACACTGCTGTCTATTCATTTACATCTCTTAGGGGAACCGGGGGGTGGATGATAGGTTAGGGGTTTACTTGACGAGGAATCACTTTTAAGCCTAAAATGAAAGGATGGATGAGGGGATGCAGAGAGGAATCCGGTTCCTATAACTGGGTGACTTAACATGTATGAAAATCGGTGTGCCCATGATCGAGTTGTTTTATACTTAAACCAAATTCTAGTTCAAATGCCAGAACTTTTATTATTTGATATTTCCTTTTAGTGTTATTTTGCAGATTTACTTTTAGTAAAGTGACAACACAAAATCCCCCATTTTTGATTGGTGACTCGAAGGTGGAATCACATCAGCTCTCTGTGGGATCGACCCATACTCACAAGCTAGCTACGCTCGCTGTGGGCACAGGAGCTGTACAAATTTATTTTGAGCGCGAAACGACCGTGAGTCAAAATTGGTACCGTTGCCGGGGAGCTGATTTCCAGTGATTTTACTTTCCAAGCTGGTGTGCCTGGAAGTTGATGCCCAGGACTTCTTCAGGAGAAAATCTATTGTACGATCCGGAGATAGAGAAAACTTCGAGGAAGAACAGAGCAGCAGTGAAGAGGTCACGCCGAGTTGTAAACAGACCTCGTGAGCCCACACCACCAGAAGATCGAGAAGAAGCAGGGCACGAGGAGGAAGAACAATTTGAGAATGGCCACACTGATAATATGGCCGCCGAAGGAAGAACTTTGAGACAGTTAGTCTTTCCGACTAACATGAATCTTCACCTAATGGGCATTACGATCCCAGCAGTCACGCGGACATGGGATCTGCAAGCAAGCTTCATCCAAATCTTGCCTAAATTTCATGGGATGGCTGGAGAGGACCCTCAAAGGCATTTGCAAGATTTCGAGATGGTTTGCCAAACTCAACCATGAGATCATGGAAGAGAAGAGTATGTGCGGTTGGTCTCGTTTCCTTTTACTCTTCAAGATGGGGCACGGGACTGGCTGTACACACTACCCACTGGCGCTGTGACCACATGGAGACATCTTCAACAGAAGTTTTTGGAGAAATATTTTCCAGCATCCAGAGTGCAAGAAATGAGAAGAAGGATAGGGAGCCTGAAGATGGGAACTAACGAAAGTTTCTATGATTATTGGGGAAGATTCCAGGCGATGCTGGCGAAATGCCCACAGCACCAGATTACTGAACATGATTTGATTCAGTATTTTGTCAGAGGATTGAGACCACATGAGAGGACGATCGTGAATGCCTCATGTGGAGGATCCATTTTGAACAAACAGCCTGTTGAAGCATTCAGAATTCTCACAGAAATGGCTGAAGACAACTGAGACTTCGGTGGAGAGGGCATTCTGGTTGTGAGTGAAACAGAAAGGGCACCGAACTAGGACAGCAGGATTGATAGATTGTGTGAAAAGATCGAAAAAATCTTGTCCGGTGCAAGCATGGCGAGGAAGTCCAGACCTTGTGGGGTATGCAAAAGCATATCTCATTTGACGGATGAATGCCCTACTCTACAAGACAAAATGGAAGAAGTGAATGCTGTAGGTGGTCAGAATGGGCATTCTAGAAGATATGATCCCCATTCCCAGACTTATAATCCTGGCTGGAGAGACCATGAAAATTTTAGATGGAGAAGGCCAGAGGATGGGCATCCTACACGCCCATTGCCACCACCAGAGGAGAAAAGGAAGCAAAGGCTAGAAGATCTTGTATTTGCTATGGCTGAAGAAAATGAGAAGTTTAAGCAAGAGACTCGAGCTGGTCTCTCGCACATGAGTAAACAAATCAATCAATTGGCTCAAGCCATGCACAAGATGGAGGAGAAAAATGGGAAGCTGTCTTCCCAAGTTGAGAATCCGAGAGAACAAGTGAATGCAGTAGCATTGAGGAGTGGAAAAGAGCTTCCGGAGATGGTCAGGCCGAGAAAAGAGAAGGATGATGTGCCCTTGGAGGAAGAAGTGGAAGAAATTCCCACAAAAGACAAGGCACAAGAAGCTGAGCAGACTGATGCTGTGCCCATTCCGGAAGTAAAGCAGCCTGCCAAAGTGCCCATTCCAGAGAGACGGAAACCTCCCTTTCCAAGGAGATTGGCACAAAATAGAAAAGAAGAGAAAACCAGGGAGAAGCTAAAAGTATTCAGCAAAGTGGAAATCAACATTCCACTGATCGAAGCAATCAAGCAAGTACCGCGGTATGCCCGGTTTCTAAAAGAACTCTGCACCAAAAAGGTACGCTTTAATGATGATGCGAGGTTCCTAGTTGGGGAGAATGTATCGGCTGTAATACAGAGGAAGCTACCCAAGAAGTGTGATGATCCAGGGATGTTCATGATTCCTTGCATCATAGGGAACAAGAAAGTTGAAAAGGCCATGCTGGATTTGGGGGCATCAATCAATGTAATGCCCCTGTCGGTGTTCAAAGAATTGAGGATTGGACCTCTGAAGGAGACCCGTGTGGTCATTCAGTTAGCTGACCGGTCCAATGTTTATCCAGAAGGCCTCATTGAAGATGTATTGGTCAAGGTGGACGAGTGATTAGGTTGTTATTTCGTATATATTTTTGGGTCTTTTTGGTATGTTTTTGCAGTGTTACTCACCCCATGGTCGAGTTTTGTGGAAGAATTTGTGTCTTGTGGTTTATTTCAGGTGGTTAACATAGAAGTGGAGATAATGACATTGTTTTGAAGGGTTTGGACACAATTGGATTGAAGAAAGCTGAGGAGTCTGGAAAACAGTCGGTATGGGCATACTGACTGGTGGACTGGGCGAATATTTGGACTGGAAATAGTGGATATCCACCAGCTGTGGGCCATGGACGATTATTGGGCTATTTTTATTACTATTGGACTTTATTTTTATTATTTTCTTAGTTGGATTAGGATTGGATTTCTTTTATTAATTAATTAGTTAAGGATTTGGATAAAAGACTTCTAGATAGAGTAGGACTCTCATATATCAGTATCCATTGCAGTACAAGAATTTTAATCGCCAGATACAGAAAAAAGGACGCTAGAAACGAATTCTTTTCCTGCAGTACACGATTTTATTCCAGTTTTCATTCTTCTTTTCATATTTCTTCTTTTCAATTAATTTCTGAATTGCAAATCCAATTATGAATTCAAGCTAAGCGCGTTCTATTCCGGTGAAGATTAACGAATCCCTGGTATAATTATTCTGTGAAATCTAAATGTTCTTTTTGCTTTAATTAATTGCATGTATCTGTGATTCTCTGCATTTAAAGTTGTTAATTGTTTCGATTCTGCTAAGTAGTTGCAAATATTTAGTAGATTGGAATTAATTAGTAGCCAATTAAATCGGCCATCCATAATTGTGGTTTATATTTAATTAGTGGTACAACGATTCTTCAGAATCGGAGGAAGAACAGTCTTAATTCGATAGTCCTGTGTCAGAGTCTATTGGTTTTGAATTGGGTTTCTCTAGTGCATAAAGCTGTCGGCTCATTAAATCTATAGAGTGTCTCTTACGGTTGTCAGTCGATTAGAGAAATAATTAGTGAAGTGTCTTCCTAATTATCGAGAAGCTAAGGAGAAATTAGGCTACGTCAGTAAGTGTCTTCGGTGGCTATAACTGGTTTGCATGCATTAATTGGAAATATCTTTGCATCGAGGATCGGAATAATTAAGCTAGGGTAGAGTTAATTGGAAGCCGGAATACCTTTTTAATTTGTTAAGAAAACTTCATTTGTTTAATTGCTTTTAAATTTGATTTTTACATTATAATCAAGATATTCGTCTAGAAAGTTGGTTACTGCAAACTGAAGGTTCGAATAGTTCTCACCGGTCCTTTGGGAGATGATCTTGCTTGCTACTATTCTGGGTAGTTTGGGCATACCGACTGCGTGTCGGATTATTTTTGGTGAAAAACGACGCATCAAATTTTGGCGCCGTTGCCGGGGACTGGTTTTTAAGCAGTAATTATTCTAATATTTTCAGTTTGCCATTTCTTTTTATTTTGTTTTGTTTTTTCCAGTGCATGACTCGATCCTCACAAAAAGGAAGTTTAGAATTCAATCCAGAACCGGAAAGGACTTTACGACGATCGAGAAAGTTTGTAAGAGAATCTAAAGGAGTTTCCACATCTGATCTGGGAACATTTGATCTTCATCATTTGTTCAAGGAAGACATGGCTAACAACGGGAATTGAGCTCTCGAGAATGTACCTGAGCCTGAACCTCCAATCAGGGAGTTGGGTCGCCACAGAAACAATCGACCCATTTGCATCGTGCTGTCTACAATTGCAAATAATTCTGAGATACGACCTGGTTTCATCCAGGTTTTGCCTAAGTTCAGCGATCTGCCTGGAGAAAGTGCACACAAGCACTTAGCTGAATTTGATCTAGTCTGCTCGACTCTTCGCCCTCAAGGTTTTTCTGATGATAATTTGAGGCTACTAACTTTTTCTCATACTTTGCAAGGCAGGGCTAGAGATTGGCTATTTGATCTTCCATCTGGTTCGATTACCACTTGGAATGAGTTGGAAGGACAATTTCTGCGCAAGTTCTTCCCGGAGTCCAGAGCTGCAAATTTGAGAATGGCGATTAGCAGCATAAAGCAGAAGCAAAATGAGAGTTTGGCTGATTACTCGGAGAGATTCCAGTAATTGTGCCGTAAATGTCCAGACCACGGGTTCTCTGAATATCAATTGCTCACTAACTATTTTTACCGTGGTATGTCTACCTTTGACAGGAAAATAGTCGATGCTGCTAGCGGAGGATCACTGACTAATAAGACTCTAGCAGAGGCGAAGCAGCTTATCATCGACATGGTTTCTGGAGGTCAGCAATATGAGGATGAAGACGATGACCGATACCGACCTATGAAAGGAATTGAGCGAGCAGACAGCTCCAGTGTTAATGAGAAGATCGATGCTCTGACTTCTCTGGTTTGAGGTCTAGCTGTAGCACAGACGCAAAACGTCCGTTGTGGCGTGTGTTCAGAAAATGGGCATTATACTGATTCTTGTCCTACATTGCAAGACTCATCAACCGAACAGGCATGTTATGGATCCGGAGATGCACAGCAAGATGCCCTTAGACGGAGAAAGTATGATCCATACTCAAACACATACAACCCAGGCTGGAGGGACCATCCAAACTTCGGTTGGAAGCAGCCGAATCAGAAGATGCCAGGAGTTTTGCCTCAGAGGCAACCACAGGGTGGTCAGTATGCCCATACTGATGGTGCTTCACCGAGCATGAATGACATCATGAAGTGTTTGGAGCAGAGCAGTGCACTCGTGAACAGTCTAGCATAGAATCAAAAAGCATTCCAGCAGGAGACACAAGCTGCCTTGGGGAGTATGGGCACTCAAATCACCCAACTCGCCACTCAAGTGAACAAGCTACAGTCAAATCAAGGCAAACTTCCATCCCAGGCTGAAATGAACCCAAAAGGGAATGTTAGCGTTGTCACTTTGCGAAGTGGGAAGGAATTAGCCGAGCTGAAGGCTAAAAAGACAGAAAGGGAGCCGGAAGAGCGCACGAAAGTGCCGAACGAAGAATCCAAAAAAGGAGAAAAACAATCTGCCGAGCCTCTTTCACCTAAGGTAAGTGTTGAACCAAAAATTTCTAATTCTCAATTGCTAACTGCAGCTCCTTTTCCTTCCAGGTTGATCCGAAACAAGAAAGAGGATGATGAAAAGGAGATTCTCGAGCTGTTCAAGAAGGTAGAAATCAATTTGCCTCTAATTGATGCTATTAAGCAAGTTCCCAGGTACGCAAAATTCTTGAAAGAACTGTGTGCTAAAAAGATGAGGTATGGGAAAGATGCGAGGATAAAAGTTGGTGAGAATGTTTCTGCTGTTATTCAAAGAAAATTACCACAAAAATGTAGGGATCCCGGTATGTTTACTATTCCTTGCATTATTGGTAATAAGAAGGTTGAGAGAGTCATGCTAGATTTAGGCGCATCTATAAATGTTATGCCTCTGTCTATGTACAAGGAACTGCAGTTAGGCCCTATGAAAGACACTCGTGTTATCATTCAGTTAGCTGATAGGTCTAATGCATATCCTCAAGGTGTGATTGAAGATGTTCTAGTCAAACTTAATGAATTGATTTTCCCTGTGGATTTTTATATAGTTGACATGGGTGATGCCTTCTCTGCACATAGGTCTATGATTCTTTTAGGAAGACCATTCATGAAAATGGCTAGAACTAAAATTGATGTTGATAAAGGCATGCTTAGCTTTGAATTTGATGGAGATATTGTCACATTTAATATTTTTGAAGCTATGAAGCATGTTGAGGATCCTGAAGCTTTATATATGATTGATATTGTTGATCAGTTAGTTGACGATTTTGTTGAGAATCATTTCAGGGAAGACAAGCTGGAACAGGTATTATTTGGTGGAATGTCTGATACTGCTGTTATAACAGGAGACGATGAGGAGATTCGAGATATCATCATGCAGTTGTATGCCACCAGTGAGTTTCCCGATCGACATCTTTCAAGCAGTATGCCCATACCGATCAACTCGGAACCGATTTTTCCATCTGTTGTGAAAGCTCCCGTGCTGGAATTGAAGGTGCTTCCAGAGCATCTTAAATACGTCTTTCTGGGAGAGAAAGACACGTTGTCTGTCATCATCAGCAAGGATCTAAGCACTGAGCAAGAAGGAAGGTTGGTTGAGCTTCTGAAAAGGCATAAGGGAGCAATTGGCTGGACCTTAGCTGATATAAAAGGGATCAGTCCTGATATCTGCATGCACCGGATATTTCTTGAGCCGGATTGCAAGCCATCTAGAGATCCACAAAGGAAATTGAATCCTGTCATGAAAGAAGTGGTGCTTAAAGAAATCCTTAAACTGCTCTAGTTAGGGATTATCTATCCAATTTCTGACAGCGTTTGGGTCAGTCCAGTGCATGTGGTACCGAAGAAGTCTGGTTTCCAGTTGGTCAAGAACGAGAACAATGAGTTGATTCCCATGAGGCTTCAAACAGGTTGGCGCATGTGCATAGATTTTCGGAAGCTGAATGATGCTACACGCAAGGACCATTTTCCCTTGCCGTTCATTGATGAGATGCTCGAACGATTGGCGGGAAAATCTTTCTTTTGCTTCCTGGATGGTTACTCAGGCTACTTCCAAATTTTTGTAGCCCAAGAAGATCAAGAAAAGACAACTTTCACATGCCCGTTTGGAACATTCGCCTGTCGGAAAATGCCATTTGGTTTATGCAATGCTCCTGGCACCTTCCAACGGTGTATGATGAGTATTTTCTCTGACTTGATTGAAAGCTGTATCGAGATCTTTATGGACGATTTTACAGTACATGGAGACTCCTTTGATCAGTGTTTGGCTAATCTAGACAAGGTCCTGCAGAGGTGTGTTGAAACAGATTTGGTGCTGAATTTTGAAAAATATCACTTTATGGTGAAGCAAGGCATTATGCTCGGGCATGTAATTTCCGAGAAGGGTATAGAAGTGGATAAGGCGAAAGTTGATTTGATTGTGAAGTTGCCTTACCCATCTAATGAGAAAGAAATCCGTGCCTTTTTGGGTCATGCGGGTTTCTACAGGTGATTTATTCAAGATTTTTCGAAGATTGCGCAGCCTATGACAAAATTGCTGCAGAAGGATGCTCCATTTATCTTCGATGACAAGTGTAAGGAGGCTTTCGATCTTTTGAAAAGTAAGTTGACTTCAGCTCCCATCATTCAACCACCGAAATGGGGGCTACCTTTCGAGATCATGTGCGATGCCAGCGACTTTGCTGTCGGAGCGGTACTCGGGCAAAAGAGTGGGAAAAATAGCCATGTGATATATTATGCATCGAAGACTCTTAATCCCACCCAATGCAATTACACGACAACGGAGAAGGAGCTGCTTGCTGTGGTTTTTGCTTGTGAAAAATTTCGTTCTTACCTTGTTGGATCGAAAGTCGTGGTGTATTCTGACCATGCTGCTTTGAAGTATTTGCTCTCCAAAAAGGAATCCAAGCCTCATCTCATACGGTGGGTGCTTCTATTACAAGAATTCGACTTGGAGATCAAGGATAAAAAGGGAGCCGAAAATAATGTTGCTGATCATTTAAGCAGGCTGCTGACAGAATCCGATGGTATGCCCATACCGGATGATTTCCCTGATGAGCTTTTATTGACAGTTACCGGTGTGATTCCTTGGTATGCTGATTTGGTTAATTATTTAACTACTGGGATGTTTCCAAGAGGGACTGAGACAGCAAAGAAGAATAAATTAAAGAGCCAAGCAAAATATTTCATATGTGACGACCCCTACTTATGGAAAACTTGTGCTGATCAAGTAATTAGGCGGTGCATTCCCGACGACGAGATCCAGTCCATTCTGACATTTTGCCATGCTCATGCTTGTGGTGGCCACTTTGGACCAAAGAGGACAGCTCGTAAGGTTCTTGATTGTGGTTTCTATTGGGAAACTATTTTTAAGGATGCTTATTTCTTCTGTAAGAATTGTGATCGATGCCAATGCACTGGCAATATCTCTTCTCGGAATGAAATGCCTCAAGTTCCTATTTTGGTGTGTGAGATTTTTGATGTGTGGGGCATGGACTTCATGGGTCCCTTCTCCAGTTCATTCGGAAACTCCTACATTCTGTTGGCCGTCGATTATGTCTCCAAGTGGATCAATGTTAAGGCTACTCAGTCTAATGATTCTAAGGCAGTTTCAAGGTTCCTCAAAACCAATATCTTTCATCGGTTTGGTGTTCCACATGCTATCATTAGCGATCAGGGCACACACTTTTGTAACCGTACTTTGGAGGCCCTGTTCAAGAAATATGGAGTTCATCACCGAGTTGCCACAGCCTACCATCCCCAATCCAATGGACAGGCAGAAGTATCTAATCGTGAGATAAAGAGCATTCTTGAGAAGACAGTACACCCGAATCGCAAAGATTGGAGTTTGCGTCTGGATGATGCGGTATGGGCATACCGCACAGCTTACAAATCGCCTATCGGGATGTCTCCATACCGATTGATTTTTGGGAAGCAATGCCATCTACCTGTGGAGTTAGAACACAAAGCATTCTGGGCTGTCAAGCAGTGTTGTTTTGATCAAGATGTGATGGGCCGTGAAAGGAAGCTTCAATTACAAGAGCTCGAAGAGATTCGATTAGAAGCTTATGACAATGCTAGCACATATAAGGAGCGTACCAAGTTTCTGCATGATAAGTATATTCGAAGGAAGACTTTTGAAATTGGACAGAAGGTACTGCTCTTTAATGCTCGTCTTCGAATCATGCCGGGTAAATTGAAGTCCCGTTGGACGGGACCTTACGAAGTTGTGAGTGTCAGTCCTCACGGAGCAGTGGAGATTCGAAGTCTTAGCACTCACCAGCTTTTGAAGGTCAATGGGCAATTGCTCAAGCCGTATTTTGCCAGAATGGAGACATCTACTTTTGACGGGGTCAATCTGGTGACTCCCGTCATTGCTTCGTGATCATGTTTTCCTCATGTCGAGCCTTGGACATTAAATAAGGGCGCTTCTCGGGAGGCAACCCGTGTTTTTTTATTTCGTTTTTATTTTTGTTTTTCTGCAATTTATTTATTAGTTCATTTTATTTTGTTTTATTATTTATGTTTTTTTTATTTTTTTTATTTTTATTTTTTCTTTTTTCTTATTTTTTTTTCTTTAGTGTTTAGTTGTCTTTTCTTTTCTCTCTTAGTTTTTTTTATATTCTTTTTATTTTTTCTTTTTTTTCTTTTTTACAATTTATTAAAAAAAAAAAAAATCCAGTACAGAAGTGTGAAGAGCGGCGTGCATTGAAGAGGAAATAGAAGTTTTGAGTTTTTTTTTAGATAGGGTTGTATAATTTTGAAACCATTTCTATTTGGGATTTTTTTTAATTTTTCCATATAGATTAAGTTATCCCAATCCCTAATTGGTATCAACTTTATCCCCCAAATATAATCCCCTATTTTTCTTTCTTCTTTTGCAAGTCTCACGTATCGTCTCTTTCTCTCATCTTCTCTCGCGCTTCTTCCATCGCTGCAACTCTCGCACCGCCGTCCATCACTGCCGACCGCCGTTGTGCCACCCGCCACCACCGGACCATGGGTCAGAAAAGGAAGACCCGCGCCGCTGCCGCCGCTGTGTGCGAGAGAGATGCCCCAGCGCCGCCCCGAACGCGCGCTGCAGCCGCTGCCGCGCTGCAGGCCACCGCCACCGCCGTACCGCCCCACCCCAGACCGCCTGCGACCACACCTCCCTCCGGCCGACCAGCTGCTGCTGCGTCCGTGCCTTCTCCAACTCGAGCTACTCCACGTCGAACCCGTTCTCACGCAAACCCGTCATAGCCGCCCTCTACTTCTTCTCAACATGATTCAACACTGCCACGACGTACATCCGACACGAGGCCACCGTTTCATCCTGATGAAGAGGTACGTCAACGTGCTCGATTAAATCGGGAACGCACTCTACTTGGTCCTCGTCTTTTTGATTGGTCGAATATTGAAGTTCTTGGGGTTAATGAAACTATTCATGATTATTTTAGGCATATTAGTTGGGACTTGTTGCTTGAGAATGATTGCCCGGTTTTCAATATGTTGAGTTTTGAATTTCTGTCTACATTTGCATTTGATTCGACTAAGGGGCTTTCTGATTCACATGCGATTGTATTTCGTCTAAAGGGCCAGAATTTTAATTTGTCAGTTAATGCCTTGAATGTCTTGCTTGGAGTTGAATCTGACGAGTCATTGCTTGATGAGTGGTATGAGTCTGCTGTATGTGATGTTCCGCATTCTTTTTCTGTGACTATTGCTGATCGTTGGCGTGAGATGTCAATTGAGGATGATTATGTGCCACGAGTATCTAAAAGTGCCAATTTAAGAGATGATGGTTTGAGAATGTGCCATAGGTTTGTGTCTTATAATTTCTTTGGTCGTTCTGATGCAATGAATATTGTGACGAAAAAAGAAATCTTCATTTTACATAGCATGCTTTGGCACAGAAAATTGAATTTTGGGTTTTGGCTTGCCCAACAATGGCAATTTAGTGCTAATCATTTTACTGGGAAAGTTCCTTTAGGGAGCTTCATCACCCTTTTAGCCCAAAAATTGCATGTTGATATTGACAGGGTCATTCACATTCCCGTCTCCTATTTTACTTTACATGACCTTCGTGCTATGCATTTGCTTTTTGTTAACGCCGAAGGCAATTATCAGTTGTCTAGACCGGGTGTCTCTGGCCCGAGTCATTCCTCTAGTGCAGGTCCTTCTTCTAGCGCCGGCCCTTCCCTTGTTGAGATCCAGAAGCTCTTCGAGCGCTTTACTCGCCGAATTATGGACCCACTTGATGATCTCCATGACCGCCTCGAGGCTGTGGAATAAGCCGTCGCCCACTTCTCCATGTCTTTCTCCTAGTGACCATACAGTTTGCATTTTCTTCTCTTTGTATAGTTTTTTATTTTATTTTATTTGTGTTCTTTTCTTTTATGCTTTTTTTCTATTTTTCTTTTGTGTCGCTCTCCTCTTTTGCACAGTGAGGACACTGTGATGTTTAAGTGTGGGGGGGGGGAGAGTTAGTTTTTGTCTTTTCTGTTTAAAAAAAAAAGGAGTTTTATATAGTTTTTAGTGTGTCAAGTCATTGGCTTACTTGAGATGGATTGCATGATAAGAAAGAACATGATATGGATTGGTCTTGAGTGGATGGTGTGTCTCTTGTGATTAAAATGTGCACATGCTTGTATGTATTCTTGAATGAGGAAATATGCAGAATTTAATCAAAATTGTTGAAGCTTACTATATTGTGAGAATTGAGCCTGATGAGCATTATATATGAGAAAGCTCGATTTATTGTCTTGCTGAGTGTATCATACTTGCATGTTGGATTTCTGATTTGCCCAGTTGCCATAATCACGCCGTTTTTGAGTATCTTTGCATGAAAATGATTAAGGCATTTAGGATTACCCATTACTTTGGCTTGAAAAATTATCCATGACCTTCATTGTCCATTAGTGAGCCCGTTGTGCCTAATCCATTTATTTTTGATGATAATTAGCCACTAAATAATTAAGCCTTAGCCTTTTGGCCTGCTCTTGTCCCTTGAAAGCATGTAAGTGTATTTTTGGGTTTGAAATGAGTTTAATGTCTCCTTGAAGATATTAGTGTTGGAGAGTTAATGAATTTGTATATATCTCTGTTCTATTCCAAAAAAAAAAAAATAATAAAAAAAAGAATGAAAAAATGAAGAAAAAAATGAGAAAAAAGAAATAAGGAATAGAACGAGCATGGAAAAAAAGGGGCTACGCTTAATTGTTGTCGTTTATTTGGTTGCCCTGTATTATTGAAAGCCAACACTCAATTGGTTTTTGTTGATTTATTTGGGAAGTTGCAGACAAGCTTGGTGAATGCATTTGATATGCTTACATGTTTTCAATTATTTGAGCCATTTCATCCTTTTTATCCTACCTATGCACCCTAGCCCCACTACAACCAGTGCAAAAAGACCTTTTGATTTGTGTATAGATCTCATTTGCATAGTAGAGATTTTGACATATGGGCAAATTTATGTTTGAAAGCATCAAGTTATGATTTGTGTGAATTATATTTTGTCCATATCTTCTATTGAGAGAATTTGAGTGACCTTGGTGAGGCAGGATTAGTTTTGCATGTTTTTTACTTGAATGAAAAGCATGTGTACAGTTTTATGAAACAAGAGATTGGTTTGTGGACTGTTGATGATTGTATCTTGTCTTTGACTTTGATTGTTTTCCATTGAAGGTTGCCAATTATTGTCTTGTCGTCTTTGAGTTTTTTCTTGAGTCTTTCTTTTGTTTAGTGTTGCTCGAGGACGAGCATTGTCTAAGTGTGGGGGGGTTTGATTAGGTTGTTATTTCGTATATATTTTTGGGTCTTTTTTGTATGTTTTTGCAGTGTTACTCACCCCATGGTCGAGTTTTGTGGAAGAATTTGTGTCTTGTGGTTTATTTCAGGTGGTTAACATAGAAGTGGAGATAATGACATTATTTTGAAGGGTTTGGACACAATTGGATTGAAGAAAGCTGAGGAGTCTGGAAAACAGTCGGTATGGGCATACCGACTGGTGGACTGGGCGAATATTTGGACTGGAAATAGTGGATATCCACCAGCTGTGGGCCATGGACGATTATTGGGCTATTTTTATTACTGTTGGACTTTATTTTTATTATTTTCCTAGTTGGATTAGGATTGGATTTCTTTTATTAATTAATTAGTTAAGGATTTGGATAAAAGACTTCTAGATAGAGTAGGACTCTAATATATCAGTATCCATTGCAGTACAAGAATTTTAATCGCTAGATACAGAAAAAAGGACGCCAGAAACGAATTCTTTTCCTGCAGTACACGATTTTATTCCAGTTTTCATTCTTCTTTTCATATTTCTTCTTTTCAATTAATTTCTGAATTGCAAATCCAATTATGAATTCAAGCTAAGCACGTTCTATTCCGGTGAAGATTAACGAATCCCTGGTATAATTATTCTGTGAAATCTAAATGTTCTTTTTGCTTTAATTAATTGCATGTATCTGTGATTCTCTGCATTTAAAGTTGTTAATTGTTTCGATTCTGCTAGGTAGTTTCAAATATTTAGTAGATTGGAATTAATTAGTAGCCAATTAAATCGGCCATCCGTAATTGTGGTTTAGATTTAATTAGTGGTACAACGATTCTTCAGAATCGGGGGAAGAACAGTCTTAATTCGATAGTCCTGTGTCAGAGTCTATTGGTTTTGAATCGGGTTTCTCTAGTGCATAAAGCTGTCGGCTCATTAAATCTATAGAGTGTCTCTTACGGTTGTCAGTCGATTAGGGAAATAATTAGTGAAGTGTCTTCCTAATTATCGAGAAGCTAAGGAGAAATTAGGCTGCGTCAGTAAGTGTCTTCGGTGGCTATAACTGGTTTGCATGCATTAATTGGAAATATCTTTACATCGAGGATCGGAATAATTAAGCTAGGGTGGAGTTAATTGGAAGCCGGAATACCTTTTTAATTTGTTAAGAAAACTTCATTTGTTTAATTGCTTTTAAATTTAATTTTTACATTATAATCAAGATATTCGTCTAGAAAGTTGGTTACTGCAAACTGAAGGTTCGAATAGTTCTCACCGGTCCTTTGGGAGACGATCTTGCTTGCTACTATTCTGGGTAGTTTGGGCATACCGACTGCGTGTCGGATTATTTTTGGTGAAAAACGACGCATCAACGAGCTTATCTTCCCAGTAGATTTTTATGTGCTTGACATAGGCACAGCGACTTCAAAATCTTCAGTTTTGTTGCTGGGAAGGCCTTTCATGAAGACAGCTCGAACCAAGATTGATGTGGACAAGGGCAGACTGACGTGTGAGTTTGATGGGGAGAAGGTGACGTTCAACATTTTTGAAGCCATGAAGCACCCCCCGAATACAGAAAATTATAATTTTGTGAACACATTTCATTCCCTGAGCCGTTCTACTTTATCCATGGTGAGCAACAGAGAACCACTGGAGTGGGCATTGTGGGATGGACTAATTGACCAGGATGTCCTGGACGAGGATGATGACATAATGGATGGAATTATGATGCTGTATTCATTAGAAGAAATGCCACACGGATGTATGGACTATGGTGTGCCCATTCGGAGAAACGATGACAAGCTGATGCCTTCTATTATCAAAGCGCCCACGCTGGAGTTGAAGGCACTGCCAAGGCATTTGAAGTATGCCTACTTGGGAAATAATAAGACTCTTCCTGTAATCATAAGTGCGGGGTTGAATCAAGCTGATAAGGATCGCCTATTGAGATTGTTAAGGCTGTACAAAGAGGCACTCGGATGGACTTTGGCAGATATAAAGGGCATTAGCCCAGCGGTTTGCATGCACAAAATATTGCTGGAAGATGATGCAAAACCCGTTCGTGATCCACAAAGAAAGCTCAATCCAGTGATGAAGGATGTGGTGCTAAAAGAGATAATTAAACTACTGGACCAGTGCATTATATACCCAATTTCAGACAGCAAGTGGGTCAGTCCAATCTATGTTGCTCCCAAGAAGTTGGGTATTCAAGTTGTGAAAAATGAGAAAGGAGAGCTTGTACCCACACGACTGCAAACTGGCTGGAGAGTTTGCATCGACTACCGGAAGCTGAATACGGTCACGTGGAAGAATCATTTCTCACTTCCGTTCATTGACCAGATGTTGGAGAGAGTTGCAGGAAACAAGTTCTTTTGTTTCTTGGATGGATATTCTGGATACATGCAAATTGCAGTAAGTCAAGAGGACCAGGAGAAAACAACATTCACGTGCCCATTCGGCACATTTGCCTATCGCAGAATGCCCTTTGGCCTCTGCAATGCTCCTGGCACATTTCAGCATTGTATGATGAGCATATTCTCCGACCTACTTGAGAACTGCATTGAAGTATTCATGGATGATTTCACAGTGTATGTGAGCTGCTTTGATCGATGTTTAGATAATCTGGAAAAGGTGTTGCAGCGTTGTGTGGACAAATGCCTGGTGCTGAACTATGAAAAATGTCATTTCATGGTCAGAGAGGGCATTGTACTGGGACATGTGATTTTTGAGAGGGGCATTGAGGTTGATAAAGCCAAAGTGGACATAATAGAAAAATTGCCATATCCCACTTCAGTGAAACAAGTGAGAGGATTCTTGGGGCACGCTGGATTCTACAGGAGATTCATAAAGGATTTTGCAAAAATTGCCCAGCCTATTACTCACTTGTTGCAGCAAGATGTGCCGTTGGAATTCGATGAAGAGTGTAAGAAGGCATTCAATTTTCTGAAGAAGCAACTGGTCACTGCACCAGTCATTCAACCACCAGATTGGAGAATGCCCTTTGAGATTATGTGTGACGCCAGTGGCTACGCTGTGGGTGCAGTACTGGGTCAAAAGAGAGGAAAAGAAAGCCATGTAATTTACTATGCCTCCAAAACTCTGAATGGGGCACAGTGTAATTACACTACTACTGAAAAGGAGCTATTGACAGTAGTGTTTGCATTTGAGAAGTTTCGATCTTATCTCTTGGGAGCAAAGAGTGTTGTCTATACAGATCATGGTGCGCTGAGGCACTTGATGGCCAAGAAGGAGACAAAACCAAGACTAATTAGCTGGATCCTGCTTTTACAAGAGTTTTATGTCGAGATAAAAGATAAGAGTGGGGCACAGAACTTGGTGGCTGACCATTTGAGCCGGGTGCTGAATGAGAAAGGCGATGAAATGTCCATTGCCGATCACTTTCCTGATGAGCATTTATATTCAGCAAAGGGCACACTAGCACCCTGGTATGCAGACATAGTGAACTACCTTGAGTCTGGAGAAATGCCTATTGGGTACTCAAGGTACCGGAAAAATAAACTGAGCTATGAGAGCATGTTCTATGCATGGGATTGCCCTATTCTATGGAAGAGATGTGCTGATCAAATCATCAGAAGATGTGTCCCTGATGAGGAGATAGATGAAATTCTAAAGCATTGTCACAGTTATGCTTGCGGAGGGCATTTCGGACCAAACCGAACAGCAACGAGAATTTTGGATTGTGGGTTCTTTTGGCCCACAATATTCAAGGATGCCCACAACATCTGCAGAAGGTGTGACCAATGCCAGAGGGTAGGGAACATTACAAGAAGAAATGAAATGCCCATGACGCCAATCATGCCAGTGGAGATTTTTGACATTTGGGGAATGGATTTTATGGGACCCTTTCCAAATTCGAGGGTGAATCAATACATTATCCTGGCAGTTGATTATGTGTCCAAATGGGTAGAAGCAAAGGTTACTCCTACCAATGATGCAAGAGTAGTAGCCGCATTTCTGAAATCCCATATTTTCAGTCGGTTTGGTGTGCCCAGGTCCATTATCAGCGATCATGTAATACCCCGGAGTTTTATTATCTAAATTTAATTAGGAATATAAATCTAATAGTTAGAATAACTGCAATATCCAAAACTTTTCAGTATTAAAAGAATAGCCTATGTTAACCTTGAGGAAATAAATTGGACCTTTCTAAGTCCCAATTTTATTTTTATTTAATGAGAAGTATTCCCATTAACTGTGTTAGAAATATCCTGAACTTTATCGTATTTTTAATCAGAACGCTAGATACAAACTTAGTTTAATTAATTACAATTTATCGAATACGAATTGATTTAGTATGATTCCAAATACAAATATACAAATATACATTGTCTATATATATGCATAATGCTTACTTTACGGAAGAAAAAAAAATATAAATACCTACATAGCATTTGTCGTTAATTATTATTATTTTTATCAACTTGAATGTATGTATCTTGTAGGATTGGATATAGTTGATGTCCATTAAATAAAAAAATAGTAATAATAAATTTAAAATAGAGGTGTCTACTATATATATTTTAGTAGATGTTGACTAATCAACAAAAATAGGATACGTGTTTTATGGAGGAGAATTGTAGATTGATGAGTAATCCAATTAAATTTTTAATTATTAAAATAATATATTAGGGATGTGAATAATTTATTTCTTCATCACTCTTATAACTAAATCAATAAGTTGACAAAGGTAAATATAGTAATAATATCTTTCGGTAAGTATTTTTCTTTTGAGGCAAGATTTCTTCTTCCTTTTCTAATTAATTCCATTCTCAATTCATTCAATTAATATAAAGTGTATATCAATTATTATTTTAGGATGAAAGACACATCTAGAAATATTAGGCTTTAGAATTTATATTTATATTTTCATAATTAAAATTAGAATGTACTCCTATCGATTAATTAAAAATAATAACAATTTGATTTATGTTCTAAGAAGTTTAATTGTTGTAGAAATTAGTTATTTACTAAGAAAGCAATTATTGATTCGGAAGCACATTATAAGGTTAAGTTAATTTCAAGAGTTTTTGTTTTGAGAATTGAACACTTCTCGATAGATGATTAATTATTGGTGCTATTCATCTTATAGATTATAGGGTAATCATGAGTTTAATTTATGATATTTAGGTTGCATAATTTTCTTTAGTAGTTCTCTGAATAACAGGTAACCAAATAATTAGTTAATAAATGATATATCAAGGGAATTAACTAATTAATGTATCATCTTGAAATAGAATCAATTATCAGCTGGATGATAGTGTTCCAATTAATTAAGTTACACTTTTTCTATGATATACTAAAATTGCAAGTATATTTATATTTTTGAAATGAGGTGAAATAAATATGAAAATATAGGATTAATTGATAATGAAGTTCAGCAAAAAAAATTTAAAAGGGAGCTTAGGGATTGAGTTTTGATAGAGGCCTTTAACTAACTAAGCCAATACTGGTTGTTATAGGCCTAGAAGCGATAACAAAACTTGAGCAGGACCAACCCCGGGTTTTAAAGCTTATCTATTATCCAGGTGGGCTATTATATCTTTGTAAATTGTATCTTTCGAGTTATTAAGCTCTGCTTTGTTAAAAATTGCATATGTGACTATCTGTGTTAAATATTTACGTGCTACTGTATGTTGTCGGAGTCTCATATACCAGCGCTGTGTCAATGTGAGTAGCTACAGTATGCATGCATTATTTGTCATGCCCTACTCCTTGTCGGTGAGACAAAAATGAAACACTTATTGGTTATACTAATTGGGTATACTATGTCCATACTCAACTTTATGCGCTGGTGATGTAGTTTAGGTTGCGAGCAGTGACGGGTTATACTTTTAAGCGCTTCACGATAAAATATTTTGGTGAACTTAGGTTGCTTCCAAGTTTTAAAACCTCGTAAGCTTCACTACATGCATGGACACAGATAGATTACTTTAACAAAATGATTTGCATAACTTGAATTGTGAAAACTTGCCCACTGAGTGCATTAGTACTCAGCCCAAATATTTCCAAACATTTTCAGGTTAATAGGCTAGCGCGTGGACGTGACGATGCTGAGACATGGGCTTTTGTTATTTAACTATTTCTCACTGTCTCTTTTTGTTAAGTATCCTGTTAATAATGGAGCTTCCGCACTTGTAATATTCTTATATTAAACACTAAGAACTCTAGTCATAGTGTTATAGATAAGTATATGTTATATTATAAAGCATGTTTGGTTGTTCTGAGTCTTCTGTTGACTTCTCATTGATCAGGTTACCCCCTTTCTTAGGCTGAACTTGTAAACACTTACTTGATAACGTAAGATTAACTTAGGCTATAGTTGCTGAACTTAGGCTGAACTTGTAAACACTTACTAGATTGCTAAGAACATAGTTTGACTGAGGAGATGTTTCATTTTGATGACTGAACATAAACTTATGGCTCAAAAGAACTGCCACATGTATATCACGATGAGCAGAATGTGAGATTTCGTATATATACCTAGAAAGAAATTGATTCTGTGTTCGAGTTTAATGGGGATATAACCTACTCTATGGGGGTCAAAATCTGATTAGAAGAAGTCTTTTAGATTGAGGATGTGTCAAAGTTGACCAAGAATTTGCGTTGTTGCTATGAAGATGAACACAGTAGACAATAAAATATTTTAAAAATAAAAATGTAAGTCAACGATCTATGTGGAATACTTATCTCGGTCACGACGGATCAAAAAACCTGATTCACATCAACATTCAGTCAGAAAACTATGGATATGAAATTGAGCTTCACACATAAACAAATGGCTAAGTCGAACGAGCGATACAAAATAAGAGATACAAGCTTCAAGGAGTCATCTTAGATGAGAACACAAATTGGAAAATGTTCTACAATTATCTATAGACAATGAGAAAAGCACAGTGAAAATAAAGGATGCATGATGTGTTAAATATATTGATCCTAATGAAGTATGTGTTTGTCCCAGACCATATGCTCAAGAACGGCAAGTTGATCTTGTGTGTACATATAACATACAATAGGAGCCTCGCTAGATAGAACCGTCAAGATCAAGCAACATAGGAACTTGGAAATAAGGTGTGATGATGTCTTGATGTTATGGGCTGACATAAGACTTTCACTATATAAGTCATTCTGATAGGTGCTCTAATTGTATTATTTCTACTTGTTTACCTAGCTTCTGTGCATCCCTGCACACTTTGATCGAGTATATTGATTAAGCTTTGTTTCTTTGATAGTTAAGGGGATGAATCCTTGCTTCTTTTGAGATATTTTCCATTACCTTAAGTCTCGATCTATGGATGAGTCTTATTTGTTTATCTGTTCATTTCTATTTACTTTCAATCGACCTATGAGGAGGTCTAGTTATTGTTTGTTTGTTCCGTCCTATGAAAAAGACTTTGTTGATTTTCTTTTGGACTATGAAGAGGTCTACTTTCTTGTCGGTATCTGTTTATTTCTTTTCTTATTTATAAATGAGAATCTTGATTCATTCTAGGTTCCATTTCCTTCTTATAAGCCATTATTAGATGGAGATTTGCTCTAGCTACAGAATTTATGCTGCTTGATTTTTCGAAAGGCATAACCTACTCTTGGATCTACAGACTTTCTATCATACTATTCTTGATTCCTTTCCATTGATTTATGTCCCTGAATTCATTTTTATTTTTAATTAACACCCTATCCCTCATTTATTGCCTATTTTTTCGGGATCAGGTTATTACACCAAACAAAGTCGAAGCCATTAATAATTGGTCTGAACCAACAAATCCTTTAGAAGTACATAGTTTTCTCGACCTTATAGGAGACTATCATAGATTTGTTGAAGAATTCTCAAAGATAGCATCTCCTATGATACAACTATTTAGGAAGGGCGTGGTCTTTAAGTGTACATAAGCTAGTAAACAGAGATTTCATGAGTGTAAGAAGAAGTTGACAATGACTTTCGATGTTGACTCAATTCTACTCTTAAAATCATGTCATCCTCTAAATTTTTCTCGATCACGTATCTTGTTCCTCATGATAAGACATTTCCATCATTCTATCTCATTCTTCATTTGGACGTTTATTGAATCTTATGTGTCCTGATTATTGAAAGACCATCTTTTCATCCTTAAAAATTCTACCATTTTATTTTAAACTATGAAGTTGATTTTATCTTTGACTAGGCGTCTCAAATCTTTTCATTATCAAGTGGTCACTAATTTCATTAAAAATGCAGTTCGATTGACCTTCCAATGAAATTTTATTCGTTCTCTATTTCAATCCAATACCATATATTAAAATACATCACAAATTGATTGCCACCACTCAACCTTATCTTGCTCCTTGTGTCACCACACATGTTAAGGGTGGGGGCAACTGAACATTCTCAACCATGAAAATAATGAGCAAACATAATGAATCATCACTCATTTATCTTCTCTCTCTATCATCTCAGCCCTCTTCTCCCCAAAAAGCCATTTTTCCTTCAATCTTTTGGGAATGAAACCAGTTGAGAAAAATTCTGAAACTTTGTACACACATTTCTTTCTCATAATAGAACAAAATTTGTTTTGATGTTGTTTTCAACCGGTGCCCGAAAAGTTGAGAAAATAGACCTAGAACCTTAGTGGTGTTGCCGGTCACCGAGTTGTGTTGCAGTTCTATTTTGACATCTTTTTCCATTAATCCAACCATTTCTTCCCCTGATATTTACATCATTGTCACCATAACACTTCAAAGTTTTCATAACAAGTCTCGGATCATCAATATGATATCATTTGCTCTATCAAAGGCACGTCACAAATTGATGCGTCAAATCTGCCACATAATTCATTGTGTTGCGAGTGCAACTTCAGAGGTTGATTTTCTTTATTTCCTCCGTGGTAGGGACTTGATTTTTGGTCTATGGCAACTCCTCTGTGTAGCCTTCCAATCCCTTATGTCGGATCTAAAATTAGATACCGTTTGATCCTCCGAATTCGAGCTATAATTTTTTCCAAAACCACACTCTTTTCTGGCATATTTCATCTATATTGAATATGATATATTCCTTGATCATTTCCAGTTGTTGTAGCTATTGTATCATTGAACCATTTGTTTCATCAAAATTCTTATCTTCCATACTATGAACGATTATACTTTTGATCGAAAATCTGTTGAGTATCGAGCTTGATCAAGACCCAAACTTTTTGTTAATTAATCTATTTGGGTGAACAACTATAGTTGCCTTTTCGGCCGATTTCAGGCCAAGGTGATTGGAATTTGTCTCCGACTCATTCTGACTGATTTTAGGTCCTTTTGTAGCAGACACGTGACCATTGACCGTGTCTCAATCAGATTTGAATTGAATTTTCTATGATTTTTTTGAAGTTGCTGCCCTATTTTTAAGTTGTCCCATTTTTTTTCATTAAATTTATTTCAAGTTAATTGAAAAATATTGTAAGAACCTATTATCAAGTCATGTTGGGTTTAAAACCCGAGTATTACGCTTTCCTAGTCGAAGTAAAATGAATTAAGCTCCTGTTAAATTAAAGTAAATATTAGATTAATTCTGAAAGTTATTTTATTGGTCCTTGTATGACTTGAAAACATATTTCTGGTAGAATAATATGAAAAGAGAGATAGTAGCATTTGTATAGAGATTTGTAGCATGTCATCAAGTGAAAGTCGTACATCAACGACCTTCAGATTTATTGCAGCTGTTGGAAATTCCAGAGTGGTAACGGGAGCATATAATAATGGATTTTGTGATAGGCATAACAAGATCAGTGAAAAGAAACTCAATAGTGTGGATAATCGTGGATCGATTAAAGAAAGTAGCGCATTTCGTACCGATCAAAACAACAGCTGAGTTAAGCAAATTAGCACAAATTTATGAAAAAGAAATTGTTCGTTTGCATGGAATTCAAATTTCTATCACGTCGGATCGTGATACTCGTTTGATATCAAGGCTATAGAGAAGTTTCCAGAAAGCAAATAGAACGAATCTAAGCTTCAGTACCACTCTCCATTTCCAAACAGATGGCCAGTCAGAGAGAACGATACAAATTTTAGAAGATATGCTCCGTGAAGTTGTGTTGGACGGAAATACCAGCTGGGAATATTTTTTACCAATCAACTATAAAAATGGCACCATATGAAACCTTATATTGTCGCAAATGCAGATCACCCCTATACTGGGATGAAGTTGGAGAAAGGAAATTTTTTAGGTCCAGAGTTCGTGCAAACCACTGTCGAGATAATCAATCGAATTCGAGTAAGAATGAAAGAAGTACAAAACAGATAGGAAACTAATATAGATAAGCATATAACTGACCTTCAATTCCAAGTTGGTGAAAAAGTCTTCTTAAAAGTATCTCCAACAAGAGGTGTTGTGAGATTTGGAAAACAAGGCAAGTTAATACCAAGATTTATAAGGCCATTTGAGATACTAGAAAGAAATGGTAAGATTGCTTGCCGAATAGCTCTACCACCGAACCTATCACAAGTTCATGATGTATATCATTTTCAATACTCAGGAAATACGTTTTTGACCCAGAACACGTTATCAAAGAAAGTGAGTTAGTTCTACGTTCTGACATAACGTACGAAGAAAAACCCCATGAGATTCTTGATAGAAAAGTTCAAGTCCTAAGAAATAAACAAATTCTATTGGTGTTTGTGCAATTGAAAGCAAGATAAGATAGCAATATCCTGAGATATCCTTAGTTACTTGAATTTCGGGACGAAATTCTTTTAAGGATGGAGGAGTGTAATACCCCGGAGTTTTATTATCTAAATTTAATTAGGAATATAAATCTAATAGTTAGAATAACTGCAATATCCAAAACTTTTCAGTATTAAAAGAATAGCCTATGTTAACCTTGAGGAAGTAAATTGGACCTTTCTAAGTCCCAATTTTATTTTTATTTAATGAGAAGTATTCCCATTGACTGTGTTAGAAATATCCTGGACTTTATCGTATTTTTAATCAGAATGCTAGATACAAACTTAGTTTAATTAATTACAATTTATCGAATACGAATTGATTTAGTATGATTCCAAATACAAATATACAAATATACATTGTCTATATATATGCATAATGCTTACTTTACGGAAGAAAAAAATATATATAAATACCTACATAGCATTTGTCGTTAATTATTATTATTTTTATCAACTTGAATGTATGTATCTTGTAGGATTGGATATAGTTGATGTCCATTAAATAAAAAAATAGTAATAATAAATTTAAAATAGAGGTGTCTACTATATATATTTTAGTAGATGTTGACTAATCAACAAAAATAGGATACGTGTTTTATGGAGGAGAATTGTAGATTGATGAGTAATCCAATTGAATTTTTAATTATTAAAACAATATATTAGGGATGTGAATAATTTATTTCTTCATCCCTCTTATAACTAAATCAATAAGTTGACAAAGGTAAATATAGTAATAATATCTTTCGGTAAGTATTTTTCTTTTGAGGCAAGATTTTTTCTTCCTTTTCTAATTAATTCCGTTCTCAATTCATTCAATTAATATAAAAGTGTATATCAATTATTATTTTAGGATGAAAGACACATCTAGAAATATTAGGCTTTAGAATTTATATTTATATTTTCATAATTAAAATTAGAATCTACTCCTATCGATTAATTAAAAATAATAACAATTTGATTTATGTTCTAAGAAGTTTAATTGTTGTAGAAATTAGTTATTTACTAAGAAAACAATTATTGATTCGGAAGCCCATTATAAGGTTAAGTTAATTTCAAGAGTTTTTGTTTTGAGAATTAAACACTTCTCGATAGATGATTAATTATTGGTGCTATTCATTTTATAGATTATAGGGTAATCATGAGTTTAATTTATGATATTTAGGTTGCATAATTTTCTTTAGTAGTTCTCTGAATAACAGGTAACCAAATAATTAGTTAATAAATGATATATCAAGGGAATTAACTAATTAATGTATCATCTTGAAATAGAATCAATTATCAGCTAGATGATAGTGTTCCAATTAATTAAGTTACACTTTTTCTATGATATACTAAAATTGCAAGTATATTTATATTTTTGAAATGAGGTGAAATAAATATGAAAATATAGGATTAATTGATAATGAAGTTCAGCAAAAAAAATTTAAAAGGGAGCTTAGGGATTGAGTTTTGATAGAGGCCTTTAACTAACTAAGCCAATACTGGTTGTTATAGGCCTAGAAGAGATAACAAAACCTGAGCAGGACCAACCCCGAGTTTTAAAGCTTATCTATTATCTAGGTGGGCTATTATATATTTATAAATTGTATCTTTCGAGTTATTAAGCTCTGTTTTGTTAAAAATTGCATATGTGACTATCTGTGTTAAATATTTACGTGCTACTGTATGTTGTCGGAGTCTCATATACCAGCGCTGTGTCAATGTGAGTAGCTACAATATGCATGCATTATTTTTCATGCCCTACTCCTTGTCGGTGAGACAAAAATGAAACACTTATTGGTTATACTCATTGGGTATACTATGTCCATACTCAACTTTATGCGCTGGTGATGTAGTTTAGGTTGCGAGCAGTGACGGGTTATACTCTTAAGCGCTTCATGATAAAATATTTTGGTGAACTTAGGTTGTTTCCAACTTTTAAAACCTCCTAAGCTTCACTACATGCATGAAGACAGATAGATTACTTTAACAAAATGATTTGCATAACTTGAATTGTGAAAACTTACCCATTGAGAGCATTAGTACTCAGCCCAAATATTTCCAAACATTTTCAGGTTAGTAGGCTAGCGCGTGGACGTGACGATGCTGAGACATGGGCTTTTGTTATTTAACTATTTCTCACTGTCTCTTTTTGTTAAGTATCCTGTTAATAATGGAGCTTCCGCATTTGTAATATTCTTTTATTAAATACTAAGAACTCTAGTCATAGTGTTATGGATAAGTATATGTTATATTATAAAGCATATTTGGTTGTTCTGAATCTATATATGTTATATTATAGAGCATGTTTGGTTGTTCTGAGTCTTCTGTTGACTTCTCATTGATCAGGTTACCCCCTTTCTTTCCCGCTTCTTAATTCCAACCCCCGTGGCGTCCATTTCCACGATCTTTCGGGATCGGGGCGTTACAGATCAAGGGACCCATTTTTGCAACCAAACACTGGAAAGATTGTTGAAGAAGTATGGGGTTCACCATGGGGTCACCACATCTTACCATCCTCAAGGAAATGGCCAAGCTGAAGTCTCAAATCGAGAAATTAAAGCCATTCTTGGGAAGGTATAGCTCTAAACCGAAAAGATTGGAGTGTTCATCTGGAAGATGTCATGTGGGCATACCGAACTGCATTCAAGACTCCAATTGGGATGTCCCCATATAGGATGTTATTTGGAAAGTGTTTCCATCTGCCAGTCGAGTTAGAACATAAAGCACGATGGGCACTTCAGAAGCTGAATATGGATCCTGACGCCGCTGGAAGAAATGAGAATGGAGGCCTATGATAATTCGGTGCTGTATAAGGAAAAAATGAAAAGGCTCCATGATCAAGTAATTCGGAGGAAGAGATTCATCCCAGGACAGAAAGTACTTTTGTACCACTCAAGATTCAAACTTATAGGAGGAGGACTGAGGACCAAGTGGGTTGGTCCATTTGAAGTATATGCAGAATGCCCGAATGGGGCAATTGAGTTGATAAATCCTGATACTAGAGGGCACTTCAAAGTGAATGGGCACCGTGTGAAAGCTTACCTGGGGCACTCCGATGAAGATGTCACAGTGATCTGGCTCGCGGAGCCTACTTACGCCTGATCTGGGGTGATGTCGTGCCCACGACAATAACTGGGGCGCTATTGGGAGGCAACCCAGGTGTTTTCTTGTCTTAATTCATTTTTATTTATTTTTAATAAGTTTTTCAGTTAATTAAACTAGTTTAGGGAGAAATTTTACGCTTGTTTTGGATAAGCATGGTGTTTGCAGGTTTAGATAAGGAGAGAGAAAGACGAAGATAAAATAAATCCCTTGAAAATAGGGATTCTGAAGTGAGGCACTCTGGAGAGATAAAATCTGTTCCGATTTTTCAGGGGATAAGGCTTATCCATTAGCATGGGGCATACTAATCCGGGAGACTCTTAAGGAATTTGAAGAGTCACAAGTCAAATCATGAATAGTGATCCCCTTAATATAAAAGCCTTACCCCACAAAATCTCCACTATCACTTTCATTCGCCTTTTACAAAAATCAGAAACTTTTCTCTCTTGATTTTCCTGAAACCATAATTTCTGAAACCTTCAAAAATCCAACAATGGCGAAGACAAGAGGCAAGAAGGTCGCACCAAAAGCTGGACCTAAGGCACGCCTGGATTTTGAGACCCCCGCTGTCTCTGAAGAGCCCTCTCCAACTATAGTCGTAAAGAAACCCTCTGCAACACCCAAGGGGAAGGTTGCGTCTGAAGCAGCCACTTCGAGTAAGCTTCCCAAGGAGACCCCACCCGAACAGGAACCCGCGCCTGAAGTCAAGGCGATGGAAGAAAGCTCCGCTACTCCAACTCAAACGGAGCAGCAAGATGCTGAGGCTACTGCAGAGGGCATGCAGGGAGAAGAGGCTACTGAAGAGCCTGAGCCAAAGCTGAAGAAAGGGGCTAAGAAGAAGAAAGCTAAGAAGCCCATTAAGGTTCCGACTCCTGTGCCGTCGGTGGAGATCGAAGACTTGGAAGACGAAGAAGAAGGAGAGGAAGTTGAAGGGAGAAAAAAAGCTGAAGAGGAAGGAGACAGAGACATTGCGTTGGATAAATACTTAACTGAAATAGAGGACATTGAAACTGAAGCCCCACCGGAGAAGGTGCCACTGTTCGAAGAGGAGGACGAGGTACCCGCTGACATCAAGAGGCGGGCACTGGAGAAAGCAAAAGGAAAAAGGAAGATTGGAGAGCCCATACCAGAGCTAACCGAGCCAGAGGTGTCCCAGCAAGGGGATACCGAAGAAGAAAAGGAGCAGCAGGAGCCCAGTGTGCCCTCCCAAACACAAGTAGGCTCTGAAGAGCCCTCGGAGGACTCCTCACCCAGTTGAAGGGTGGGAAAAGCTGTAAGCATGAAAGCAGGAGCCAAGCTGGCTGGAGAGGCCTCTTCACGGAAGAGGAAGACTGAAAAGGGCACTTCAGTCCCTGTGCCTAAAAGAGGCAGAGAGGTGGGGAGCCCTACACCAAGTAAGCCCAGCAGTGGCCCGCCACCAGTCAAGGGCATCATCAACTCAAAAGGAGTCCACCGTGAGACGCTCGCAGCTCTTGGTGTAGAGCAGGAGGTAAGGGATTTATTTTCTGCAATTGGTTGAGAATGCTTTCTAGATATGGAGTGTGTGAATTTTCCATCATTGTCTCGTGATTTTATCCAAAACTTGAAAATTAAAGCTGTGAACAAGTCTGCTACTTCCACTAGGGTCTTATCTTTTAAACTGATGGGTAGGAGTTACTCTGTGTCTGCTGATGATTTAAACATGTTACTGGGCATCATGACATACATGGATCTCTAGGAGGAGGAGTATGTCGATGCCGTGACTGTAGTGCCCGACTCTGCAGAAGGAGTCGATGCAAAATGGGTAGATATTGGGGATGGATCTGTTTTTCAAAGCGGATCCACAAAAGGATATTGCTTAAATAATGATACTTTGAGATTCTGCCATAGGGTGTTGGCCTATAATTTTTTCGGCCGTAAGGATAGCTCTAATTCAATCACCAATCAGGAGCTATTTATTTTGTGGTGTATGGTTCATAAAATTAAAATCAATTTTGGTTCTGTGGCCATTGCACATTTTCGGGAAATTAAAACACACCCTAGGCATCGTATCTCTTGTGCCCAATTGATCACCCAGATTGCGGTTAGATATAGGCTCCTTGATTTGCATGATACTGATTTAACCCCCCTTTCCCGTGAGTATTTTGATCTTAACTGCTTGAGAAGAATGCAAGATGTGGTTGACGATGAGGATGGAAAGTCTGTTTTCTTTGTGCCGGAGACAGACCCCACGAGCATGCTTTTAGCTATGGCAGGTACATCGAAGAAACCACCAGCAGGGAAGGCACCGCAAAGAGAGCACCCAGTCGCAGTGATCATGAAGAGACTTGAGTTGATCGAGAATGCCCAGTTCCAAACCAATGAAAAGCTGACCCGAATCGAAGCAGCCTTGAAGGCCTATTTCAAACATGTTGGGTTCTCCTACCCAACACCTGCAACCGACTAGCCTGGTTCTTTCTGTCCTTTTAGATTAGGTTTTGTTTTGTTTTATTCTTTTTTCTGTTTTCTTTGTTGTCATGTTGTTTGAGTCTGTGTCCACACTTTGCAAGTTGCAAAGTGTGTAGGTGGGTAGTTGAGTCAAAGCATGCTATTCTGTGAGTCTGTGTGGGCATTTCACGTAATGATCCAACTTTAATTGCTTTACAGAAAAATCAGCATGCCCAATTAAGATAAGGATGACGAACGAGTTTTAGCATGCCCTGTGAGACTTGAGCCTATATGTTGTATGCTTCAATTTTACAATTTTCTTTCATTCATGGGTGTGAATAATTCTGTGCTTATGATGTTCTAGAATTTACCTCTGTTCCGTGTTTAACTCTGGGAATTATTGATGCACACGTAGATGAGATAGGCCATGTTTCACTGAGCCACTGAAATAAATAACTCCCACCAATGACACAACCCTTGCACCCCCTTTTGAGCCTATGAAATGCCCTGGTCGATTTTGTTTTAGGATGGTTTATACTTAGCCAGGGCATTATAAAACCTAAAAAAATGGGAAAGGCAGAGTTGTTTCTCGGAAGGCATATGTATGAAGGGCCAGGGGGAAATAAAATATAAAAAAAGAAGAAAAAAAATTATTAGTAAAAGAAAGAAAAAAAAAAGAGAAAAAAAGAGTCTGAATAAAACCCCCCGAGTTCTAAGTGTTTAGAATGCCCAAAATAAGAAAAATTCAGTGCCTGAACAGGGCACATGAGGGTAGTGAATAGAAAGGAGCTGGGGAGGTGTCTGTACAATCAATAAAAACCCCTCCCACTTAAAATGCCCAACTGTAGCCTAAAAAGCCCTATTGATACTAATGCATCATGATTTCTGGAGAATGAACAACAGAACTTTGGCAAACTTATGGGACGAATTTCCATAGGATTACAGCCGAATTGAGAGTATACACTGAGTGAAGAGAGTCTGTGAGGAACACCAAGCTAAAACTCGTTTTTGACCTATTTTAGGTATGCTGAAACTTTACATTTTTGTTGAATTATTTCTGATGTGCCCACACTGAGTTCCAGTTTGCATGCTTGTGTTTTGAGTCTGTTCCTTTTCTCCTTTCTTTTCTTTTGTTTTTTTTTTTTTTTCTGGATACGTTGCACCCCATGCTTGAGGACAATCATGCTTAAAGTGTGTGGGTGTGATAAGTCCATTTATTTCGTGTTTTTATAGGCATTTTATCCTCTATAAATGTCCTTTTTAGTGTATTTTGAGTCGAAAAGAACCAGGTTGCGGTCAAAGGGCATTCCAAGAGTCGAGTCTGGCGGAAGGGGCATTTTATGCCCAAATATTCACATTTATCTCGCACATATGTTCATCAGAGGCATAGGGGACTTCTCCAGTATCCATCCCACATTCGGTCGGCGAAGTGGGCATATCAGATACGGATGGAACTGACAGATGATGCCGTGCCCACAGTACTCGCACAGACTCGGCCACAGATCAGAATGGGCATCCCCGTGAAACTCAAAAATCAGTTGAAGGAGAGCTGGTGGAAGATAGCTACATATCTGATGGAGAGTTGGAACTAAGCTGGACTCCTAGAAGGTGCTGCAACAATGAGATAAGCTCAATCGAAGGAGATAAGAGCAATCCCTAAAAAATAAGGATTTGATAAAGCTGAAGCTTATCCAACCGATCAGAGAGGGGCACGCCGTTGTGGAATTTCAGCAGAAGACCCCCGCTTGTTGGGGAAACTCCACTCGGAAATGTAATTATTTAAAAAAGTTTAGTCTCTGGGAAAACAAGCTTAGGAAGTCAGAAACATTGCTACAATTTTACTTTTCTGCATTTCATTTTCGTACGCTGCTTAGGCAGCCACAAACAACCCAATAGGCCTTAAGCTATTGGGACTTAGGATTATGTTTATGTTTCTCATCGTTGGAGTTGATATTTTTGCCTAATAAATTCGTAAGTTTTCATTTATATTATGTCTTTAATTTCTGCTATTTTAATTATGTCTAGCCTGCTTGGCTAGATCTTTATTTCTGGTGTTTGAACAATGAAAATGGTTTAAGTACAAATCTGGACTCATGAGGCCGAAATGGGCATAGTAATGCATGAAAGGTTTCTATCGATTCTTAAACTTGTTCCACGTGAGTGTGTGTCTGAAATGCCCAATGTGGCTGATCACATTGAAAGACTTATAATTGAATATTATATTATTGAAATTTTTGTTAAAAAAGAGAGTAAAGAAAGAATAGACCTCTTCTAACAAAATTAAACTACAGTAGCCGTCGCTGCCACCAATTCCAGCAAACCCATCTTCAAAATTCCATTTTATTCTGCCAAATTGAAAGTCTGCTCCATTCTCTTCCCAGTATCGAATATCAACTCCAATTTCCTTTCTTCACCATTCCACAAAAAATACAGAAAATATTGTAGTCCCCCACTCGACGATCAAACCAGAAAAAAAGAGGATTCGTTCTGAAGATTTCTTGAAGCCCAAAATTGATTTTCAGGTTTAATTCTATTTTCCAAGTTTTATTTTGCTCAATTGTTACCAATTTTCCATATTAATGTAATAATTGATTGGTTTATTTATATATTGATCGTTGTATAGTTTCTGATGACTAGCTGATGGCCGAGATCATTCTCTTGAACAAAAAATCATAGCTTGTCGGTCGAGGCCTTGAGGTAAGTGAGAATTAACCAATTTCTCAATATCAATGATGTATTTTTTTTTTAATTTATTTTTATGTCCATTAGTCTTTGTTGTTAATATGATGAATAAATTCAAGGAGGATTTTTAGTCCTAAGATTTTAAATATCGTTTTTTTAGGATTGAGTAATAGTAAAAGTGAGTGGGTTTTGGGATTTTGGAAGAAGATTTGTATTGTAGAAGTCAAATAACATCTGAAAAGTGGGAATTATTGTATTTTTATATTGATAAGATTATTAAAAGTGATCTCAAAAAAATCAAAGGCTAAGGTTCTAAGAAAACCTTCATTGAAGCATAGTATTTTGTTTATATCAAAGTAGAAACATTTTCTTCTTTTTAAAAAAAAAAAACAGATTTGGAGCTTGTTATTCTAAGCTAATTTACCTGAACTGATAAAGTAACGAGACAGTATCCTCTACACGTAATTCCAATGCCCACAGTCAAAAGAAGCAACTCCGTCTTCAGCTGCATTTAAAATGACTAGCATTGATCCACTTATTAGTACATCAGATAAATCCTATGATACTCCAGTGTGTGTCGGGAGTGTTATATATGAGTCCGTATACCCTTTAAAACTTTAAGATTACTTCGTTACACTACTTAATATTGTATGTATTGCAAGACTTAATCAATTGCTAGTATTTTTTAGCTTTTTTATATCATATATTTATGTGATATTAACATTTTTGTGTGTTTAAAAGAAATAGTGTCTAGACATTAGAAGAGTTTGAGCTCTTAAGAATTAAAATTAAATTAAGTACATTCCTAAATCTTAATATCTAGGCATCACAGTCATCTTGAATTCATATATAAATATAGAGTAGAAATACACTACAAAAAGGACTTGTTATAGTAAAATGAATATAAAATTGTAGTAAGAGAGAGCAAAGACAATAAATGTAAACTCATTTGATGAAGGTAGAAAAGTATAATATCATCACTATTACACGTATGGCACTGGGATTATTAGAATAACATGTCAAAACATGCACATACCTTTAATGTGTAGAAAGGTTGCGATTTTGAACCCATCTGATAGAAAGGTAGGAAAATGGTGAAAGTGTTACATCGAGGACAAAATTTATAATAGTAAGAAATTTACTCCATCATGATATTGTATTCATGTATGTAGAAAAATGTTAGAAAAAATAAACCAAGTTCATCTGAGAACAAACAAAGTGCTTGAGCAAAATCTACGTTGACATACCTTTGTCTGTTGGTACTCATAATTTATGGTCTTGTATATAACAAATAACATGACTGTACAGAAAACTCCCATAAAAGGCAGCTTCAGCTTTGTCCCATCTAATCTCTGCAGTTTCACCTATATAGTTAGCGACATCGGCAGAATAAAAAGGGTTATTAGGAGCAGCTGGAGCTATGTCGAGTTTAGGCATGATCACGCCTAAACTTAAAGAGCCTTCTGCGAAAACTTGTGAGAATAACGTATTCTATTTTAATGATGCTTTATGCTTTACTAGATAAATAAGGGAAACTTCATCTCCATAGGTTAGTCTTATGGAACAACACTTACACAGGCATTATACACAGATTTCCAAGTTGCACGTACTTCGTGTTTTAGCAATCTCATTAAATTTGCAGATACCAGACAATATAAGGCAATTTGTTAATTCTATACAACTTCGAATAAAAAACAGTACTAACATCTATTTTCACCTGTAAGGCCTGATTTCTATGTTTAGAATTAGATACATAAGTTTTCCAGCCCCTAATCATATTATAATTTGATAATCTTGATAGTGGCAAGTGTGGAAACAAAGTGCTTATCTCGACTTGGGTGAAGTTGTCCATTTCCAGTGTCGTATTTGGTCAATTTTAGCTTTCTTGTACCATAGATTGAGGTGATATTAATTCTTTTGGTTTGCTGATTTACATTGTCATTTATTAGTTCTATTTTAGAGTTGTATATGTTCTTTTACTAACAACTATCTTAAAATATGTGTGTGCTAATTTTTTTTTTTAATTTTTCTTTTGTTTTCACATGAAGTGTCAAAATTCTTTTTTGAAATATGGATAAGAGTTGGATGTATAAACTAAGGCATAGCCAACAATATTTCATTGGACTTGAGAAGTTTCTTAACTTTGCATTTTCAAATGAAACGAGAAATGGAATGATTTTATGTCCATGCACGGAATGTAAGCTTTGTATATGTGTGAGAAAAAATGATGCACGTGAACATCTGATAGTTAAAGGATTTATTAAAGGGTATAATGATTGGGTAGCTCATGGAGAGTATTCATCAAATCATTTAGCTGGTTCCTCATCTTCGTTTGATTATAGAACTTCAAATGACACTGATGACATGAATAATGACATGCAAGGGTTAGTTTATGATGCTTTCGGGATTCCACAACATGACACAGATGCACACAGCCCAATAGGGTCTCCTAGTGATGCAGAAATTTCTTTTGGGGTTGCTGAAAAGTTTTATAAGTTGATTGATGATTCCCAAAAGAAGTTATATGAAGAATGTGAGAATGTTACAAAACTTTCATTCATTATACGATTGTTGCATATTAAATGTTTAGGTAAATGGAGCAATAAACATTTTAATATGTTGTTAGAATTATTAAGAGAAGCATTTCCTGAGGTGATGACTGACTTACCTAAGTCATATTATGAATCTGAAAAATTAATGAAGGACTTAGGGCTTGGTTATGAGAAGATAGATGCTTGTTCTAATGATTGCACATTGTATTAGGGAGTGAATAAGGAAAATAAATCATGTGTGACGTGCAATGGACTAAGGTGGCGCACTTCATATAATGATCCAACTAGTGAGAAAAGAAAGATTGCAAACAAGGTGTTATGGTATTTTCCAATTAAACCAAGGTTGCAACGCTTGTTCATGTCTTCAAAAACTGCACGCCATATGAAATGGCATGCTAAAAGTCATGTAAATGATGGGCATATGAGACATCTAGTTGATTCCCCTGCGTGGCAAACATTTGATAGCAAATATGTTGAGTTTGCCAATGATCCACGCAATGTAAGGTTGGGGTTAGCTTCAGATGGATTTAATCCATTTAGTAATATGAGTGTGACACATAGTACATGGCCAGTTATATTGATACCATATAATCTTCCTCCGTGGATGTGTATGAATCAATCATATTTTTTGTTGTCTTTATTAATTCCTGGCCCATCAGCTCCGGGAAATAATATCGACATTTATTTGCAGCCTCTTATTTCTGATTTGAAAGATCTATGGGAAGTGGATTGAGACCTATGATGCATCTAGTAAACAAAAATTTCAATTGCGTGCAAGCATTTTGTGGACAATTAGCGATTTCCCAGGGTATGCAAATTTATCAAGATGGAGCACTAAAGGTAAATTTGCATGTCCTGCATGTCATAAATTTACGCATTCACACTGGTTGGAACATGGTAGGAAATATTGTTATATGGGTCATCGTAGATTTTTGGATAGGGCTCATGAGTTCCGAAGAGAATGCTCACATCTTTGATGGTTCAGAAGAGAATAGAAGGCCTCCACCTAGACTATCTGGAGATAATGTGTTACAAGAATTGAAAGACATAACTTTCACTTTTGGGTAAAATGTCAAGCATAATCCGGGATTGCCATTTAATTGGAAGAAGAGAAGCATTTTCTTTGAATTGCCATATTGGAAAGATAATGTAGTGCGTCACAATCTTGATGTTATGCATGTTGAGAAGTATGTTTGTGAAAGCATTTGTGCCACTTTGCTACAAATAGATAGGAAAACAAAAGACAATCATAAATCGAGACTTGACTTACAAGTAATGCGGATTAGACCTGAGCTTCATCCCGTTTCTAAGGAGTCCAAGAAAGTTTACTTGCCTGCAGCTTCTTTTACAATGAATAAGCGGGAAAAGAACATGTTCCTCAATGTTTTGAAAAGTGTAAAAGTGCCAGATGGTTATGCCTCTAACATATCACGCGGTGTTCAATTGAAACCTGCTAAGCTTGTTGGTTTAAAAAGTCACGACTATCACATTTTGATGCAACAATTGTTACCTGTAGCCTTGAGGAAAACTTTACCAAAATCAGTGCGTCTTCCTTTGATCCAGTTGAGTCGATATTTCAGGGAATTGTGCTCTAAAGTAGTTTATCCTCCTGATGTTGTTCGCTTGGAAAAGGAAATTGTGGTAACTTTATGTCAATTGGAAAATATTTTTCCACCATCATTTTTTGATGTGATGGTTCATTTGACTACTCATTTAGCTACTGAAGTAAAAATGGCTGGCCCTATTCAATACCGTTGGATGTATCCGATTGAAAGGTAATTAATTTGTTGCTATATTGTTTATATTGATCTTATTACTTGTACAAAATGTTTCTCAGTTTTATTTTGTTTGATATGAAATAAAGGTACTTAAGCACACTGAAGTCCTATGTTCGGAATAGAAGTAGACCGGAAGGTTCAATTGCTCAAGGTTTTGTAGCTGAAGAATGCTTAACATTCTGCTCATTATACCTAGCAGATTATGTGGAGTCAAAATTTAACAGGACATCTAGAAATGAGGATGTAACGACATGCACTGATAATAAACTTGGATTAGATGTATTTACAATGGGAGGTTATGCTATTGGGAAAGGAACTGCTAAAATGTTTGATGTGGACACACTTAAAAGGGCACATCAATATATATTGTATAATTGTGAGGCAGTTAAACCTTACATTGAGTAAGTGTGTCAGTTTAGTAAATTCAAAATATTTTTCTAGTCAATTGAAAAACTTGATTAAATGTTAAACAATTGCAGGGAACATCGTGGAATGATAGAAAAAATTATCCCTGTGCAACAGGACAACAAGTTGAACGCATTCATAGTGATGAATTTGCTAAGTGGTTTTCCAATCATGTAAGCTTATCTCAGAATGTTGATTATCAATTGATGATTCTTTTATTGTTTCTGTAATAAAGATATATTTGCTTCTTTTGTAGGTCAAAAGTTTGCAATTACCTGAAGATAACCCAATGTATCAAGATCTGAAATTGCTTGCTGATGGCCCAAATATCATAGGTCTCACCTATGAAAGATATGTTGTGAATGGTTTTAGGTTTCACACTAAAGAATTAGAGCTTAATAGAAAAACACAAAATAGTGGAGTAACTGTGAAAGCAGCAACACCAAACTTTTCTAGCATCCGGGATCAAAACCGTACATTAAGTGAGTTAGATTATTATGGAGTCTTAACAGATATCATTGAGCTATGTTATGTAGATCGTAGGGTTGTTTTATTTGGATGTGATTGAGTTTCAAAAGGAAAACGATTAAAGCAAGATCTTGATGGGTTTACACTTGCTAACTTCACAAATGTTCAACGTCATGAGGAGCCTTTCATTTTGTCTTCCCAAGCTGCACAGGTGTTCTATGTACAGGATCCAATTGATACTGATTTGCATGTTGTTATATCTACAAATGCTAGAGGTGTGTACAATATGGAGCAATTGGCAGATGTTGAAACCTATCTATAAAGCAATATATGTAATCCTGTAGGTGAGAACGAGACTGAAGAAGATAATTGGGTTCGTGAAGATGCTGAAGGGGTGGAAATTGACATGCCTGCGTAAAGTTCTTCACTAAAGGTATCTTTGTTACATTGTTATTTATGAGCATTAGGTAGTCTTACTGTACTTAATATACATTTTTTTAAACTTGGGCAGACAATTTCTGAGTAACAATACAGATGAATTTGTCGAGAAATGCTTCATTAATTTGGAGTGAAAAAGCAGAGCAATTAAGTGGTACCTCAGCAGCACCAGATGTGACAAGAACTTTTAGTTGGGAAAAATTATTTATTGTGCTATTTAACTTGGAAGATTTCTTTTCTCTAATAAATTGAGAGGAAAATGATGGATATTTTTGTGTGGAAAACCCATTTTTCCTTCCACTCTCTACATAGCTGCCAAGCTGTAAGATGTAATTCAAGAAATAATGATTGACTCAGTCATTTGTTTTGTTCCTTACATTATATTAATCAAGTTATTTTAGTTTGTGATTTTCGGTATTTCAATATCTTTACCATATGAATTGAAGAAGCTCATTGATTTTTAGTAATTTAGGAGATAGTGGTAGGAAGTTTAGGTATATAAAATATTAATGATGCTACTTTGGTCATATCATTCGTGAAAAATTATCTTCTGGGATCATCAAACCACTACACTTCTTGGTCATTACTAGTTTACTGATATTTTGACAATGGCTTTACCACCATCTTCGTTTTTTATTTTTGTTGGGAAGATGGGACTTCATTCCATTTATTCCCCTCTTCAAGGGGATAATAGAGAGAAAGCCGTCGGATTAGTTGCCAACTCAAACAGCTAGCTCTCACAGCTGCAAGTCACATCAACTTTATTTTCTTGCACTACAGATTTTGCTTCTGATGCTCCCGAACTGGATTCATATCTTCTCTTGTATATGTAGCTGCTAGGTCTATTTAGTAAGAACTAACTAATTCAGAAATATAGCATAGAAAATTCTCTTCCATGTTTGAGTTCTTAGCTTCCTCTTCCATGACGATTTCATTTTTCTGTTACATGTAGTTTATCCAAATGTGTTACAGGTTGAGCATTTAATTCCTTTTGTAATCTACTTGCTTTTTCTGTAGCTGTTGCTACATTTTTCATGTGTGCAACAAGTGTTCTTTGCTAATCATAAACAACTTCCTCTATTTCAAACTTGGTTAATTTGATTAAAGCTAGCACCATTTGGCCCATGGTCTCCCTAATGTCTTGCTGAGCTTTGACAAGTGATTGAGCCAGTTGCTAAGAAACATTGATCAGCTGCTGTCCAAAATCTAAGAATTTCTCATTACTTTCCAAAAACTCATTATCTTTCTCAACCAACAAGGATTTTGCTCCACCCCTGTCATTTTCTACTAATAGTCATGAGGCGTTTACTTTGGGGATAAAGATTTATGCTCATGCGTTTACTTTGGGGATAGATCTATCAGATTGATAAAAAAACAATATAGCTTAATCGATTACATACTTTGATGAATTGAATCATTTTAAAGCCTGAATCCTTCGAATACTCATTCATATACATTGTGAATATAATCTATTATCTAAATATTTTTCAGATTGGGTTTACTTTAAGAAGTTTTAATGATGCTTGACTCGCAGAGTTTTCACTTTGTGAATTCCTTGAATGTTAGCTTCTTGTACTTTTTTTTGTTCTTTTTTCTCTTTTTACAATATTTTCTCATTTGGCAATATTATATTATCAAGTTCGAGCTTAATTATATATTCATTTATTTATTTTTCAGTGGGCCCAAACTTTAACTCAATTCAATATTTTTTTTTTCAATTTTGATGAAGAAATGATTATTTAAAAAAACAGATCTAAAGAGAGAATAATAGTAACATTAATTAATTTATTAAATATTTTAATAAGATTAAATAGTTATCCATGGAATTAAAATCATAATAATCAATTATAAATATAATAAAATTTAATTAATCAAATAAACAAAGTTGAATTTCAAATTGCAAAGTAATGAGATTCGAACGAGGGAAAGTGGTGATTTTTATTTGATGGAATTTAATAAAACCATTGGTTTAATTTAATTAACATAATTAATGTAAATTTATGTTTGTTTTAATTTAATTTATATATAAAAAGAGAATTTCTATTTGTACTACTGATTTTATTCTTTGTACTTTGGTTACTTAATGTACTACGCATTATACTCTTTGCACCATATACATTTACATTAATACCCTTCACTTAAAAAATATTTGTTTTACTTGAAAAAAAATAAATAAAATATGTTCGGAAATATAATTCGAACACGTTCATCTTGTTCAAGAATATTAATTCAAACGATTCCAATATTTGGAAAAAAATTGGTTCAAAAACTAAAATTTGAACGACACTTAGAAAATTTCAGGGTGCAAAGGTATTAGAAAATATATTCTGAACGAACTATGTTCGAAAATTGAAGTTCGAACCACTCCAATATGTTCGAAAACTTAAATTCGAACGCCACAAACTCCATTTTTTCCAAGTGTTGTTCGAAAAATAGAGTTCAAACCACTCCAAAATGTTCAAAATTTCCAGTTCGAACAAATCACGGTCTGGACAAAAAAAAACCACCACAACACGTTCTAAACTTGATTATTTTCGATCAATACACCCCTACTAGCATCTAATAAACTATTACAAGTTGATGAATACATCGATGATTTTTTTTTCTTTTTTATTTTTTTAGATTTTAATTTGTGGTGCATTGAGTAATTTTAGTGGTATAAACAAATAATAAAAGGGTATTGAAGTAACTTTACAATTATTTTATTTTCTCTTTATTTCTTTTGTGGTCCAAAGAGTAAAATTAGTAGTGCAACTAGTCGCTTCCATGATAAAAATAGTGCTGATATTTAACGGCTACATCATTTTCTATTGGATGAAGTTTTAACACCGTTAAATCTCAAAGTCTTAAATCAATAGTTTTAGATCTTTCAAACCTTGAATCAATTTATCTTTCAGGCTCTATATCGATAGATAAACCATTTTTCGAGACTTTGATTGATATTTCTGCTTAAAAGTATAATACGATTTTAACTCAATTCATTGTTATTAGGTTGGATTAAAATTTAATTTATAATTCATTAAAGACAATAATCAAGCTTAGTGAATTTAAAGAAGTTGTGTAATATATATTTAAAATTAAATAATTTACCTATTGAAGTTCATTTAATCAATTATTTTCTATATCATTACTCGAGTAGTTTTAAAAATTAAAAGTTTTAAATGGCAATATTTTAATATAAAAAATTTATATTTTTTATAGGATAAATTATTATTTTGTAAATGATGTATTATATTATCACCAATATGATATTTCAGAGTGTGAAAACATGAAAATTAAAAAATAAAAACCTAATTTTTTCCTAAAATATTTCTCCCGGCAAAAACCCAGAAGGCGGTAAATTGTTCGACAATTTTGATGAACGGTTACCACTATCACCACTACTAAAAAGAAGTTCAGAACAAATTGGAAGGCACCCATTGTCCATCTTCTGGAGTTCAACCATCCATTATGTCACCAATTTGAAGGCACCCATGAGGTAAGAATTTCGGCTCATATTTTCTCATCTTGTTATAGAAAACTCTTCGATTAAAGTTTTTTTGTTTGGATTCTGAATTGTCCATCTTCAATTCCAAAATACAGCCATGAATCCCGTCGTCAATATGAATGCCCAGTGAGGTATGGGTTTTGTCTTCACTACTATGAGTTTGTGAAGCTGTAATGAAATTGTGATATTTCCAATTAGATTTTGTTGGCCTTTTGAATTGCCCGTCTCCTTTTTTTTAGCTATCAATTGAATCGTCTATCTAAAGCCACGATGAGGCAAGTGATTATCTTTTCTTTTCTGATGCTGTTATAATATTTATGATATACCCAATTGAATTCTGCTCTCATTTTGAATTGGCTATCTTCCTAATTTCAGCCATCAATTTAGTCATCGTTCTGCAGGAATCTCTGAGGTAATGGTTTTTATCTCACTTTTTTATGTTGTTATACAAATTCTGATATTCTCAATTAAATTATGTTTGTTTATCCCCGATTCTTGAATTCAATGCCACAATAATTATTTTCAGCACTACTACTAAAAACTCGAAACCATTGAATAGATGACAGTCTGAGAGCTAATTGAGAAAATATAGATTTATAGAGTATGTAATTATTACCTTTCGCTCATCATAAGTATAGTAGGGCCTTTCCCTTCAAGCAATAGAACAAGTTCCTGGGTACCATTCTTTAGGAGTCCCTCTATCTCTCCTCATTAAGAGCCATTAATGCATTCCATAACTGAATGACCAGCTTCTCCGGGGATCAGGGATTGACCTTTCTGATATTATACTGATTTTCTTGCTTTCGCGTCTTAAGTAAAGAGAGCTTCAGTACAATTATCGTTGCTTAGCGAAGTGAGGTACAAAGCACATTTCCGTTCTTTGCTTTGTGTATGCTGGTTAGAAATAAAATATGCTCTTTGTACTTGTTTGGAATTGGTATGAGCTTTGAGAAACCCCACTTTCCCCTTGAGCTTGCATGCTACTAACTTATTCATTGCAAATGATTTTCTGAAACAATTTAGAGGAGCTCTCTATTGGAGAGTGCATCTGCATATTTAGGATATTGTTCATATTCACTAATTCTATTGAATAATTCTACACCATTATACTTGCTTAACCAAACATATATACATTGGTTTCTCATAATTTTATTTCTCGTTGTAGGTGCAGGGTATGGCTACTAGAAATCGAAAGCATAAAAAGAGTAATTTTAGTCTTTCAGATGAGCTAATGCAGCAACCACTTATTAGTAGGATTATATTTAACACAATAACTATTATGTGTTATATCAGTTTTGTTATTAAATATTTATACATTGTTTTTTTAGGTACATTAACTAGAACTCAAGTGGGTATACGAGTATCTAATGGAGTGTTACAAGAAAGTCAAAATCTTGACCAAGTATTGTCTAACCCCCATAGACATGGCCAAACTAACATATCACTCCATGCAAATATAGGTATGATTTTCAAATTCAAACAATACATACAAAATATATTAAAATATGCTATTATCATGTCTTCTTCATTATATAGAAGTCTTAGGTTGTTGTAATTAATGAAATATTGACATTTTTATCTTTCTTTGAATAGCTCTTCAGATGCGAACTCTTTTTTTCTTACCAAATATTCATTGTTCTTCCTTTGTCATTAATTACTTATTAAACTAATCAATAATTATTCTACACTCTGTAAGATAATCATTTGGTGGACTGCGAAGCTAGGAATTCACAACTTGATAAGTCAATCTAACAAAATACACCTGATGGTATAACTGAAACTAGCGAGGAACCAAATGGACGTGGTAAGTATATTCAAGAAAATGGTAATGTCATTTTGCATTAGATCTTACATCAAACTTGTAATGTCCATTTACAATTGTTGCAAACTATCATGATAATTTTTAAATGCAGAGAAGAAAAGTAGAGGTCCGACACATATGCTAGAAATCTGGGGTAGACCATCAATTCTACCTCGCATTCATCTTAATTTTGATCGTTTTGGAAGACCTGTAGGACCAAACCAGAGCAAATTTTGTGAGTTCTTGGGTACCATAGCTAGGAATGGTATGTACTGCCCACATGATGTGGAAGATTGGCATAAAATGCCAATTGAATACAAAAGAAAGATGCTACATGTCGTCAAGGTACTTAAAGTTTAGTATTTTATGTATATTTTTAAATATGATTATTATTTGGTTAATAATTTGGTTTTTTTATGAAGTCACGATATGATACCTCTCTTGGCGATGAAGGTTGGATTCTCACATCCATTAATAAAAAGTGGAGATCTTGGAAAAGTAATTTAAAAGTACGATATTTCATTCCGGATAAAGATGTGGAAGTTTTAATAGATGAAAGAGATGGAAGAGTATTGCTAGATCAGTGGGCTAATATACTTTCTTATTGGAACAGGGATGAAGTACAGGTTATGCATTTTATCAAATGTGCATTTAATTAATAATATTTTTTTCCTGTGAGGATTATATTTTAACCATTTTTTACATATTTAGGCAAGAAGTGAAAAAAACACAAATGCTAGATCAAAGAGAATGATGAATCACTTAACTGGAAAGAGGTCATTTGCGCAAGTCCAAGACAAATTGGTGAGTTTTGCTGATCTTTTTAAGATGTTTCATTATTTATTTTTACTTCACTTACTAATAAAAATGCATACTTCTAGGCAAAAGAAAAAGGTCATTCGCCGTCTCGTGCTGAAATGCTTGACGCATGTTATACAAGTAAAGGAAATACTCCCTTTATTGTATTCAAGTATTTGGTAAGTTTGGTCATTGTGATTGATAAGTTTTTATTAAAAGCATGCATTATTTCTCAAAAATGTTTTATATAGCTAGCATATATTCGAATTCTAATAACTTTATGCTCTCTCTAGTTTATGATACATAATTTCTCTCTTGAAAACATATTCTTAAACTTGTCTGATTTAAAACTCGCAGGAAGAAATTGAAGAATTAAGAAATAAACTTCCAGAAGGCTCAAAAGATCCAGTTGGACCAAATGATCTATATGCCCAAGTTTGTGGCCAAGACAAACCAGGTCGTGTTAGGATGTTTGGGGAAGGTGTCTCCCCATCATATGTATGGAGAGAAGTTCCTAATAGAAACATGTGCAAACGTATAATGTTGGAACAACGTTCAGAAATTGTGAAAATGAATAACAAAATTGCGGAGTTACAGTCACAAGTTTGCACACAACAACGATCTGTATCTGAAAGCTCTCCAAGTATAACACCATTATCAAATAATCTCCCTAGATTGAACTCAAGAAAGCAACCTCTTCAGGTAAACTTTTTTTTTTTAATCATTAAACTTTTATTTTTATTTCTGCTCTGCTATATATTAAGTGACTTTATTTATGGTGCTTTAGGATTTTCTTGGATATACTTGTTAAAAAGAAAATATTATTATAATATGATGTTTCATGATTTAAAAAGCATGCTGAAAATTAATTAAAGAATAGGATAAACATGGTTCAGAGTTAAGGTTGAGAGTTGTTGTGTGAGGATATATTAGATATTGGATATTGAAACTTGAAACATTATGAATATTGGAAAATAATTGCATTTTCTGATCTTTGATTGTTGTTCGAACAAACTTTATTTAGATAAGGGAGTATGATCATATGAAATAGCAGCCTGTTTAGCAATCACTTTGCAAGAGTGGGTAACAAAATGTATATGCATTGCATTGTTTGCTATATTGAACGAATACTCAATACTATTGTTCTTCTGCCATAACAAATGATCAGTATTGCAATTTTCTAATTAATATTTTGCAAAATAAAACTTGTTTACAGGTTGGAGCTCGTGTCACTCTTAAAAGTATATTTGATCAAAGTAAAGTAGTGGCCGAAGGATGCCTTCATAACATTGATCCAAATGTTGAAGTTGGGGGGACAACTCTTGGGAGAGAAGTGGTGTGAAGTGCATGTGAAAGTAGCATTGCAACCAGAAGAACCATTGATTCGACCTTATGATTATTGTCAAACAGTTCAAGATGCACCTGGTCAAATGGTTGCTTGGCCATGCAATTTGGTAAGTAATTTAAAATTGTTTCATCACCATTTATGCTATAAAGAAAGCTTTTAGTAATTGAAATCATATGTATTTTTTTTTATTGTAGGTGACACCTATTGGATGGCAATGAAGAGTCAAGTTCTTTTATTGATGAAGTTTCCACTACCTAGAGATTAATTAGAAGGCATTTGATATAGTTTTATCTATATTTTGTGATTAGTAGATTTTTAAATATTCACGTACTTATAAGACAATAGATTTCAACTCTTTCTTTGGTTATGGATTACTAATCGTTGTTGGACAATGACTTTTAATTTTATATCATTTCATATATGAAAGAGTATAATATCTTCATTTATGTATTACATGTGTTTTAACTATTTTTATTTTCCAAAATTTATAGCAATCATTTCTAAAATGATGTACGTACAGGCTTTTATATTAATGAATTGAAGACACTAAAAATTGTCATTAAAATACTACTATTGAATTATTATGCCTAATAGAATGTCACCAGAAATTAACTTAAATGACATTTTACAATGTTATGATTAGTCACGCGAGTGTCACAAAAGAGTATATATAAAGACAATACAAGTTGTCATATTATATTTCTTTTCCCAACACTAGAGATGTCATATTACATCTTTAATATATTATTATTTATTAGTCTCTTTTGACATTTTTAGGTGTCATTATAGTTAATTTTTTCTTTAGCAACACTCACACAGGAGACATTAAGAATCAATGTGGTGATAGATGGGATGTCACAATAAGCTTTTTATTGCAACATCTTTAAATGTCACCTAAATCAATTTTTGTTGTAGTGTAGATTTGAATATTTTGTGGTAGATTAACATGAATTTGTATATTTGGATATTTTGTAGATTTCATGACAGTACACGTAATTTCATAACAATATTGTCACAAAATCATATGAATTTGTGACAATATTGTCACAAATTTGTTGTTCCGTAACAATAATACTGTCTTGAAAATATTGTCACGAATTAAATTCATTCATGACAATATATTGTCATGAATTGTTCATTTTTCATGACAATATTAAAAAAAATCTCAAATATTGTCACAAATTCGTGACAATATTGTCAAGAAAGCAACAAATTCGTGACAATATTGTCACGAATTCTGTGCTTTTGTGACAATATTCTCACGATATTATTTATTTTTTAAATTTCTTTAATTACTCTTTATTGTTGATTTGTAGATGACTTGTCAACATATTATTGTCTGACATAGTGGTGGATGGGAGAGACCTGAGTATGTGGATGGTGAAGATCAGCTCATGCACCTTCCATTTGATATGTTATCTCGTGATAAATTGATAGACGAGATTCACAATTTTATGGAACCATCTCCAACAAGTGTAAGATATACACTGAGTTATTTGGCGAGGTCATTGACAAGGAGGACAATGAAAGGACTCTTGAAAAAGGATATTGATTTAACTCGTTTAGTTCAGGAGCAAGATGAGCCCATTGTATACGTGATAAGTCGATTTATTTCGTGTTTTTATGGGTATTTTATCCTCTATAAATGTCCTTTTTAGTGTGTTTTGAGTCGAAAAGAACCAGGTTGCGGTCAAAGGGCATTCCAAGAGTCGAGTCTGGCGGAAGGGGCATTTTATGCCCAAATATTCACATTTATCTCGCACATATGTTCATCAGAGGCACATGGGACTTCTCCAGTATCCATCCCACATTCAGTCGGCGAAGTGAGCATATCAGATACGAATGGAACTGACAGATAATGCCGTGCCCACAGTACTCGCACAGACTCGGCCACAGGTCAGAATGGGCATCCCCGTGAAACTCGAAAATCAGTTGAAGGAGAGCTGGTGGAAGATAGCTACATATCCGATGGAGAGTTGGAACTAAGTTGGACTCCTAGAAGGCGCTGCAACAATGAGATAAGCTTAATCGAAGGAGATAAGAGCAATCCCTATAAAATAGGGATTTGATAAAGCTGAAGCTTATCCAACCGATTAGAGAGGGGCACGCTGTTCCGGAATTTCAGCAGAAGACCCCCGCTTGTGGGGGAAACTCCACTCGGAAATGTAATTATTTAAACAAGTTTAGTCTCTGGGAAAACAAGCTTAGGAAGTCAGAAACATTGCTATAATTTTACTTTTCTGCATTTCATTTTCGTACGCTGCTTAGGCAGCCACAAACAACCCAATAGGCCTTAAGCCATTGGGACTTAAGATTATGTTTATGTTTCTCATCGTTGGAGTTGAGATTTTTGCCTAATAAATTCGTAAGTTTTCATTTATATTATGTCTTTAATTTCTGCTATTTTAATTATGTCTAGCCTGCTTGGCTAGATCTTTATTTCTGGTGTTTGAACAATGAAAATGGTTTAAGTACAAATCTGGACTCGTGAGGCCGAAATGGGCATAGTAATGCATGATAGGTTTCTATCGATTCTTGAACCTGTTCCACGTGAGTGTGTGTCTGAAATGCCCAATGTGCTGATCACTCGTTAGACATAGAGGACACACCACTATTAATTGAATTGGCGAATCGTGACTGTGTGTTGATTCATATAGTAATAAGGGAATCGATGGGTTGTTGTGGGCACATGAAGAATCGGTAAACACAACAGATCAAGGTTCGTCTAGAGGCACACTGCTGTCTATTCATTTACATCTCTTAGGGGAACCGGGGTGTGGATGATAGGTTAGGAGTTTACTTGACGAGGAATCACTTTTAAGCCTAAAATGAAAGGATGAATGAGGGGATGCAGAGAGGAATCCGGTCCCTATAACTGGGTGACTTAACATGTATGAAAATCGGTGTGCCCATGATCGAGTTGTTTTATACTTAAACCAAATTCTAGTTCAAATGCCAGAACTTTTATTATTTGATATTTCCTTTTAGTATTATTTTGCAGATTTACTTTTAGTACAGGGACAACACAAAACCCCCCCTTTTTGATTGGTGACTCGAAGGTGGAATCACATCAACTCTCTGTGGGATCGACCCATACTCACAAGCTAGCTACGCTCGTTGTGGGCACAGGAGCATTACAAATTTATTTTTAGCGCGAAACGACCGTGAGTCAAAATTGGCGCCGTTGCCGGGGAGCTAATTTCCAGTGATTTTACTTTCCAAGCTGGTGGGCCTGGAAGTTGATGCCCAAGACTTCTTCAGGAGAAAATCTATTGTACGATCCGGAGATAGAGAAAACTTCAAGGAAGAACAGAGCAGCAGTGAAGAGGTCACGCTGAGCTGTAAACAGACCTCATGAGCCCACACCACCAGAAGATTGAGAAGAAGCAGGGCACGAGGAGGAAGAACAATTTGAGAATGGCCACACTGATAATATGGCTGCCGAAGGAAGAACTTTGAGACAGTTAGTCTTTCCGACTAACATGAATCTTCGCCTAATTGGCATTACGATCCCAGCAGTCACGCGGACATGGGATCTGCAAGCAAGCTTCATCCAAATCTTGCCTAAATTTCATGGGATGGCTGGAGAGGACCCTCAAAGGCATTTGCAAGATTTCGAGATGGTTTGCCAAACTCAACCATCAGATCATGGAAGAGAAGAGTATGTGCGGTTGGTCTCGTTTCCTTTTACTCTTCAAGATGGGGCACGGGACTGGCTGTACACACTACCCACTGGCACTGTGACCACATGGAGACAACTTCAACAGAAGTTTTTGGAGAAATATTTTCCAGCATCCAGAGTGCAAGAAATGAGAAGAAGGATAGGGAGCCTGAAGATGGGAACTAACGAAAGTTTCTATGATTATTGGGGAAGATTCCAGGCGATGCTGGCGAAATGCCCACAACACCAGATTACTGAACACGATTTGATTCAGTATTTTGTCAGAGGATTGAGACCACATGAGAGGACGATCGTGAATGCCTCATGTGGAGGATCTATTTTGAACAAACAGCCTGTTGAAGCATTCATAATTCTCACAGAAATGACTTAAGACAACCGAGACTTCGGTGGAGAGGGCATTCTAGTTGTGAGTGAAACAGAAAGGGCACCTAACCAGGACAGCAGGATTGATAGATTGTGTGACAAGATCGAAAAAATCTTGTCCGGTACAAGCATGGCGAGGAATCCCAGACCTTATGGGGTATGCAAAAGCATATCTCATTTCACGGATGAATGCCCTACTCTACAAGACGAAATGGAAGAAGTGAATGCTGTAGGTGGTCAGAATGGGCATTCCAGAAGATCTGATCCCCATTCCCAGACTTATAATCCTGGCTGGAGAGACCATGAAAATTTTAGATGGAGAAGGCCAGATGATGGGCATCCTGCACGCCCATTGCCACCACCAGAGGAGAAAAGGAAGCAAAGGCTAGAAGATCTTGTATTTGCTATAGCTGAGGAAAATGAGAATTTTAAGCAAGAGACTCGAGCTGGTCTCTCGCACATGAGCAAACAAATCAATCAATTGGCTCAAGCCATGCACAAGATGGAGGAGAAAAATGGGAAGCTGCCTTCCCAAGTTGAGAATCCGATGGAACAAGTGAATGCAGTAGCATTGAGGAGTGGAAAAGAGCTTCCGGAGATGGTTAGGCCGAGAGAAGAGAAGGATGATATGCCCTTGGAGGAAGAAGTGGAAGAAATTCCCACAAAAGACAAGGCACAAGAAGCTGAGCAGACTGATACTGTGCCCATTCCGGAAGTAAAGCAGCCTGTGAAAGTGCCCATTCCAGAGAGACAGAAACCTCCCTTTCCAGGGAGATTGGCACAAAATAGAAAAGAAGAGAAAACCAGGGAGATGCTAAAAGTATTCAGCAAATACCGCGGTATGCCCGATTTCTAAAAGAACTCTGCACCAGAAATGTGTGCTTTAATGATGATGCGAGGTTCCTAGTTGGGGAGAATGTATCGGCTGTAATACAGAGGAAGCTACCCAAGAAGTGTGATGATCCAGGGATGTTCATGATTCCTTGCATCATAGGGAACAAGAAAGTTGAAAAGGCCATGCTGGATTTGGGGGCATCAATCAATGTAATGCCCCTGTCGGTGTTCAAAGAATTGAGGATTGGACCTCTGAAGGAGACCCGTGTGGTCATTTAGTTAGCTGACCGGTCCAATGTTTGTCCAGAAGGCCTCATTGAAGATGTATTGGTCAAGGTGGACGAGCTTATCTTCCCAGCAGATTTTTATGTGCTTGACATGGGCACAGCGACTTCAAAATCTTCAGTTTTATTGTTGGGAAGGCCTTTCATGAAGACAGCTCGAACCAAGATTGATGTGGACAAGGGCACACTGACGTGTGAGTTTGATGGGGAGAATGTGACGTTCAACATTTTTGAAGCCATGAAGCACCCCCCGAATACAGAAAATTGTAATTTTGTGAACACATTTCATACCCCGAGCCGTTCTACTTTATCCATGGTGAGCAACAGAGAACCACTGGAGTAGACATTGTGGGATGGACTGATTGACCAGGATGCCCTGGACGAGGATGATGACATAAGGGATGGAATTATGATGTTCTATTCATTATAAGAAATGCCACACGGATGTGTGGACTATGGTGTGCCCATTCAGAGAAATGATGACAAGCTAATGCCTTCTATTATCAAAGCGCCCACGCTGGAGTTGAAGGCACTGCCAAGGCATTTGAAGTATGCCTACTTGGGAAATAATAAGACTCTCCCTGTAATCATAAGTGCGGGGTTGAATCAAGCTGATGAGGATCGCCTATTGAGATTGTTAAGGCTGTACAAAGAGGCACTCAGATGGACTTTGGCAGATATAAAGGGCATTAGCCCAGCGGTTTGCATGCACAAAATATTGCTGGAAGATGATGCAAAACCCGTTCGTGATCCACAAAGAAAGCTCAATCCAGTGATGAAGGATGTGGTACTAAAAGAGATAATTAAGCTACTGGACCAGGGCATTATACACCCAATTTCAGACAACAAGTGGGTCAGTCCAATCCATGTTGTGCCCAAGAAGTCGGGCATTCAAGTTGTGAAAAATGAGAAAGGAGAGCTTGTGCCCACACGACTGCAAACTGGCTGGAGAGTTTACATCGACTATCGGAAGCTGAACACGGTCACGTGGAAGGATCATTTCCCACTTCCGTTCATTGACCAGATGTTGGAGAGACTTGCAAGAAACAAGTTCTTTTATTTCTTGGACGGATATTCTGGATACATGCAAATTGCAGTAAGTTAAGAGGACCAGGAGAAAACAATATTCACGTGCCCATTCGGCACATTTGCCTATCGCAGAATGCCCTTTGGCCTCTGCAATGCTCCTGGCACATTTCAGCGTTGTATGATGAGCATATTCTCTGACCTACTTGAGAACTGCATTGACGTATTCATGGATGATTTCACAATGTATGTGAGTTGCTTTGATCGATGTTTAGATAATCTGGAAAAGGTGTTGCAGCGTTGTGTGGACAAATGCCTGGTGCTGAACTATGAAAAATGTCATTTCATGGTCAGAGAGGGCATTGTACTGGGACATGTGATTTTTGAGAGGGGCATTGAGGTTGATAAAGCCAAAGTGGACATAATAGAAAAATTGCCATATCCCACTTCGGTGAAACAAGTGAGAGGATTCTTGGGGCACGCTGGATTCTACAGGAGATTCATAAAGGATTTTGCAAAAATTGCCCAGCCTATTACTCACTTGTTGCAGCAAGATGTGCCGTTCGAATTCGATGAAGAGTGTAAGAAGGCATTCAATTTTCTGAAGAAGCAACTGGTCACTGCACCAGTCATTCAACCACCAAATTGGGGAATGCCCTTTGAGATTATGTGTGACGCCAGTGGCTACACTGTGGGCGCAGTACTGGGTCAAAAGAGAGGAAAAGAAAGCCATGTAATTTACTATGCCTCCAAAACTCTGAATGTGGCACAGTGTAATCACACCACTACTGAAAAGGAGCTATTGGCAGTAGTGTTTGCATTTGAGAAGTTTCGATCTTATCTCTTGGGAGCAAAGAGCGTTGTCTATACAGATTATGGTGCACTGAGGCACTTGATGGCCAAGAAAGAGACAAAACCAAGACTAATTAGCTGGATCCTGCTTTTACAAGAGTTTGATGTCAAGATAAAAGATAAGAGTGGGGCACAGAACTTGGTGGCTGACCATCTGAGCCGGGTGCTGAATGAGAAAGGCGATGAAATGCCCATTGATGATCACTTTCTTGATGAGCATTTATATTCAGCAAAGGGCACACTAGCACCCTGGTATGCAGACATAGTGAACTACCTCGAGTCTGGAGAAATGCCTATTGGGTACTCAAGGTACCGGAAAAATAAACTGAGGTATGAGAGCAGGTTCTATGCATGGGATTGCCCTATTCTATGGAGGAGATGTGCTGATCAAATCATCAGAAGATGTGTCCCTGATGAGGAGATAGATGAAATTCTAAAGCATTGTCACAGTTATGCTTGCGGAGGGCATTTCGTACCAAACCGAACAGCAAGGAGAATTTTGGTTTGTTGGTTCTTTTGGCCCACAATATTCAAGGAAGCCCACAACATCTGCAGAAGGTGTGACCAATGCCAGAGGGTAGGGAACATTACAAGAAGAAATGAAATGCCCATGACGCCAATCATGCCAGTGGAGATTTTTGACATTTGGGGAATGGATTTTATGGGACCCTTTCCAAATTCGAGGGTGAATCAATACATTATCCTGGCAGTTGATTATGTGTCCAAATGGGTAGAAGCAAAGGCTACTCCTACCAATGATGTAAGAGTAGTAGCCGCATTTCTGAAATCCCACATTTTCAGTCGGTTTGGTGTGCCCAGGTCCATCATCAGCGATCATGTAATACCCCGGAGTTTTATTATCTAAATTTAATTAGGAATATAAATGTAATAGTTAGAATAACTGCAATATCAAACACTTTTCAGTATTAAAAGAATAGCCTATGTTAACCTTGAGGAAATAAATTGGACCTTTCTAAGTCCCAATTTTTTTTTATTTAATGAGAAGTATTCTCATTGACTGTGTTAGAAATATCCTGGACTTTATCGTATTTTTAATCAGAACGCTAGATACAAACTTAGTTTAATTAATTACAATTTATCGAATATGAATTGATTTAGTATGATTCCAAATACAAATATACATTGTCTATATATATGCATAATGCTTACTTTACGGAAGAAAAAAATATATATATATAAATACATACATAGTATTTGTCGTTAATTATTATTATTTTTATCAACTTGAATGTATGTATCTTGTAGGATTGGATATAGTTGATGTCCATTAAATAAAAAAATAGTAATAATAAATTTAAAATAGAGGTGTCTACTATATATATTTTAGTAGATGTTGACTAATCAACAAAAATAGGATACGTGTTTTATGGAGGAGAATTCTAGATTGATGAGTAATCCAATTGAATTTTTAATTATTAAAACAATATATTAGGGATGTGAATAATTTATTTCTTCATCACTCTTATAACTAAATCAATAAGTTGACAAAGGTAAATATAGTAATAATATCTTTCGGTAAGTATTTTTCTTTTGAGGCAAGATTTCTTCTTCCTTTTCTAATTAATTCCGTTCTCAATTCATTCAATTAATATAAAGTGTATATCAATTATTATTTTAGGATGAAAGACACATCTAGAAATATTAGGCTTTAGAATTTATATTTATATTTTCATAATTAAAATTAGAATGTACTCCTATCGATTAATTAAAAATAATAACAATTTGATTTATGTTCTAAGAAGTTTAATTGTTGTAGAAATTAGTTATTTACTAAGAAAACAATTATTGATTCGGAAGCACATTATAAGGTTAAGTTAATTTCAAGAGTTTTTGTTTTGAGAATTGAACACTTCTCGATAGATAGATGATCAATTATTGGTGCTATTCATTTTATAGATTATAGGGTAATCATGAGTTTAATTTATGATATTTAGGTTGCATAATTTTCTTTAGTAGTTCTCTGAATAACAAGTAACCAAATAATTAGTTAATAAATGATATATCAAGGGAATTAACTAATTAATGTATCATCTTGAAATAGAATCAATTATCAGCTGGATGATAGTGTTCCAATTAATTAAGTTACACTTTTTCTATGATATACTAAAATTGCAAGTATATTTATATTTTTGAAATGAGGTGAAATAAATATGAAAATATAGGATTAATTGATAATGAAGTTCAGCAAAAAAAGTTTAAAAGGGGGCTTAGGGATTGAGTTTTGATAGAGGCCTTTAACTAACTAAGCCAATACTGGTTGTTATAGGCCTAGAAGAGATAACAAAACCTGAGCAGGACCAACCCCGGGTTTTAAAGCTTATCTATTATCCAGGTGGCCTATTATATCTTTGTAAATTGTATCTTTCGAGTTATTAAGCTCTGCTTTGTTAAAAATTGCATATGTGACTATCTGTGTTAAATATTTACATGCTACTGTATATTGTCGGAGTCTCATATACCAGCGCTGTGTCAATGTGAGTAGATACAGTATGCATGCATTATTTGTCATGCCCTACTCCTTGTCGGTGAGACAAAAATGAAACACTTATTGGTTATACTCATTGGGTATACTATGGCCATACTCAACTTTATGCGCTGGTGATGTAGTTTAGGTTGCGGGCAATGACGGGTTATACTCTTAAGCGCTTCACGATAAAATATTTGGTGAACTTAGGTTGCTTCCAACTTTTAAAACCTCCTAAGATTCACTACATGCATGAACACAGATAGATTACTTTAACAAAATAATTTGCATAACTTGAATTGTAAAAACTTGCCCACTGAGTGCATTAGTACTCAGCCCAAATATTTCCAAACATTTTCAGGTTAGTAGGCTAGCGCGTGGACGTGACGATGCTGAGACATGGGATTTTGTTATTTAACTATTTCTCACTGTCTCTTTTTGTTAAGTATCCTGTTAATAATGGAGCTTCCGCACTTGTAATATTCTTTTATTAAACACTAAGAACTCTAGTCATAGTGTTATGGATAAGTATATGTTATATTATAAAGCATGTTTGGTTGTTCTGAATCTATATATCTTATATTATAGAGCATGTTTGGTTGTTCTGAGTCTTCTGTTGACTTCTCATTGATCAGGTTACCCCCTTTCTTTCCCGCTTCTTAATTCTAACCCCCGTGGTGTCCATTTCCATGATCTTTTGGGATCGGGGCGCTACAGATCAAAGGACCAATTTTTGCAACCAAACGCTGGAAAGATTGTTGAAGAAGTATGGGGTTCACCATGGGGTCACCACACCTTACCATCCTCAAGAAAATGGCCAAGCTGAAGTCTCAAATCGAGAAATTAAAGCCATTGTTGGGAAGGTTGTAGCTCCAAACCGAAAGATTGGAGTGTTCATCTGGAAGATGCCCTGTGGGCATACCGAACTGCATTCAAGACTCCAATTGGGATGTCCCCATACAGGATCTTATTTGGAAAGTGTTGCCATTTGCCAGTCGAGTTAGAACACAAAGCACGATGGGCACTTTAGAAGCTGAATATGGATCCTGATGCCGCTGGAAGAAATGAGAATGGAGACCTATGATAATTCGGTGCTGTATAAGGAAAAAATGAAAAGGCTCCATGATCAAGTAATTCGGAGGAAGAGATTCATCCCAGGACAGAAGGTACTTTTGTACCACTCAAGATTCAAGCTTATGGGATGAGGACTGAGGACCAAGTGGGTTGGTCCATTTGAAGTATATGCAGAATGCCCGAATGGGGCAATTGAGCTGATAAATCCTGATACTGGAGGGCACTTCAAAGTGAATAGGCACCGTGTGAAAGCTTACCTGGGGCACTCCGATGAAGATGTCACAGTGATCTGGCTCGCGGAGCCTACTTACGCCTGATCTGGGGTGATGTCATGCCCACGACAATAACTGGGGCGCTACTGGGAGGCAACCCAGGTGTTTTCTTATCTTAATTCATTTTTATTTATTTTTAATAAGTTTTCCAGTTAATTAAACTAGTTTAAGGAGCAATTTTACGTTTGTTTTGGATAAGCATGGTGTTTGCAGGTTTAGATAAGGAGAGAGAAAGACGAAGATAAAATAAATCCCTTGAAAATAGGGATTCTGAAGTGAGGCACTCTGGAGAGATAAAATTTGTTCCGATTTTTCAGGGGATAAGGCTTATCCATTAGCATAGGGCATACTAATCCGGGAGACTCTTAAGGAATTTGAAGAGTCACAAGTCAAATCATGAATAGTGATCCCCTTAATATAAAAGCCTTACCCCACAAAATCTGCACTATCACTTTCATTCGCCTTTTACAAAAATCAGAAACTTTTCTCTCTTGATTTTCCTGAAACCATAATTTCTGAAACCTTCAAAAATCCAACAATGGCGAAGACAAGAGGCAAGAAGGTCGCACCAAAAGCTGGACCTAAGGCACGCCTGGATTTTGAGACCCCCGCTGTCTCTGAAGAGCCCTCTCCAACTATAGTCGTAAAGAAACCCTCTGCAACACCCAAGGGGAAGGTTGCGTCTGAAGCAGCCGCTTCGAGTAAGCTTCTCAAGGAGACCCCACCCGAACAGGAACCTACGCCTGAAGTCAAGGCGACGGAAGAAAGCTCCGCTACTCCAACTCAAACGGAGCGGCAAGATGCTGAGGCTACTACAGAGGCCATGCAGGGAGAAGAGGCTACTGAAGAGCCTGAGCCAAAGCCGAAGAAAGGGACGGAGAAGAAGAAACCTAAGAAGCCCATTAAGGTTCCGACTCCTGTGCCGTCGGTGGAGATCGAAGACTTTGAAGACGAAGAGGAAGGAGAGGAAGTTGAATGGAGAGAAGAAGCTGAAGAGGAAGGAGACAGAGACATTAAGTTGGATAAATACTTAACTGAAATAGAGGACATTGAAGCTGAAGCCCCACCGGAGAAGGTACCACTGTTCGAAGAGGAGGACGAGGTACCCGCTGACATCAAGAGGCGGGCACTGGAGAAAGCAAAAGGAAAAAGGAAGGTTAGAGAGCCCATACTAGAGCCAACCGAACCAGAGGCGTCCCAGCAAGGGGATACCGAAGAAGAAAAGGAGCAGCAGGAGCCCAGTGTGCCCTCCCAAACGCAAGCAGGCTCTGAAGAGCCCTCGGAGGACTCCTCACCCAGGTGAAAGGTGGGAAAAGCTGTAAGCATGAAAGCAGGAGCCAAGCTGGCTGGAGAGGCCTCTTCACGGAAGAGGAAGGCTGAAGAGGGCACTTCAGTCCCTGTGCCTAAAAGAGGCAGAGGGGTGGGGAGCCCCATACCAAGTAAGCCCAGCAGTGGCCCACCACCAGTCAGGGGCATCATCAACTCAAAAGGAGTCCACCGTGAGACGCTCGCAGCTCTTGGTATAGAGCAGGAGGTAAGGGATTTATTTTCTGCAATTGTTTGAGAATGCTTTCTAGATATGGAGTGTGTGAATTTTCCATCATTGTCTCGTGATTTTGTCCAAAACTTGAAAATTAAAGCTGTGAACAAGCCTGCTACTTCCACTAGGGTCTTATCTTTTAAACTGATGGGTAGGAGTTACTCTGTGTCTGCTGATGATTTAAACATGTTACTGGGCATCGTGACATACTTCGACCTCCAGGAGGAGGAGTATGTCGATGCCGTGACTGTAGTGCCCGACTCTGCAGAAGGAGTTGATGCAAAATGGGTAGGTATTGGGGATGGATCTATTTTTCAAAGTGGATCCACAAAAGGATATTGCTTAAATAATGATGTTTTGAGATTCTGCCATAGGGTGTTGGCCTACAATTTTATCGGCTGTAAGGATAGCTCTAATTCAATCACCAATCAGGAGCTATTTATTTTGTGGTGTATGGTTCATAAAATTAAAATCAATTTTGGTTCTGTGGCCATTGCACATTTTCGGGAAATTAAAACGCACCCTAGGCATCGTATCTCTTATGCCCAATTGATCACCCAGATTGCGGTTAGATATAGGCTCCTTGATTTGCATGATACTGATTTAACACCCCTTCCCCGTGAGTATTTTGATCTTAACTGCTTGAGAAGAATGCAAGATGTGGTTGACGATGAGGATGGAAAGCCTGTTTTCTTTTTGCCGGAGGTAGACCCCTCGAGCATGCTTTTAGCTATGGCAGGTACATCGAAGAAACCACCAGCAGGGAAGGCACCGTAGAGGGAGCACCCAGTCGCAGTGATCATGAAGAGACTTAAGTTGATCGAGAATGCCCAGTTCCAAACCAATGAAAAGCTGACCCGAATCGAAGCAGCCTTGAAGGCCTATTTCAAACATGTTGGGTTGTCCTACCTAACACCTACAACCGACTAGCCTGGTTCTTTCTGTCCTTTTAGATTAGGTTTTATTTTGTTTTATTCTTTTTTCTGTTTTCTTTGTAGTCATGTTGTTTGAGTCTGTGTCCACACTTTGCAAGTTGCAAAGTGTGTAGGTGGGTAGTTGAGTCAAAGCATGCTATTCTGTGAGTCTGTGTGGGCATTTCACGTAATGATCCAACTTTAATTGCTTTACAGAAAAAACAGCATGCCCAATTAAGATAAGAATGACGAATGAGTTTTAGCATGCCCTATGAGACTTGAGTCTATATGTTGTATGCTTCAATTTTACAGTTTTCTTTCATTCATCAGTGTGAATAATTCTTTGCTTATGATGTTCTAGAATTTGCCTCTATTCTGTGTTTAACTCTGGGAATCATTGATGCACATGTAGATGAGATAGACCATGTTTCACTGAGCCACTGAAATAAATAACTCCCACCAATGACACAACCCTTTTACCCCCTTTTGAGCCTATGAAATGCCCTGGTCGATTTTGTTTTGGGATGGTTTATACTTAGCCAGGGCAATATAAAACCTAAAAAAATAGGGAAGGCAGAGTTGTTTCTGGGAAGGCATGTGTATGAAGGGCCAGGGGGAAATAAAATATAAAAAAAAAAGAAAAAAAAGTTATTAGAAAAAGAAAGAAAAAAAAGAAAGAAAAAAAAGAGAAAAAAAGAGTCTGAATAAAACCCCCCGAGTTCTAAGTGTTTAGAATGCCCAAAATAAGAAAAATTCAGTGCCTGAACAGGGTACAGGAGGGTAATGAATAGAAAGGAGCTGGGGAGGGGTCTGTACAATCAATAAAAACCCCTCCCACTTAAAATGCCCAACTGTAGCCTAAAAAGCCCTATTGATACTAATGCATCATGGTTTCTGGAGAATGAACAACAGAACTTTGGCAAACTTATGGGACGAATTTGCATAGAATTACAGCCGAATTGAGAGTATACACTGAGTAAAGAGAGTCTGTGAGGAACACCAAGCTAAAACTCATTTTTGACCTATTTTAGGTATACTGAAACTTTGCATTTTTGTTGAATTATTTCTGATGTGCCCACACTGAGTTCCAGTTTGCATGCTTGTGTTTTGAGTCTGTTTCTTTTCTCCTTTCTTTTCTTTTATTTTTTTTTCTAGATGCGTTGCACCCCATGCTTGAGGACAATCATGCTTAAAGTGTGTGGGTGTGATAAGTCCATTTATTTCATGTTTTTATAGGCATTTTATCCTCTATAAATGTCCTTTTTAGTGTGTTTTGAGTCGAAAAGAACCAGGTTGCGGTCAAAGGGCATTCCAAGAGTCGAGTCTGGCGGAAGGGGCATTTTATGCCCAAATATTCACATTTACCTCGCACATATGTTTATCAAAGGCACAGGGGACTTCTTCAGTATCCATCCCACATTCGGTCGGCGAAGTGGGCATATCAGATATGGATGGAACTGACAAATGATGCCGTGCCCACAGTACTCGCACAGACTCGGCCACAGGTCAGAATGGGCATCCCCGTGAAACTCGAAAATCAGTTGAAGAAGAGCTGGCTGAAGATAGCTACATATTCGATGGAGAGTTGGAACTAAGCTGGACTCCTAGAAGGTGCTGCAACAATGAGATAAGCTCAATCGAAGGAGATAAGAGCAATCCCTAAAAAATAGGGATTTGATAAAGCTGAAGCTTATCCAACCGATCAGAGAGGGGCACGCCGTTCTGGAATTTCAACACAAGACCCCCGCTTGTGGCGGAAACTCTACTCGGAAATGTAATTATTTAAACAAGTTTAGTCTCTGGGAAAACAAGCTTAGGAAGTCAGAAACATTGCTACAATTTTACTTTTTCGCATTTCATTTTCGTACGCTGCTTAGGCAGCCACAAACAACCCAGTAGGCCTTAAGCCATTGGGACTTAGGATTATGTTTACGTTTCTCATCGTTGGAGTTGAGATTTTTGCCTAATAAATTCGTAAGTTTTCATTTATATTATGTCTTTAATTTCTGCTATTTTAATTATGTCTAGCCTACTTGGCTAGATCTTTATTTCTGGTGTTTGAACAATGAAAATGGTTTAAGTACAAATCTGGACTCGTGAGGCCGAAATGGGCATAGTAATGCATGATAGGTTTCTATCGATTCTTGAACCTGTTTCACGTGAGTGTGTGTCTGAAATGCCCAATGTAGCTGATCACTCGTTAGACATAGAGGGCACACCACTATTAATTGAATTGGTGAATCATGACTGTGTGTTGATTCATATAGTAATAAGGGAATCGATGGGTTGTTGTGGGCACATGAGGAATCGGTAAACACAACAGATCTGGGTTCATCTAGAGGCACACTGCTGTCTATTCATTTACATCTCTTAGGGGAACCGGGGGGTGGATGATAGGTTAGGGGTTTACTTGACGAGGAATCACTTTTAAGCCTAAAATGAAAGGATGAATGAGGGGATGCAGAGAGGAATCCGGTCCCTATAACTGGGTGACTTTACATGTATGAAAATCGGTGTGCCCATGATCGACCTGTTTTATACTTAAACCAAATTCTAGTTCAAATGCCAGAACTTTTATTATTTGATATTTCCTTTTAGTGTTATTTTGCAGATTTACTTTTAGTACAGTGACAACACAAAACCCCCCTTTTTGATTGGTGACTCGAAGGTGGAATCACATCAGCTGTCTGTGGGATCGACCCATACTCACAAGCTAGCTACGCTCGCTGTGGGCACAGGAGCATTACAAATTTATTTTGAGCGCGAAACGACCGTGCGTCAATACGTCACAGAGAAATTAATTTAGCAAACTCCAATAGTAATGCTGTGAAATGATAATAATGACTATCGAATTGGAGATGATATTCTTGATGATCTGTCTTACGATGATGATGATGAGAACTATGAGAGTGAAGTTCGGCGTAAGAAAATTGCTAAATTTTGTGAATGGATTCATGAGCCAGGGCGTCTCGATGAGTTTGTGAATATTATCCATCATGGTGGGCCATGTAAATCCTCATCTGAGGATGTTGCTCCTAATGTTGAAGCTCCGAATGTAGAGTTTCCTCCCCTCGGACATTGGTCGATTCATGTGGCCCATGTTGATGATGCACTAGCAGTGGTACAAGATGATTCATTCCTGATAGATATTGATGCACTAGTAGCAGGAAAGACTTTCTTGGAGAAGAAAGATTTAGTAATTGTCGTGTGAAAGTGGTATATACAACGTCAAGTTGAATATTCAATGTCACATTCCAGCAAAAGTCGACTAGCAGTTATTTGTAAACAGAATGAGATCTGCCCTTTTAAATTAGTGGCAGCTGCTAAGGGTGTCTTGTGGATGGTGAAAAAATTAGAGGATAATCATACATGTTTGTTGGACCTGACACGTAATGCGCCACAGAAGTTATCCTCCAAGGTTATTACTAATTTATTTAAAAAGAGAATCCTAGATGAGAGTTCTATCCTGAAGTCGAGAGCAATGATTGCTGAGCTATTGTGGGAGTATGGTATTGAGGTTGAATACGGTGTTGCATTGTGAGCTAGGAATCTCGTAATAGAAATGGTTTACAGTTCTCATGATCAGTCTTTCACGCTATTGCCTACATATTTGGAGATGTTGAAGAGGTGCAATCCCGATATAGTTTATTATTTGGAGACTAATGGTGATGATCGTTTCATGTTCATGTTTGTTGCTCTAGGATTGTGTAGAGTAGCATCCAAACTATGTATGCGTCCAGTTATCGCCATTGATGACACTCATCTAAAGGAGAAGACCAAGGATATTCTTTTTGTCGCTATGACGAAGGACGGTAATGAGCAGTGTTTCCCTCTTGCCATTGGTGTGGGTCCTATTAAGAATGATGTGTCCTGGACATGGTTCTTGGAGCAGTTTAAGAGGGCGTCTGGAGATCGTGATGATTTGGTGATAGTTTCAGACTAACATGTGAGCATCAAGAATGCTGTTAAGGCAGTGTATCCTACAACGGTCCATGGATTTTGCTATTACCACATATCGAAGAATCTAGCCCGAGCTGGTTGTCATATAATTTTTATGTTTCAAAGTGCTGCATTTGCATATAGAGAAGAAAAGTTTGTGAAATATTTATTGATGATCTCCTCAACTCGGGAAAAAGTTTACAGTACAATGCTAAGTATAAGGGCACATCGTTGGGCACGGTCACAATGCCCTGCACGTCGTTACAGCTTCATGACATCAAATGCAACAGAATGTTTTAATACCTATTTGTTGTGGGCTAGGAGATTGCCCATATGTTCTCTCATTGAGATTGTCATGAATTCACTGATTTCGTGACAATATTGTCACGAAATCTGCACAAAACAACAAGTATTTGATACATCAACAAAACATTAATTAACATTAAACACCACAAAACACCACATAAATAGTTCATTCCTAGAATTAAACAATCCTCACAGGTCTATCATGCTAGCCTTGTAGAATTACCAAATATTCTAATGGCTAAAATCTTCTGATAAGTCTCCAACTGAGCCAGAGTAGGATTATAATTGAACTCCATCGACGAAACTAATCAATCAACCTGCATAGCTGCAAAAATACCAAAACTTACACAATCCTTCTGCCTGAATTGATACATAAGTGGAAGTAAAATTCCAAAGGTCTGATGATTTCAGGACATGTTTGTCTTTCCCAATACCCGCAATATTGCAGCAGTCCTGGAATGAAGTGCATCAGTGTCCAGAGCTGATGCTCACGCATGGAAGAAAGGGGCTCATCATCATACTTATTCATTGTGTATAGCAATAAATCATACAACTCAACCTTCCATGAGTCTAGACGAATCTGAACAGTCATACATTGTCCATCTACATTGGAAATGGTAATGATCTGCAAAATATAAATGTAACACCCCGAAAAAATATAGTATTTAAATTTATTTTATAAGTTAGAAATTTCATGAAATTAGAATCCAAATATTTTTTTGGGCTAGTTGATCATAGTCCTAGAGACATTATAGGTCCAAGAAAAGTCTCGATCTTAGTTGAGATTTCTAATTAATATTAGAATACATATTATAAAAATAAATATTAATGGGATCATTTTGGTACCAAGACTATTCAAAATGGACTATATTTAGTCTTCCAATGAAATTTATTTCATTTGATGATTTGAACCTGGAAATTTTATTCTATCCCAATTGGACCAATTATTTTCAAACCAATTCATGTTAGGAAATGATTAGTAAACATCAAAGAAAACATCTAATTATATTTAATCATGTTAGGAAATGATTAGTAACAATTAAAAACTTGTCTAATTAAATTCCTTTGTGTTCACCATTTGGAATAGGGTGAGGGTGTCTAAGTGTCAATAGTATTACGTGTACTTACCAATAGATATATAGGTTAGCTTAGTCATATATAGGTTAGTATGCTTAGGTATACGTGTAAGAAGGATAGGAGTATATATTATATATTGGGGATTAGCTATAGTGGAAGATTAGAAAAATAAAAAGAAGAAAGAAATCGAAAGAAAAAGGAAAGAAGAATCAAAAGTAAAAACATAGAAAAATAGAACAAAAAAAAATGAAGAAGAGAAGAAGAAGAAGAAGAAGAAGAAGAAGAGGTGAGTCCCTTATCGTGAAACTTTCGATTTAATTTCTGATCATTCTATCAATTCAAATTTTATAATATCTACATGTCATCTTAAACTTCTTATTCAAGTGTTATCTTCACCGGTTCCACACTTATTTATTTTCCCCTAATGTTAGTTTAACTTCATGAAAAATTAAATTAAGATTGTTAAAAAAATGAAATTAAGTTATATAATTTTCAAATGCGTATTATTCGCCCATTTGACTCCATTTATATTCCAAACGATCCCAAGACATAGGAAATTCCTACTTAAGTTATTTTTGATCTAAGTTATTACCTTATTAACCTATTTGAGGATTCTAAGTTAGAATTTTAATTTTGTAGGTCAAGACGAGCTGAAAGCATAGTAGCATCTCACGCATAAATTGCACTGTATATTGAGATCATCCAGGTGGATTTTTCTATAACTCACAACTATGTTTAAATTTGTCCAAGAAAAGCATGTTAAATGTTTTAATAGCATTGTTTACGTAATGATTGGATGTGATGAGGCTTCATGCACAGAGGAATTCCGACTTACAAGCATAGACGGTTTACTTTGTGACTAAATGTCCAGATAAGTAACCGCAAAGTATCATGTGATCACATTGGGTCTCTCATCCAATGAAGAAGAGTAAACTATATTATAAAGAATGCTTATGATTGCTTTTAAAGCATGAAAGTATATTTTGGACGAATAATAATGCCCACTGAGTGTTTTCTGGCACTCAACCCAAATATTTTTAAATATTTTTAGGTCTTGGAGATTGAGCTGGTTGATGATGAGCTGTTGGATTGGGTTTTGATGGTTGACTCTTCTATAGTTTTTGCTCAAAGCCATCTTTAAACTTATGTTTATATGTTAAATATTAAATGCTTCCGTTGATCTCTGCAAACTTTTAAGTTTAAAAGTTGTTGACCTCGATGGTCGATTGTTGTTTGTATATATAAATATTTTGAATGTATATAAGGGTTGGCTGTGAAGTTTTTGAAAGTGTGGCCTGTTTGGCTATATATATATTGCTTGTTGACAGGTCATAACTTGGTTATGTGTGTGAGTTAGTGATTTCGAAAAGACTTGTTGAAAGTTGACTTTGAAAGCACCTAAGTGGGTGGTTTGAGTATTTTTTTTAAGTTGAAATGCTGCCCGTTTATAAATTATTTATAAAGTTAATTTGATTTCTTGAAAAATATTTATCACCTAAGCATGCATGTATGTCTTTTGGTGACATTTTGGTCCTAGTGGGACTGGGGCGTTACAGGTGGTATCAGAGCAGGTCTACGTGATTGTAGGCCTGTGATATTTTCAAAATTAAAATATTTTAAGTACTGTGTTATTGAAATGGTTACCCATAACCCAACAGCTATCGTCTACGCCAAGCTTACTTTGGGAAGGTACTAAAGTTCATGTTTTAAATTTCTTTAGTGCTCTTATGAAAAGTATATGTATATAATTGTATGTGTGATATACAAATGCAAGTGATCTCAATGTATAATTTAAATCATGGTGAAAGGTATGATTTTATAGCATTGTGAAAATTATGTTTTACAAAGTATGCTTATCACTGTTTTCATGTCAAATCCATTTGATGCATAAACATCATCTGAGCTAGTTTTAGATCAGAACATAGCTGGATTTGAACATAGATGCACTGAACATAAGTACCTAGTTTGACTTCAGAGCTTCTTTAGCTCACTGAAATTCTATGCTCCATTCGAATCTAAGTGCGTTGTATCATTGCCTTAGAATCTTATAAGAGTATTTGACGATCAAAGTATCTAACGTATGAAATACATGTTTAGGATGCCGCAAAGACGTCAAAATAATCAAGCTCAAAATCCTCCACAAGAAGATACAGCACGTGTTATCGCTCAGTTTCAAACATACCAACCTCCGACCTTTAACAGTCAAGGTGAACCGACTGAGGCTGAAGAATGGCTACGAATGATGGAACGCACATTCACATACATAGTGTGTACCGATTCTCAGCGCATCGCATGTACAATCTTCCAGCTCACTGGTGATGCTGATCATTGGTGGGAAACGCATAGGAGGTCGATGATGCCTGAACAATTTGCAAATATGACTTGGGAAGAGTTCAAGCAAGCTATTATGTGGAAATTTGTTCCCATGTGTTATCGGCATCAGAAAGAAACTGAGTTCTTACAGTTAACTCAGGGAAATATGACAGTGAATGATTATGAATGGAAGTTCAATCAACTATCTAGGTATGCTCCGCACCTGACAGACATTGATAAGAAAAAAGCTCATAGATTTAAAAGAGGTTTATGAACTGAGATTAGCAGTATCATAGCGGGGCGCGGCATGGCCACATATGCTGAAACTCTTGAACGAGCTCAAGATGTGGAATCCTCACTTCACAAGAATGAGAACAAGGTTGATGAGCTGAAGTTGAAAAGAAAGTATGATGATAACAAGAATAAGGGTCGTAGTTTCGATAAAAAGGCTAGGATGAGAGGAGGATCAAATCCCAAAACACAATAAGAAAAACCATTATGTCAAACTTGTAGGAAGAAACATAATGGTGAATGTATGAAGGGAAAGAATGTGTGCTATAGGTGCTAGCAACCAGGACATATGGCATATAATTGTCCAATGAATAAGGGGAAAGAAGTAGCTAGGCCAAGTCAACCTCCGATAAGAAATGCTCGAGCCTTTGCTCTTAATCGACAAGATGCTGCACGGGAGCCTGAAAATATGGCAGATATGATTAGTATATCAAATATGCATGTACTTGCATTATTTGACACTGGAGCTTCGCATTTATTTATATCTTCCACACTATGCTATAAGCTAAAATTGACTAAGGAAAAACTTAGTGAAGCCTTAGAAGTTAGTATACCTTCAGGGAAGATCTTAATTGCTGATCAAATATGTAAAAACATAGATTTGAACCTTGGGTATAGATCACTAAGTGAAAATCTACATGTTTTAGACTTAAGAGACTTTGATATTATCCTTGGAATGGATTGGCTAGAAGTTAACCATGCCACAATTAAGTGTCTCGAAAAGGAGCTAATCTTCCAAAGACCGAAAGAATCGGAATTCACTTTCCATGGGTCAAAGTTGGGAACTAGAGTAAGGGTTATTTCCACAATAAAAGCGATGAAGATGCTTAGAAGAGAAGGATGTGAATCGTTCTTAGTGAGTTTGATAATGAACAAGTCAGAGAAGGTGACAATTGATGATGTACCTGTTGTACGGGATTATAAAGACGTGTTTCCAAAGGACTTGCCAGGTGTGCCTCCAGATAGACAGGTTGAGTTTACGATAGACTTGCTTCCGGGAGCTGCTCCAGTATCAAGAGCGCTGTATCGTATGGTACCAAAGGAGTTAGAGGAGCTAAAGATTCAACTACAAGAACTCTTAGATAAGGGTTATATTCAACCCAGCGTCTCACCATGGGGAGCACCTGTGTTGTTCGTTAAAAAGAAAGATGGAACACTCCGAATGTGCATAGACTACAGAGAGTTGAATAAGTTAACTATCAAGAACAAGTATCCACTTCCCAGAATTAATGACTTATTCGACCAATTGAAAGGAGCAGGTGTATTTTCCAAGATTGATTTAAGGTCTGGGTATCATCAACTTAAAATGCGGAAAGAAGATATACCCAAGACTGCATTTTGTACACGCTATGGCCACTATGAGTTTATAGTAATGCCATTTGGTCTTAGCAATGCACCTGCAGTTTTTATGGGTTTAATGAATCGAGTTTTTCACCCATATCTGGATAAATTTGTAATCGTCTTTATCGATGACATACTGATATATTCCAAAAATGAAGATCAACATGTTGAGCATTTGAGAATTGTGCTAGACAGACTACGAAGGGAAATACTTTATGTTAAATTCAGGAAATGTGAATTTTGGTTAAAGGAAGTGGTGTTTTTGGGACACATTGTCTTAGACCAGGGCATTAAAGTGGACCCTGCCAAGGTAAATACAGTTAGTAAATGGAAAACCCCAACAAGTGTACATAAGATACGTAGTTTCTTGGGTCTAGCTGGGTACTATAGAAGATTCATTGAAGGATTCTCCAAGATAGCAAGGCCTATGACCCAACTATTGAAAAAGGAGAATAAATTCAAATGGACTGATGATTGTGAGAGAAGCTTCCAAGAATTGAAAAAAAGGTTAGTTACTACACCAGTATTAGCTATACCAGAAGAATCTGAAGGGTTTGTGGTTTTTACAGACGCATCAAAGCAGGATTTAGGTTGTGTTTTGATGCAAAATGGAAAGGTGATTGCATATGCGTCACGTCAGTTGAAACCACATGAGAATAATTACCCAACACATGATTTGGAATTGGCTGCCATGGTGCATGCATTGAAAATTTGGAGACACTATTTATATGGTGGAAAGAGTGTGATTTACTCAGATCACAAAAGTTTAAAATATATGTTTGAGCAGAAAGAACTCAACATAAGGCAAAGAAGATGGTTTGAGAGAAGATGGTTTGAGTTGGTCAAAGATTATGACTGTTCCATCTAATATCATCCGGGAAAGGCAAAAGGATGACTATCTTGAGAAGATAAAAAGAAGAATAGGTCAAGGAGCCCCTGGTGAATTCGTGGTTGCAGATGATAATGCATTGATGTACGAAAATAGAATTTGTGTGCCACAGAATGAAGAATTGATAAGAGAAATTTTAGATGAATCTCATTGCACATCTTACACTGCTCATCCAGGGAGTACTAAAATGTATAGAGATTTGAGAATAACCTTCTGGTGGCAAAACATGAAGAGAGATATTGCAGCGTATATGGAGAGATACATGACTTGTCAACAAGTCAAGGCAGAACATCAAAGGCCATCTGGATTACTCAATCCCCTAGAAATTCCTAAATGGAAGTGGGAGCATATCACAATGGACTTTGTGGTTGGTCTACCAAAGTCATTACGTGGAAATCATGCCATATGGGTTATCATTGACCGTTTGACCAAGTCAGCACACTTCTTACCAGTCAAGATGACTCTAGGACTGGATATACTGGCACAAATTTATGTAAGAGAAATTGTAAGACTTCATGGTGTACCTGTGTCAGTGACATCAGATCGCGATACGCGGTTCACATCTAAATTTTGGCAAAGCTTACAAAATGCAATGTGCACAAAATTGAATTTTAGCACTGCTTTCCACCCACAGATTGATGGACAGTCTGAAAGAACAATTCAGACCCTAGAGGATATGCTCAGGGCTGTAGTCATGGACCAAAGAGGAAGTTGGGAGGAATATTTGCCTTTAGTTGAATTTGCTTACAACAACAGTTTCCAAGCAACCATTGGAATGGCACCTTATGAGGCTCTATATGGTCGAAGGTGCAGATCACCACTTTACTGGGATGAAGTTGGTGAAAGAAAAATTTTGGGCCCAGAAATTATACAGAAAACTATTGAGGTTATTGAAAAAGGAAGACAAAGAATGAAAGAGGCCCAAGATCGATAGAAAATGTATGCAGTAAAAGAATGAAGGATTTACAATTTCAAGTAGGAGATAAGGTGTTCCTGAAAATATCTCCTACAAGGGGCATTGTGCGATTCGGAAAGTAAGGAAAGTTGCGGCCTAGATATATTGGACCATACGAAATTCTTGAACGAATCGGAGAAGTTGCCTACAAGTTAGCATTACCGCCAAAGTTAGGAGAAATTTATGACGTGTTTCATGTTTTAATGCTTCAAAAATATATTTTCGATCCAAGCCACATCGTAAATCAGGAAGAAATAGAAGTAAATCTAGATCTGACATATGACGAGTTTCCTATAGCTATTCTCGACAGAAAAGTCCAAAAGCTACGGAATAAAGAGCTAATGATTGTGAAAGTTCAATGGTGAAGACACAGACAAGAGGAAGCTACATGGGAACTTGAAGATCAGATCCTGGTAAAGTATCCAACCCTCGTCATAGCAGGTATACTCAATTTCGGGGATGAAATTTTTTTTAAGGAGGGGAGGATGTAACACCCCGGAAAAATATAGTATTTAAATTTATTTTATAAGTTAGAAATTTCATGTAATTAGAATCCAAATATTTTTTGGGCTAGTTCATCATAGTCCTAGAGACATTATAGGTCCAAGAAAAGTCTCGATCTTAGTTGAGATTTCTAATTAATATTAGAATACATATTATAAAAATAAATATTAATGAGATCGTTTTGGTACCAAGACCATTCAAAATGGACTATATTTAGTCTTCCAATGGAATTTATTTCATTTGATAATTTGAACCTGAAAATTTTATTCTATCCCAATTGGTCCAATTATTTTCAAACTAATTCAAGTTCATTTCCAATTAATTATTTAATTAAATGTATATATACCATATAGATATACGTATGTAAGTGGAATCTTTTTAGTTATATCAAAGAAAATATCTAACTATAATTAATCGTGTTAGGAAATGATTAGTAACAATTAAAAACTTGTCTAATTAAATTCCTTTGTGTTCTCCATTTGGAATAGGGTGAGGGTGTCTAAGTGTCAATAGTATTACGTGTACTTACCAATAGATATATAGGTTAGCTTAGTCATATATAGGTTAGTATGCTTAGCTATACGTGTAAGAAGGATAGGAGTATATATTATATATTGGGGATTAGCTATAGTGGAAGGTTAGAAAAATTTAAAGAAGAAATAAATCGAAAGAAAAAGGAAAGAAGAATCAAAAGTAAAAACATAGAAAAATAAAACAAAAAAAAATGAAAAAGAGAAGAAGAAGAAGAAGAAGAAGAAGAAGAGGTGAGTCCCTTATCGCGAAACTTTTGATTTAATTTCTGATCATTCTATCGATTCAAATTTTATAATATCTATATGTCATCTTAAACTTCTTGTTCAAGTGTTATCTTCATCGGTTCCACACTTATTTATTTTCCCCTAATGTTAGTTTAACTTCATAAAAAATTAAATTAAGATTGTTAAAAAAATGAAATTAAGTTATATAATTTTCAAATGCGTATTATTCGCCCATTTGACTCCATTTATATTCCAAATGATCCCTAGACATAGGAAATTCCTACTTAAGTTATTTATGATCTAAGTTATTACCTTATTGATCTATCTGAGGATTCTAAGTTAGAATTTTAATTTTATAGGTAAGCATGCATGTATGATCTAAGTTATTACCTTATTGACCTTATTACCTTAATTTAATTTCTTGAAAAATATTTATCACGTAAGAATGCATGTATGTCTTTTTGTGACGTTTTGGTCCTAGTGGGACTGGGGCGTTACAATAAATGGATACAAAACAACCATAAAAATACACATTGTTGCTCGTAATTAGAATGTAATGATGTTTCATAGTTTACTTACATTATTCGCATGCCTCTAAGGTCCTGAAAATGATTGATCCCCCCGGACAATGTCTACCAGCTCCTGATTCCAATCCCACAACTTGAGCCATAACTGGGGTATATCTTCTTGAATTCCTCATTGTCTGGGTGACAACGTAGATACTTGAGGACCAATTTACACTGTAATAAAAAAATATGAATGTAACTATAAAATTAATTATATTATTGGAATAAAATAATGATTGAAAACTTACGAAGCATGATGACTGCAAGACGATTGTGTTTGAATAATCCACTCCCGGCACACAACCCCTCTTCAGCCTCATCTGAAAGCAATACAAGATCAAATCAATATGATCTGAGGTCGTGTCTTTGTTGGCATTAAGAAAATCATCAAAGAAGGTCCATCCCAACTTAAGATGGATCTGTTTTACTCTTAATACAATGTCTGGCCCACTTTTTTAAAATTCTGCAAATCCCCTCTGTGATCTTATCACAGAACCAGACACATCATCCACATCATATGGTCTGAAAGCACGAGTAGCATGAACAAGCATATCATGTTTGGGTCTCATCTCTACTACTAAACTACCGTGGCTAAGTTCGGGGCCATAGATGAGCTCGGTCTAGCCAAACTGGAAAAAGAGGAGATATCCCAACTGTCATTCTGGAGCCAGTCGTCCTAGTTAGTCCCTACTCCCTCGACATGTATTTCTTCAAGATGTAGTCCCTCAACCTGTATAGAAATTAGTTAGTATATTTAAAAGTATATTTAAGACAAAATCATACCAAACAGTGCTTACCTCATGATCATGTACTATATCAGGTGCCGATCGCTGATGACTCTCTTCCTGTGCATGTTATTTATGTCTACTCTGAATGAGACTTCTACTGAGTGACTGAGACCTTGGGACAAACTTTTTAAAGATATCCTTAACAAAATCCTTGAGTCTCTGCAACATGTCCTCATTTACCTTCCTGTGTGCCCTCTCTCGCACCTCCTTGTACTGTCAGTGTGCCCTCTCACGCTCTTAGTCACGCTCATGCATAATACGAAGCATCTCTAGACCTATTTGATGTGCCACATCATGCATCTGTCCAACGTGTTTGCAACACTGATGATCATCAATAGTTTAGACGTGTGGGTAGACAGTCTAGGACGCTTGTTTCTAGGGCGAGTCTGTCATATCCCAACTGAATTAATGACAACTGTGCATTTTACGCAACTTTTGGATATAAATTGATGTTATCTATTATATGAAGTTGTTGTTGGGTTTTTTTCGAATTAAACCACCGCAGGATCCATTGGATGTTCATTAATCACATGTTCATATGATTGGATAACCTCGTCAAATCAGATGTTCCAAGATCTCGATGTCTGCTTAAGTCCATAAATGGATCTTTTAAGCTTACACACCAAGTGCTCTTGGCCCTTAGCAATGAATCCCTCTGGTTGTTTCATGTGAATGTTTTCTTCAAGACTTCCATTTAGGAAAGCTGTCTTGACATCCATCTGGCAGATCACATAATCCAAATGAGCGGCAATTGGCAAGAGAATCCGGATTTACTTAAGCTTGGCTACCGGTGAAAAGGTTTCCTCATAATCGATCCCTTCTTTCTGAGTGTACCCTTTCGCCACCAATCTAGCCTTGAAGGTTTCAACCTTCCCGTCAGCTCCTCTCTTGCGCTTATAGACCCACTTACAGCCAATGGGTTTTACCCCATCAAGTGGTTCTAAGAATTTCCAGACTTGATTGCGATCTATAGATCCAATGTCAGACTCCATTGCTGTTTTCCAAGAATCTGCATCTTTATCTTGAATTGCCTCATCATAGGTCCTGGGATCCAATTTATTTAGTAACTCTAGGAAATCTGAAGCCTCTCCCAGACCAATGAATCTATCAGGTTGGTGTACAACCCTCCCACTGCGATGAGGCAGTTCCTGTACTACTGTGACATGTTGTGCAGTGTCTGGTGGTACCTCTTCTTGTACAACTGGTGTAGGATTCGATCCTCCCTTAATTCCTCAAGGATGATTTGACTCCTTGATTTGTGGTTTATGACATAGTCTTCCTCTAAGAATCGAGCATTGGTGCTGACAATGATCTTATGATCCTTAGGACTATAAAACAAACCACCTTTCGTTTCCCTAAGATATCTAATGAATAGCCTTACATCAGTACGATGAGCCATCTTATCAGCTTCCTTGTCCAACACGTGTGATGGGCTACCCCAAATCCAAATATGGTTCAAACTGGGCTTTTGTCCAGTCCATAATTCTGTGGACATAGAAGGAACTGATTTTGATGGAACCAAGTTAAGAATATAGGCTGCTGTTTCTAGGGCATATCCCCAGAATGAAATGGGCAACTCAGAATAACTCATCATCATTCTAACAATCTCTAACAATGTTCGATTCTTTCTTTCCGCCACGCCATTCTGCTGTGGCGTTCCAGGCGCAGTCAACTGGGAAGTAATCCCATTTTCTGCCATGTAATCCCTAAATTCACTTGAGAGGTACTCACCACCATGATCATAATATAGTGACTTGATACTTCTGCCTATTCGTTTCTCCACTTCCGCCTTAAACTCTTTGAATTTCTTAAAGCATTCAGACTTGTGACGCAACAGGTAGATATATCCGTATCTAAAGTAATCATCAATAAGAGTGATGAAATACTCGAACCCTCCTCGAGCTTGAACTGACATAGGGCCACACAGGTCAGAGTGAATCAAATCTAATAGCCCTTCGGATCTATTTCCTTTTGACTGGAAATGACGCTCGGTTATTTTACCTTCCAAACTGGATTCACACAAAGGAAATGATTGCAGTACCAATGAAGACAATGGTCCATCATTTATAAGTCTTTGTATCCTCTTAAGGTTAATATGACCTAGTCTTAGATGCCAAAGATAGGTTTGATTCAGGTCTGAAGGTTTTTTTCTCTTGTTAGGGTTTATGATCGATGTATTCAATAGTTATCTTTGCGTGGTGTTTTCAATTGGTTTAAACAAGTATAAGTGTCCATCCAATGTGCCAGAACAGATAAAATATTTACCACTAAAGATAACTACTTTATTATCAAAAGAAACAGAATATCCATCCATAATCAATTTAGAAACTGAAATCAAGTTTCGCCTAAAACGAGGCACATAAAGACAATCTTTCAAAACCAAAGTTCTATCACTACTGAAAGGTAAAACAATGTCTCCCACTGCAACAGCCGCCACTCTAGTAGCATTTCCCATGTAGACGGTAATCTCATCTTCACTCAGCTGTCTTTTTACCAGGAACCCCTATAAAGACATGCAAACATAATCAGTAGCTCCAGTATCTACTACCCATGACTGGGTAGAACAAGTTGCTAAACATGTTTCTACAACCAGAGTGTGAGATGTACCTCTCTTCTTCTTCTTGTTAGGGCACACCGCCTTCCAGTGACCTGGTTGGCCGTACTTGAAGCACTTAGTCTTCGACTTGAACTCCTCATGAGGAATTTTTACCTTTGGCTTCTTCACCTTAGGCGCCTCATCTGCAGCCTTTTTAGGTGCATATCTCTTCTTCCTCTTTCCACCAGAAGAACACTGTAACACCCCAGGTTTTCAGAACCTATTTAAAAAATTTAAGAAAATAATTGGAGCCTAGGTAAGGATGTTTCGGTTGTAAACCGTGATTTTAGGGGTTATTTTTCAGAAAATCGTCTTTTCGAGGAGTTCGATTCTAGCTCAGTCATGATTGAATTTAGTCACGTTTGGAAGGTGTTGACCCAAGGATCGTGACGGTACTTTAGGATTTTCAATCCGAGGTCGTTTGAGGTCCTCACGATGAAAAACGCATTAAGTAAGAGCGTGAATAATGTTTTTTCGTAAGAGCGTGATTTTCAGAAATTTGTGAAATCTCATGTGTTGACTCGAGCATTGTTTCTTCAAGCCTAACCTATAGAAAATTTTTCAAGAAATTTGTTGGCGTTCTCAGATTTTCATTCTTACGTCAATCGAACACTCGGGAATTTTATTTGTCCCTTGTGTGGAATAGTAATTCTATTTTTGAAGAGAGAATCTTTTCTCGTTTTCCTTCAAGACGACTCATTCTTTACCCTGAGTCGAGTTGGTTCAATAGTACTCGAGCCAACAAACCACCCAGTATTTTTAGATTTCGTGAACGAGGTCATTTGGACCTAAACATCGAATAAAGCACCTTTTAACCGAATCTGAAATTTCGTAAGCAGTATTGTTGCACTGCAGTAGCTTCCAGGAGAATCCTTAATTTCCCCTATATATATATCGATCCCCCCACCCCACGTTTGGATCCCCATTTTAGCAAGAGAGAGAGAGAAGCTTGGGGGCCAAGTTTAGAAAAGAGAAAGAGAAGAGAAGACAAAGAAAGAGAGATCGAGAGAGAGATAGCCGGAGGGAGGAGGGAGCTGCCGGATGGAGGATTGCCGGACCGGCCACCAGCAGGTCTCCGGGAAGCGGTAGGTCACCGGAAAGTCGCCGGAGCGCCGCTGCCATCGCCGGAGAAGAAGGCCGCAGCTGTTACTCGTCGTCATCTCCGTTCAGCTGCCATCTTCCGACATCTCGTTTCGGTTCGTTTCTTTTCCTTTGAAGCTGAAATTTTAGTATGTCGTGTATCTTTAAGTGATCTACGTTTCGTCTTTTGATGTCAATGTCATCCAATAGCCGGAAATGGGCAAGGTCATCGGAAAACGGAATCTGCCCCGGTTACCGATCAGTTTCGGTATTTTGGGATTTTGGGGCCTTTTGAGGTCCCGAATCGAAAAAGTTTCAACTGGAAAGTTGTTCGAAATATTATTTCACGTTGGCATAGCTTGACATTGAGTATTATTTTCGAGTATCCCGTCGTTTGGAATTTTACTTAAAGCGTGAAAGTTATTCGGGTTTTATTTTGAAATCAAAGGTCGTCGGAAAAATCCCGAATTTATATATTTGGCTGCTGTTATGACATAGTATATACTCAAATTATTTCATGATTTTTGGATGATTATAAGGTGTTGTTGAATTTTTGGTAAAAGCGTCAAAAAAGGGTAAAAGCATCGGGGCGTCGTCTTTTGCCAATCTTTTGACTTGGTCGATCTTAAATTATTGTTTTAAGCATGCTTCATGTTCAAGCCGAGTCGATTAGAGGTATCTAAAGTCATGCAATCAGTAGAGGAGTCGTAGTCAAGGAATTCTATTTTTATGATTTTGGGTTCCAGGATCTTCGAATAGATCGCTAAGTCGATAATCAACTTTTGTAGGACAAGCCGAACCTCGAAGGAATCAAGAATGGGAGTTTCAGCCTATTGCTTCACCTCGAGAGTAACGATCAAGGTGGGTGATACTATACTCATCTATTATTTGAGCTAGTGAGCTCTAGGAGCATGTTAGGAAAAATTTAAATATCCAATTAAATGATTTTATGCTCTGCCTGATTAGTCTCTGTACAAGGAATTATTATGCTATGGGAATTGATGATATGAATTGTTATTTGAGCTTTTGTGCATGATATGTTATGGATGCTAGCATGAGGTGTTATATGACTTATTGATTTCAGATATACATAGATAATCATGATCATAGGTTAACTTTGGTATGGATATTGTTGATGAGGATGTGTTTTTTTAGAAGAATGATGCTTTATAGGTTGATTATAGTATCCCTTATAGGCTTTGAGGCTATGGAATTGATTGAGGAAGTAGACCTAGATGACTTATTCTAGGTTATGATCAATGCTAGCATGATTGAATATTGAGGTTTCATTGTTAAGATTGAATATTGAGGATTAAAGGATAAGGATTGAATATTGAGGATTGAATATCGATGATTGAATGTTGAGATTAAATGATTGTTAAACATGATATTGAGCTCAAGGAACGATGATTATCGTGTTGTAATGTTCGGGTTACGAGGTTGTGGTCTTTGGATCACTAGGGAGTCAGTGCTGGGTAAATCGAACACTCGGGAATTTTATTTGTCCCTTGTGTGGAATAGTAATTCTATTTTTCAAAAGAGACTCTTTTCTCGTTTTCCTTCAAGACGACTCGTTCTTTACCCCGAATCGAGTTGGTTCAATAGTACTTGAGTCAACAAACCTCCCGGTATTTTTAGATTTCGTGAACGAGGTCATTTGGACCTAAACATCGAATAAAACACCTTTTAACCGAATCCAAAATTTCATAAGCAGTATTGTTGCACTGCAGTAGCTTCCAAGGAAAGCCTTAATTTCCCCTATATATATATATATATATATATATATCAATCCCCCCACCCCACGTTTGGATCCCCATTTTGGCAAGAGAGATAGAGAAGCATGGGGGCCAAGTTTAGAAAAGAGAAAGAGAAGAGAAGGTAAAGAGAGAGAGATTGAAAGAGAGGCTGAGAGAGAGATAGTCAGAGGGAGGAGGGAGCTGCCGGATGGAGGGTTGCCAGACCGGCCACCAGCAGGTCTCCGAGAAGAGGCAAGTCACTGGAAAGTCGCCGGAGCACCGCTGCCATCGCCGGAGAAGAAGGCGGCAGCTGTTGCTCGTCATCATCTCCGTTCAGCTGCCATCTTCCGACGTCTCGTTTCGGTTCGTTTCTTTTCCTTTGAAGCTGAAATTTTAGTATGTCGTGTATCTTTAAGTGATCTACGTTTCGTCTTTTGATGTGAATGTCATCCAATGGCCGGAAATGGGCCAGGTCACCGGAAAACGGAATCTGCCCCGGTTACCGATCAGTTTCGGTATTTTGAGATTTTGGGGCCTTTTGAGGTCCTGAATCGAAAAAGTTTCAACTGGAAAGTTGTTCGAAATATTATTTTACGTTAGCATAGCTTGATGTTGAGTTTTATTTTCGAGTATCCCGTCATTTGGAATTTTGCCTAAAGCGTGAAAGTTATTCGAGTTTTATTTTGAAATCAAAGGTCGTCGGAAAAATCCCGAATTTATATATTTGGCTGCTGTTATGATATAGGATATACTCAAATTATTTCATGATTTTCGGTTGATTATAAGGTGTTTTTGAATTTTTGGTAAAAGCGTCGAAAAAGGGTAAAAGCATCGGGGCGTTGTCTTTTGCCAATCTTTTGACTTGGTCGATCTTAAATTATTATTTTAAGCATGCTTCATGTTCAGGCCGAGTCGATTAGAGGTGTCTAAAGTCGTGCAATCAGTAGAGGAGTCGTAGTCAAGGAATCCTATTTTTATGATTTTGGGTTCTAGGATCTTCGAATAGATCGCTAAGTCGATAATCGACTTTTGTAGGACAAGCCGAACCTCGAAGGAATCAAGGAAGGGAGTTTCAGCCCATTGCTTCACCTTGAGAGTAACGAACAAGGTAGGTGATACTATACTCATCTATTATTTGAGCTAGTGAGCTCTAGGAGCATGTTAGGAAAAATTGAAATATCCAATTAAATGATTTTATGCTCTGCCTGATTAGTCTCTGTACAAGGAATTATTATGCTATGGGAATTGATGATATGAATTGTTATTTGAGCTCTTGTGCATGATATGTTATGGATGCTAGCATGAGGTGTTATATGACTTATTGATTTCAGCTACACATAGATGATCATGATCATAGGTTAACTTTGGTATGGATATTGTTGATGAGGATGTGTTTTCTTTAGAAGAATGATGCCTTGTAGGTGGATTATAGTATCCCTTATAGGCTTTGAGGCTATGGAATTGATTGAGGAATTAGACCTAGATGATTTATTCTAGGTTATGATCAATGCTAGCATGATTGAATATTGAGGTTTTATTGTTAAGATTAAATATTGAGGATTGAATATCGATGATTGAATGTTGAGATTAAATGATTGTTAAACATGATATTGAGCTCAAGGAATGATGATTATCGTGTTGTAACCTTTGGGTTGCCAGGTTGTGGTCTTTGGATCACTAGGGAGTCACTACTGGGTAAACCCCTCGCATACTCGGAGTCACTGCTGGGTAATCCCCTCACATACTCATGGATTGTAACCTTCGGCTTACCAGGTTGTGGCCTTTGGGTCACCAGGGTGTGATCTTTTGATCACTAGGGAGTCACTGTTGGGTAACCCCTCGCATACTCGGTGGGATATTTGAGGTAACCCCTCTCTTATCCTAAGGCATGCCTCAGGGTGCAGTAGACATCAGGTTTGAGCCAGGAAGAGCGCCAGGAAAAGAAGTAAAAGGTTTTGGGGATATGGAGAGGGCTTTTGCGTTTTGCTCTCCATATACCGCTAGTTATGAATTGGATATTTCTAAAGTTTATCAAAGAAGTTTTCTCGTAAAACCCCACTATGTACATTAGTACTCACACCCTCTTTTTTAAATATTTTTCAGGTTGAGATGCAAAGGTCGATGGTGGCTATGAAGTGGGTTGGCTGCTGAGATCATGTTTTACTATTACAGTATTATTCCCACTATGATTCTTGCTACTCTGATGACGTATGGTATTTTGTTGATATGATTATGTTTCTCTGATTACGAACCATGTTGATGTCTAGTTATAGCATGTCTTTATGCTTTAACTATATGATGCCTTTGTCATTAATCTAAGGGAAATAGCCTCATTCTTTGTTTTGCCTACTTGATCTTTCATTTTGGCCTATGGAAGGGCTTCATTTGTTCAGCCTATTGGTGTTTGTTTCTTTCACCGACCTATGAATGGGTCTATTGATTGTTGGTATCTGTTTATTCACTTTCATAAGGCCTATGAATGGGCTTATTGAATTGTCACAGCTTCCACCCTTCTCTTATAAGCCGTTTATAAATGGGGATTTGCTCTAGTTACAGAGGTTATGCTGTCCGATTTTCCAGAGAGCATATCCTGTCTTTGGCCTACTTGTTTGTTAATTATATTCAAAACATCAATCTTTTTTAGATTAACACCCCGTCCCGACTTAATTATCATTTTCGGGACCGGGCTGTTACAAAGACGCCCCTTTCTCAGCTATGTGGGCCTGAGGATTGCTCTTTTGGAGCAATTCAACTGCCTGAAGGTCTATGAGCAGTTCAGTTAGGCTGACATCCCTTTTGATCATGTTAAAGTTCAGCCTGAACTGCTCAAACTTTGAGGACAAGCTATGAAGAACAATATCGATTTGAGAATCGGCGTCCAGCTCTCCACCCAAGGTCTCCATCTCAGACAGATACCCCATCATCGTGAGAACGTGATCCCTAGCAGGTGTGGAGTCACCCATTCTCGCATCCATTCGCTTCTTTATTGCCAAATGGCGTGTCGAGCTGTTCTGATGATTGAAGAGCTGCCTAAGGTTGTACATGATATCATAAGCGATTTTCATAGGCTCATACTGATGTTGCAACATATTCAACATAGATGCCAGAATGTAACAGCGCGCTATCTCATTAGACCTAACCCACTTATCATATGCAACCTTTTGGGCTTCGTCAGAACCCTCATCTGGCTTCTGAGGACAAACCTCTTCAAGTACAAACTTGTGTCCCTCAGCAACTAGAACGAGGTTAAGGTTATGAATCCAGTCATTGTAGTTTTCACCAACGAGTTTGTTTTCTTTGAGGATTGAGGACAGATTGGAGAGTGTCATTGATGATATGAAATAACTGAAATTAAAACATGCAATACAGTCACAAACTTTAGGATAAACAGTATATAATCGAAAGCCTCATAAAAAATTATATACTTTTCCACCGACACTTTAAAAATGATTTCTATGAGCCACGATCGTGTGGACATTTATAAATTTCATTTTTAAATAGGTTATAAACCTTTAACTTGCCTCCAGTTGAGTTTCCTTACAACAAGAAAATTAATAGTCGGATAATGAACACGGTCATGTAATCGTCTAACTGATAAGTCATGATTGTGTGGACGTTTATCAATAAATTACATCTAAATGTGCACACCATTATCTTCGCACCAAGATCACTATTCGAATTTAACTTCTCCATATGGAGGAGTCAGTTAGTTCTAATAGTGTTCTACAGCCATCCATTTAGGATAATTAATTTCTAGAGAAATCTGTGATATGACACATCCGATATGGAGGAAGACCGATGTCAACGCGCATGCCCATCACTTGTCAATTAAATCCGATTTAATGGAGACCGTATGAGATTTGTACATACTTTGGTATGAATCTCTCCCACTTAGTTATTTATGCTTGAGGTTTTATTTTATCCCATTAACGAACATGCAAACATCACATAAAATGATAAATATCCATTGCATGCTTCAACATAATCAGCAACAGTAATATTCCAACTATCATGGCTTATATCTCATGTTGATTGATGAGATAAAACAGGAAAGTCAGCTCCAGAACAGGGTTGGACCGCTATAATACCCGAGCCTCTAAATCTATATTGATGAATGATAATGATAATTATATATATATATATATATTTGGATTTATGTGAGTTCATGTCCTTGTATAATTTTAATAATATTAGACACATTAAATGGTTCCCATGACATGAATTTTTAGAATTCTCAGAATATTATCATTATAGTATATATATATATATATAATAGATTGTCAAATTAATGCTTAAAGGTGATAAGTGTTGATATAAATACATGTGCAGCAAACAAAGATCTAGCTTTAAAAAGGTGGCAAAGGATTAAGCATACACGTATATGCTTAGAAATTACTATAAATTATTAATAATTATTTAGAAATGGAAATATAAGATATACACAAGATAAATTGAAAGGGAATGGAAATAAAGCGAATTAAATAAAATGCTCACACTCCATGTGTAATCAATACATGGCTAATGCAAGGCTTACTAATCAAATTGAAATTAGGGGAAGTATATAGTCGTATAAATATGAGTCCAGATGGAAGGATACAGAATAATGGGAATTTGAAGAACAGGTTAGTGTTAATCTCATTTCCAATATTAAGAGCTTCTAATTTTTCTATCTTCCTAGTTTTATTTGGGAAATCTAGCAGAGAATATATATTAACAAAGAATAGAATCAGTACTTTAAGATTTGTGGCCTAGTACTCTATTTATTTATCTCTCGGTAGTAATCTTTTCTTTAGCTAAGAAAGCTTTAAATTAGATTAATATTTTATCCAGTAAACCTCTACTATTCTATAATATTATTTTAGTTTAGAACATTATATAATTTACAATTTGTAATTGTTAGTCTTAACTTTAAAGAAACATGGTTCACTGTAAATAATTTAAATTCCATTATATCAATTTGAGCATGGATTAAAGGAAAACATGTGATATGATAGAAGTATGAGGACTAATTATGATAATGGATCAAAAGGTTGGTTAAAAGTAGTTAAAATCACATTATTTAATTGAAGCTTAAGTGAAATAAAGTATTTTAATGATATTTGGTGATAAATAGATTGTGTGCAGAATCCAATAATTGTGTCTTAATTATAACATGAAAAATATGTTGTGAGATGTTATTAAGCTAAAGTCCAGCTATATACGTAACTTGTATAAGTTTAGAGAATGAATCTTTTTTTCGGATACAAGAATTATCATCTTGATCATTACTTAAAGTTGTTATATTGCTCTATTTTAATTTTAATAAATTCTATTTCTATTAATAAATAAGTGGCAACTTCAAAACGAAAAGATTGTTTATTGTAAGTGAAAATATAATTGAATTAAGGAAGATATAAGAAAGGAGGAACCATACAACATTAAAAGCCATCATTATGTTTTGCTTGGTAATTATTATATATATATATATATATATTGACTTGTATGTGTTGGATAGATTTTATTTAGAGAATGCGGGTTTATGATAACAAATAATATAAGCTTTGGAATCGAGGTAAGTAGAAATTCATCCTCAATTATAATGCATGAACATAGAATTATTTGACTATGTGTTTATAATTTATTATTTATTATTGTGTTATATTGTATGATTGTTTGATGCAATATACTTGTATTATTGTATTTCTTTGCATTAAATATCTTGTACATAAGCACGAGCATATGCATGCACGTCATGTAGTTATTGTCGAGGTTGAATGCATGAAATGATTTTGAGAGAGAGAAAATGTTTTGTTAGGGATTGGTCACCACTAGCCCGTGTTGTGATGTGTTGATATTTGTGCCTAGAGTGGGATGACTTCCACGTGGGATCAAAGGGAACAGGCAGGGGGTGTGTCCCTTGGGGTCCGGGGAAGATGGTCCACTTCGACTGCACGTTTGAGGTGATGAGTGGCTGATGTGGGATGACTTTCATGTGGGATCAAAGGGAACAGGCAGGGGGCATGTCCCTTGGAGTCCAGGAAGGATGAGCCACATTAGTGCACTAATCACATTTTGGCCAATTGATATTGATTATATTATGAGCTCATGACTCATGTTGGTGTTTGGTGAAGGGAGCCAAGTTCCTAAACATTGAAAATGCTTTTGAGATGTCCTTCATGGATTTTATTCACGAGCATTTCACATTTGTGGTGGTGTTGTGTGTTGCACGTGTTGTGACTGCCGGTGAACATGCATGCGCATGATTTCTGATTTTAAATGCACCACATGTTAATATAAATTTTTAACGTTAACAATTTTTAATAAATACTACATATTTGTATTTCAAAGAGATAACACCTCACCCACATTTTTACGTTATTTTATATTTTATTTTTATTTTATTGGGGTGGGTGTGACAACCGCCGCCCCCTTCACCGCGCCTCGTCGAAAACCCTAGCTCCATTTAAGGTTTCAGGACGTGAACTGGTGAACCTTCCTTCTTGGTGCTGAACTACTTTCCTTCTTTGAGTTGATCTTCGATTTTTATTCAATACAGACTATCTATTCCAAAAGAAAAAATCTAATATTGCTAAAATAAAAATTACTCAAACACTCAGTCTAACAGCTTTATATCTATTACATTAAAACAACGTAAAATAAAATCTAGACCTAATCCATGGATTTTCTCATGGATTAAAATCACATAGCCAAACCGGCATACGGCCAAACATCCATTCAACATAAACATACATCACATAAATAAAGGAGCCAAGATAGTTGGTAAACCTGCAAACAAACACAGTCTACAAATCCAACAATCATATTTATATGAAACACATAAAATAACATATAATATCTATGCATGAATAATAATATTCAAATTTTACAATTAATTAAATTAATTAATTCGATATTATTCACAAGATAAAAATTGGAAATTAAAATAATTATCCACCAATTTTAAACTTGTATATTTTCAAAAATACATCAAAATAAATCTGAAAATTATTTAAAATTATCCACCAAATTTATTTAATATCTTCGAACTACCTTAATTAAATAATATTTGGATATCTTGATATAAATCAAAAATCCAATCCAAATATTATCCATAAGAATGGAAATGTTCAAGGATAAAGTTTGGATATTTGATCCACTTCAAAATCTTCCAAACCCTATCCAAATTTAAATTCCTATCACAATTGAATTTTGATAATTATTTATCTATATCCAAAAATTACCTTATCTAATTTTAATGCATAGATTTCGAAAATTATCAAAATAATAAATCTGGAAATTTGATTCATTTCAAATTCTTCCAAATTTAAAATTCTATTTTAAAATCTATCAAAATTAAAATTAGGTAAATTAAGATATACATCAAATAATATCAAATCTTAATCCGATACCCTAATTTTCGATCCACTCTAATAAATAAATCTGGAAATTTGACTTTCATCAAAATCTTCTCCAAATTAATTCATTAAAATAGAAAATTATTACTATATTTCATATTTGAAAATTTTGACATTAATCAAAAAAAATATTCCAAATATTATAGTATAGGTTTCGAAATTTTCAAGAAGAATAAATCTGAAAATTTTGATCCACTTGAAAAATTACCAAATTTAAAATTATAATTTCAAACCTATCTAGATTTGAATTAGGCAACTTTTAATCTCTCAAAATTTTCGAACCACACTAAAATAAATCTGGAAATTTTGATGTTGATCAAAAACCATCCAAATTTAATTTTCATAGTGCTGAAAATTTAATGTACAAAATTAGGGAATTTTAAAACATCAAATCTTAAAAAATTGATCTCAAATTTTCGACAACCATCATAAAATAAATCTAAAAATTTGAAGAACATATCATCCAAATTTAATCTTATGATTTTCGAAAATTCTTAGAATCTTCAAAACTAAAATTTTCGAATTGCATCAAAAATTTATCCAAGCTTTGAATACCATATAATCGAAATACATGCACAATTAAATCTGAAAATTTAAACACCATAAATTTACCATCAAATTTAATTATGTATATCGAAAATATGCTTGGATTAATCCTAGAACAATGCCAAAACCCGCTCTGATACCAATTGTTGGGTTTTTTTCGAATTAAACCACCGCAGGATCCATTGGATGTTCATTAATCACATGTTCATGCAAATTATATTTTTATGTCACATGCATGTTTATCACGTCAAGTACAAAATCATGCAAAATGAATCTAACAAAGCGGAATACATAGATTTGAATTACTTACAATTGTCAGACGGTCTGAGGACAAGATTACAGAACTAATCTTGTTGTTGAATGAATTGAAACAAACGCCCCTTTTTCTTCACAAAAATCACCCACCACAAATTCTACTCCAAGATCTTCTATTGTATTCCTGGACTGAGTATCAGATACAGAATGGGATGTATACTACTGATAGGGTTGTGAAATCTGTGGATATCTTGAAAGACAAAGAGGAGCTAAATTATTATGCTGAAATTTTCATCCCCCTCCCTTTATTATATCGGGAGGTGGGCGAAAATCACTTTCCCAACCGTACTGGGTTTGGGCCTCTATCTCAAGTCCTATATCCAGTCCACTAACAGTCAATTGGGCTACAACAGGGATCTAGAAGAATATTAAATTGGCCCACTAATTTATTTAATATCCAATATCCAATAAACTTAGGATATAATTAAATAAATTAAGTATTACTTTTATTCCACTAAAGAAGTAATACTGTAACAGCCCGGTCCCGAGATAGGGATTAACGAATGGGGACGGGGTGTTATTAAGGGATTTACCGAGTAAAGTCAGAAGATTAACGAAGAAGTTTAAGAATAAAGGTACGCTTTGAAGATAGTTGATGATACTCGGGTTTACTTGATTAAGAAGGAAACATGCTTTAGCGGAATAACACGGCTAACTAATCAGACACCAACAAGCATAGGCTCTTTTACAGGCGGAAAGAAAACATACTCGGAAAGCGGAAATAAACTTAATATGCGTCTTATATATGTGTAATCATGTCTGAGAATATTCTTAGAATCTCGAATAATCATAATAGAACTTTGAACGGAATTTAGAAAGAGTTAATCAGAGTAGCAGAACACATAATGGGATTTCAAAGAAACTTATATAATAGCAAAACAATCTTGGCAGCCAACCCACATCCACAGCCACCATCATCCTCGGCATCTCAACCTGAAAACATTTGAAAAAGAGGGCGTGAGCACTAATGTACTCAGTGGGTTTTAATGAAAGCTTCTTTAATAACTTGAGAAATATCCAACAATGAACTGGCGGTATATGGAGAGCAAAACGCAAAAGCCCTCTCCATATCCGCAAAATCTTTTCTTTACTTTTGGGCCCAACCTTGGCTCAAACCTAATGTCAACTGTACCCTTAGGCATGCCATGGGATAGAAGAGGGGTTACCTCAAATATCCAAATGAGTTTGCGAGGGAATTAACCCAGCAGTGACTCCCTCTAAAAGTTGTGAGCTTAATTTCTGCTTAAGCGAAATGCTAAGTTCCTTTCTTCCTTCATCTGGTTAGCAAAACCAATCTTAGAGCAACGTCTAAGGGTTAGTCCTTTAGTAAAGCATAATCTTGGCCTATAAGGGATTTAACGCTACCCTAACAAGGTAATCCTTAATTCTTAACTTACGAGCCTTAACACAGTATAAACATTCAATACAAGGAGATGAACGTAAATGAATACGAATCCCAACTAAAGACTATTCTAAACATCACATGCTAAGAATATCAATACTTTAATATTTCTAGCATTTCTAAACATTCTCAAGAGCTTAATTAGAACATAATATCTTTCTTTCCTTCCTTCCTTGTACAGAGATCGATCGGGCAGAGCAAAAATGCTTTATTGGATATCTCATTTGCCCTATATGCTTCTAAAGCTTATTAGCTCAAACTTTAGATGAGTATAGATTTACCCACCTCGATTACTGGACAGAAGATGAAACAACGAGCTGAAGATCCTTCTCCGATTTCCTATGAGGCTCACTTATTCCTACAAAAGTCGAATCATCGACTTAGCAACCTTCTTTGAGGAAATTGACTATCTAAAGCGAGAAATAAGGGCGTTTTACTCAAAGACTAACATCTAAGATTTATTTACAGATTGCATGACTTTACGACTTTATAAATTTCGAGAAGAATTTATTTAAAGAACATCTCGACTTGATTTGCCAATTTTTAGACAAAGAATAACTTGAATGGATTACTCGAAAATTTAACTTGAAAATAACTTGGAAATAACACGACTTGCAAAACTCGAAAAGATGGAAGAATCAGCGTCGGATGACACGGGGGGGCATCGCGCGCCGGCTGCACCCCGCGCGCCCGCACAGCGCCGCGCCCGCGCACCCTCCGCGCCCGCGGGATTCTAGGCCGAGGGGGATGCTGCGCGGCCGCGCACCCCCCGCGGTCATGGGCCTGGTTTCTCTCTCTTCCTGGGCGATCTTCAACTGGGTTCTTCGTGTTCGTTGATTCTTTCGACAAACACGAAGAACATTTAACCTGAAATTTCTTAAAAACAACGTACTTGAATTTATCATGCAATAACATGCCTTAACTTAAAAAGAATTTTGGCATTATAACGGCATAAACACGATAATCCTCTTTAAATATTTAGAATAATGACGAAATCTTTAAATATAGCTTGAACGGAATTTAAACGGAATAAACGGGGCTTATCTCAAGAATAATAATGACATGAATAAAGCGAGAAATATAACGTAAACGTTATTAACTTGGAACTTCAATAAAAACTGAAATACAACTTAGACGGAAGGTAAACGAGCAATAATGAAGAACGTGAAGAACGTAAAGAACGGAAAGTAAATGTGGAATTTAAAGACGGAAAAAGAAATGGAGATCGAGACCGACGAATAAGAATGGACGGGGTTAGGTGCGTCGAATGAAGGTGGCTAGCTCGGCGTCTCGTCGAGTTGCAACGGCGGTAGAGCCACCCGCTACAACCCAACGGTGCCCCTAGCACCTTCCCTCACCGCATCCCTTCCACGCCACTCCGCTCATCGTCTTGCATAACACTCACGAAGAACGCTTTTTACTTCGACAGAACTTTCTCGGCTCTCAAAAGCTTTCCCACTCTCTAGAAATGAGGAATGGGTGAAATTGGTGTGGAAAAAGTGAAAGAGGTGGCCTTGTATTTATAGGAAAAGCTTTGGCTTCCAAGGGAAGCCACTTCAGTGCAAGAATACCGCAAAAGTTACCCCGGGTTCGGTTAAAATCTACTTTATTCGATGTCGAGGTCCAAATGACCTCAGACACGAAATCTAAAAATATCAGGAGACTCGTTGGCTCGAATACTAGTGAACCAACTTGATTTGTGAAAAAGACAGGGTCGTCTGAAGAAAGACGAGCAAAGATTCCCTTTTTGGAATTACTTTTTACTATTCACTCAAACTGACAAATTTTACTCCCGAGCGTTCGATTGACCTCAGAATGGTAATCTGTGAACGCCAACGGAATCCTTGGGTCATTTCCCATAAGAGGGGCCTGAAAGAACTAGACTCGGATCAACGAGGAGGATTTCGTAAATTTCTCAAAACACGAACGCACGCAAAAGTTACTATTCATCCATCCTTTATATATGCTTTTCATCACCGGGAACTCAATTGACTTTAGAATTAAAATCCGAAAACACCGGCATACTCCTTAAGTTAAAACCTTTCTAACGAGACCACGAATGGCCATAAAAGATTTAAGATCAAATTTTCTAAAAAGATGATTTTCATGAAAACTGACCCTTAAAGTCGTGACTGACATCTGACCTCAATTAACCTTAATTAAATTTCTTCCTTAACTTCTTAATTATCATTAAGAATCCTCTAAACCTTAATCAAAATTCCGGGGTGTTACAAATATTAACCTACCAATTTAATACATATTTGTGAATATGTTTTCTCCTTTAGTCCAGCCATTCTCCGTGTTTAAGATATAATGTTCATTAATTAATTATATCAGTCTCTAACAACTATAATTAATTAACATCTGATGTAACCCGGACAATTTGTACAGGATACGAGACGCGCGGAAGACTTCTAGGAAAGAACACGCCAACTAAAGGAAAGATTCAATCCTACTCTAAGACTCAAATAAACGACAATAAACTGAAATTAAACCAATCAAATGACTCAAACGAATAAACAAAGCAGTCTAAACCTAATTACGACACCTAGACGATGACACAAAAAGGGAACACAAATCCAACAATAAAGGGGCTGATTTGGAATGATGGTTTGAGGGATGAATATGGGGTGGTTAGGATGTGTTTAATGGGTTTATAAGGGCTTGAGTAGATAGGGTATGTTAAGGCTATGAAGTACTTACGGTATCGACGATGAACACGGTGAATTTGACGCGTACGGTACCGAACCCTTGATGATCGACACACGATCAGCTCTTGGATGGTTGAGGAGGATACGGATGTCGATGAAGGATGGTAGGAAGTCGTTGATGATGATGGACGATGATGGTATTGGTGAATTACAACCCAATTAATCCCCGGCGTATCTTGTACGACGAAAATGAATCTCCAAGCTGTTCTTCGTAGCGAGTTCACCCTAATTCTTTATGTGAATTAGAACGTTCCCTTGATGTAAGACTCAAAGTTTTCTAAGCTTCAAGAATGAGTATTTTCGAGGAAAACAATCAAAAGCTTTAAACGGTTGAGACACAAATTGAATGCAAAAGCAATTTTAATCAATAATATCTAAAATATCAAAGTAACATGGTTCCCCTATTTATAGGACATAGGGAGCACGAAAGTAATGAATACCTGATCCAATTTCTAACTATACTAGAAAAATACCTAAACTATAATTCTATTCAAGGTAGAAAATTGCCTTAAATATAATTCTAGTCAAACCTATACTATTATGAACGAAAATTAACATAAAAATATTAAATAAAATATGATCCACTATAATCTTAAATTAAATAAAATAAATACTATAGTCTTGATAAAATTCAACCCCTAATTAAATTGAATAAGGGTCGAATTTCTTCATGCATGCACGTCGACTTCTTCATGCACACGTGCACTTCTTCTTGATCTCTTCTTCAACTCTTCAAGTTATATTCTCCATGGTATGATCTTGATCTTCATTAGTTAATAAATTAACTAATATATGGCTGCCCTTCGCATCTTCCAATTCTTCGAACTTTTTGCGAATCAACACTTGTAGATAACCTTGCGATTTCTTCGCTCGAAGTCGCATCATTGGACCTTTGAATTGCAGCTCAGGTTCAAGGCCTTCAATGCCTTGCATGGCTTCATCAACATCTAAAACCTTGAGTAGTACCACACAAGCTTTATCATGTACGGAATAAATTCCACCTGCAGGGTTTCAACATGAACTTGTGTTTCCTCAAGAGAACATCATCAACCTGGCGCATCAGGACACGGTGCTCATGCATACTGCTCAACACATCATGCATACACTGTTATTACCCAAGATATCGAGTTTATTGATCTACAAAAACATCTAAGCTATTGATAAATCAAAGTAATAAATAACGCACACATATGCTCGCCAATATCACATGAGTTCAGAACCCGAACTCTGTGGATCTTTATTCTCTCACTAACTGGGTTAGAGACAGAGAATAGTATCCTATCGTGATCCTCCTCAATACACTAATAAGTGTACTAGAATAATCAGTTAGTCAAGATAAACTAACTTCTCAGATTATTCTACGGTGTACGGATGGTGTGTTTAGGACCATCTAAGCCGTGAGCTCTTTAATACAATAAAAGGTTCTAATGACATGATCTTATCATGTGACTCCCCACACAATATCATCTACAATGTAAGTATATGGAACATTGCATAGAAAAATTATATAAAATAAACTAAATGCAAACAGTGACTGTAATAACTGTTATTTCATATAATCACATCATTACAAAAGTATACAAAGACAAGTCTTCCAGTATATAAAACTAACAGTTGTGTATTTTATATTGCTTTTGAGATTATATTGTTATCATTTGGAGTTTTTTATGTGTTTGCTAGTTTTGCAGTAATTGTTATGATTTCGTTTCATATTTGAAGCAAAACCAGTGAATATGGACAAGAGGATTTGAAGAGGTGGTTGATTAGGCTTTTGGTCTTAATTAAATACGTAATTAAAGCCTATTGGAGTGAATTAAATAATCAAAACTCGAAAAAATCTAAAGCCCAATTTGAAAAGGGGTTGGGTCGACCCGGAAAGTGCCGGTCGACCTGGTCCAGTTCAAAATATAAAAGGATGGGTCGACCCGACCCTATTCACCTGGGTCGACCCTATGCAAAATTAAGACTCAGGTCGACCCAAGTGGCTCGATCATCCCACACATATGGTGATGTGATCCTCACCGGCACAATGACAAAGACAGCAGTTGTTTTCCCAGGAGTATCAGGTTACACACACGGAATGGATTGATAGTCCAAACCCTAGCCTCACAACGATGTTGAACCACGAATTAATTGAATCCGCAACCCGCTATCGAATGAAAACACGAACTTGTATTGGATGTGTAGACGCCACTAACGGGGGCGTTGGATCTATTTGATAAGTCGATTGAATCTCACGGTGTATTGTGAACCTCAGATAAATTCTCCAGAGAGAAAAACAATGACTCATGTTATTTTTGAATAATGAATAATAATTTGTTCCAAAATAATTTTTACAAATCCTTTTATAGGTTGGAAAAAATAATAAAATGTCCTATTAAAGTTCTAAACCAAATAGAAAACTAAAATAAGCCCAAAAACTGAAAATACATAAAAATCCAAATATATGGAAAATATCCACAACCTCACCCACGGCTCCGTCCGCAGCTCCACGTGTGCTAGCATGGCACGTTACTCCCGACATGTGTGTGTTATGGTTTCTGTGGTCTCCCGATTTTTCTTATTTTTCTTTTTACCTATTTTGTGATTTGTTGTAAAATCTGTACTGGAGTGTAGCAAATATCTTGTAATTTTAATGGGAATTGATTTGAGAATGGAAGAAAAGCAGAAAACAGAGAAATGAACGAGAGAGAGAGAATAAGGGAGGAATTAGAGTAATCTTTTTCATATCATTCCACTTAGGCAAAAATGCCTATATAAAGCATACAATAACCGGGACCACAAAATGAAACAACAACCCTAGATAAACCCAGTTCTGAAGTAGCCCATTACTCCTTTGTGTGAATCCGACTCGCTGTCGGCCCAACCCTCTTTTGAAAATCGATCCGCAATTCTTCTTCATTCCCTGAAATCCTTAAAAATCCTTTCTTGCACTTCCCCAGTTCGCCAGTTTCCTCTACTCCGAACACCTCTCCCTCTTCTTCCTTTTTCTGTAGCGTTAGGGCCACAACATTATCCCTTCCTGATTTAGATCCTTGTCCGCAAGGATTAAATTAAGGAAATCTCTTTTTGATGAACTTTGCGTCTTCCTAGGAAACAAGATTCAACTTTTCATCCCCCCACTTAACAAAAACTTGATCGACCGCCTCTCTTCCTTTTTGCAGAATGTGGAAGTCCGGGATGAAACTTAGAGACAAGCGGTAGAGCCCCTCGTCGATCGTGTCAGATAGTTCTCTAGGCACTGATTTAATCTTTTAGTCTGGCCATCTGTCTGTAGGTGGTAGGCTGAGGAGAAATTTAGAGTTACTCCCATGACCTTGAATAGCTCCTTCCAAAACAAACTGGTGAAAACCTTGTCCATGTCAGTAACAATGCTGACAGGCATTTCATGCAGTTTATAGATGTTGTCCAAGAAAATGTTGGCCACATTTTGGGCTGTGAAGGGATGAGACAGGGGTAGGAAATGACCAAACTTGGTCAACCTGTCAATAACAACCAGTATAACATCTTTTCTATAGGACTTGGGTAGGCCTTCTATGAAGTCCATTGTAATATGGCTCGATGGCTGGTCAGGAATGGGTAGGGGCTGCAACAAAGTCGGGGTAGAGCCACTACTAGGCTTATTCAGGGAGTAGATATTACAAGTCTTCAATAGTTCCACCACTTCAGATTTCATGCCAGCCTAGTAGAAAGCTGCCTTGAGTCTCATATAAATGAATGTCCCCCATATGGGGAGCTATGCATAGCAGTTAAGATTCTGCTCCTGAGATCTTGATCAGCTCCCACAGTAACCCTACCCTTATACCTTACTATCCCTTGTGTGAAAGTGTATTTAGAATTCTCTGTAAGGTCAGCCTCCACTGCAGATTTGATTTTAGCAATAGCAGGGTCTCCTTCATAGCTCTGTAGTACCTCTTGCACCCATAAGGGAGTGATAGTGCTCAAAGCTTGGCACTTATTTGCCACTTCATAGGCCCTAGACAAGGCATCAACAGCCCTATTCTCAGCCCCTTTCTTATAGAGTATCTCATAATCTAGCCCAAGTAACTTGGTTATCCACTTCTGTTGGAGGGGGCTCACAATTTTCTGATCTAACAGGTGCTTGAGGGTCTGTTGGTCAGTTTTAATGACAAATCTGCGCCTCTATAGGTAGTGTTTCCATTTGTTGATAGCCATCAAAACAGCTAGAAATTCCCTCTCATATATGGATAGGGCCTGATTCCTTAGGCAGAGAGCCTTGCTTAAGAAAGCAAGGGAAATCCAGAGGCACACCTAGCTGAAAATAGGGCGTCTTCTTCCGGTACTAAAAGGAAGAAGAAGAACGCACCCAAAAAAACTGCAGAGGGGGCGCCTAAAGTGAAGAAGTCTAAGACTAAGATTCCTCCCGAGGAATTTAAGTCAAAGACAAAGTGTTTCAAGTGCGGCCAACCAGGTCACTGGAAGGCGGATTGTCCTAAGAAGAAGAAGAAGGGTACGTCTCAATCTCTCATCGTTGAAACATGTTTAGCTACTTGTTCTACTCAGTCATGGGTAGTAGATACTGGAGCTACTGACCATGTTTGCATGTCTTTACAGGGTTTCCTAGTAAAAAGACAGCTGAGTGATGGAGAGATTTCAGTCTACATGGGCAATGCTACGAAAGTGGCAGTAGTTGCAGTGGGAGACGTAACCTTATCTTTTACTAGTGATAGGATTTTAGTTTTAAAGGATTGTCTTTATGTGCCTGGTTTTAGGCAAAACTTAATTTCAGTTTCTAAACTTTTTATGGATGGATATTTCAGTTTCTAAACTTTATGTGCCTGGTTTGAGACTTTCAAAGAATTCAGAGCGGAAGTGGAAAAACGTACAGGTAAAAGTATCAAATCACTACGGTCTGATCGTGGTGGTGAGTATCTCTCGAATGAATTTAGGAACTACTTAGCAGAGAATGGGATTACATCCCAGTTGACTGCATCGGGAACGCCACAGCAGAATGGCATGGCGGAGAGAAGGAACAGAACATTGTTAGAGATGGTTAGATCGATGATGAGCTATTCAGATCTGCCTATTTCGTTCTGGGGATATGCACGTGTCACAGAAGTACAGGAACAGAACAAGAAGAGAAACCACAAATTACTGCACGTGTCACAGAAGTACAGGAATTGCCTCATCGCAGTGGGAGGGTTGTACGCCAACCTGACAGATTCATTTGTTTGGGAGAATCTTCAGATTTCCCTGAAGGACTAAATAAATTGGATCCCAGGACCTACGACGAAGCGATCCAAGACAAAGATGCAAACTCTTGGAAAATTACAATAGAGTCTGAGATTGGATCTATGGATCACAATCAAGTCTGGGAGCTTGTAGAACCACAGGATGGGGTAAAACCCATTGGGTGTAAGTGGGTTTACAAATGCAAGAGAGGAGCTGACGGGAAGGTTGAAACCTTCAAGGCAAGATTGGTGGCGAAAGGGTATACTCAGAAAGAAGGGATCGATTATGAGGAAACCTTTTCACCGGTAGCCATGCTTAAGTCAATCTGGATTCTCTTGTCTATTGCCGCTCATTTGGATTATGAGATTTGGCAGATGGATGTCAAGACAGCTTTCCTGAATGGAAGTCTTGAGGAAAACATCCACATGAAGCAACCAGAGGGTTTCATTGCTAAAGGCTAAGAGCACTTAGTGTGCAAGCTTAAGAGATCCATTTATGGACTTAAGCAGGCATCAAGGTCTTGGAACATCCGGTTTGACGAGGTTATCCAGTCATATGGATTCCTGCAATGTCTGGATGAGAGCTGTGTGTACAAGAAAAGTGACGGAAACGTGGTGGTTTTCCTCGTGCTGTATGTTGATGATATCTTACTTATTGGAAACAGTAAGAAAGTATTATCTAACATAAGGGTGTGGTTGTCCAAGCAGTTCGATATGAAAGATCTGGGAGAAGCCGGACACGTCCTTGGCATCAAGATAATTCGAGATCGCCAGAAAAGGATGTTGTGCTTATCCCAGGCGACATATATCGACACAGTGCTAGCTAGGTTTAACATGCAGGATTCCAAGAAAGGTTTTATACCTTTTAGGCATGGAATTCATCTATCCAAGGATATGTGTCCCCACACACAGGCTGAGATAGATGAGATGAAGGGCATTTCATATGCTTCGGCTGTGGGAAGCCTTATGTATGCTATGCTATGCACTAGACCTGATATATGTTATGCAGTCGGCATGGTAAGCAGATATCAGTCTAACCTTGGACAAGGTCACTGGATTGCAATTAAGAATATACTCAAGTACCTGAAAAGGACTCGAGATTATATGCTGGTATACCGCTCTGATAGTCTAGTGCCTTTGGGTTACACGGACTCAGATTTTCAATCCGATAAAGATCAGAGTAAATCTACCTCAGGCTATGTATTTACCTAGGGAGGCGGAGCCATTACATGGAGGAGCATAAAGCAGAAATGCATTGCGGATTCCACTATGGAGGCCGAATATGTAGCTACCTCTGAGGCTACAAAAGAGGCCGTCTGGCTCAAGAGCTTCTTATTGGACTTGAGCGTGGTTCCTGATTTGCCTAAGAGTATCACGGTATATTGTGATAACTCGGGTGCAGTGGCAAATTTGAAGGAACCCAGAGCCCATAAGGCAAGTAAACACATAGAGAGAAATTACCATCTTATACGAGAAATCGTTAAGAGAGGAGATGTGGCAGTGGTCAAGATTGCATCGGTGGACAATTTAGCTGATCTATTCACGAAGAGCCTTCCAGCTAAGACCTTCTACGGTCACGTGGAGAAAATGGGAGTGAGATGCAGACCCGGGGTTGCCGTTTGAGATTTTAGTTAGAGTTGGAGAGTTAGCCAGTTTGTTTTATATTTGAAAGACATGCTTCAAGTATAAGTGGGAGATTGTTGGTTTTGTATACTAGAAGACCTGTCTTTTGTATACATTATTAATAATGGTTTTATGATGATATAGAATGAATACAATTGCAGTCACTGTTTGCATTTAAATTGTTATATTTACATGCATGTTCACTATACTTACATTGTAGATGATATGATGTGGGTAAACACATGGTTAGATCATATCATCGGTTCCTTGTAATGTATTGAAAGGCTCACGGTCTAGATGGCACTGAACCTGCTATCGGTACACCGTAGGATAATCTGATAGTTAGTTTGTCTTGACTAACTGATTATTCTAATACACGGGCAAGTGTATTGAGGAGGATCTACTTAGGATTCTATTCTCTATTCTGACCTTAAATGAGAGAATAAGAATCCACAGAGTTCGGGATCTTAACCCCTATGTATTGGCAGAAATATATGTGTAGTGTTTGCAGCTTTGATTTATCAAAGGGTGAGATTCTTTCATAAGGATCAATAATCTCGATATCTTGGGTTGTGACATTTACACTTATGATGGGTTGTGCAATATGTAGGGGCACTGTGTCCTGGTGCGCCAGGTTGATGGTGTCCCCTTGAGGAAATGCAAGTTCATGCTGAAACCCTGCAGGTGGAATTTATTCCGTGCATGAGTAAAGCTTGTGTGGTACTACTCAAGGATAAGATATTAATTAATTATAGCTGTCAGAAGCTTACATAATTAATTAATGGGCATTATATCTTAAACGCGAGGAATGGCTGGACTAAAGGAGAAAGCATATTCAGAAATTTGTATTAAATTGGTAGGTCAGTATTATTTCTTTAGTGGAATAAAAATAATACTTAATTTATTTAATAATATCCTAAGTTTATTGGATATTGGAAATTAAATAAATTAGCAGACCAATTTAATATTCTTCTAGATCCCTGTTGTAGCCCAATATGACTTTAATGGACTGGAGATAGAAAAAGAGATAGAGGCCCAAACCCAGTAGCGTTGGGGCACTGAAATTTCGCCCACCCCCTTATATATAAGAGGGTGGGGGATGAAATTTTAAGGAAATAGATCAGCTCCTCTTGTGTTCTCTTTATCTCCACAGATTCCATACCGATCTAGTAGATTTCAGCCCACCCTGAAACTAGATTCAGTCCGGGAATACAACAGAAGATCAAGGAGTGGAATATCACAGTGGGCGCCGATCATCATCATACACAACAACAAGATTAGACCTTTAATCTTGTCTTCCACCCGTCGTTTGATTTGTAAGTCGTTTTTCGATTCTATGTTTTCGCTTTAGTAGAATCGTTTAAACCGGATTTGCATGTTAATTAAACTCGGTTAATTAAAACATATGAGATGCATGGATTTATGATCTACATGACATTAGGATTAATGAACATCCAATTAGATCCTGCGGTGGTTCAATTCGAAAAAAACCCCAACATAATGAACACATTATCAATGAACAGGATGTAGGTGAACCAAATCAAATAGCCTTAAGAAGGTCAGAAAGACAAAGGAGGCCTACTATTTCTAATGATTATATGGTTTATCTACAAATTTCAGAATTTGACATTGGAATTGATGATAATGATCCAGTTTCCTTCCCTCAAGCCATGGAAAGTAATAATTCTATTAAATGGTTAGATACGATGAAAGAAGAAATGAAATCAATGGCTTACAATGAAGTCTGGGACCTTGTACAATTACCAGAAAATTGTAAAAGAGTTGGATGTAAATGGGTCTTTAAGACCAAACGTGACTCTAATGGCAATATCGAACGATACAAGGCTAGACTTGTTGCTAAGGGTTTTACCCAGAGAGATGGCATTGATTATAAGGAGACATTTTCACCCGTATCTAAGAAAGATTCTCTTAGAATTATTATGTCTTTAGTGGCTCATTATGACATGGAGTTACACCAAATGGATGTTAAAAATGCTTTTCTGAATGGGGATTTAGTGAAAAATATTTATATGGATCAACCTGAAGGTTTTTCCATTGAAAGAAAAGAACACATGGTGTGTAAACTCAAGAAATCAATATACGGGCTTAAACAAGCTTCCGGCCAGTGGTATCTTAAGTTTAATGATACCATTACATCTTTTGGATTAAAAAAACATTGTTGATTGGTGTATATATCTGAAAGTCAGTGGGAGCAAGTTAATTTTTCTAATCTTGTATGTTGATGACATCTTGCTTGCAACTAATGATCTTGGATTATTGTATGAAACCATGAAATTTCTCTCAAAGAACTTTGAAATGAAAGATATGGGAGAGGCAACTTATGTGATTGGAATAGAAATATTCCGTGATAGATCACAAGGAATGTTGGGGTTGTCTCAGAAAGCTTACATTAATAAAGTTCTTGAGAGATTTCGGATGGATAGTGCTCATCAAGCATCGTTCCAATCCAGAAGGGAGACAAGTTCAGCCTTATGCAATGTCCAAAGAATGAATTGGAACGTGAAAAAATGAAAGATATTCCTTATACATCAATTGTTGGTATCTTGATGTATGCACAGACTTGTACTAGGCCTGACATTAGCTTTGCTGTTGGCATGCTTGGTCGTTACCAAAGTAATCCTGGAATGGATCACTGGAAAGCTGCAAAGAAGGTACTGAGGTATCTGCAAGGAACAAAATAGTATATTCTTACTTATCGAAGATCCGATCACCTAAATGTGATTGGATACTCAGATTTAGACTTTGCTGGATGCTTTGACACAAGAAAATCAACATTCGGCTATTTGTTCCTTTTAGCTGATGGAGCAATTTCATGGAAGAGTGCGAAGCAGACTGTAATTGCTGCATCCACTATGAAAGCCGAATTTGTGGCATGTTTTGAGGCCACAATTCATGGAAATTAGTTGCGGAACTTTATTTCAGGACTTGGAATAGTCGACAGTATTGCCAAACCGCTGAAAATCTACTGTGATAATTCCGCTGCCATATTCTTCTCTAAAAACGACAAGTATTCCAAAGGTACTAAACATATGGAATTGAAGTACCTTGCCGTTAAAGAAGAAGTTCAGAAACAAAAGGTGTCAATTGAACATATTAGCACCGATCTCATGATAGTCGACCCATTAATGAAAGGATTATCTCCAAAGACATTTATTGAACATGTCGAAAGAATGGGTATTGCTGGAAAGTTGTAATAGACTTATGATTATTTGACACTTTGAGCTCATTATATATTATTTCTGATATTTATTGATATCTTGTTTTGTCAGTATGGTATACATAATGTTTGACATAAACTGAAAATGTTTTTGTCTTGAAAAGAGACACTAATGTGGACCATTATTATATTTTATTATGAGTCGTATTAAGTAGATTACTAATATTATAGTACATGGAAGGAACTATATCGATAGACTGATGTAGAACCGCCATGACTCGTATTGATATATATATTTAATATTGACATAATGATTTGACCAATTAATTTATCTGATAACGTGCACATTATGATGTTATTTAAACCATCATGATTATTTCTGTCACTCTGGCCGAGTGGGAGAATGTAAGATTTATTAATGGCCACGTGTCATTAATAATTAAGTTGTTAAGATATTTATATTAATTTAAGTATCTTAATTATGTTGTTTAAATAATTTGATGTTTATCTGATAAATTGGTCATACTTATCTAAAGGTGGTTTCACGATATACATCACGTCGATAGAACGTATATATATATATATATATATATATATATATCTAACTGTATCTGAAACTAGTCCTCTCACCTACCGATAAAAGAATACACAGAATTATATTTCTCTATCATCTAAAGGCGTTCTGTGCTTAAGGAAAATGGTGAAGGGAGAGAAACCAATTTCTTCATTATCAAATTAAGTAATGGCTTATCAAGGTTAGTATTCTGATTTTCTGATTGAATGTGAAAATCATGAAGTTCTAAGATCCGTGCAATTTAATTAAGTTTACAGATTTTACATATAAAATAAGTTGATATTGATGTGGTAGCATCTGATAGAAATGGTGCACTGGTGAAATATGGGCCTGAGGAGGGCATGCAACTCCTCCCTCCCCACCTTTCCATTATCCTCAAAATTGGATTTGCATTTTGGTGCCCACAAACTTTTAGACTTTATTATTTTAAATTTAATTGGTGGTGTGATTTAACTTTTTGATGTAACATCGAAAATATAAAATGCTGCTAGACTTTGAAAAGTTATGCTCTCAAATATCAAGACAAAAGAGCAGTATCACAATCCAAAATAAGACAAAAGAAATATGTATCAAAAGAAAGAAAATGGAAGAAGAGAGAGGAAAAAGTATTTGTGGATAGATTAATTAATAATTGTACCATGTTGTCCTAAAGAGTTATGATCCAACTATCGGGTTGACCCAAGCTAAATTGAGGATCATCCAAATTTTTTAAGTTTTGGGTGAATACAGATAAAATAATGTAGATAAAGTCAAATTTATGTATAATAAATACCTATGAATGAACAAATTGTTCTATATAAATTGTTTTATGTATGCCTACACTTTACCTGTATCTTTTGCTACTTGTAGGTAGCATTTAGACAAATTAAACATAAAATAACGTGTGCAATCATTTTATACTTCAATTTACACTTACTCCAATACTATTTTACCTTCAATTAGGGATAAAAATATGTTAGTTACTCGACTAGGGTTAATGATCTGTACAGTTGGACAGTTTTGAGCCTTACCCAACCTGACCTATTTTTAAAAGGGTTAATTGTCTTAAAATACATAATTTTTTAGGTGTTTTTAATTTTTCACACATTTTAAAAAATGTAGTTTTAATTGTTGGAAAATTTCCGTTTGGTGGACTTACACATATGAAATAAAACGTATATGGCTGTTTTATGGTAAGTCCAATTAAAGTGATCTGCTAAAGTTTAATTATGGACTATTAAATGTATCAGATAATAATGGAATTAATGTGTAGATACTATAAGGAGATATTCAATTTAATGAGTACCAAATTGAAAATCACAGATATACACAGTTATATATTTAGGATTATGGTCCTCAAACGACGGTACTTCATCCTGCCGTCTGTATTCCTTCTACAGAGAGCAAAAATAAAGGTGATATTGATCATTTGGAAGATCCATAACAAATTCAACTGCCGATTCAACAATAAAGATCTAAATATTTATGATTCAGGCACGCTTCCACATTCAATTAATGGTTTTATGCATGTCTCGTGGTTTCGACATAGAGATTTCATGATTAGAAATTTAATTTGGGTTAATAAACTTTCGTGTTTATGTGATTAAATCCAATAAGTGGTATCAGAGCCACTCTATTATCGAATCTCTGAGAACTAAAGTTAATGTTTGTACTTTTGTATTTTCGATTGAATTTCGATAAAATTCGTTGATATATTTTGTTGGTCCCGGGCGAGTCGATATCAGTTTAGAGAGAGGGGGTGAATAAACTGATACAAAAACTTTGAACTTTTATGCGGAATAGATAAGGCCCTTGACTCACTTTCAAAACTTATTAGTGCACTTGTCAGTTAAGATGGAAAGCTTAGCTTAAGAGTGTAGCTTGTGAGATGTTGTGTGCAGCTATGTATATGCAAAAGCTTGATAGTAAGTACAACACACAAGATATTTATAGAGGTTCGAAGCTCAGCTTCTGCGTCCTCTCTTCCTTACTTAAAAGGGGAATTCACTATGTAATGTAAAGTTTCTTTATTACAAATACACAGTGAAGACAAGTGTTGAACCTGAAAATGGCACCCTTCACTCGAGCACGGTCTCCTTTTTAACTGGTGTTGTCCCGGAAAAATGGACCCGTTGGTACTCCCTTCCTCAGCCGGTGATGGTCGACAGCTCACACATACCACTCCCAACTGCTCGCTGGGACATTAGGTGCTATTACCCATCCTTACAAGATTTTAGATCTCTCGCGATCTTCAAGAATACAGTCTTGAAACTGGTATCAACTTTGAATGCTCCTTAAACGGAGCTGAGTAGTTGATCATTGAATAATTTGAACTGAGAAGCTAGGCTCTAGCTGGATTCTTCAACAACTAGCTGATTGGTTGGTTCTTTGAAGAACTTCTTCTCAGTTGGGACTTTTTACTGCAGATGATTAGTGCTTGAACTTTGAGCTATGAGGAAAGAGAAAGAAAGCTCAGTATAGATTGCAAAAGTATGTTCAACAAAAGTCTTTGTAAAAGTCACATAATGAAATGAGATTCACTCTTCTTATATAAATGAGTGATCTTTATGACCGTTAGGTTCCACCGATCATAGGTTTTGTTGATCCATCGACGGTAGTTGAATTTTTGTAGCCGTTGAAGCTTGTTTGAACTAGCCATTGCTTGATTTAATGAACTCTGCTCCGAGATCTCTTGTCAGGAACTTCATTAAATGTTTGGCAGGTATTAGCTGCTCGGCTTTCAGTTCTGGAATTCAGTTGGCAGGTCCTTAGCTACCTTGGCTTTCAGCTCTTGGATAGTCCAGTTGGTAATTCCTCAGTTGCCTTAAGCTTCAGTTCTGGAATGGCCCAGTTTGGCATTTTCTCAGTTGCCTTGGCCTTCAGTTCTGGACTCTGACAGCTTAGCTTTGGCTAGAGCTTCAGTTCTGGAATGGTCCAGTTGGCACTCGAAAGCTTAGCTTTGATTAAAGCTTCAGTTCTAGAATGGTCCAATTGGCACTCAGAAGCTTAGCTTTGATTAAAGCTTCAGCTCTGGACTCCAGTTGGCTTTTTGGAAGGTTAGCTTTGACTAAAGCATCAGTTCTGGAATGGTCTAGTTTGGCATTTCCTCTCGGCAGCTAAGCTTTGGCTAAAGCTTCAGTTGGCTGCTTGGCGAAAGGGGCATTTTATGCCCAGTTATTCACGTATATCTCACACATATATTCATTAGAGGCATAGGGGACTTCTTCAGTATCCATCCCACATTCGGTCGGTGAAGTGGGCATATTAGATACGGATGGAGCTGACAGATGATGCCGTGCCCATAATACTCGCACAGACTCGACCACAGGGCAGAATGGGCATTCCAGTAAAATTCGGGATTAAGTTGAAGGATAGCTGGTGGAAGAATAGCTACATATCCGCAGGAGAATTGGAGCTAAGCTGGACTCCTGGAAGGTGCTGCAACAAAAGGATAAGCTCAGACGAGGGGATAAAGCTCAATCTGAGGAGATAAGAGCAATCCCTAAAAAATAGGGATTTGTTGAAGATGAAGCTTATCCAGTCAAAGTCAGCGAGGGCACACCGTTCCGGATTTTCAGCAGAAGACCCCCGCCTGTGGGGGAAACTCTACTCGGGAATGTAGTTATTTAAACAAGTTTAGTTTCTGGAAAAACAAGCTTTAGACAGTCTGAAATATTTTACATTCACTACCAAAAAAACTCTCATACATAACACCTCATACATAACGGATATTTTAAAAATCCGTTATCTATGAGCTCATTTTTGGTATAGATAACGGATATTTCAAAAATCCGTTATGAGAGAAGTGTTATCTCCGATCATACATAACGCTTTCGAGTCTTGCGTTATCTGTGAGTGTTATATATTGTTCACAATTATAACGCTCATTTGGTACTGTTATGCGTTGTGTTATGTTTAAACACATTATATAACGGTAACATTTACTGTTATGAATATCCGTTATGTATGTGTTAATTATAATTTTTTTAATTCAAAATTAAATTGCCCTACACTGAAAATTTCCTTCTCACCATATTATTTAGTAAAAATCTTACCGCCAATATTTCTCACCAAACATAAAAATTCATTTTTTCACGTTAAGGCAAAAGAGATCCCCAAATTTGAACCTAAATCCCTAATTATCTGAATTGTACCCCATGGGAATCTTCGAAAGCTTCTCTGATTTTTTTCAATTCTCTTCTCCCAGTTGACTGAACTTAACTGTTAGTTGATCAGTTCAGTTTGGTCTTAGATGAGCTTGGTCAACTATTCTCCGAGCTTGATCTTTCAAGCTAGCTGACTTTAGTTCTGTCTATCAGCTTCTCTTATCTTTCAGCTAAACTGATAGTTGCTCATCTGTTGGATGCTTTCTAGTCTTCAGCTTTGATTGGTTAGTTTTTTACTGCTTGATGCATCATTGGTTAGTAATTCATGCAGTTTTTCATAGAAATTTTCCACATGTTTTGACATTTTATCAAAACTATCAGTTCGGTTATCCTTGGAAGTTTTTCCCAACATATTTTTGGTTGAATTTGGATAAAGAATTATTGAAGAATTTCGTTTCAAACTTCTCGTCGAAATCATGTTCAATTATGGTCCAGTTTTTAATGATTAAGAATAACAAATTCAGTTAAAAAAATCAAAATCTGGATTATTTCAGTATGGAAATTGAGTTTTTGGGGCCGTGGGTTTTCGGCCAAATTCCGGGCGATTGAGGAGACTATTTTCATCAATTATTTGAGGGAAAACTTCGGGCTCGTAGAGACAAGCGTTTTGATATGTGAATCGATAGATATCGAAAACTGAACACGATGACTTTTTGCTGACAAAAGAAGGTGTTTGTCGCAGTTTGCGCAGACGATACCGATGGTTTCTTAGACTGTAATTAAGCTATTCCAGTGCCATTATGGATGATTAAATACTGGGCTTTGTAGTACTCGAAGAGACGAACATCTTGATATATAGTACAACTCCCAATTCAACCTGTAGCCGATGAACTTAGACGGTGAAGTTATGAATCGTGTTGTTCGCACACCAACAACAGTGTCAAATTTTAGACTCGATTTCTGCCACTCTGGTGATCATATTGAGACGTGCGACCTACCCCTCGAAATCTCTTTCTGTGTAGAATATGTTTGGCATAAGTTTCATTGCATTTGATGACTGATTCATTCCCAGATTTGTTGAGAACGAAGATTGTCCTGTGCAGCCGGCATAAAATTTAAGGGCTAATTCCCGCCGGCTCCAGTGATGGATTGATGGCCAAGACTACTCTAAATCGATAATATCAGAATAATCTTTCTAATGGTGTTCTCGATTTCAGGAGTCCTTGACATTTTGGGGGTCAATTGCGGTATTTTTCGAACCTAAAGTTTGCTGGCAATATTAAAATAATTAATTTGGGAATTTGGGCTTTTATCCTAAAATTAATTCTTTGGAAATTGCAATTAAGCTATAATAAGATTATGTGAAATGCATAATAAACAGTCTCTAAAAGTTATTTGATTTTGCAATTGATCCCTTATGTGCATAAATTGATATGAACTTTATGTGATGCCTTTATGCGGTCAATTAATTTAGTATTATTTGATGTTATTAGCCTTTAATTATGTTCTGAATATGAAATTTTGTGGCATCATTTATTAAGGTTTGATTTTATTGTGGATTTCTGCAACTAAAGTAAAGTTTGAGTGCCTAAATAATTTTGATTTGGTATTTCAGCACAATTTAAAGATTTTGGCGCTTACTCCCCAAATAAGGTTTATTTATTATGGATCAATTATTTATTTTGAATTTATTTGGTACATCTCATGTTTCTTTTTTATTTTATTAATATTCAAGATGAATTAATTGAAGCAAGAAGTTGCCAAAGTGACCTCTCTTGTGAAAATTTATTTATTAAGAATATTAAGACGGTTGTGTGAGTGTATCTTCATGCGAATATTAATCGGCCCAAAGGAAGATTAATGTTTGGCCTGAAATGCACAAACACCTGTAGTGGTAAATACGTGATAATTATAAATGTATCCATGTGAATAATAAGTCGGCCCAAAGGAAGACTATTGTTCAACAGGATTTATTATCAGTGTTTGATCTATGGGTGCCCATGGTTCCGATTTGTGCCGGGACTGGTTACAAACAGTCGGTTAGACGGTTCCGGACGGTACAAACCGGAACCGCATCGTTCCTTCCCGGCCGGCGGTTACGGTTTGTAACCATAACCGCAGGTTTCTATTTTTTCTTCCTGAACGGATGAACTATTAAACATTATCACATTATAATTTGATTTTACAAGTTTAATTAAATCAACTAAATTACAAATTTACAAGTTAAAAACTAAAAAGTATGACAAAACACAAGTTTATTTGAATTTTAATATTATTATATGATGACTTTATAATTTATATCTTACAATTTACAACTTACGAAATGCAATTTACAACTTACAAGAATATTGAGAATACAAGTTAATTTGATAAATACTATGACATTATAAAATTACAAATTGTAAATCAAACTATGAAATTACAAATTTATAAGTTACAATTTAACATTAAATTACAATTTACAAATTAGAATTAACAATTTCACATTTTCACTAATTTAGCATTTACGGGGGAAAAAGAAATAATTGAAATTTGGACTTGCACTTCATATGAAGTTGCCTACGTATCCCTTACCTTGAAATCAAAGCCCTCATAGTTGATTTTACCTTTTTCCTTAGCGAGTCTAGAATTCAAGTCATCGTCCCAATCCTCGCCGGTTTCGGTTTGGCTCCCTCTTTCGGATTCACTCTCCGAGCCAACTTCAATGAGCGGGCCAATCATCAATTCATCCCAGCGGTTCTCTTGCTCTCTTAGGTCAGCTTTCGACTCGTCCTTCAGCATCATTTGTGCTTCAAGGTGATCCGGTGTCAAGTTTGATCTCTGTTCATCCAACATGTAACCGGATTGACTGAAAGCTTGTTCAACCGCAACTGTTGAAGTCGGGACTCCAAAAATCTCTCTTGCCATAATTGCAAGCAAATGATACTGCTCTTGATTTTGGGACCACCACTTGAGAATATCAAAATTGTTGGGACCAGCATTTTCAGTATCGGGCACAACAGGGTCTTGCAAATACATAGCTAATTCAATTTGATTACGCCTCGAACTTCCTCTACTTTGGAAAAAAAATTGGAATTCTTGTAAAGCACTACCATGTGAAGATGAAGTATTTAATCTTAATGAAAAACTACTACTAGAACTTGATGAACGCCCCGTTTGACGATGTAGAGTATCACCGTATTTTATCTCATATTCTCTATAAAGTGAATATAAAGACTCATAAATATCTGTTTTAATTTTTTCAACGGGTGGCAAATATATATTGTTACCAAAATTACCTTCATCGTCGAGATCGAAACCTGTAAAACTCATAGTAGATAAAAACTTGTAATACATATCTATCATGTCATTAGTACCACTAAGTTTAAAACTAGGATCCAAAATTTTAGGAACCAAAAAAATATTAGGAACATGATCAAAATATTTCAGCTATTTTTTTTACCATGGCTAGAATCATCTCCTACAAATCTGGTTTATGACTACAAGAATTAAATTTTACAGCAATTAAGCAACAATGATACATAAATTTGCAAACAGTAGGGTAATAAATACCGGATAAATCTTTTGTTGCATATTGAAAAACTTGTAAAAGTTCCATTACTTCATAACAATCATCCTAATACGAAGATAATAAAATAAATGATTCAACATGTGAAGCAAAAAAGAAAACTAATAATTTACGATATTCTAGTATAGCAGCAAGCATTTCATAAGTAGAATTCCACCTATGAGGCACATCTAAGCTAAATATTCTAACATGCACACCATGTTCCGTACAGAATTTTTTCCACTTACGTCTCACTCTCACCCTACCATGAATATAATCTACAGCATCACGAATAGGTTGAATTTAGTTGTTTAATATTCTAAGTCCATTTTGAACACATAAATTTAAAATATGAGCAATACATCGAGTATGAAAATATTTACCTTGCAAGGTCGGATTACATGTTTGAATTAATTCTCTAATACTAGCCATATTATCACTCGCATTATCAAAACCAATAGAAAATTTTTTATCAAGCATTTTAAATTGATTGTAAATTTTTATGATAGCCTTAGCAATATTAGTAGCAATATGTTGACAATTAAATCTATGAAAATAAATTAAGCATTTATTTAAATCCATGAATAATCAATCCAATGCAAAGTGATAGCAATATAATGACAACGGATATGTTGATTAGACCAAATAGCAACCCTAAAAGGAATTTTGCTAACAATATTTTTCAATTTCGACTTATATCTTATATGCAATATTTCAAGAGTCCTTGTCATGGTCTATGTATTCTTTGAGCACCGGGATTATAAGTAGCTTTCATACGGCATTCAAAATTCATACTATCAGCAAATTGAAGTGCTAAAGATTCTTCACAAATAAAATATCAAATTTGTTCCCTAGCAACAAGAAGATCAAATCTAAAGAGTTGAGATGAGTATGGCGTACCTCCACCTTGGCTTTCAACGTTAGCACTGCTTATCGGTTGGAAGTTAAGTTCTGATTGAGCTTGAGCACGACCAAGTTCAACTTGATGGTGGCTGTTGATGTGTGCCCAGTACGTCCCGTAGCCTCCTCCAGTGCAAAATTTATATTGCTTAGGACAATAGTTACAATACAAATCAAAAACTCCTTCTTCACCCCTCTTTGGCACCTTTCTGAAATGAACAGTGAAGAGAGCGGATTTCAGCGTCGAGCCTCTCAATTCAGAAGGAATCTCCTCCTCCGACTCCTCCATCTGGAAATCATCACCACCGACAGCACGAGATTCTTGAGATTGTAGTTCTTCAAATTAAATCCATCTAGCAACTTCTTCATCAATTTGGACTTGGTATCTTGGATCATTATAAAAACCGACAGCGGCTCTGCCTTCATGATCATATTCTTGATGCGGTTGTTGTTGCCAAGCCGATGTCATATCAGAACTATCAGAAATATGTAATCCAGAATGAGTACGATGAGGATGACGTGGATGATCGGAACCCTCAGCAATAACTTTGCCTTTACCCTTATCGGCTCGGGTACCTCGGCTACACATGATGATTATTAAATGAGAATTGAGAAGAGTAAGATTGAGACTTGGTTGAGAATTGGGAGAATGAGAGAGATGACTTCGAGAGAGTAAGTGATTGAGAATAAGAGATTAAGAGAAACTGAGAAAGAAAGTATTATAAGAATAATAAAATGATAACTGTAGAGTAAGAAACTAAGAATGATATTGCTAGAATATAGAGAATTAGAGAATATAGAGAGATTGAGAGTTTGGTGTGAGTGAAAATGGTGGAAGAGATAGGGTATTTATAGGTAAGAATTGGGGAGTGGGGGGGAATTTAAATTTTGAATTTGAATTTTTTGAAAAAAAATCGGTCTGAATCGCTAGTTTGGAGCACAAACCGCCATTTTTCAAACCAAACCGCTGGTTTGTGCTTCCAAACCGGCGGTCCCACATCAGGAATCTGAAGGGAAGCGTTCCCAACTGTTGATCGAGATCACGCGGATCGTGATCTTAACCGTAAAGAAATAAAAAAAAATTAAACAAACTGCCGGTTTCTAACCGCAGCCTAATTAGAATCGCATCGGATATTTTTAGTTGACGGTTACAGTTTACGAACCGTAACTATCCGTATGGTTCCAAACCGGGCCAAACCGCCGAACCGGCGGTTACATACTGCCAGTCCGGATAACTTTGGGCACCTCTAGTATGATCACTACACAGAGGTAACTATTTACAAGTAAATATTACTATTCAAAGACTTGATATTAAAGTTCCATAAGATACCTCGAGATGTTACCGACTTATTTGAATTCAATAATTGATTGTTAAGGATAATGTGAGCATAAAAGTTGATTTATTTTGTTCTCTGTTCAGTTGTCATGTCTGCTACTTCAGTTTATGCTACTACCAATAATATTTTCATGATTAATGGCTTAAATTTTAAGGATTGGAAAATAAACATTCTGATCATTATGGCTTGTACGGATCTAGACTATGCATTAAGGATCAAACAATCACATTCTCTTCTGGATGCAAGTTCTTCTTATGAAAGAAAGAACTTTGAGAAGTGTAACACTCAAATCGCATCAGTCTGATGATCAGTAAAGTGTGTTATTTTGGTAATCTTTTGAGACACAACTTTTGATAAATCATTAAGGTCATTAAGTACCTTGCTAAATGAAAATTGTTTGGTTAAAAATGATAAGGTTGAGAAAAGTTCATTTTTTGTGAACATGATCTCAACAAGTATACACAAGAGAAATATAAGGGAGTATATCATTTAGATGTCTCACACTACTTCAAATTAAGAATACTAAAGTTCAAGATATTTGAGGACTTACTCGTGCATTTAGTGTTAATTTCTCTTCATGCATAATTCAACTAATTTAAGGTCAGTTATTACTTATAACTGCAAAAGGAGAAGTGGACTCTAAATGAGTTCATTTCATATTATGTGCAACAGAGGTAAGGTTGAAGTAAAGGAACGTGGTTTATGTTTCGAAAGATAAGATTAAGGGCAATAAAAGAAATTTTATTAAAGTAATCTATTGAGGCTAAAGGTCCAGCTCACAAAAGAGAGATGTATAATAAATAAATTGAGGGCTGTTTCTTTTGTGAAAAATTGGACACATAAAGAAGAATTGTACCTACTACCACTTTTGACGTGTTTAGAAATGTACTATTCTTACTTTGGTTTGCTATGAAGTTAATTTAGCTTTAGTACCTAAAAACAGTTTGTGATCAGACTATGTTATTACTGTTCACATAAATGTTTCAATGCAAGATTACATGAGCTACCAAAGGCCAATTGATGATGAAAGATACACCTATCTGGGGCAATGGTGAATCAATATTAGTGGGTACAGTTAGAACATTTTAAATTGTCATTAAAGCTAGAATGTTATTTTGGGTTTGAAAGACAATTATGATTTATTGTCTTGTTGACAGTCTTTGATTCCTATTTCCATTTTGGACATATTTGGTTCTCATGTTCATTTGGAAATTGTCAGTTTAGTCTTTCAATTAACTCCAATAGTATGTACACTATTTATTAAGTGCAGTTGACAATCTATATATGGTTTATACTATTATAAATCTTTGCATTTTGGCTAAAAGAGGTACTAAACGAAAATTAAATAAGGTAAATGTAACGCCCCAAACTACTCCGTTTGACCACGTCACTTAACATACCATATACTTACTTATATTTGTGTGCTTATATTGAATCGAGTGGAAGCTAAGGTCAAATAGCATGATAAGGTAAGACATCATGATTTTCATTATAAATTTTTCGCAATTATAACATGCAAACTATCGGATCTATTTTGTCACACAACATAGTGTTTAATTGAAGCATTGCAAAAAGCCCATCCACATCCATCATACAATCATCTAACCTATCGGGCTTATAGGTTTTACACAACCCGCCTATCTAGCACTCTAAATTAACATACGTAGCATAGGGGTTCATTGACATAATTCGCATATAGAAGGCTTCAAGGTCGAACGACCCGTCTTTAAAATGTTTTGCATAATATCAAGTTATATACATCATGACTACAAAATAGCGCTAGTCCCATCCCCAATAATCATTGATCATAAAGACAAAAGAAGAATGATCAATGTAATATTAATAATGTAAGTATTTCAAAAGAAGAGCATGCAAAAGTAAACACAAGCTTGTGGGGGTTCTCTTGTGTTCACAACGCTCCTACTCGGGCCCCAACTCCTCAACCTGAAATTCATTAAATTAAAGGGGTGAGTATTTAACAACATACTTGGTGGGGAACACTGCAAACAGTTATAGCCAATTGCACAAGTGAAAATATAACATATGGAAATTTCTTTACTTTGTGGAGACTAGCCTCAACCTCGTAGGGTCCAAACATCATGATGCCCCTGTTAATGAACATCTTTAGCCCTGTAGGGATGCCCGCAGGCTTATTATCCCCTAGAAAGGACATTAACAAGTCTATATCGATCCTGTAGGACCTCTTTATCGACCCCGAAGGATTTCATTCATATCACCGGTCCTAAGACCTTTCATACTTATACAATCAAAGCACAACAATAACTATAACCTTACACGTGTTCATAGTTTAGAGTTAACCCACCTTATGAGATGCTTTCAATTCCTTTCAACCTTGAAATACTCCTTTGCCGTGCCCAAGTTGTCCACCTCGAATCCCAATACGTCACCTAGCACCTTTAAGTTCCTTTTTCATTTTAGATGTCGAATTATACAATTATTTCATAATTTTGACCAAACACATGCTATACATGCTTTAAGGTTCTCATACATATCCACATACTCAACCATGGATACACAAGCTCATACTATGATTTTGGACTCAAAATACACATTAAAACCCTTTGAGATATTTAATCGAACATGTTACGTGCACTCATTTAAACCACAAGAACAAGACTCAATTTAAATCGTTTGAACTCATAATTTCCAATACATGAACCTCTATCCTAGGGCTCTAACATACATAAAAATCAACTTCATGCAACCATCACAACACCTCCAACCAAACACCAACATATTAAAGAGAAATTAGGGTAAAAATCCAAACCCTAGCAATAATAAACCATAGGAATATCAATTTAACAACACATATAGCTTCAAGGATGTAAATAAACCATATGTTCAAGATATCAAGGCAAGGAGATCAATGAAATCGAAAACCCTAACTTTTTGGGTATGAACCCTAGATTCAAAATCAACATGGAAATGGTGTTTAATCACCAAGGTGAATAGGGTATGAAGTTACCTTGGTTGATGGATGATGATGAGAGAATCCAATCCAAAACTTGAAGGATTGCTTGAGGGGATTGGGAGGAAAATCGCTCAAGTTGAAAGAAGGAAATGAAGAGGAATGAGTTAAGTGTAGTATTTAAAGGGTGGAATTTTCGAAGCGTGGCGCGACCTAGGGGGGTCGCGTTTGAAGGCCGCATTTGGATAACACAGTGAGATGTGACTCAAAGAGGTTGCGTCTAAGGGTCACGTTTGAGCTGAAGAAAAATGGTTCCCTGAAGTCGTTGACACGTGACTCAAATGTCGCATTTTTGGCTCGCATTGCAGAGCCGCTTAACACGCGACTTGGAGGGGTCGCATTTCACAGTCGCCTTTCAGCTTCACTGTGAGATGCAACTCGGTGAACTCACGCTTGAGGGTCGCGCTTCAGACTCGGTTTGTTATTTTCGAAGAACATTTCAAACTCCATTTAACTTTCTAATTAAAACATAACTTAAATTTCAAAACACATTTAATATATACCGAAAAAGCAGGGGGCGTTGTCCCCTAGCCCCCATCGGGGTGCTTCGTCCCTAGAACCCCCGACTCGCTGACCGGGCAGCGAGACCCCCGATCAACTCAGCGTTAGGGTGTTCAAGGTATGGCAAACATAACATTAAATGTAATCACATTCATTATCATATAACTCGACATCTTAGTTTTATAATCAACTTTATTATACACTCAGTATAATATCACCGTGCTATGACGTATCGGCTTGAGTGGGACAACCTGCATTAAAACAACGGCATAAAATACGAACATATCATCATAATTAATATTCAAACAATATTAATTCAACATCATTTTCCAAAATTATAATTTATAATTTAGCAAAAAGATTCAGGTAAATTATGTCTCTAAAGCAATAAAGATTACGGTTTGAGTTCTCAACAGAATATCAATTAGAGTGGAATACCAACTAAAATGGTTGTCAAATTTTTGAGTTTTTAGATATGATGCAAATCCAATCTAAACACTCACATATGGGGTTGTTCAACTATGGTTAAGTCTCATAGGCCAAACAGACGGAAATTGAACACTAATAGAATTGAGCAACTATTTTATTGGTTATTCACAGAAATTCAGGATTTCAAATTTTGACATCTCATTTAAGAATTTATTTTTAAGATGGGAAATGTAAAATTCTTTGAAGATGTTGAGTTTGGGGGAGAAATAAGGTTAAATACATCTGAGGATGAATCGGTTTATAAAATGATTGATGCTCTTGAAAATTTACAAGCTCACATTCTTGTACATGATCAAGTAGCAAATCAGGAACCTCAAAAGATGGTGTTGAAATTTACCCCATTCAAGTTGGTACATTAATTAAAGACAAACTCAACAACCTTAAGAATTAAGGTTATTTATGATAATGCCCTAAATCTGTTAAAGATTCAAGAAAATACAGAAGATTTCATAAAATGCAGTTATTGGAATCTAATATAAGCTAAGGTCTTTATAAGACCTAATTCGGTTTTTTTTTTTATTGTTGGTATGTTAGACATATATTTCAGTAATTATGGTATAGATCACTGATAAGTCCATTTATTTCGTGTTTTTAGGGGCATTTTATCATGTATAAATGTCCTTTTTAGTGTGTTTTGAGTCGAAAAGAACCAGGATGCGGTCAAAGGGCATTTCAAGAGTCGAGTCTGGCGGAAGGGGCATTTTATGCCCAAATATTCACGATTATCTCGCACATATGATCATCAGAGGCACAGGGGACGTCCTCAGTATCCATCCCATATTCGGTCAGTGAAGTGGGCATATCAGATACGGATGGAGCTGACAGACGATGCCGTGCCCACAGTACTCGCACAGACTCGACCACAGGCCAGAGTGGGCACTCCAGTAGAATTTGGGATTTAGTTGAAGAACAGCTGGTGGAAAGATAGCTACATTATCCGCGGGAGAGTTGGAGCTAAGCTAGACTCCTGGAAGGTGCTGCAACAAAAGGATAAGCTCAATCGAGGAGATAAAGCTAAATCTGAGGAGATAAGAGCAATCCCTAAAAAATAGGGATTTGTTGGAGCTGAAGCTTATCCAGTCAAGACAGCGAGGGCACGCCGTTCCGAATTTTCAGCAGAAGACCCCCGCCTGTGGGGGAGACTCTACTCGGAAATATACTTATTTAAACAAGTTTAATTTCTGGAAAAGGAGGAGTTTTTGGAAGCTTATAGATACTCTGAAACATTTCTACACTTTACATTTTCTGCATTTAATTTTCGTACGCTGCTTAGGCAGCAAAACAATCCGAAAGGTCTTAAACCTTCGGGACTTAGGGTATGTTTATGTTCATCGACGTTGGAGTCGAGTTTTTTATTAATTAAATCCGTAAGTTTTCGTTTATTTTCATGTCTTTAAATTCTGCAAGTTTGATTATGTCTAGCCTTCTCGGCTAGATCTTTAATTATGGCATTTGAATGATGAAATTGGATTAAGCATAAATCTGGACTCGTGAGGCCAAAATGGGCATAGTAATGCATGATTAGTTTCCGTTAATTCTTGTGCCTTGTTCCACGTGAGTGTGTGTCTGAAGTGCCCAATGTGGCTGATCACTCGTTAGGTAAAGAGGGCACACCACTATTAATTGAATTGGTGAATCGTGACTACGTGTCGGTTCATAGAGTAATAAGGGAATTAATGGGGTGTTGTGGGCACAAGAGGAATCAGTTGAACACAACAGATCTGGGTCCGTCTAGGGCACACTGCTGCTTGCTTGCTTACATCTCTTAGAGGAATCGGGAGGTGGGTAACTGGTTAGGGGTTTAATCGAAGAGGAATCACTTTTAAACCTAACATGAAAGGATGGATGAGGAGACGCATGAGAGGAATCCGGTCACCATAACTAGATGACCTATCATGTATGAAAATCGGTGTGTCCATGATCGAGTTGTTTTATGTTTAACCAAGATCTAATTCAAATGCCAGAATCTTTTGTTATTTGATAGTTTTCTTTAGTTTCTTTGCAGATTTCCATTCAGTTTAGTGACGATACCAAAACCCCCTTTGTGATTGGTTACTCTAAGATAGAATCGCAACAGCTCTCTGTGGGATCGACCCGTACTCATTGGCTAGCTACGCTAGCTGTGGGCACAAGAGTTTATAAATATATTTTTGCACGTGAAATGACAGCGCGTCAAAATTGGCGCCGTTGTCGGGGAGCTGGTTTCTAGTGATTTTATCTTCCACAATTGGTGAGCCTGGAAGTTGATGCCCAGGGGCTCTTCAGAGGAGACTCTATTGTACGATCCGGAGATAGAGAAGACTTCGAGGAAAAATAGGGCAGCAGTGAAGAGGGCACGCCAAGCAGGAAACAGACCTCGTGAGCCCACACCACCAGAAGATCAAGAAGATCAGGGAGACGAAGGGCACGAGGAGGAAGGACAGTTCGAGAACGGCCACAACATCAACATGGCCGCAAATGAAAATGCCGCGAATGGCAATGCGGATGATAACAGGACTTTAAGGCAGTTGGTCTTCCCGACCAATATGAATTTGCGCCCAATGGGCATTACACTCTCAGCTGTGACTCAGAACTGGGATATTCACGCAAACTTTATCCAGATCTTGCCGAAGTTCCACGGAATGCCTGGAGAGGATCCACAAAGGCATTTGCAAGATTTTGAGATGGTTTGCCAAACTCAACCATCCGACCATGGACGAGAAGAGTATGTGCGGTTGGTTTCGTTCCCTTTCACTCTTCAAGATGGGGCACGGGACTGGCTGTACACATTACCCACTGGCGCTGTGACCACATGGAGACAACTCCAACATAAATTTTTGGAGAAATATTTCCCAGCATCCAGAGTGCAAGAAATGAGAAGAAGGATAGGGAGCCTGAAGATGGGAACTAACGAAAGTTTCTATGACTACTGGGGAAGATTCCAGGCGATGCTGGCGAAATGCCCACAGCACCAGATTACTGAACATGACTTGATTCAGTATTTCGTTGGAGGATTGAGACCACATGAGAGGACGATCGTGAATGCCTCATGTGGAGGATCCATTTTGAATAAACAACCTGTTGAAGCATTCAGAATCCTCACGGAGATGGCTGAAGACAACCGAGACTTTGGTGGAGAGGGCATTCGAGCTGTAAGTGAAACAGAGAGGGCACCGGACTAGGATAGCAGAATTGATAGATTGTGCGATAAAATCGAAAAAATCTTGTCCGGTGCGAGCATGGCGAGGAAGCCCAGACCTTGTGGGGTATGCAAAAGCATATCCCACTTCACGGATGAATGCCCTACTCTACAAGATGAAATGGAAGAAGTGAATGCTATAGGTGGCCAGAATGGGCATTCCAGAAGATATGATCCCCATTCCCAGACTTATAATCCTGGCTGGAGAGACCATGAAAACTTTAGATGGAGAAGGCCGGAGGATGGGCATTCTGGATGCCCATTGCCACCACCCGAGGAGAAAAGGAAGCCAAGTAGGCTGGAAGATCTTGTGTTTACTATGGCTGAGGAGAACGAGAAGTTTAAGCAAGAAACTCGAGCTGGACTCTCGCATATGAGCAAACAAATCAATCAATTGGCTCAAGCCATGCACAAGATGGAGGAGAAAAATGGGAAGCTGTCTTCCCAGGTCGAAAATCCAAGAGAACAAGTGAATGCAGTAGCATTGAGGAGTGGAAAAGAACTTCCGGAGATGGTCAGGCCGAGAGAAGAGAAGGATGAAGTGCCCTTGGAGGAAGAAATGGAAAAAATTCCCACACAAGACAAGGCACAAGAGGCGGAGCAGACTGATGCTGTGCCCATTCCGGAAGTAAAGCAATCTGCCAAGATGCCCACTCCAGAAAGACGGAAACCTCCCTTTCCAGGGAGATTGGCACAGAATAGAAAAGAAGAAGAAACCAGGGAGATGCTAAAAGTATTCAGCAAAGTGGAAATCAACATTCCACTGATCGAGGCAATCAAACAAGTGCCACGGTATGCCCGGTTTCTAAAGGAACTTTGTACCAGAAAGGTGCGATTCAATGACGACGCAAGGTTCCTAGTTGGAGAGAATGTATCGGCTGTGATACAAAGGAAGTTACCCAAGAAGTGTGATGATCCAGGGATGTTCATGATCCCTTGCATAATTGGAGACAGAAAAGTTGAAAAGGCCATGCTGGATTTGGGGGCATCAATCAACGTAATGCCCCTGTCGGTGTTCAAAGAATTGAAAATTGGACCTTTGAAGGAGACCCGTGTGGTCATTCAACTTGCTGACCGGTCCAACGTATTTCCAGAAGGCCTTATTGAAGATGTATTGGTCAAGGTGGACGAGCTTATCTTCCCAACAGATTTTTATGTGCTTGACATGGGCACAGCGACTTCAAAATCTTCAGTTTTGTTGCTGGGAAGGCCTTTCATGAAGACAGCTCGGACCAAAATTGATGTGGATAAGGGCACACTGACGTGTGAGTTTGATGGGGAGAAGGTGACGTTCAACATCTTTGAAGCCATGAAACATCCCCCGGATACAGAAAATTGTAATTTTGTGAACACATTTCATTACCCAAACCGTTCTACTTTATCCATGATGAGCAACAGAGAACCGCTGGAATGGGCATTGTGGGATGGACTGCTTGACCAGGATGCCCTTGACGAGGATGAGGACATAAGGGATGGAATTATGATGCTGTATTCCTTAGAAGAAATGCCACACGGATGTGTGGACTATGGTGTGCCCATTCGGAGAAACGATGATAAACTGATGCCTTCTATTGTCAAAGCGCCCAAGCTGGAGTTGAAGGCATTACCAAGGCATCTGAAGTATGCCTATTTAGGGAATAATGAGACTCTCCCTGTAATCATAAGTGCGGGGTTGAATCAAGCTGAAGAGGACCGACTTTTGAGATTGTTGAGATTGTACAAGGAGGCACTCGGATGGACGTTGGCAGATATAAAGGGCATTAGCCCAGCGGTTTGCATGCACAAAATTTTGTTGGAGGATGATGCAAAACTCGTTCGTGATCCACAAAGAAAGCTCAATCCAGTGATGAAGGATGTGGTGCTAAAAGAGATAATTAAGCTTCTGGACCAGGGCATTATATACCCGATTTCAGACAGCAAGTGGGTCAGTCCAATCCATGTTGTGCCCAAGAAGTCGGGCATTCAAGTTGTGAAAAATGAAAAAGGAGAGCTTGTGCCCACACGACTGCAAACTGGCTGGAGAGTTTGCATCGATTACTGGAAGCTGAACACGGTCACGCGGAAGGATCATTTCCCACTTCCGTTCATTGACCAGATGTTGGAGAGACTAGCAGGAAACAAGTTCTTTTGTTTCTTGGATGGATATTCAGGATACATGCAGATTGCAGTAAGCCAAGAGGACCAGGAGAAAACAACATTCACGTGCCCATTCGGGACGTTTGCCTATCGCAAAATGCCCTTTGGCCTCTGCAATGCTCCTGGCACATTTCAGCGGTGTATGATGAGCATATTCTCTGATTTGCTTGAGAACTGCATTGAAGTATTCATGGATGACTTCACAGTGTACGGGAGCTGCTTTGATCGATGTTTAGATAATCTGGAGAAGGTGTTGCAGCGTTGTGTGGACAAATGCCTAGTGCTGAACTATGAAAAATGTCATTTCATGGTCAGAGAGGGCATTGTACTGGGACATGTGATTTCCGAGAGGGGCATTGAGGTCGACAAAGCCAAGGTGGATATAATCGAGAAATTACCATACCCCACGTCAGTGAAGCAAGTGAGAGGATTCCTGGGGCACGCTGGGTTCTACAGGAGGTTCATAAAGGATTTTGCAAAAATTGCCCAGCCTATTACTCACTTATTACAGCAAGATATTCCATTTGAATTTGATGAAGAGTGTAAGAAGGCATTCAATGTTTTGAAGAAGCAACTGGTTACGGCACCGGTTATTCAACCACCAGATTGGGGAATGCCCTTTGAGATTATGTGTGACGCCAGTGGCTACGCTGTGGGCGCTGTACTGGGTCAGAAAAGAGGAAAAGAAAGCCATGTAATTTACTATGCCTCCAAGACTTTGAATGGGGCACAGTGTAATTACACCACTACTGAAAATGAGCTATTGGCAGTAGTGTTTGCATTTGAGAAGTTTCGATCTTATCTCTTGGGAGCCAAGAGCATTGTCTATACAGATCATGGTGCCCTGAGGCATTTGATGACCAAGAAGGAGACGAAACCAAGACTGATTAGGTGGATCTTACTTTTACAAGAGTTTGATATTGAGATTAAGGATAAGAGTGGGGCACAGAACTTGGTAGCTGACCATCTGAGCCGGGTGCTGAATGAAAAAGGTGACGAAATGCCTATTGCCGATCATTTTCCTAATGAGCATTTATATTCAGCAAGGGGCATTCCAGCACCCTGGTATGCGGATATAGTGAACTTCCTTGAGACTAGGGAGATGCCTATTGGGTACTCAAGGTACCAGAAAAATAAACTAAGGTATGAGAGCAGGTTCTATGCATGGGATTGCCCTATTCTATGGAGGAGATGCGCTGATCAAATCATTAGAAGATGTGTCCCTGATGAGGAGATAGATGAAATTCTAAAGCATTGTCACAATTATGCTTGCGGAGGGCATTTCGGACCAAACCGAACAGCGAGAAGAATTTTAGATTGTGGGTTCTTTTGGCCCACAATATTCAAGGATGCCCACAACGTCTGCAGAAGGTGTGACCAATGCCAGAGGGTAGGGAACATCACAAGAAGAAATGAAATGCCCATGACACCAATCATGCCAGTGGAGATTTTTGACATTTGGGGAATGGATTTTATGGGACCCTTTCCAAATTCAAGAGGGAACCAATACATTATCCTGGCAGTTGATTACGTGTCAAAATGGGTAGAAGCAAAGGCTACTCCCACCAATGATGCAAGAGTAGTAGCCGCATTTCTGAAATCCCACATTTTCAGCCGATTTGGTGTGCCCAGGTCCATCATCAGTGATCAAGGGACCCATTTTTGCAACCAAACACTGGAAAGATTGTTGAAGAAGTATGGGGTTCACCATAGGGTCACCACACCTTACCATCCCCAAGGAAATGGCCAGGCTGAAGTCTCAAATCGAGAAATTAAAGCCATTCTTGGGAAGGTTGTGGGTCCGAACCGAAAAGATTGGAGTACTCATCTGGAAGATGCCCTGTGGGCATACCGAACTGCATTCAAGACTCCAATTGGGATGTCCCCATACAGGATGTTATTTGGGAAGTGTTGCCATCTGCCAGTCGAGTTAGAACATAAAGCACGATGGGCACTTCAGAAGCTGAATATGGACCCTGACGCCGCTGGGCATTTCAGGAAATTTCAAATTCAAGAGCTGGAAGAAATGAGAATGGAGGCCTATGATAATTCGGTGCTGTACAAGGAAAAGATGAAAAGGCTCCATGATCAAGTGATTCGAAGGAAGAGATTTAGCTCAGGACAGAAAGTCCTATTGCACCACTCAAGGTTCAAGATTATGGGAGGAGGACTGAGGACCAAGTGGGTTGGTCCATTTGAAGTGTATGCAGAATGCCCGAATGGGGTAATTGAGCTGATGAACCCCGATACTGGAGGGCGCTTCAAAGTGAATGGCCACCGTGTGAAAGCTTACCTGGGGCATTCTGATGAAGAGGTCACAGTGATCTGGCTCGCGGAGCCCACTTACGCCTGATCTGGGGTGATGTCGTGCCCACGACAATAACTGGGGCGCTACTGGGAGGCAACCCAGGTGTTTTCTTGCCTTAATTATTTTTTATTTTTTTTAATAAATTTTCCATGTTATTAAACTAGTTTAGGGAGCAATTTTACGCTTGTTTTGGATAAGCATGGTGTTTGCAGGTTTGGATAATGAGAGATAAGGATGAAGAAAAAATAAATCCCCTAGAAATAGGGATTCTGAAGTGAGGCACGCTAGAGAGATAAAGTTTGTTCCGATTTTTCAGGGATAAGGCTTATCCATTAATATAGGGCATACTGATCCAGGAGACTCCTAAGGAATTTGGAGAGTCACAAGTCAAATCATGAATAGTAATCCCCTTAATATAAAAGCCTTACCCCACAAAATCTCCACTATCACTTTCACTCGCTTTTTGCAAAATCAGAACCTTCTCTCTCGATTTTCTTCTGCAACCCTAATTTCTGAAAACCTTCAACTCCAACAATGGCGAAGACGAGAGGCAAGAAGGTCGCCCTAAAGGCTGGACCTAAGGCACGTCTGGACTTCGAGACCCCAGCTGTCTCTGAAGAGCCCTCTCCAACGAAGGTGGTGAAGAAACCCTCTGCGAAAGCTAAGGAAAAGGCTGCATCTGAAGCAGCCGCTTCGAGCAAGCTACCCAAGGAGACCCCACCGGAACAGGAGCCTACGCCTGAAGTCGAGGCGACAGAAGAAAGCTCCGCTACTCCAACTCAAACGGAGCAGCAAGATGCTGAGGCGACTGCTGAGGGCACGCAAGAAGAAGAGGCTACTGAAGAGCCTGAGCCCAAACCAAAGAAAGGAGCTGAGAAGAAGAAAGCCAAGAAGCCCGTTAAGGCTCCGACTCCTATGCCGTCGGTGGAGATCGAGGACTTGGAAGATGAAGAAGAAGGAGAGGAAGTTGAAGGGAGAGAAGAAGCTGAAGATGAAGGAGACAGAGATACCGACTTGGACAAATACCTAACTGAGATTGAAGACATTGAGGTTGAGCCCCAACCAGGGAAGGTACCCCTGTTCAAAGAAGAAGAGGCGCCCCCTGACATCAAGAAACGGGCACTGGAGAAAGCGAAGGGCAAAAGAAAGGTTGGAGAGCCCATTCCAGAGCCAACGGAGCCAGAGATGTCCCAGCAAGGGGACTCTGAAGAAGAGAAGGAGCAGGAGGAGCCCAGTGCGCCCTCCCAAACGCAAGTAGGCTCTGAAGAGCCCTCGGAGGACTCTTTACCCAAGCGAAGGGTGGGGAAAGCTGTTGGAATGAAAGCTGGAGCCAAGCTGGCTGGAGAGGCCTCTTCACGGAAGAGGAAAGCTGAAGAGGGCACTTCAGCCCCTGTGCCTAAGAGAGGCAGAGGGGTGGGGAGCCCTACACCGAGTAAGCCCAGCAGTGGCCCGCCACCAGTCAGGGGCATCATCAACTCTAAAGGAGTCCACCGTGAGACGCTTGCAGCTCTTGGTATAGAACAGGAGGTACGAAATTTATTTTCTGCAATTGGTTGGGAATGCTTTTTAGATATGGAGTGTGTTATCTTTCCGTCGTTGTCTCGTGATTTTGTCCAAAACTTGAAAATTAAAGCTGTGAACAAGCCTGCCACTTCTACCAGGGTGTTGTCTTTTAAAATGATGGGTAGGAGTTATTCTTTATCTGCTGATGATTTGAACATGTTACTGGGCATCGTGACATACTTGGGCCTCTAGGAGGAGGAGTATGTCGATGCCGTGACTATAGTGCCCGACTCTGCAGAGGGAGTCGATGCAAAATGGGTTGACATTGGGGATGGATCTGTTTTTCAAAGCGGATCCACTAAGGGATACTGTTTAAATAATGATGCTTTGAGATTCTGCCATAGGGTGTTGGCCTATAATTTTTTCGGCCGTAAGGATAGCTCAAATTCAATCACAAATCAGGATCTATTCATTTTATGGTGCATGGTGCACAAAATCAGAATCAATTTCGGTTCTGTGGCCATTGCACATTTTCGAGAAATCAAAACACACCCTAGGCATCGTATCTCTTGTGCCCAGTTGATCACCCAACTTGCTGTTAGGCATAGGCTCCTTGATTTGGATGAAACTGATTTGACCCCCCTTCCCCGTGAATATTTTGATCTTAATTGTCTGAGGAGAATGCAAGATGTGGTTGACGATGAGGATGGGAAGCCTGTTTTCTTTGTGCCGGGGGCAGACCCCTCGAGCATGCTTTTAGCTATTGCAGGCACATCGAAGAAACCACCAGCACGGAAGGCACCACAGAGGGAGCACCCAGTCGCAGTGATCACAAGGCGTCTTGAGTTGATAGAGAATGTCCAGTTCTAGACAAATGAAAAGCTAACCCGAATAGAAGCAGCCCTGAAGGCCTATTTCAAACATGTTGGGTTCTCCTACCCAACGCCCGCAACCGATTGACCTGGTTCTTTCTGTCCTTTAGATTAGGTTTTATTTTTTTTATTTTTTTCTGTTTTATTGTTCTGTTTTCTTGTTGCCTTGTTGTTTGAGTCTGTGTCCACACTTTGCAAGTTGCAAAGTGTGTGGGTGGGTAGTTGAGTCAAAGCATGCTTATCTGTAAGTCTGTGTGGGCATTTCATGTTATGATCCAATTTTTATTGCTTTACAGAAAAATCAGCATGCCTAATTAAGATAGGGATGACGAACGAGTGTTAGCATGCCCTGTGAGACTTGAGCCTATACGCTGTATGCTTCAATTTTACAGTTTTTCTTTCATTCATGAGTGTGAATAATTCTGTGCTTATGATGTTCTAGAATTTGCCTCTGTTCTGTGTTTAATTCTGGGAATTATTGATGCATATGTAGATGAGATAGGCCATGTTTTACTAAGCCACTGAAATAAATACCTCCCACCAATGACACAGCCCTTGCACCCCCTTTTGAGCCTATGAAATGCCCTGGCCGATTTTGTTCTGGGATGGTTTATACTTAGCTAGGGCATTATAAAACCTGAAAAGAAAAATGGGTAAGGCAGAGTTGTTTTCTGGGAAGGCATATATATATGAAGGGCCAGAAAAGATAGGGGGAAGTAAAATAAAAAAAAAATTGATCAGAAAAAGAAAAAAATAGTCTGAATAAAATTCCCCCGAGTTCTAAGTGTTTAGAATGCCCGAAATAAGAAGGATTTAGTGCCTGAATAGGGCACAGGAGGGTAGAGAATAGAAAGGAGCTGGGGAGGGGTCTGTACAATCAATAAAAACCCCTCCCACTTAAAATGCCCAACTGTAGCCTAAAAAGCCCTATTGATACTAATGCATCATGGTTTCTGGAGAATGAACAGCAGAACTTTGGCAAACTTATGGGACGAATTTGCACAGAATTACAGCCGAAATGAGAGTATACACTGAGTGAAGAGAGTCTGTGAGGAACACTTAGCTAAAACTCATTTTTGACCTATCTTAGGTATGCTGGAATTTGCAATTTTTGTTGGATTATTTCTGATGTGCCCACACGGAGTAACAGTTTGCATGCTTGTGTCTTGAGTCTGTTTCTTTTCTCTTTTATTTTCTTTTGTTTTTCTGGATGCATTGCACCCCATGCTTGAGGACAATCATGCTTAAAGTGTGTGGGTGTGATAAGTCCATTTATTTCGTGTTTTTAGGGGCATTTTATCATGTATAAATGTCCTTTTTAGTGTGTTTTGAGTCGAAAAGAACCAGGATGTGGTCAAAGGGCATTTCAAGAGTCGAGTCTGGCGGAAGGGGCATTTTATGCCCAAATATTCACGATTATCTCGCACATATGATCATCAGAGGCACAGAGGACGTCCTCAGTATCCATCCCACATTCGGTCAGTGAAGTGGGCATATCAGATACGGATGGAGCTGACAGACGATGCCGTGCCCACAGTACTCGCACAGACTCGACCACAGGCCAGAGTGGGCACTCCAGTAGAATTCGGGATTTAGTTGAAGAACAGCTGGTGGAAAGATAGCTACATTATCCGCGGGAAAGTTGGAGCCAAGCTGGACTCCTGGAAGGTGCTGCAACAAAAGGATAAGCTCAATCGAGGAGATAAAGCTAAATCTGAGGAGATAAGAGCAATCCCTAAAAAATAGGGATTTGTTGGAGCTGAAGCTTATCCAGTCAAGACAGCGAGGGCACGCCGTTCCGGATTTTCAGCAGAAGACCCCCGCCTGTGGGGGAGACTCTACTCGGAAATATACTTATTTAAACAAGTTTAATTTCTGGAAAAGGAGGAGTTTTTGGAAGCTTATAGATACTCTGAAACATTTCTACACTTTACATTTTCTGCATTTAATTTTCGTACGCTGCTTAGGCAGCAAAACAATCCGAAAGGTCTTAAACCTTCGGGACTTAGGGTATGTTTATGTTCATCGACGTTGGAGTCGAGTTTTTGATTAATTAAATCCGTAAGTTTTCATTTATTTTCATGTCTTTAAATTCTGCAAGTTTGATTATGTCTAGCCTTCTCGGCTAGATCTTTAATTATGGCGTTTGAATGATGAAATTGGATTAAGCATAAATCTGGACTCGTGAGGCCAAAATGGGCATAGTAATGCATGATTAGTTTCCGTTAATTCTTGTGCCTTGTTCCACGTGAGTGTGTGTCTGAAGTGCCCAATGTGGCTGATCACTCGTTAGGTAAAGAGGGCACACCACTATTAATTGAATTGGCGAATCGTGACTGTGTGTCGGTTTATAGAGTAATAAGGGAATTAATGGGGTGTTGTGGGCACAAGAGGAATCAGTTGAACACAACAGATCTAGATTCGTCTAGGGCACACTGCTGCTTGCTTGCTTACATCTCTTAGAGGAATCGGGAGGTGGGTAACTGGTTAGGGGTTTAATCGAAGAGGAATCACTTTTAAACCTAACATGAAAGGATGGATGAGGAGACGCATGAGAGGAATCCGGTCACCATAACTAGATGACCTATCATGTATGAAAATCGGTGTGCCCATGATCGAGTTGTTTTATGTTTAACCAAGATCTAATTCAAATGCCAGAATCTTTTGTTATTTGATAGTTTTCTTTAGTTTCTTTGCAGATTTCCATTCAGTTTAGTGACGATACCAAAACCCCCTTTGTGATTGGTTACTCGAAGATAGAATCGCAACAGCTCTCTGTGGGATCGACCCGTACTCATTGGCTAGCTACGCTCGCTGTGGGCACAGGAGTTTATAAATATATTTTTGCACGTGAAACGACAGCGCGTCAATCACCTAAGGTAGAAATAAAGATATTAAGTTATATACAGAGAACAAAAAGATTTAATGCTCACAAACAGAAAATCAGATCATTAGGAGATCATAAAGAATTTTCATTCTAATTTTGTCAGATGCTAATAAAGTAAATGATCCACTTTTGGATATATTTCTTCTAGCTAGGGGAAACTATTTCATTTCATGGAGAAGTGCTAAGCAGACACTTTTATATCACTTCAACCATGATAGTGAAATACATAGAATGTTGTGGAGCATCCAATTATGGAATATAACTACGAAATATTATCACTAGGCTGCAAATTATTAAGGTATTGAAAGACCACTAAAGATTATTGTGACAATAATTTAACAGTCTATATTCTAATAACAATGGGAACTCTATTAAGTCAATAACGTTGACAAAGTTCTTAGTTGTGAATGAATATTAAAGAGTGAACATATTATTATAGAACATATAAGGACAGACTCATTTATGGCGGATCTGTTAATCAAGAAATTATCACCCAAGGTCTTTGTGAGTATACTGCTCATATGGGTGTTATGTTGTTTAAGGATTCTTTGGTTCAGTGGGAGTCTGTGTACAGTTTAAATGTTCTATACTTTGGTTGTGTAACACATTTTTGTGTTATGGAAAATTCCATTCGGATTTTGTATTATACAGTTTGTACACTTTGTTCAGTTTTGGTTATGGTTGATCTCACTAAAGTTTAAAGTTGGACCAGTTGGAAATAGATATGTAAGATTATATTGCATATAATTTCCATGCTACACACCATGATTGATCTGTCATTAATTGTATTGGTATATGTGATTACTGATGGGTTGATTCACGCATATAATGTGATGAAAACTTCTTTAGTCCTATATTAGTACAGTTGATGGACAAGATTGTTTTCAGGATACCTTAAAGTAATAACAAGGTTTGAGCTCAATAAGGTAATGCACATTTATCTGGTTATATATGTAGTCCTAGTGGGAGAATGTTGGATTATGGTCCCCAAACGACGGTACTTCATCCTGCTGTTTATATTTCTTCTACAGAGAGCAAAATAAAGGTGATACCGATCGTTTGGAAGATCCATAACAAATTCAATTGCCGATTCAATAATAAAGATCTAAATATTTATGATTCAGGTACGCTTCCGCATTCAGTTTATGGTTTTATGTCTCGGTGATTTTGACATACATATTTCATGATTAGGGATTTAATTTGGGTTAATAAACTTCTGTGTTTATGTGATTAAATTCAACATTAATAACATGAACTTAGTTATTATTTGATTTTTCACATGATTTTTGAATTCCAGTCAATTGAATCTGACATGGCAGCCGGAGATGCAACGTGTACATCTACGTGGATACCAAATTGTCTTAAAATACACAAACTTTGAACTGATTTTATTTTTCACACGAATTGAAAAAATACCAATTTTAGTTTTTTTAGCTTTTTTGTGTAATACAAAAAATTCATCAATTATTACTATAGAGTTGTTATAGCAGATATTGTGTTTTATAATTCGATGTGTTGATTATTGAAATTATATTCATTTTAAATGTGTGTACAATGAGTTATTATTATAAATTTCGTATAAAATTAATAATTAACGATAAAACTAATCTACAAAATAAGCAAATGATATATGTGAAATATGTTTGAATTTTCTTAGTTCATGCAATATATAAAATTTTTAGATTTGAAAAAATTAAATAAAATAACTATCAGACCTTTTTAGTTCTCTATTTGAAAAAAAAAATTATAAAAATCTGACTTAAGCTAATGTAATGGTATGAATAATTGAATTTCGAATACAACAATCATCAAGTCATGAATAGTGGTCCATTACATATCGTATATATATGTTGATGAATAATATTACACAATCAATCAATTAAGTTAACAAATAAATTAATCACGTAGAAACTACATATTAATTTTTCATATATGTTTTGAAAAAACTGTAATCCATGCACTTATTTGTTTATGGTTACTGCATGCATGTGTTCTTGAGAGTGATAGGAACAGAAGCAAGAACAAGTAAATAAAAGCAGTAAAAGAACGCACGAGATTGATAACCTAGTTCGGTTAACCAACCTACTCTGGGGGGAACTTTGCCCAAACTTGAAGATTCGTCCACTACTCCTTCATAAAGACTATTGAGGTTCTTATACATACAGGAATCCCTTCTTATGTCGCTCGTTCTTCTTCACGAACTCTTTAATGAATGAAAGTTGTGAGATCCCCTCACAACCGTGGCACTAGACTCCCTCTAGCTACCCACGATTTCAACTTACAATCTCTCCCGAGATTGCGTACAAAATAGATTAAAAACCCCTCACATGTTTCACTCGAAAACACTCAATGCTAGACTATCATGTTGAATAGTTCAGGATACAACTTCTAACTATTACAATATTCACAAACGAATGATTCTCAAATAATTAAACTTGGAGAATCTAAATCAGCGCTCCACCGATTACTGAAAAAAATCAGGATTCTTATGCTTCCACACTTCTTGTTGACTTGATCTCCAATCTTCATCAACATGGAAGATGATTTAGGGTTTGTGATTCTTTCCATATGAATGTAGATGCTTTCCTTGATGATGAGGGTTTAAATTAGCACGACATCTACTCCACAAGGCAGTCAAACGATCAGATCTTGGCTTCACAAACTCGTTCGCACAAGATCAACTCAACATGGAAACTGTCATAAATAAAATTATTCGGGGATGCGCCTGGAACATCAAAGGGAACAGTTCACCAACTATTCTTTATTTTGCACAGCGGAATCAACACAATACTTCAGGAACATATCATCAAACACTTCGTCAAACATAAATCGCCAAAACAAACTTAGTGCTACAAAATGGCATTAACATATTTAATAGCATCTTTGATATAACTTTATATGTTAGATAATCTCAAATAATTTTATAATTGAACATTTCCATTTATATTAATTGTTGAACGAATTCTTAATTCATCTTTTTTATTATATCTTATTAATTAAATAATTTCATTTTATTTATTTATTTTACTTACATATTTAATTAATTAATTTTGCATATATTATAATTAATAAATTAATTTAAAAAATCAACCAAAAAATGAACAATAATTTTGAGATTCTAACCAATTTGGATAAAGATTGTTGGAATGAATATTGGACATTAGGAAGATGAATTTGCTTGGTGGTAACTCTATTCACAACCCTCATTTTTCTCCATACAACCCCATATTTAATTTATGTATAAATATTTATTTTTTAGACTTGTTTGCCCTCACAACCCCCATTATTTTAAAACTCCAACAACTAAAATACAACATCCATTATTTTAAAACTGTAGCAAACTAAAATACAACCCCCAATATATAACTTCTACTATTAAATAACACAAAAGAAAAAAGCTTAAAACAAACAACAAATCACACAAGAATTTATATCTTATCTCATAGAATACAAGGTATTCATTCGAAAAAATAAAATTCAAACCGTAGAGCCTCTTTCAACATATTGAACAATGAGTATGATATAGCATAAAAAAGATGAAGAATGTAAAATAAAGATTGTTTAATATTTTCATTTTTTCAGGTGGTTAATGCAAACTAAATATATAGAAGGATTGAAAGAGAACGGAAGTTACTTCAAACATTTAGAAGTTCGCCAAGAGATAAACATAACTTTAAACATCCATTTTATCATCAACGAAATCAATATTTCCAACATTTGCAGGCAAAAAAGCTCCAAACGGGATGATTTCTTTTTCTTTTTTAAAGTATGAGATTTTTCTTTATATTGTATATACTATCGACAAAGTTCTTATTAAAGATCCAAAATAAAAAACAAGCTGATCATTTGCTACATTATTTGAAATAATATTATCTCATAATATAAACTTCGCTCTCGTCTTGTAGTTGCCTCCGATAAAATTTTCATACAGAGTTATGAATCCTCGTGCATTTTATGTAGGGGGCTTTTTTTTTAATTGAATTTGGAGGGTAAAAAAGTCTATCTAAATAATATATATAAATAAATTAAATATGAGGGTTGTAAGAAGAAAAATAGGGGTTGTGAATAGAATCACTCTTTGCTTGGAAGTTGTAAGAATAAAATCAATTGGTATCTGGATCATGATCCATTTTGATAAATAAAATTTTAAATTTTATAGAAAATGGTATTTGAATGAAAGAAAATTTAAATTTTATAGTTGAAAATTGTAAAATTGATACAAAGAAAGTGAAGTGGCTCACTTCTTTTATAATGATTTTTTCATAAAAAAAATTACCATTGATTAACATCTCTTTAAAGAAAATAAAATAATACTCGCACTCATACATATATGATCGTTATTTGAGTTCAAAAAAAATATGAAAAAAGGGGATACTAGCAGCAGCATGGGGCCCGCCACTCACCCCTTAATGCCACTCATCACTTAATTTCTTCTTTCTACGTCACTGTACTCTTCTTTCTATCTTCATTTTCTACATTCTCATCTATCTCAAACCTAGTACCACTCTACCTATATCCACCTCATTTCAAACCGAATGATATCCAATTCACTCACTGGCGTAAGAGATGGAGGTCGCACTTGGTGATATCATGCTTTATATTTTTCTTTGCCAAAAACTCCTATCAGACTTTGGAAACCAAAATCTATGAAATTAGACCTATCAGATGGGGTGGGTCACATGGGTAAACGCGCGGGTCAATCCTGACCCCCGTCTCCCCTCCCCCCAAAAAAAAGTTCGCCAGAAATGGTATCATTTTTAACACTAAAAAGTATTATTTCGAAGTACAAAAAGTATCATTCCGAAGTACAAAGAGTATTGGGCCTATAACTTGTCTTATACGAGTTTCTTTAATTCAAATTATGATTTATTTCATCTCAATTAATATATTTTTTTTTTACTCACACACATGACCTGTGGTATTGAGGAGTTTCGAACCCGTGACCTTTGGTCTCTGAGCAATCTCACTCCACCACTAGGCCATCCCCACCGGGACTCATCTCAATTAATATTTAGAGCTTAGGGGTTTGGGTTTAGGGTTTAGTGTTTTTTTTGTGTGTTTTTTTTAGGGTTTAGTATTTTTTGGGGGTGTTTTTAGGAGTTTATTTTGTGTTTTTTAGAATTTTTTTTTTTTATGTTTTTAGGGGTTTATTTTGCATTTTTTAAGAGTTTTTTTGGGTGTTTTTAGGAGTTTATTTTGTGTTTTTAGGGGGGTTGTGTTTTTAAAGGTTTATTAATTCTATTTTAGGATATAAATTCATATTGATTTCAAATAAATTAAATCAATTCATTTGAATTTTAGGATTCACTAACTTTGTTTTAGGATATAAATTTTGGTAAGAAAACAAAAAGAAAAAATAGAAAATCGAAAAAAAAAACTGAAAATTAGCTGAGAAAAAAAAAAAATGACCGGCGCGTGGACACGCATGGGCGCCGTCTGATATGCACAAGTTGAATATGAGAGTGCCCCTTTTTCTTTCTAAATTACTTAATTTGGGGTTAATTTAGTTCTCTACGCTTAGACATTGTTTATCTATTCATTTAATTTTAATACATAAAAAATTAAACATTGGACGCAATTGGATAATTTTTAGCAATCCATCTGTATACATCATTGTATATCTATCGAAATAAATAGGATCTTAGTGTGATCAGCTCAGTCGAGACCTATTGTCGTTATTTTAAAATGGTGACGCTCATGATATCTGTAGTAATAGATACTACAATGTGGTTACATCATTTGTGTAAAATAACATTCTTTCTTAATTTGATTATTAATATCGTAGTGGTGGTCCTTTCACTATTACTTAATTTTTTTTAAAAAAAAAAAAAAAACCCTTTGAAAATGGTTATAGAATTTCGAACTTTTCCTAATGAAGACTATGATAATAAAGTTAAATTAATTGTTAGAGTATCGCAAAATCATCTCTTTGAATTACTTGTACAATTGGGCTCGTAAATGGCATTAATTTCTTGATTTTCTTTAGAGAGAAAAAATTGAACGTTTATATGTTATGTTATATAAAGAGATGGACTTGGGTATATATCCATATGATGGGCCTAGCCATCAGACGGGCCCAGTCCAACAATTTTTTTTAATAATAAAAAAACCCTGATCCATGATGCTGGATGAACTTCCACATGCAGCGCGTGTTATACACGCCCGCCGACTTTGTTTTTTCAATTTTCTGAAATTCTTCAGTTTGTTTTTTAAAAAACTATGTACCATAAAATGAAATTATTGAAATCTTAAAGTTGAATTGTCGGCAGCTCACATAATTAATTTTTAAGGAACTCTTGCGTGCATAAGGCGTGTGTGTGCGCCTATATTAGATGGCAGATGACACTCACGCGCCGCGCGTAAGGCATGTGTGTGCGCCTATATCAGACGGCACGTGGTGCCCACGCACGGCGCGTGGGCGTCACGCGCCCGTCTATATTTTTTTCTGGCAATATTTTTAATTTTTTTCAATTTTTTTTTTTTTTTCCAACAAAATTTATACCATAAAAAAAAATTATTGAACCCTAAAATTAAAGCGAATTGATATAATTTATTTGGAATAAATATAAATTTATACCCTAAAATGAAATTAATGAATCCTAAAAAAACACAAAATAAAACCCTAAAAACACCCCCAAAAAACCCTAAAAAGTACAAAATAAAACCCTAAAAAAAAATTAAAAAAATCCTAAAAACACTCTCAAAAAATACAAAATAAACCACTAAAAGCACCCCAAAAAAATCCTAAAACACACAAAATAAACCCCTAAAAACATCCCAAAAATCTCTAAGATAAGTGGCAGACCCCTTACTATTTAATGAATTTTGAGTGATACTTTTTAATGTTACTGTTGATACTGATTTTACCGGATTTTTTTTTTGCGGATTGACCCGATCAACACGAGTTGACCCGCGTTGATCTGGGTCAAAGCGGGTTGACCCGTCCGTCTGAAATAAGCATTATATGCACCTTGTGCATGCAAGTATTTGCCTTAATTTTTTTTGAAATAAATATATCCTCAAGTAGATAAATGAACTTAAAATTAAAGTGAAATATTTTTTTTTTTATTCGACGAATCACGTAGTGCATCTGCCTAACGCTAACGTGTGGGTTCATGCACTGTGATCGAATGTTCCAGTATAACTAACTTTAACAAAACAAGAAACTAGTTGACATTAACGAACAGACAAGAATAGATCATAACAACCATAACAGTTTGTACACAACAGATTAAATGACATTACACATACAAATAACAAACTTTCAGACAGATTAATTAATTCCGAATTGCATAATTAATCCTACAAAGGGACTGCAAATTAAACCACATGCTTTAACATAATTACATTCAGCTGATAACAGTGGGAGTTCAACAAAGTCGAGCCACAAAACCAAAGTGGATTCAAATTTGTTTAACAACTCCACATATTTTCAATATGTAAAATTTCCTTCTGTTGTATGCACTCGAGGGAAACAAATGTTGAAACTACACATTTGTCTTCTGTTTTTTGGCAACCAACTCTAGTTTTTTGTGCTTTTGTTGAATCTTAGTACACTTATGAGGGGAAGCACGGGAGGTTTCCAGTCGTCATAAAAAGGCAAGGGTCCGGTCCTCTACAGTCGATCCAACAAATCAAACACGCTGTCTTGAGAACAAAACTGCAAATCCTATGGCAAGGAACAAAACAGACTTATAGCCTTTGAACTATGAAACAAAATGCATGATTTTAAGCTTTGCAGGAATAAGAGAAAGGGCTTACATTCGGAAAATCAGGTGGAGTATCGAGCTCTAAGTTGTCTAGATCACCAGTTCCATAGCAAGCATTTGCATCTCTCTCATGTACAAAGCTCATATCACAATTTACTTGAGTTGAACCACAAAATGCAGCATCAGACTCATTGCATAATAGGGAGTCCACACGACTTAAATCAATAGCTTCGGAGTTTGCACCCAAGCAAGTTGCGTACTCATCATATTCCAACCGATAACCATAAGAAGCATGAGAGGTTTCCTTGAGATGCTCCATTCCCTACTCCACAAAACAACAGCCAGGAATGCAAGAGAAAACAAAAGGTGAGAAAATATATATGTAGTATGACGTCATCCCATAATATCAATGCAATGGTAGCCAACTTCATTAATTGGTGATATAGCTGCCATATCATAGAAGGCAGTTTCATTTTTCACCTTTGTTCCTTGTTAAGAAGCTGTAAAATAAATTCATATAGGGGATGAAATTATGTTGAGAAGTGAAGTGATCTTAGTGAGCTTATCAACTCAATATCTACGCTTGTAAGTTTGAGTAAATAATTGAGGAATTTTGAAATATATTCAATTATGGTTATGAAACTAGTGAATGATCAAGACTTAAGAGATTCATATCACATCTCTTTAACTTCAATGAAAATAAACAATTGTAAAGATGCATGCAGCGATGCAAGGTAAAAGTCGGTACCAACCTGAAGAGGGAAATAATTGAAATAATCTTCGGAGAGGCAATCAGAAGAAGGAGTTGTTTCCTGACGAGGAGGATCTGGGGTAGTTGTCATTGGAGTCATTGGAATTACTTGAACTGACTTTATATCAGATTCTTCCATTACCAAAACAGAATTTTCATTCTTGTCAGTCTCCTTCTGCGGCTGATAAAAGATTTTCGAAACTACATACTCTCCTTCTTCCTCATCTTCATCTGTCCCAAGATGGTACTGATGCATAACCCAGTTGCATTTATCAGCCTTAGACCCTTTCTTTGACGTTGCATACAAAACCATGATTTTCTTAAAACCTTTCTGGATTCCATTTTCCATCACTGGTTTTGTTTTGCCAGTTTTGTGCCAACGCACTCTCGTGCTTTCTTGGTCCTGGACTCTACGGCGCTTCCTTCTACCACTAGCATATGCTTTGACTATTCTGTAAAAGAAGTGGACACTGCTTCCATCCTTTTTGGATCCTGAAAACAAATGACTCATCAAATTAATCACAACTTATGAATTATAATCTAATCAGGTCTCCACTTAAAATCTATGATAGCAGAGGACTCAACACTAGACCATCAGATATACGACTCATTTTCAGTATCATTCGTAGAGAACGAACCTAAAGTGCATGACTAAAGCCATAAAAACCAGCTGATGCTTCTGGTATTTGATAGTTCATACTCATCAACATTATACATTGGAACAGTTTCAAACTACAGACATGAGGGATAATGCATTGCACTCTTGATCCAGTCTCTGTAGCAACATTATACAGTTGAAAATTTTGAATTTATCGCGTGATAATGAACTACAGAGGATAAATGAGCCAAGGTATGTAAGAGTTAGGCCTATCTCACCAGGAAGATTTTCTGGATGAGTGTAACATATCCCCTCATCGCCTTCCAAAGTTGGGATGAACTCATCAATGAATGCCTGGGGCTCCGACTTCCCCACCCCTCGTTTTGCAGATAAATGATCTAATAGCTCCACATCAGATGGATCAAATTTTACTCCAGCAGGAAGGCCAGGCCACTCATGAGAAATCTGCAAGAAAAAGTTATACAAGTTACTTTCACTAGTAGAAAACCAAGAAGAAGCAACTTAACACTCCAAAGCTTATCCCACAGTTGCTCGAAAACAGGATTAGCAGTTCCTGGTAGTACATTGTATTCAAAGGGGCAGATTTCAAAAAGTTGCAAAAAGAAACTGAAGATCAAATTGGCTTGAAAGAAACTCCACATGAAAAGAATCAGAGATTACATCACTATTGTCTATTAGATACTGGCATTTGGGGCATCGCGTATTCGCCCCACAATCCTTGATCGAATAAGCATCGGGCAGACCAGCATTGATCACCTTTTTCGCGAGCCCTCGACTATCAATAAGCCACGACCTGCATTACCTCACACATTGTCAACAAACTCAACTTCAACATATAAAAATTGAGGCATAACTCTTCAGAATTCTGAGCATCACAGAGGAAAACTAAAGACAAGAAAAATGTTTATCACCACCTAGAAATTATAGACGACGATGAAAATTAAATTAACCCTCGTCTTTTCTGATTAGGAAAAATGTATTCAAACTCACAAACATTAATGAAAGAATCTCTGTCAAGATCAAAACCCCACACCATTCTTAATGCCAAATATTTAATCTCAAATTCAAGAATGCAAAACAACTTTATCCGAACTAAAAGATCCTTCTCTTTTTTATTTCCTTTCCCTATAGTTCAGAGCACATATTCTTCCAAGAACAAGTACGATATTATCATTTATTGTCCGATCAAAACTTCATCGGAGCAGCAATGTCTTTCATTCACACACCGAGAAGGGGGGCAAAAGGAAGGAACATCAAGCGAAATCAAGGCCATATCCATTCAAATTTGAAACCCACCAATAAAAGAAAAAAAAATCGAGCCTATATAAAAAAATTCCTTGCTCAAAAAAAAAAAATACAATCCTTGGACACCGTTGAAGCTGACTGAGCTCGAGACCTCAAAACTAGAATCGAGCAATTTCATACCAAAAAATACCATCTTTGTTACATAAACATACACATGTATATATACACGTGTGTATATATATATATATATAACATTGTTGGGTAACTCAAATCATCTGAGCCAGACCCAGAAAAAGTTAAAGAGTTATATGAACATTATGTTGGCTCCCAAGATTGAATTTTTACCTATCCATTAACAAAATTATTGAGACAGTGAGAGATGAAAATCAAAATTGGCATATCCCGTTATACCTAGCCATGGATACGAAGAAATGGTATCATGAATTAATTTACGAGATAATGAAACACATTTTCATTTGAAGTTGCGGAGAGAGTGGGGGATACTTTCCCCTTTTTCTCCACTCGGTTAAGTAAACGAGTGTGTGAATGAGCGGGAAAACCCATACGAAGAGGCTCGGAATTCCCGACCTTCGTTTCGAAGGCATCCAAGGAAGCGTGTGAGGGAGTTCGGAGCTTGCTGCGGATGGGGCCCACGGTTGACTCAACCTGACTCCGAGCCTTTCCCTGTTGGAGACTTGCTCCCCAAGCTAGTGCTGAAATTTATTGTCAGTTGCTGTAAAGTCCATTCTGCCCTTCTTGTTGTGCTCTGGTTTTGTTTTGCTCTTCAGGGTAGGATGGGTAATTTCAAACGGTTATTCTTTTATGGAATTTAACAAAAATAGATAGGAATCTAACGGGGTGGATTTAGTGCAGAGCTTCTATGTTTTTTCTTGTTTTGGAATAAATTTATAATTAACTAGTTTTCATATATTTGCTGACTCAATTTGTCCGAACTCGATATGTAATAATAATGTATACAAACATATCTTTCTTCTACAAGTAATACCACCATCTTCTTTACTATTTGTAATGTAATACGGTAAATTCCTTCGGACTCTTATATATGGCCTCAAATAAATAAATAAATTTGAAACTTTACGAATCATTTTTACCAGGGCCGGCCCTGAGATTTTGAAGGCACTGTGCGGACATAAAACATGGTGCCCCTTATTTGTTAAAATTAAAAATTTAAAAATACAAATAAAATGATATAAATTACACTTTGATGCCTATATTTTGAGTACTTTTTCAAAAATGGCGCATTTTTCAAAATAAACAAAATTGTACCAATATTTTCATTTTTTTTTTGCAATTCTAATATTTAATCAATTTTACAACCCGAAAATCATACATAATTGATTTTAATTTAATATTTTTTGATTGGATGAATTTTTTCATGTGACTGGGGAAATATGAATATTAAAATACAATTAATTACGTGTGATTTTATGGCTGTAAAATTGGTTAAATGTTATATTTGAATTGTTTTTGAAAACTAGATATTTTTTTGTTAATTTTAAAAAAGTTGGTCATTTTTTAAAAAGTATAAAAAATATAGGTATCAAAGTGTAATTCAATCTATAAATGCACCTAAAAATATTTGTTTGATATATTCAAATCATTAAAAAGTTTGCATTCTTGAAAACTTTAAAATCATGCAACTCATGCGCGTTCACTGATATTTGAATGAACCTGAAATGAAAAAATATTTTAAACAATATCATGTACAAAACGCAAACTACAAAATATTATTTAAAAATACTTCTCTTAGCATTTTTTGAAGAAACTCAAGTATAAATTTTTCAAAATTAATATTTTCTAACAACTTTTGTTCAATGGGTATCAAAGCAAGTCTATTCAATCTTTTGACATGGTCAATTGCAAGTAAGATTTTGATAAATAAACAAATAAATAAATACAACTTTGCATACGCAATTGTAACATGTATGGTCAATAAAATTCTATAAACAATGTATACATTGAGATAACTATTCAATCTCTTCAAGTAAGCCATTATATCTAAAGTTTTATGTTCTTTTGGTAAAAGACACCGCAAAGTTTTTAATTATTGAAACACCTCTTGACCATCAAAACCACTAAATTCTCCATCTTTAGAATATTTTCAAGATTTTTACAAATATTAATTGGGCTAGGCATAGTATTATTTATAAAATATTGGGCCAAATATTGAGTTGGTCTTTCTTATATTGTTTTTTAAAAGGTTTGAATTAATTTTTATAAACTAAAAGACCATTTTTTTTATAAACTAACATATGTTAATATGACTTTAATATGACTACTACTACTAAAAATTTATAAAAATGGTGCCCTTAAATTTGTGAGGTCCCTGTGCAGCGCACCTCTCGCACGCCCTCAGGACCGCCACTGATTTTTACCATTTTTAATGTTGCATTTAATGAATGTCACAATCAAACGTCAATCAGTATGAAAAAGTGACGGTTGTGTAATGATTACATGTCATAATATAAAATATATATATTTATAACTATTGGTAAATGAATAATTCTCTATATATATGTATATATTTTTTAACTCATGTGTATTAAATTGAATGTATTATTGTTAATTATTGAAATAAAAATTAAATTTAATGTAATAAATTTTATTTTATACCATGAAGGCAAACATCGTTATTGTATATCCAATTTGAAAAAAAAAATCATAATATGTATAAATAATAAAATAGGCATCATAATATATATATATAATATTTTAAAATGCCAAGATTATGACATCATAATATATATTTGATAACCACAATATATGTATTTTATAACTAATTTGTAGAAAATTACATGTATTATTGTTAATCATTTAAATAAAAATTAAATTTAATATAATAAATTATGTTTCATACTATTAAGGATAAAATTGTTATTGTGTAGACAATTTGAAAATAAAAAATCATACTATGTATAAACAATAAAATAAGCATAATATTAGGTATTTGAGAACCATACTATATGTATTTTCACTAAAAGAAATTCGCTGTTCAGCGACGGAATCTAACGACAGACACGTTTCTGTCGGTGTTTACGAAGGACTAGCGATGGACCGTCCATCGCTAGTTTTTTCAGGCTTTTGCAATGTCGGGAATGATTCTCATCTAAGCTTAATGACAGATTACCGACTAATTTACCGTCATTATGCTTAACGACGGATACGTTCCGTCGTTAAATTATTTTCAGAATTTGTTTATTTAATAAAAAACCTTAACGACGGAATGTATCCGTCGTTAACATTTCTGATTATTTAAATAATTTTAAAAAAATATAATGACGGACATATTCCGTCATTAGAATTTATAAAAAAAAACGTAACGACGAACGTATTCCGTCGTTAAATATAAATATTTTAATTAATTCAATCGGATTAATCTGACGACGGATCTAGTCTGTTGTTAAATATAAATAGTACAGTTAATTAAATTGGTATAAATTTAACGACGGGGGTATTCCGTCGTTAAATTTTTTTTATTAAATTATTTAAATAATCAGAAATGTTAACGGCAGATACGATCCGTCGTTACACATTTTTTTTATTTTAAATACTAACAACGGATATATACCGTCGTTAGATCCGTCGGTAAAAGTCAATATTACAGACTGCTTCTTCTTCCCCTTTCTCATTTCATTTCCGAACCGGCAAAATCGCCGCCGATTTCCCTTCTTCCTCGACGTGCCGTCGTCCGCCCCATTTCCCCTCTCCATCTCCCTCTCACTCTCGCTCTCCCTCTCTTTCTCTCTCTCTGTGTGAAGGAATCACCGCCACAACAGACGGGCTCCGCCACTGGCTCCACCTCCACGCAGTAAGTCGATCTCTTTCCCTTCTCTCTCTCTCTCTCTCTCTCTGATATGCGTATAGATTTGCAGAATTTCAAAGGTGATAGGTTCAACTCCAATTATCACCAAAGAATGTTTTAGAAAGATAACAGGAAGAACATTAGTACATAAAATAATGAATGTGCAGCCCAGTATACAACATGGAATTGCCTTTGTTCTAGAAAAGTTTTGGATAAAATCAGAACAATCTATGTATTAAAACACTAGAGATCGATACATCTATACAGAAAGTGGTAAGATTTTCAAGGAATAAAAGACTACATGTCACAAGCAAGCAATCTGGAGTTATTGGCTGCCCAAATTTTGACCTCATTAGTTATGTTGATTCTTGAAATCAATATCAAAGTATATTTTTCGTAGTGAATCAATTTTTTCACTTATCAAGTAGTTTCAAGTAGACCTTGAATAGAACTTCCATTGTGGAAGTCAAGTTCGCATTTTGAGACATCAAATTGTGTGTGGTTAAAGTTAATAACAAAACTTAGAGTTAAGATATGAGTTCTATATCTAGGCAAATAAGTGCTCTGTTGGTTAATAGCAATTATCTTTATGGATTACAATTTACGAAGTCGTAGTTGCAATAATCACATTGATCATAGATAGTTAGTCAAACAGGAATACATCAAAGAAAAAGTGGTTTTCGAGCACAAAAGATCTTTTAACTAAGCCCACGACACCACATAAACTCATATGCGCCTTAAACTGAATATTTGCAATCACAGTCATGTAATAGGACTAAATACCAACATGTTAGGTTAATATATTTATCTAAATTGTAAATTCTCTAATTAAATCTCCTAAAAATATGTTTTTTGATGGATGATTGTTTGGAGATATATATATATATATATATATATATATATATACGTGTATAGAACTTGCGATCAAATCATGAAAACCTTTTAACAACAGTTGGAATAAAATGAAAGTAAACAAAAATGATATTATTCGAATAAAAGAAGATTGAATGTAATGATAATGCATAATCGTTAATTCATTATATAAGCGGCAACTAAAAAGTTCTTTAATTTACAGTTTTGCTCGTTCGTGGTTGTTGGACATTGTGTGATACTGCTGTTGATACGAGGTTGGTCAGTAGGTTTAGAATAAAATATGCTAAATATGTCAATTATGTTAATTTTATTTGGACAATTTAGGGTAAGTATGCTATTTATACAATAATCATGCTAAGTATGCTAATTATATAAAAATTATGTTATGTATGGGATGAGGGCCCCTGAATCCATCTTTATTACTTGTTTATTTTGCATGTGATGATGGCCCATTGATCACTCTTTATTACTTGTTTATTTTGTATGGGATGAGGGCCCATGGATCCCTCTTTATTACTTGTTTATTTTGCATGGGATGAAGGCCCCTGAATCATTCTTTATTCCTGGATTCCTCTTTATTGAACTTTTGGTATTTGTTGGTTTTGTTATTATGAATCGATTAGAAGAACATAGATCAATTAGCGTAGAGTCGAGAACTTGAGACTAGGAAATTCACACAAGTGCTGCCAAAATTTTGAAAAATTAGCTATTTTATATTTTTACAAATTATTTTTATATTTAATTGATGGATTATAACATTTATATTTACATATGTTAATCATTGAATTGTTGGTTTTGTTGTTATGAATTGATTAAAAGAACATAGATCAATTAGTACAGAGTTGAGAACTTGGGACTAGGAAATTCACATAGGTGCTGTCGAAATGTTGAAAAAATATCTATTTTATTTTTTAACAAATTATTTTTATATTTAATTGAACGATAATCAATGACTTTTTAACGATCAAATATTTTAGAAACGGGCCTTCTACTATGAGTCTAGATCGTCATTGGATGTACCAACGATATCTTGATAATGGTGCTTTAAGTCCAGACTTTCTGAATGAACTTGAATCCTTCATCGAGTTTTTTTGCAATCAACCATCGTTCATGAGTATAGATAAGTTTAAGTGTCTCTGCCGTAAGTGTAAGAATGTACCATTTCAAATGCCATCTACTATTCAACTACACGTAGCAAAGAATGAATTTATTTTCAATTATCATATATGAACTTATCAAGGCGAAAAACAATTACGTCCAGTTACTGAGCAGAATTTGTGTTGGGATTTTTTCGAATTGAACCACTGTAGGATCTAATTGGTTGCTCATTAGTCTTAGTTTCATGTATATCAAATTTTATGCATGCTTATGTAATTAATCAAACCGAATTGAATTTAACATGCATAACGAATTTTGATTCTAATTAAAGCGGAAACGTAGAATACAAAATTCACTTACAAATTCGAGATGGGTTGAGGACAAGATTAAAGATCTAATCTTGCTGTTGAATGCTATGAAATCGGTGCCCACGGTAGCAGTTCCACTTCTCGATCTTCTATTGTATTTCCAGACTAGGTTTAGATACAGGGTGGGCTGTATACTACTAAACGGATCTAATTGGTTGCTCATTAGTCTTAGTTTCATGTATATCAAATTTTATGCATGCTTATGTAATTAATCAAACCGAATTGAATTTAACATGCATAACGAATTTTGATTCTAATTAAAGCGGAAACGTAGAATACAAAATTCACTTACAAATTCGAGATGGGTTGAGGACAAGATTAAAGATCTAATCTTGTTGTTGAATGCTATGAAATCGGTGCCCACGGTAGCAGTTCCACTTCTCGATCTTCTGTTGTATTTCCAGACTAGGTTTAGATACAGGGTGGGCTGTATACTACTAAACGGATGTGAATACTGTGGGGATCAAGAGAGCACAAAGAGGGGCTGATATTGTGTCATGAATTTTCGGCCACCACCTCTTTAATAAATAGGGAGGTGGCCGAAAATCACTGTCCAACTCTAATGGGTTTGGGCCTCTCACTCTTGTTCCATCCCTAGTCCACTAAAGTCATATTAGGCTACAACAGAGATCTAGAAGAATATTAAATTGGCCTGATAGATTTATTTAATTTCTAATATCCAATAAACTTAGGATATAATTAAATGCATTAAGTATAATTTTTATTCCACTAAAGAAATAATATTGACCTACCAATTTAATACATATTTCTGAATATGTTTTCTTCTTTAGTTCAGTCATTCTCCATGTTTAAGATATAATGTCCATTAATTAATTATGTAAGCTTCAGACATTTATAATTAATTAACTGTTTGTTCCTTGAGTAGTACCATACAAGACTTATCATGTACGAAATAAATTTCACCTATAGGGTTTCACATGAACTATGTGCTTCCTCAAGAGGACATCATCAACCTAGCGCACCAGGACACAGTGACCATATCTATTGCACGACCCATCATATATGTATATGATACTGCCCAAGATATCGAGGTTGTTGATCCTATCTGAGAATCTCACTCATTGATAAATCAAAGCAATACCATAATAGATATATGTCCGCCAATACATATGCCTTAAGAACCTGAACTCTGTGGATCTTTATTCTCTCATTTAAGGTCAGAATAGAGAATAATATCCTTTCGTGATCCTCCTCAATACACAAATCAGCACACTATAATAATCAATTAGCCAAGATAAACTAACTATCAAATTATTCTACGATGTACCGATGGTGGGTTCAGGACCATCTAAGCCGTGAGCCTTTTAATACACTGTAAAGGTTCCAATGATATAATCTTTACCGTGTATGTATACCCATACACTATATCATTTGTAATGCAGATATATGGAACTTGCCAGATAAATATAACAATAAATAAATGCACATAGTGACTGCAATAATTTATTTAATCTATATCATCAAAACATTGTAGTATGTATACAAAGATAAGTCTTCTAGTATACAAGACCAACAATCTCCCACTTATACTTGAAGCATGTCTTTCAAATATAAAATAAAACAGGCATAAACACTCTAGCTAAACTAAATCTCAAACGGAATCTCGGGTCTGCATCCCACTCTCATTTTCTCCACGTGACCATTGAAGGTCTTGGCCGCCAAGTTCTTCATGAATGGATTAGCCAAGTTGTCCTCCGATGCAATCTTGATCACTACCACATCTCCTATCTTAACGATCTCTCGTATAAGATGGAACTTCCTTTCTATGTGTTTACTTGCCTTATGGGATCTGGGTTCCTTTGAATTTGCCATTGCACCAGAGTTATCACAGTATATCGTGATGTTCTTTGGAAAATTAGGAACCACACTCAAGTCCAACAAGAAGCTCCGGAGCCAGACAACTTCCTTTGCAGCCTCAGAGGCAGCTACATATTCAGCTTCCATGGTGGAGTCAGCGATCGATGCATTTTCGCTTGATGCTCCTCCATGTAATGGCTCCGCCTCCCAAGGTAAACACATAGCCCGAGGTAGATTTACTCTGATCTTTATCAGCTTGAAAATCTGAGTCTGTGTAACCCAATGGTACGAGACTATCAGCGCAGTATACCAGCATATAATCTCGAGTCCTCTTCAGGTACTTGAGAATATTCTTTACTGCAGTCCAGTGTCCTTGACCAGGGTTAGACTGGTATTTGCTTACCATGAATGCCCACAACATAGTAGATATCAGGCCTAGTGCATAGCATACATAAGGCTTCCCACAGCCAAAGCATATGGAATTCCTTTCATCTCATCTATCTCAGACTATGTTTGGGGACACATTTCCTTGGATAGATGAATTCCATGCCTAAAAGGTATAAAACCTTTCTTGGAATACTGTATGTTAAACCTAGCTAGCACTGTATCGATATAAGTCGCTTGAGATAATCATAACATCCTTTTCTGGCGATCTCGAATGATCTTAATGCCAAGGACGTGTCCAGCCTCTCCCAAATCTTTCATATCAAACTGCTTGGACAACCACACCCTTATGTTTGATAAGACCTTCTCATTGTTTCCAATAAGTAAGATATCATCAACATTATTAGTGCCATCTGCACTAAGGTGTTTGAGATTGTCATGATCCTTATGGCAATATCAAGAAGAACACAAAGGTTTTGATTGTTCAAAGTTGAAGACCATGTTCTGGACATTTCTATGAACATTCCGCTGTCAATCTGATTGAAGATCAAAACATGTACTTGATCATGTTTATGAACATGATCATGTACATGATTGTCCAGAGAGTTCCAAGAGACGTGTCATGCTAAGATTCAAGGAGTTGAAGCTATAGATTCAAGATGGATGTTTCAGAATAGAAGCTGTCTTATTTGTGATGAAGATCAAAGAAGGAAATCAGGAGTTCTATTCAAAGAAGGAATCTAAACTAGGGTTGTCCGAATTATTTAAGGAATGTTTCCTTATTGAATTTAAAGTCAGATTAGGACTTCTAATTACCTTGTTAAGGCTATATCCTTCATCTAAATATCTTGGGAATCAGACTAGTTTAGGTAATGAGAGTTTTCGAATACACAAAGGGTAGAGAGTCTAAAAGACTTTATCTTTGAAGCACATAGTATTCGGGTAGACTAGGTTTGATCCTTGTGATCATTGTGTGTCTAGTCTGTGTTTGAAGCTTAATTCATTCACACCTTTAAAGGAGTCTCGGGAGAGATTTTCTGTGAGAACTAGAGGGATTCTAGGTTGTGAGGGGAGCTCACAATTCAGTTCAACGAAAGAAGTTGTAGTGGGTAGAAAATGGGTCGCGTGATGGGAGGTCATCATGTAATAGCATTTGTAACCTTGCAACGGAGTAGGGGATTGTTTCTCATAGACTTGTGAAGTCCCTCTGACATAGATCAGTTGATCGAACAGGGTTATCAACCTCGTGCCATTTACTTGCTTTAAGTTTATCTATTCTGACCTTGCATGTTCACAATAATGTACATGTACATGATGTTGAACATGTCCGCACAGTTTATGTAACTTCAAACATATAGTACGAGGAATACCACCACGTTTCCGTCACTCTTTTTATACACACAGCTCTCATCCGGGCTTTGCACGAATCCATATGACTGGATTACCTCGTCAAAATGGATGTTCCAAGACCTTGATGCATGCTTAAGTCCATAAATGGATCTCTTAATCTTGCACACTAGGTGCTCTTGGCCTTTAGCAATGAAACCCTCTGGTTGCTTCATGTGGATGTTTTCTTCAAGACTTCCGTTAAGGAAAGCCATCTTGACATCCATCTGCCAGACCTCATAATCCAAATGAGTGGTTGTAGACAAGAGAATCTGGATTGACTTAAGCATGGCTATTGGAAAGAAGGTTTCCTCATAATCAATCCCTTCTTTCTGAGTATACCTTTTTGCCACCAATCTAGCTTTGAAGGTTTCAACCTTCTTGTCAGGTCCTCTCTTGCGTTTGTAGACCCACTTGCATCTAATGGGTTTACCCTATCAGGTGGTTCTACAAGCTCCCAGACTTGATTATGATCCATAGATCAAATCTCAGACTCCATTGCAAATTTCTAAGAATCTGCATCTTTGTCTTGGACCGCTTCATCGTAGTTTCTAGGATCCAATTCATTCAATCCTTCTAGGAAATCTAAAGATTCTCCCAAACTAATGAATCTGTCAGGTTGGCGTACAACCCTCCCACTGTGACGAGGCAAATCTCGTACTTCTATGACACGTTGTGCAGTAATTTGTGGTTTTTCTTCTTATACATATGGTGTAGGATTTGAATTCCTTCCTCGAAGCTCCTCAAGAACGATGACGCTCCTGGGTTTGTGATTTATCACATAGTATTCTTCTAAGAATCGGGCATTAGTGCTTATAATGACCTTCTGATCCTTAGGAATATAAAATAAAACTCCTCTTATTCCTTTTGGATACCCAATGAATATTCTTACTTCCGAACGTGGTCTCAATTTATCAACTTCCTTATCTAGCACATGTGCTGGACTACCCCAGATTCGAACATGACCTAAACTGGGCTGGCGACCAGTCCATAGTTCTAAAGGTGTATGGGGTACTAATTTTGAAGGTACCATGTTAAGAATGTAAGCTGCAGCTTCCAGAGAATATCCCCAAAATAAAACAGACAAGAATAGCTTATCATCGATCTAACCATCTCCAATAAGGTTCTATTCCTTGTTTCCACTATGCCATTCTGCTGTGGAGTGCCAGACACAGTTAACTGGGATGTAATCCCGTTCTCTATCAAGTAGTCCCTAAATTCGCCTGAGAGGTACTCACCACCACAATCAGAATGTAGTGATTTAATACTTTTACCTATTTATTTCTCCGCTTCCGCCTTAAATACTTTGAAAGTTTCAAAGCATTCAGACTTGCGACGGAACAGGTATATATATCCATACCTTGAGTAATCATCAATGAACGTGATGAAATACTCATACCCCCTCGAGCTTCAACTGACATAGGGCCACATAGGTCAGAGTGGACCAAATCTAATGCTTCTTCAGATATATTCTCTTTTGACTTAAAGGGGCGCTTAGTCATCTTACCTTCCAAACATGATTCACACAAAGAAAATGATTCTAAGACCAATGAAGACAATAGTCCATCATTTATAAGCCTTTGTATCCTCTTAAGGTTGATATGACCAAGCCTTAGATGCCAAAGATAGGTTTGATTCAATTCTGAAAGTTCTTTCCTTTTATTCGAGTTTGCAATCGGATGTATTCAGTAATTATGTTTGCATAGTGTTTTGTATAGAATTAAGAATATAAAGATGTCCATCCAATGTGCCAGAACAGATAAAATATTTACAACTTGTGATAAAAACCTTGCTATCAAAAGAAATAGAATATCCATTTAAAAACAATTTAGAAACTGAAATGAGGTTTCGCCTAAAATTCGGCACATAAAGAGAATCTTTTAAAACTAGAGTTCAATCACTACTGAAAGATAAAATAACGTCTCCCACTGCAAAAGCCACCACTTTCGTAGCATTGCCCATGTAGACGGTAACCTCGCCATCATTCAGCTGCCTTTTTACGATGAACCCCTGCAAAGTCATGCAAACATGATCAGTAGCTCCAGTATCTACTACCTATAACTGGGTAGAACAAGTAGCTAAACATGTTTCTACAATGAGAGAGTGAGACGTACCATTCTTCTTCTTGTTGGGATAAATAGACTTCCAATGTCCCTGCTGACTGCACTTGAAGCACTTTGTCTTGGACTTGAAGTCCTCTGGGGGAATCTTGGCCCTGGCTTTCTTTTCTTTAGGCACCACATTTGCAGCTTTAGAAGGTGTGATCCTCTTCTTCTTAACACTAGAAGAAGACGTTCGATTCTCAGCTATGTGTGCCTCTGAGTTTCCTTTTCAAAATTGCTCGGCTCTCTGAACATCCATGAGTAATTATGATAAAGTAACTTCCTTCTTTACCATATTGAAATTCAGTCTGAATTGCTCAAACTTTGATGACAGACTGTGAAGCACAATGTCAATTTGAGACTCGCCATCCAAATTGCCACCCAGGGTTTCAATCTCCAATAGGTAACCCATCATCCGAAGAATGTGATCCCTTACAGGAGTGGATTCTGACATCTTCGTGTTCATCCGGGTTTTCATCACCAAATGTCGTGCCAAGCGATTCTATTGCCCAAAGAGCTCCTTGAGATTGAACATTATATCATAAGTGGTTTTCATCGTCTGATGTTGATGTTGCAACACATTTGACATAGAAGCCAGAATGTAGTAGCGCGCCATATCATCAGCTCTTATCATAACTCGCTCTATGCGCTTCACTAGAATTCTCATCTGGCTTTTGGGGCATTCCTCCTCAAGTACGAATTTAAATCCCTCAGCAGTAAGGACAAGGTTCAAGTTTCGAATCTAATCATTATAGTTTTCACCAATGAGTTTGTTTTCTTTGAGAATTGAGGACAAGTTGGAGAGTGCCATGACGATATAGAAATAACTGAAAAGTAAACATGCAGTACAGTCACAACCTTTAGGATAACTACAAATAATCGAAAAACCTCAAAAGAATTATATGTAAATTCACCGGCATTTTAAAAATGTTTCTTATAAGCCACGTAGGGTGGATGTTTATAAAATTTATTTTTAAACAGGTAATCTAGCCTTTAACTTATCTCCGGTCAAGTTTCCTTATGACAAGTAAATTAATAGTCAGAAATTAATTCCAGTCATGTAATCTTCTAATTAATAAGCCACGTAAGGTGGACATTTATTAATAAATTACATCTAAGTGTGAATACCATTATCTTCACTCCAAGACCATTGTTTTGAATTTCACTGCTCCATTTAGTGAAGTCAGTTAGTTCTAACAATGTTCTACAGTTATCTATTAAGAGGTTTAATTTCTAGAGATTCCAATGATATGACCCCTCCGTAGGGAGGTTGCCCATCACTTCTCAATTAAACAAGATTAATGAAGATTGTTTGAGATTTCTACATACTTTAGTATGTATCTCTCCCACTTAGTTATTTAAGTTTGAGGTTTCGTTTTTATCTCATTTTAAAACATGCAAACATCACATAAAATGATAAACATCCATTACATGTTAAACAACACAATAAGCATAATAATTAAAACCAACTATCATGGCTTATATCTCATGTTGTTTTGATGAGATATACTTGGAAAGACAGCTCCGGAATACTAGACATCTAGGGCCGTTGATCACCACCTTCGTCTCGCCGAAACCCTAGCTCCAATTAGGGTTTCGGGACGTGTTCGGGATGTCCTTTCTTTACAAGGCTACTTCTATTTGCTTCTTTGAGTTGATTTCTTATCCTTATTCAAAATAGAATATCTATTCCAAAAGGAATATCCTAAAATATCTAGAATAACAAGGAAATAAAATTACAACTCAATACTAAGGTGATTTTCGAAAATCACCTCAACTAGGCCTAACAATTTATTTTTCCTATTAAATTAAAACAACATAATAAAATAAAATGCCTAGACCTAATCCATGGATTTTCTCATGGATTAAAAAAATCACGTAGCCAAACCGACATACGGCCAACATACATTCAACATTAAATTAAAAACATACATCACATAATTTATGGAGCCATGATAGGTGATACCACCTGCAAACAATTAACAGTCTAGAAATACAACTATCACAATTATATGATTAACATAAAATATCACATGATATCCATACATGAAATTATTTTTGAAATTATCATTTAATTAAATTAATTTTTTTGAAAAATAGCCTAAGATATAATTTGAAAATTAATTACAATTATCTACCAAATTAAATCCTAACATGCTCGAAAATACCATAGGAATAAATTTAAAAATTTATTAAAATTATCCACCAAATTTAGACCTAATTTTCGAAAACACTAATTTTAATTAAAATTGAAAATTTTGATATTAATCAAAAATCTTTTCCAATTAATTACTAAGGGGCGAAAATTACCAAATAATAAATATTTGGAAGTTTTGATCTTCTTCAAACACTTACCAAATTTAAAATTCTATTTTCAACCCTATAGGGATTTGAATTAGGTAACTTTTGATATACACCAAAAATTACCTTATCTAATTTTAATCCCCTAATTTTCAAAAATAACATAGGTATTAGAAAAGGAAATTTTAATATGGATCAAAATTCTATTCCAAAAACAATACCTAATTTTCAAAAATAACACAATTAAAATTAGGAACTTTTAATCATCAAATTTTCGAAAATTTGATGATCAAAAATTTTGAAATATGTATGAATAAAATCTAGAAATTTGATGAACATCAAAATAGCATTCCAAACATTATTATACAAGGACCGAAAATTACATAGATCAAAATTGGATTTTTTTCGAACAACATCAAAAAATCTATCCAATTTTAAATCTATAATGCACGAAAATTATGAATAAATAAATCTGAAATCTAAAGACATAAAATTACCTACAGATTGATACATAATGATCAATTTTATCCTAGGATTAAATCTAGAGCAGTGCCAATACCGGCTCTGATACCAGTTGTTGGCGTTTTTTCGAATTGAACCACGGTAACATCTAATTGGTTGCTCATTAATCTTAGTTTCATGTATATCAAATTTTATGCATGCTTATATGATTAATCAAACCGAATTGAATTTAATGTGCATAGCGAATTTTGATTCTAATTAAAGCGGAAACATAGAATACAAAATTCGCTTACAAATTCAAGACGGGTTGAGGACAACATTAAAGATCTAATCTTGCTATTGAATGTTATAAAATCATCGCCCACTATAGCACTTCCACTTCTCGATCTTCTGTTGTATTCCCGGACTAGGTTTAGATATAGGGTAGGTTGTATACTACTAAATGGGTGTGAATACTGTGGGGATCAAGAGAGCACAAAGAGGGGCTGATATTATGTCATGAATTTTCGGCCACCACCTATCTAATAAATAGAGAGGTGGCAGAAAATCACTGTCTAAAATTACATAAACTATGCGATCATGTTCATTATCATGTATGTGTACATTGTTGTGAACATTCAATGTCAGAATATATAAATTGAAAGCAAGTAAATGGCACGAGATTGGTAACCCTGTTTGATCAATTGATCTACGTCAGGGGGACTTCACAAGTCCGTGAGAAACAGTTCACTACTCCGTTGAATGGTTACAAAGGCTATTACACGAAGACTCCCATCACTCGACCCCTTTCCTACCCACTACAACCTCTTTCGTTGAACTGAATTGCGAGCTCTCCTTACAACCTAGAATTCCTCTAGTTCCCACAGGAAATATCTCCTGAGACTCCTCTAAGTGTGTATGAATTTAAGTTTCAAACACAGACTAGAAACACAATGATCATAAGGATCAAACCTAATTTACCCGAATACTATATGCTTCAAAGATGAAGTCTTTTTAGACTCTCTACCCTTTGTGTATTCGTAAAACTCTTGTCCTCTAAACTAGTCTGATTCTCAGGCTATTTATAAACAAAAGATATAGCCTTAACAAGGTAATCAGAAGTCCTACTTGGACTAGAATTCAGCAAGGAAACTTTTTCTTAATTAAATCGGACTTTTCTAGTTTAGATATCTTTTTTGAATAGAACTCCTTTTATTCTTTGATCTTCATCACGAACAAGGCAGCTTCTATTCTGAAACATCCATCTTGAATCTGCAGCTCCAGCTCTTTGATTCTAGCATGATACATCTCTTGTAAACTCTCTGGACAACCATGTATATGATCATGTTTCTGAACATGATTAAGTACATGTCTTGATCTTCAATCAGAGTGACAGCAGAATGTTCACAGTAATGTCTAGAACATGTTATTCGAACATGAATAACCAAAACCTTTTGTGTTCTTTTGATATTGCCATACAGATCATGACAATCTCGAACACTTGAGTGCAGATGGCATTAACAATCTCCCCCTTTATCTTTATCTGGTGGCAAATCAGCTCCATGTTTTAAAAGGAACACAACCCTTAAACTAAAGGATCATGTACCTTAAAATGTTCTTGAATGTTCCTGTGAACATCATATGATTCAGCTGTGTTTCACTCTCTTATCAGCTTATATCTGCTCTGCTATATTGTATTTTTATCATATTTTTATCTCTTGATAGCCGTTTCAATTTTTTAGCAGATTTGAATCATATAGGGAAGATAGAAAATCTGTTCAATATCAGAATAGCTATTACAAGCTAATCAGAGCAAAAACAAAAATATCTTGCAAAACATGGATGCAAGATAATTGGAACAGAATAAAACATTAAAAAGATTATTATCTTTGCATTACTCTCCCTATTTTCCACCGAGAAAGGCAAGTGAGTAATCTCAAAAACTACTCGGATTTGTCAGAAGCTTACTCATCTTCTTCTTCTTCAGATCCTTCTTCAGCATCATCATACTCTATTTCTTCACCATCATTAGCCTCTTCTTCTGCTTCAGCTTTTTCATCAACCTCCTGCTCCTCTTCATCAGCATCATGCTCTTCTTCATCAGCCTCCTGATCCTCTTCTGCAGACTCTTCTTTTTCAGCATCAGTTTCTTTTTCCTTTTCTGTAGACTGTGATTCTCCTTGTTTTTGAGCCGGTGGAGAGTTTTTCTGAGTAGCAGCTTCGGTAGTACTTGCAAGCTAGTGCAAGTTATGAACATTATCAGATACATCTACTGCTGGGGAGGCAAATCCTTCTCCTGATGAAAGATCAGCAATCATAGCTTGAATCTTCATCTTCTCAGAAGTATGCTCAGAAATCAATTGAGCATGAAATTCCAGACTTCTTTCTAGAAATTTCAACACAGCACTTTTCGGTGAGGATTCTTCAACAGTAGCATCACTTCCTTGCTTGGATGCTATGAACTACTTAAAATGGAGGTGCATGTGATGATCTCCAATTTCAGGAGCGACCTTGATCATAAGAGGCTTTTTGGGTGCAATGACCATGTCATTCTTTGATGAGACGTTCTTCTTTTGCTGTTTTATAATACTGTAAATCAATGAAGGATAGCACAAAGGTCCCTTTACCACTGTAGACTCTGCACTATTGATGATATTTCTAAAAACACATTCACCATGATTGAACTGCTTCCCAGTTCTGAGGTGATATAAAAACCTTCCCTGAGCTTGAGTCACTGCAGCTCTGTGTTTTGTTGGCAACCAGTTGTGAATTAAAATTCTGAACAGAGCTCCATACTTGTGAGTCAGCTTGGAAGTAGGGATTATCTACGGATGAGATTGCCATTTAGTGTAGATTCCCTAGGTCAGTTCTTCAGCAACCATCCCCCAGTCATCAATCTCCTTGTACTCCCCCTCAATGTGGCATCCCAGAAATTCATTAATGAGATCTGGTGAGAAATTTAGCATCTCCCCTCTGACAAAGACTGTATGAAAGTCTTCAGATTCTGGATCATCAATCTCCTTAGTCATATTGTAGTATAACTCTGAAACAACCATTGGAACAAACTCGTGCACCCTCTGCACTGTTCCAAGCAACCTAGCTTCTTCCAGCACTAAATACACTCATGTGGCTAGTAGTGTATCTTTGTCCACCTTCTTCTCAGAGATCATAGACCTCTGCTTCACTTTCTCCCACAACTCAGCATGTTTGGAAGATCGGAAAAGAGCATGTTTAGAGATACCTGGCACATGGATGATCTGTTTGTGAATATCAGACTGATGTTCACTAGAATGTGAGTGAACATCTTTAGGTACATCTCTGGACTTAGCATATTTCTTGGCCTTCTTGGAAGGGCCTTTCGGTTCAACAGCTTTTCTTTTCTTTGTCGATGTAGTAGTGTATGGTGGTGTGGTTCAGCTTCTTGTCATCAGTGTTCTTTGAACTAACTACACCATGGCATTAGATGCCTTCTTCCTGGGAGTTTTCTTCTTAACTAGTGATCTGGTGAATAGATTATACTGTGCAGATGCAAGCAACTTCTCCGGTTGTGGAACATGAGTCTTCTCAGCAGATTCAGAGGATAAACTCTGAACATCTTCCTTCTTAGTAGGTTCTGCAACTAAAGGTCTCTTTATGACCTTTTTCTTTCCCTTGGTAATAGCAGCAGCGATTGCTCTCATCTTTAGGCTTAAGGGAATATCATCTTCACTGTATTCATCATCGCCTTCAGTGGGAGAAGGTTAATTAGAAGACTTCTGAACGACACTTGCAGGAGTTGAGGTCTCTGCAGTGCTCTTCTCAGCAACATGTTCCTTGACATGATCAGGAACATCTTCAGGCATAACAGGATCATCAACAGCAGATCTCTTCTCTTTCTGAAGGGCTTGAGCGGCAGATATTGTGATGACTTTCTTCGCAGTAGGGGCTGCAGTCTTCTTTGATTTCTTGACTGTAGTTCTCTTTGTTTTTGCCTTCTTTGCAGTCGATTTCTTGTTGACGTCGTATGATCATGCTGCTTCCTTTAACAGATCTTGGATTGTAAAACTTTGAGTCTTTGATTTCTTTGTAGAAGAGGCAATTTCTTGTTCTTCTGTTTCCAAGTCTTCGTCTTCTTCTTTTCCGTGAAAAGTTTCAATGAACTTTTCAGTATCCTTGCTAGATGATTCATCACAGAGTATCTTCTGAACAGGTTTCTTGTAGGATGATTCACCTCGAACCTGTCTATCGAACTCATCTTCCTCATAAAACTGATCTTGAGGTTTGGAATATGTTATTTTTCTATACCTCATCCTAGGCTTCACGAATTTCTTGGGATGGACGAGTTTACATTTTGGTACCATTGACAAAATATGGGTGATTTTCAGAAGATTGAAAGAGAGAAGAGTTTATGATTTCAGAAATTTGAAACGAATAAGCAATCTCTCTAAACGGCTAAATATATATATATAAGAGGGTACTCCATTCAATGCATAGGTTAAGGTTTCCGTTAGACTAAGAAATTGGAGGAAAATCCTGAAAAATCAGAGATGAGGATTGCAAGTCAGAACTAGCCGTTGATAAAGATGTACAGTGGATTTTGAAAATTGTTCATGTACATCCTGATGAACATTTATGGGAATGTTCAGACCCTTTGTGCAGAAATGGTTCTTTCTTGCTGAGTGTGAAATAAACACACTCATACCCCTCTTCTTGGTTTTACTGAACTAAGCACACCCCAAGGGATGCTCTTAGTTTCTCAAAACGAGCAGCATCCAATCCCTTGGTGAAAAGATCAGCTAGTTGATCTTCTGTCTTCATATGTTCAATCCTCAGAACTTTTTCTTCAACTAGCTCTCTGATGAAGTGATGTCTGAGGTCTATGTGCTTTGTCCTTGAATGCTTGACTAGATTCTTGGATATATTGATAGTGTTGTTATGATGTTACACTCCACTGGAATTGGATTACAACTGAAGTACAAGAATGAAAAAGAGTAGAATAGAACAATTACAATAATTAACTGAATTCAAATAAAGTAAATAACCGATGTGCAGAATCTGGTTCCGACAAGCCGAGTCGAGGGGACCTCTCTCCGCAAGACAAATACGCCCCGGCTAGTGCTCACGGTTCGGCGGTTGTCTTTCAAAGATGAAACGGCTTCGTCCTTCCGGCAGTAGCACCACAAGTCCGGTAAGGCTCCGGTGAACTAGATAATGTAGAGAACTGAGAGGCTGTAGACTCGAAGAGAACTTTATATGCAAGTAATATGATTGTGCAGAATGTAGCTTTTTGATCCATGCAGGATGTCCTATTTATAGGCACATCTCCACTGCAGGGGACAACTAGGGTTTGAGGGCATTCAAACCAGGTGTTGTAACCCCCCTGGAGTTATAGCTCTGCCATTAAGCCCTCCAGGAGTTACCTTCTGCAGATCCCGACAGGTGTCCCTTGTCGGCTCGGATCCCAACACGTGTCCAGGGCAGCTGCAGACTTTGACTCCCGATAGGAGTTACTTTCGGTTACTGTCCAGCCCACTAACTCCAGATGGCAGTTACCTGAAGGCTCCACCAGCTCCAGTGGCAGTTACTCACTTGAAGGCTCTTAACTCATGGGAGTTACACCCTTCAAGCTGGACATGCACCATGTGCACCCACGACCCGGATAGTCGATCCGCTGACCCGCTCCACGACCCGACTGTTTCTGTACCGTAAAACTGATACGGCTAAGCCCCGGAAGCCCACGTACGCCCAAAGTCCAATTGCTAAGATCCAAGTCCGAGACGAGACGAGACGAGTCGGGCAAGGGCAAGGGCAAGGGCAAGGGCACCGGGCACCGGCACCGGGCACGGGCACGGGCACTGGGCACCGGGCACCGGGCACGGGCACGGGCACGGGCACGGGCTCGGGCACGGGCACGGGCACGGGCGCACGCGCGCGTGTGGGCTCATGGCCCACATCCTTGTGCACTTGATTACTTCACTTAAGTGTTAATACACTTAAATACACTTCTTAATTTGATTAAGAAATCAATGTGGGATTATTTAATGTGTCTTAAACACATTATCCCACACACCATAAATGCCCAATCGTGTGACCAACTTTAACCATTTATTTCTCACTCACCGAAAATCGGATTTGAGCAAATAAAAATACTACGATTATCTACTCACGATATAGAGCAATCGTACGGTATTTAATTCCTCCAAAATTAAATATCCCGGTCACGAAAAATCGGATAAAATGAGTCACACTCACTTTATTAAATCCTATTTTCCAACAATCCCCCACATGAGTGGAAATAGTGCATGCATGTATGCAGACAAGCAGCCCAGTTCTCTTAGAAACACAACTGCACCAGGATAGGTAGCTTGTGACTTTGAACCTTCCATCTTCCAACACTATCGAGTATACCGGCTGTTTAGTGGACATGATGCCTTGAACTATACATCCTTAGTGTATACCGAGACAATAGTATTGAAAATAGCTATATATCAAACATTATCTGTTCTCACGTTTGTGTCCTTTTCAGGCCATGGACAACCTCTTTGAGTTCATAAGTATCTCTTTAGAAGCGGCCCCACTTCTCACTTATATAGGTGATCTCCTCTTCCGAGTATCCTGCCATACTCAACCTTATTAGGTTTAGGAATCATTAAAAGTCATAGGACTTATCCTCACCACATTGACAGGTGTGCACTTGGTTTGCTCACAGGGAAATGTACACTTTCCAAGTGCTACCAAACCGAATGTTTGTAGCTTAGTTTTCCCATTGAACCAAGTTCTTGGGATCTCCAGTCATCATGGTTGGGTTACCACTACAAGCACTCTTTAGAGTGTGGATTTCAAATCCATTCCCTCTAGCAACTTAGCCATTTGATCTCGGTTTAACCATTTGGTTAGCGGATCCGCTAGATTATCTATTGACTTCACATAGTCAACTGAGATAATCCCACTTGAGATCATATGCCTCACAGTATTATGCCTCCGACGTATGTGTCGAGACTTACCATTGTACATAGCATTGTGTGCCCTTCCGATTGCCGCTTGACTATCACAGTGAATCATCACTGACGATACTGGTTTTTTCCAGCATGGAATGTCTTCTAGAAAGTTGCGAAGCCATTCTGCTTCTTCATACGCTTTATCCAAAGCGATAAACTCAGATTCCATGGTAGAACGGGCTATATAAGTCTGTTTCATGGATTTCCACGACACTGCTCCACCTCCGATGGTGAAAACAAATCCACTAGTCGAAAATGAGTCTTTTGTGTCTGATATCCAATTCGCATCACTGTACCCTTCAAGTACAGGAGGAAACCTTGTATACTGCAGCCCGAAGTTCAAAGTATACTTCAAGTATCTTAGAACTCGTACTAGAGCTTTCCAATGTTCTTTGCTTGGATTGCTCGTGTACCGACTCAACTTGTTCACAGAACATGCAAGATCAGGTCTAGTGCAGTTAGTGATGTACATCAAACTCCCAATGACCCTTGCATACTCTTCTTGAGCTACCGGTTCTCCTCGGTTTTTGCTCAAGTGTACATTGAGTTCCAACGGGGTCTTAGCCAGCGGATTATCAAAAGCGTTGAATTTCTTAAGCACTTTCTCTATGTAATGAGATTGTGTTAAGACAATTCCACCACTTGTCCGTACTATCTTGATCCCTAGAATCACATTGGCTAAGCCCATATCTTTCATGTCGAAATTTCGTTTCAACATTTGTTTCGTTTCAACAATCACTTGGTGTCCACTGCCTATGATTAACATGTCGTCTACATAAAGACAGACTATGACATAGCCATTAGAACTGCTCTTTATATACACACATTTATCACACTCATTGATTTTGAAACCATTTGATAACATCACGTTATCAAACTTCAGGTGCCACTGAATAGGTGCTTGTTTCAGACCGTATAACGATCTAACAAGTTTACACACCTTTCGTTCTTGTCCTGGTGCAACAAACCCTTCAGGTTGTTCCATGTATATTTCATCCTCCAACTCACCATTCAGAAACGCAGTCTTTACATCCATCTGATGAATTTCAAGATTGTGCAAAGCAGCAATCGCTAAAAGCACCCGAATAGATGTAATCCTTGTTACTGGTGAGTAGGTATCGAAGAAATCATACCCCTCTTTTTGTTTAAAGCCTTTGGCTACCAAACGAGCTTTATACTTGTCAACAGAACCATCTGCCTTATATTTTCATTTTAGGATCCATTTGCATCCTAACGGCTTACACCCACTTGAGAGATCTGTCAACTCCCAAGTGTGATTTTGCATGATGGAATCGATTTCACTGTTGATAGCTTCTTTCCAGAACGCAGCATCTGGACTGGATAGAGCTTCTTTCAAAGACTTTGGCTCATCATCTAGCATATAGGTGATGAAATCCGGACCAAACGTCTTAGCCGTCCTAGCTCGCTTGCTACGTCTCGGTTCTTCATCCCCAGGATCAGAACTAGTAGCAGCTTCAGAAGTTCGTTTTTCAGAACTACCTTCTGTCCTATCCTTATTCTTACAAGGATAGACATTCTCGAAGAATATAGCATTCCTCGATTCCATCATCGTTCCTTCAGTCAACTCGGAAATCTCCGATTTATGAATAAGAAAATGATATGCACTACTGTTAAGTGCATACCCAACAAAGATACAATCAACCGTTTTAGGGCCGATTCTAACTTGTTTAGGAAGTGGCACTTCAACTTTAGCCAAACACCCCCACACTTTGAGGTATTTATAAGACGGCGTACGTCCTTTCTACAACTCGTAAGGCGTCACATCCTTACCCTTAAGTGGAATTTTGTTCAGGATATAGTTAGCTGTCAACACAGCTTCCCCCCACAAGTTTTGTGGTAATCCCGAACTTATCAACAAAGCATTCATCATTTCCTTAAGAGTTCGGTTTTTGCGTTCAGCAACACCATTAGACTGTGGTGAATACGGTGCCGTAGTTTGATGAATTATACCTGCCTCTGCGCATAACTCTTCAAATGGGGCAACATACTCTCCACCTCTATCACTTTGAATTGCTTTAATTCGACTGCTTAGTTGATTTTCGACTTCATTTTTGAAGTTCTTAAAAGCTTCAATCACCTCATCTTTACTTCTTAAAAGATAAAGATAATAATATTTTGTGCAATCGTCAATAAAAGTAATAAAGTACTTTTTACCGCCTCTAGTTTGCACAAACTTTAAATCGCACACGCCTGTGTGAATTAACTCTAGAGGTTTAGTGCTCCGTTCAACCGATTGAAATGGTAACTTAGCCAATTTAGCTTCAACACAAACTTCACATTTGTTTTGTGTATTAAATTGGTTCACTTTTAGCAAATCTAAATTTACTAAACGTTTTATAGCATTTAGATTAATGTGTCCTAATCTACAATGCCATAAATCCGAGCACTCAACAAGCAAGTAAACAGAAGAAGCAATTTTATTAGCATTTTCTTTTGCCACACGGCGCATCGCCATTACATTCATTTTGAAAAGTCCATTGGCGAGATAGCCCCGACCAAGGAACCTTCCGTACTTGCTTAAAATAAACTTTTCAGACTCAAACACTAGTCTAAAACCATGATTGACTAACAGCGAGCCTGAAACTAGATTCTTGCGGATGTCCGGAACATGCAGCACATCCTTCAAAGTCAGCTCTTGGCCTGAAGTCAGCTTCAAAACCACGTTGCCTACACCAACCACTTCAGACGAGGCTTGGTTCCCCATGTGCAACTTTCTACCTTCAACAGCTTTGTAGGTAGCAAACGAGCTCTTGTCCGAGCAAACGTGACAAGTAGCCCCGGTGTCGACGAACCACTCTCTCGGGTTGTCCACGTGATTGGCCTCGAACACAACGGCAGCCAAATCATCGTCATCCCAATCATCTTGACGGGCCTTGCCCTTGCCTTTGTTGTTATGTTCAACCAAGTGCGCACCATAGTTGGTACGTTTCTTCTTTGGAGCCGTGCAATGTTTGGACATGTGCCCCGGCTTGTCACAATTGAAGCAGTTGCCGTTGAACTTTGTCATTGGCTTCTTCCCTTTGTCAACTTGACCCGGGCGCTTCCTTTTGTTGCTGTTTGATGGTCCATCACGTTCCATCAAATTAGCCTTGGCCTCGATCGGGACTCGTGGTCTCGGATCCGCCTTTCGGTTATTGGCTTCAATTCGAAGCTTAACCACAAGATCTTCAAGAGTCATCTCCTTTCGCTTGTGTTTGAGATAGCTCTTGAAATCCTTCCAACACGGTGGCAACTTCTCAATCACCGCAGCAACGGTGAAGGAGTCGGGAAGGACCATCCCTTCAGCATGAACGTCGTGCACAATGAGCTGAAGCTCTTGCACTTGATCCATTACTGACCGGGTGTCCACCATTTTATAATCGAGGAACTTTGCCACCACGAACTTCTTAGTTCCGGCATCCTCAGTTTTGTACTTCTTTTCTAGAGCATCCCACAGTTCCTTAGCACTAGTTACATTTCCGTATACAGAATATAAACTATCTACTAAGCCATTAAGAACATAATTTTTACAAAGAAAATCGCCATTGATCCATTGATCGTACGTCGTTCGTTTGTTGACGTCCGGCTCATTTTCTTCGACCACAGGAGCCTCCTCCTTGAGGTATCCAGCAACTCCGAGCGTGGTTAGGTAGAAGAGCATCTTCTGCTGCCACCTCTTGAAGTCCAACCCGGAGAACTTTTCAGGCTTCTTGGCTTGGCCATGGGGAATGGTCCTTGGAGCAACGGTGTTGGATGAAGACGCCATTCCAGCAAAGGTAGTTCATTATTTTAGTCTTAGTTATTTGTCTTGCGATTGTTGTTATGATGATACACTCCACTGGAATTAGATTACAACTGAAGTACAAGAATTAAGAAGAGTAGAATAGAACAATTACAATAATTAACTGAATTCAAATAAAGTAAATAACCGATGTGCAGAATCCGGTTCCGGCAAGCCGAGTCGAGGGGACCTCTCTCCGCAAGACAAATACGCCCCGGCTAGTGCTCACGGTTCGGCGGTTGTCTTTCAAAGATGAAACGGCTTCGTCCTTCCGGCAGTAGCACCACAAGTCCGGTAAGGCTCCGGCAAACTAGATAATGTAGAGAACTGAGAGGCTGTAGACTCGAAGAGAACTTTATATGCAAGTAATATGATTGTGCAGAATGTAGCTTTTTGATCCATGCAGGATGTCCTATTTATAGGCACATCTCCACTGCAGGGGACAGCTAGGGTTTGAGGGCATTCAAACCAGGTGTTGTAACCCCCTTGGAGTTATAGCTCTGCCATTAAGCCCTCCAGGAGTTACCTTCTGCAGATCCCGACAGGTGTCCCTTGTCGGCTCGGATCCCAACACGTGTCCAGGACAGCTGCAGACTTTAACTCCCGACAGGAGTTACTTTCGGTTACTGTCCAGCCCACTAACTCCAGATGGCAGTTACCTGAAGGCTCCACCAGCTCTAGTGGCAGTTACTCACTTGAAGGCTCTTAACTCATGGGAGTTACACCCTTCAAGCTGGACATGCACCATGTGCACCCACGACCCGGATAGTCGATCCGCCGACCCGCTCCACGACCCGACTGTTTCTGTACCGTAAAACTGATACGGCTAAGCCCCGGAAGCCCACGTACGCCCAAAGTCCACCCAAAGTCCAATTACCAAGATCCAAGTCCGAGACGAGACGAGACGAGCCGGGCAAGGGCAAGGGCAAGGGCAAGGGCACCGGGCACGGGCACGGGCACGGGCTCGGGCACGGGCTCGGGCACGGGCACGGGCACGGGCTCGGGCACGGGCACGGGCGGGCGCGCGCGTGTGGGCTCATGGCCCACATCCTTGTGTACTTGATTACTTCACTTAAGTGTTAATACACTTAAATACACTTCTTAATTTGATTAAGAAATCAATGTGGGATTATTTAATGTGTCTTAAAGACATTATCCCACACACCATAAATGCCCAATCGTGTGACCAACTTTAACCATTTATTTCTCACTCACCGAAAATCGGATTTGAGCAAATAAAAATACTACGATTATCTACTCACGACATAGAGCAATCGTACGGTATTTAATTCCTCCAAAATTAAATATTCCGGTCACGAAAAATCGGATAAAATGAGTCACACTCACTTTATTAAATCCTATTTTCCAACAGATAGCACTTATATTGTCACAATACAGAATAGGTGTATCATGAGCAACTTCATAGTCCTTCATCATCTGCATCATCCAAATAATCTGAATAGAACTGCTTCCTGCTGCAATATATTCAGCTTCTGCTGTAGATAAGGATATGCAGTTCTGCTTCTCACTGAACCAAGAAACAACATTGTTTCCTAAAAGAAAGCAAGCACCGGATGTGCTTTTTCTGTCATCTGGAGATCCTGCCCAATCAGCATCACATTATGCAGTAATACTTGAATTTATATCAGATGTATACCACAATCCATAGTCTGCAGTTCCATTGATGTACTTGATGATGTTCTTAATAGCCTTCATGTAACTTTTCTTAGGACAAGACTGATATCTAGCATATACTCCCACACTGTATGCTATATCTGGTCTGCTTGATGTGAGATAAAGGAGACTCCCAATCATGCTTCTGTATAAAGTTTGATCAACTTCAGCTCTTGCATCATCTTTTTCAATCTTGAATGTGGTGCTGATAGGAATTCTTTTGTGCTTAGAATTCTCCAGCTCAAAATTTTTGGCCAAGTTTTTGGTATACTTACCTTCTTCTGATTGTTTAATCTGAAGTCCAAGAAAGTATTTCAGATCCCCAACAAGGCTCATCTCAAACTCAGTTTCTATGTCCCTGATAAAGTCTTTGACCATCTTATCAGATACTGAGCCAAACACTATATCATCAACATAAACTTAAACCATAATTACTTGTGACTTTTCCTTTTCTGATGAATAGTATTCTGTCTTCTCCTTCTCTGTTGTATCCTTTGCTAACCAGGTATGTAGCCAGTCTTTCATACTAAGCCCGAGGAGCCTGCTTTAAGCCATAAAGTGCCTTCTTTAGTTTGAACACAAACTCTAGATGATGTGGATCTTCAAATCCTTTAGGCTATGCAACAAACACATCCTTCTTCAAAAATTCATTCAAAAAAATACTCTTGACATCCATCTGGTACAGCTTGAACTTCATGATGCAGGCCATGGCAAGAAGAAGTCTGACTCATTCTATCCTTGTGACTAGAGCAAATGCTTCATCAAAATCGATGTCTTCCATCTGAGAATATCCTTGAGCAACCAGTCTGGCTTTATTTCTTGTAATGTTCCCAGCTTCATCAGTTTTATTCTTGAATATCCACTTGGTTTCTACTATGTTGACTCCTTCAGGTTTCTGCACCAGATCCCAAACATCATTCTTTTTGAACTATAGAAGTTCTTTCTGTATAGCCTCAATCTAGTAGTCATCTTTGAGAGCTTCTTGGATGTTTTTGGGTTCAATCTTGGAGGTGAAACAGACATTAGATATCTCATCATGTATCCTCTTTCTTAGTCTACTTCTAGTCATTCTTCCTTCATGAATGTCTTCTATTACTTCTGAAGTAGGATGATCCTTGATGATTTGCTTTGAAGGCTTCCTTTGCTTCACTGTTTGTTCTTCAAATTCTCTGTCTGTATCATCATGTACCTTCGGGTGTTCAAAAACATATGTGTGAACATCTTCTTCGGGGGTATTGATGACATTATCCTGATCATCAAATCTGACATTAACTATCTCAATGATAGCCTTTGTCTCTTTGTTGTAAATCCTGTATGATTTACTGTTTTTGGAGTATCCAACAAACATCTCTTCAACTCTTTTGTTTATTATCTTGCTGAGATACTCACTATCATTGAGAATATAACATGTGGTGCCAAACACATGAAAGTACTTCATTGTAGGTTTCTTTTCATTCCAAATGTCATATGGTGTAGTGACAGTACCTGGTCTAAGATAAACTATGTTGCTGACATGGCATGCATTGTTAATAGCTTCTGTCTAGAATATAGCAGTAACTCCTTTAGCAGCAATCATGGTTCTTGCCATCTCCTGAAGAATTTTGTTCTTCATTTCAACAACTCCATTCTGCTAAGGAGTCTTGGGGGCTGAGTACTCGTGACTGATTCCATTCTCACTGCAGAAATTGTCAAAGTATTGATTCTCAAATTCTTTACCATGATCACTTCTAATTCTGATTATGTGCTGATCCTTTTCAACTGTGATTTTGCAGGTTAATTTCTTGAATACTGTGAAAGCTCCACTCTTGTCTCTGAGAAAGTCTACCCATGTAAACCTTGAGTAGTCATCTATGCAGACAAGAACATACTTCTTTCCTCCGTAGTTTTCCACAGCCATAGGTCCCATTAGATCCATATGAATAAGATCTAAAATTCGCTTAGAAGTTCTGTCTTGAACTTCTTTATGCTAAGATCTGGACTGTTTTCCAATCTGACATGGACCACAAACTTTATCTCTGTCAATTCTGATCTGAGGTAGACCTCTGACAATCTCTTTGCTGATGATCTTCTGGAGATTCCAAAAGTTGACGTGTCCAAGTTTCTGATGCCAGATCTCTGACTCTTCTATAGATGTTCTTTGACATGTTAAAGAGCATTGTGTAGGAACATGTAGCTGATAGCAGTTGTCAGATGATCTTTTTCCTTCCATGAATAAGTCATTGTTCTTATTCATTACCCTGCAACTTTCTTTGGTGGAGACAACAGTTATGTCATCATCACACAGTTGACTGATGCTAATCAGATTTGCTTTTAGTCCATCAACTAGCATAGCCTTCTTTAGTTTAGGCATTCCTTCAATAATCAGCTCACATTTACCCAATACTTTACCCCTTTTTCCATCTCCAAATGTAACAAAGTCTGATGAGCAAGCTTTTAGATTCTGCACTACAGAGCAATCTCCAGTCATGTGTCTTGAGCAGCCACTGTCAAAATACCAGTTGCCCTTGTCTTCAACTCTTAGAGAGTTATGAGCAATCAAACTAGTCTGCTTGACAACCCATTGCTTCTTCTGTGCAGTCTTTTTATTTTTATGAACAGCTGGCCTCATCTTGATATTGCTGGAATGCTTAGCCATAAATCTCCTTCTCATTCTTTTTAGATCAAAGAGATACTTCTCACAATGTGGACGAATATGACCTTTTTCTTCACAATAATGGCAGATAATTCCTTTTCTGTTGCCATTATAAGTAGTCATCTTCTTGTTAATGTTCTTCTGGATGTTTAGAACATTGTTTTGTACATGTACTAGCTGGCTTGTAATTACTTTGACAAACACTATCTCAGACTGTCCACCATTGTATCTAAGACCTGGATGACCCTTCCCAGAATGTACTGGGGTAGTGAGAATCTTATCAAGATTCTTAGATCCACTGTTCAGCATGTTGACATTCCTTTTGATGGACTTGAGCTCTGAAGAAAGCTCTTCAATCTCCTTCTTTTGCTGTTGGATGATGACCTTCTGTTCTGCATCAGATCTGATCAATTCCTCTTTTTCTTTGAGAAGATCTTTATTGTGAGATTGCAGGGTCTTGTTGATCTCAGCAACTTCAAGCCATTTTTCATACATCTCTTTATATGTCTTGACAAACTCTTCATGGCTAAAGTCTTCATTATCTAAATCTTCATCTTCTGCAAGTTTGAAAGGATTCTGGAACTTTGAGATTCTTGCTGTAAAAGCAATTGCGTCCTCATCTGAATCATTGCTTCTTCCATCAGAATCATTGTCACTAAGAGAAGCATTTGTAATTCTTTTTATTTTTCTTCAGAGTATTTGCACACTCAGCTTGAATGTGTCGAAAACCATCACATTCTCTGCATTGGATTCCTCTCCTTGGATTTGATGATTGAAACTCTTTCTGTTCATTGCTGGAGTTTCTGTCCTGCTGAGAATTGCCAGATGGTTGTTTTCTATTGTTGGACCTTCTGGAAGACTGTTTGTTTACTCTTTTTCTAACATTCTACTGAAGTTCTTGGTGATAAGGACCATATTGTTCATTGTATCTAAATCAAGTACAGGTTTTTATTTCGGTACGTGTTCAAGTACATCCTCAGAAAACTTCAATTTTAAGAGCAATACCTCTCTTTCTTGAGCTGTTGTCTTCATCTTCCAGGTTCATCTCAAATGTCCTCAACGACCCCATCAGTTCATCAAGCCTCATACTCTTGATGTCCTTGGCTTTTTTAATTGCAGCAACTTCGTAAGTAAACTTTCTTGGAAGAGATCTGAGAACCTTTCTCACAAGCTTCTCATTGCTGATAGGCTCTCCAAGAGCAAAACTCTCATTTGATATGCTTCTTAGTCTGACATTAAACTCACCAATGGATTCAATATCATCCATTCTGAGACTTTCAAATTTTGAAGTAAGATTTTGAAGTCTTGATAGCCTCACTGAACTAGTCCCTTCAAAGGTGATTTCCAGAATATCCCATGCAGCTTTTGCAGTCTCACAAGTTGAGATCAGGCTGAATGTCTCAAGATACACTGCAGAGAATATTGCATTGAGAGTTTTAGAGTTGACATTGTACCAGTTCTTCTGCGGCACCGTCCACTGTCCTTCTTCAATCTCCACATGCTTTCCTTCCTTGGAAACAGTTGGCTTTTCCCATCCTTTAGTGACACTTTTCCATGCAAGTTTATCAATCGATCTCAGAAACGCCCTCATCCTTGCTTTCCAGTAAGGATAATTGTTGCATTTTAGTAATGGTGGTCTGAATGTAGATCCTCCTTCTTTAATTGCACTCATGACTGAATTGCAACCAAAACCTTCATGCAGATATGTACTTTTTTAGGACTCTTTTCACACTAAAACCAAAGACGACCCGCTCTGGTACCAATTGAAGTTACATAAACTGTGCAATCATGTTCATTATCATGTACGTATACATTGTTGTGAACATTCAAGGTCAGAATATATAAATTGAAAGCAAATAAATGGCACGAGATTGGTAACCCTGTTTGATCAATTGATCTACGTCAGGGGGACTTCACAAGTCCGTGAGAAACAGTTCACTACTCCGTTGAATGGTTACAAAGGCTATTACATGAAGACTCCCATCACTCGACCCATTTCCTACCCACTACAACCTCTTTCATTGAACTGAATTGCGAGCTTCCCTTACAACCTAGAATCCCTCTAGTTCCCAAAGGAAATCTCTCCCGAAACTCCTCTAAGTGTGTATGAATTTAAGTTTCAACACAGACTAGAAACACAATGATCACAAGGATCAAACCTAGTCTACCCGAATACTATATGCTTCAAAGGTGAAGTCTTTTTAGACTCTCTACCCTTTGTGTATTCGTAAAACTCTCATCTTCTAAACTAGTCTGATTCCCATGCTATTTATAAATAAAAGATATAGCCTTAACAAGCTAATCAGAAGTCCTACTTTGACTAGAATTCAAAAGAAAACTTTTCCTTAATTAAATCGGACTTTCCTAGTTTAGATATCTTCCTTGAATAGAACTCCTTCTTTCCTTCTTTGATCTTCATCACGAACAAGGCAGCTTCTATTCTGAAACATTCATTTTGAATCTGCAGCTCCAGCTCTTTGATTCTAGCATGATACGTCTCTTCTAAACTCTCTGGACAATCATGTATATGATCATGTTTCTGAACATAATTAAGTACATCTCTTGATCTTCAATCAGATTGGGAGCGAAATGTTCACAGTAATGTCCAGAACATGTTATTCAAACATGAATAACCAAAACCTTTTGTGTTCTTTTGATATTGCCATACAGATCATGACAATCTCGAACACTTGAGTACAGATGGCACTAACACTGTCCAACCCTAATGGGTTTGGGCCTCTCACTCTTGTTCCATCCCCAATCCACTAAAGTCATATTGGGCTACAATAGGGATCTAGAAAAATATTAAATTGTCCTGATAGATTTAATTAATTTCTAATATCTAATAAACTTAGGATATAATTAAATGCATCAATTATTTTTATTCCACTAAAGAAATAATACTAACCTACCAATTTAATACATATTTTTGAATATTCTTTCTTCTTTAGTTCAGTCATTCCTCATGTTTAAGATATAATGTCCATCAATTAATTATGAAAGCTTATGACATCTATGATTAATTAATTGCTTGTTTCTTGAGTAGTACCACACAAGACCTATCATGTACGGAATAAATTCCACCTGCAGGGTTTCACATGAACTATGTGTTTTCTCAAGAGGACATCATCAACCTGGCACACTAGGACATGGTGACCATATCTATTGCATGACTCATCATATATGTATATGATACTGCCCAAGATATCGAGGTTGTTGATCCTATCTGAGAATCTCACTCATTGATAAATCAAAACAATACTATAACAAATATATGTCCGTCAATACATATAGCTTAAGATCCCGAACTCTATGGATCTTTATTCTCTCATTTAAGGTCAGAATAGAGAATAGTATCCTTTCGTGATCCTCCTCAATACACAAACTAGCATACTAGAATAATCAGTTAGCCAAGATAAACTAACTATCAGATTATTCTATGATGTACTGATGGTAGGTTCAGGACCATCTAAGTCGTGAGCCTTTTAATACACTTTAAAGGTTCCAATGATATAATCTTTACCGTGTATATATACCCATACACTATATCATTTGTAATGCAGATATATGGAACTTGGCAGATAAATATAACAATAAATAAATGCACACAGTGACTGGAATAATTTATTCAATCTATATCATCAAAACATTGTAGTATGTATATTAAGACAAGTCTTTTAGTATACAAGACCAACAATTTGGGTAGTCATGATGGATTGAATACATATCAAAACATGGTAATGGATATTGCTGGTTCACAAATCAACATGAATAACGATGATCTAACCGAGGAGGCTCCAAATCCTGAAGCACAACAGTTTTATGATATGTTGAGGGTCGCACATAAAGAATTGTGGTCGGGTTGTCAAAACCATTTTCAATTGTCATTCATTGCTCGCTTGATGAACTTAAAATATGAGAACAATATGTCAGAGAAGTGTTTTGATAAGATAACCTAATTAATAAAGGAGATTGTTCCTGAAAATAATTTGGTAACTGATAAAATCTATACAATAAAGAAATTACTACGTGGTATGGGGTTACCCGTAGAGAAGATCGATAGCTGCTTAAACAACTGCATGATTTATTGAGGTGATGATAGTGAATTATCGAAATGCAAAATTTGTGATCACCCACGTTTTAAGAAAACAAGTCATCATTCCCAAAAATGACAGAAGGCTACAGTTGCACACAAAATGATGTAATACTTTCCACTCACTCCGAGGTTATAGAGGTTATATGCATCTAATGCAACAGCAAAGGAGATGCATTAGCATACATCCTCTATTGATGATGGAGTAATGCGATATCCAGCAGACTCTCCTGCATGGAAACATTTGAACACAACCTTCCCCCAATTCACTTCAGAAATTCGTAACGTCAGATTGGGTCTATCTACTGATGGTTTCCAGTCATTCAGTTAATTAGGCCAACAATATTCTTTGTGGCCTGTCATCATTACACCTTACAATCTTCCTCCATAGATGTGCATGAAAGAGCAGTACATGTTTCTAACTATATTAGTGATAGGTCGACGCCATCCAAAAGAGAATTTGGATGTATTTTTACAACCTTTGATGTCTGAATTGATTAACTTGTGGGAAATAGGTGTGTCTACCTATGATGTTTCATTGAAACAAAATTTTCAGATATGAGCAGCATTAATATGGACAATTAGTTATTTTCCCGCTTACTCCATGTGATCTGGGTGGAGTACTGCTGGAAGATTGGCATGTCCACATTGTATAGAGTCCATTGATGCCTTCACTTTATCATGTAGTGGTAAACAATCATAGTTTGATAACCATAAAATATTCTTGCATGCAAACCACCCCTTCTGTAAAAATAAAAAACATTCATGAGAAATAAAGTTGTGATTAGAGGACCTCTAGAAATGAGATCGGGCACTGAAATTCTGGCTCACATAGAAATATTGGGTCTTAAAAAGTCACTAACAACAATGATAATGTGACAATTTATAAAGGTTGCGGAAAAGCATCTTTTGGGATTTGCCATACTGGAGTTCCCTGTTGATTCAACATAATTTGGATGCCATGCACATTTAAAAAATGTGTTTGACAATCTATTCAACACCGTATTGAATGTGCAGGGGAAGATGAAAGATACACCCAAATTTAGAGAATAGTTGAATATATATTGTTCAAGACCAGAGCTAAAACCGAATGAGTCCACATGCAAGTACCCAAAAGCTTGTTATACGTTGGACAAGAGAGAGAAGAACACCCTATTTGAATAGATTAGAGAGTTAAAATTTCTGGATGGCTATGTGTCAAATATGAGTCGATGTATGGATATGAGAAAACTGAAGATATTTTACATGAAAAGCCACGATTTTCACGTGTTCATGCAACGTCTCATCCCGATAGCATTTCTTGAACTTCTACCATCTAATGTTTGGAAGAAAATAATAGAGTTAAGTTTATTCTTCAAAGATTTGATTTCTAGAACAATCACCATTGATGATGTGTGTCGGTTTCCTGAAAATATTCCGATTATATTATGTAAATTTGAACGCATTCTCCCCCTCCAAGTTTATTCGACTCGATGGAGCATCTACATATCCGTTTCACTGATGAAGCTAGAGTTGTTGGGTCTGTATAATATTGATGGATGTATCCATTCAAACGGTACTTGAGGAAGTTGAAAAACAACGTGCGAAACAAAGCACGAGTTGAAGGTTCAATATGCGATGCTTACTTGGTCGAGGAAGCTTCAACATTCTATTCATATTGTTTCGAGGATTATGTAAAAACAAGACATAGAAATATGCCTCGTAATTATGAGGGTCTTGGAGAATTAAGAGATGACAATGCAGCAAATTTGTCAATTTTCAAGCATCACGGTCTACCATTTGAAAAAATGTCCAAAAGATATTTAATAGACAATGAGCACACTGTAGCACAGATCTACGTGTTGTTTAACTATCCTGAAGTTGAACCGTATATAACATAAGTGATATTGTGTAACTAGATCTATAATATGTAATATTTATCTTCCCACAAAATTCTAATCTCATTTCAATTTTTTGAAGTGTGTTTGTTGATCATTTGAAAGCAATGTGCTCAAATATCTCAACGGAAGATATTAATAAACGAATGGATAAAGAATTTGCAAGTTGGTTCGCCAATTATGTAAGTTTATGATAATAGAAAACGTTAATATATTTGTACTTAGTTAACTGTAACATAATATAGAGTTTGTTGTTATAATAGGCACAAGATCCAACAAATAATGTCAACAGGATCATACGTGATCTTTCAAGAGGGCCTATTCGTTTCCTTACTGTCTATCATGTGTATTTTATTAATGGATATCAATTCCACACGATTGCTCACGGCTCACATCGAGCTACAATGAACAATGGAGTCTGCATAAAAGGCATAAACTATGACTATTACGGGCTATTGTTGGAGATTATCAAGCTGGAATAGCTGGTTTGCCTATGAAAAAGACAGTGTTGTTCAAGTGTCAGTGGTTTGATACATCAACACACGGAACAAATGTGCATCCTGACTATAAAATGGTTTCTATAAATCATAACTGTAAGTATTCAGGATCTGATCCATTTGTGCTTGTTAAACAAACAATCCAAGTGTATTATTGTGAATACCCAAGTTTAAATCGCTCTCGAAGTGATTGGTGGCAGTTTACAAAATAAAGGCTCGATCTAATGTGGAAGTATTATTGCAAGATGATAATACAATCATATCCCCACCGTTTCAAGAGGATGAAGTTGATGGTTTGCATACTCTCACAATAGATGATGATTCGGTACCAAATCATCCAGATGGTGGGGTAGTAGACATTGAAGGAGAAGAAGAAGATGAAGAATATACTGAAATAAAGATTAATTTGTCAGATAACAATATCAGTGATGATGATGATGACATAGATATAACAGCCCGGTCCTGAGATAGGGATTAACGAATGGGGATGGGGTGTTATTAAGGGATTAATGAATTTAATGAATAAAGTCGGAAGATTAGCAAAGGGGTTTAAGAACAAGTCTTGCTTTGGAAAATAGGTGGTGATGCTCGGTTTACTTGAGTTAAAATGGAAACATGCTTAAGCGGAATAAAATGGCTAACTAATCAGATACCAACAAGCATAGACCCCTTCATAGGTCAAAACGAATAACAGATATCAACGTGAATAAGCTTCTTCATAGGCGAATGGAAATCATACTCAAGAAACGGAAATAAACATAATATGCATCTTATAAATATTTAATCATGTCTGGGATAATCTTAGTGTCTTGACGATCATAGTAGAACTTAAACGGAATTAAAAAGAGTGTATCAGAGTAGTAGAAACATCATGGGATTTCAAAAGAAATTTAGATAAATAGCAAAACAATCTTGGCAGCCAAGCCACAACCACAACCACCAACATCCTCAGCATCTCAACCTGAAAATATTTGAAAAGAGGGGGCATGAGCACTAATGTACTCAGTGGGTTTTAGCAAAAATGCTTTAATAACTTCAAGATATCCAATAATTAACTGACGGTATATGGAGAGCAAAACGCAAAAGCCATCTCCATATCCGTAAAACCTTTTCTTTTCTTTTGGGCCCAACTTGGCTCAAATCTGATGTCAACTGCATCTTTAGGCATGCCATGGGATAGAAGAGGGGTTACCTTAGATATCCGAATGAGTTTGCGAGGGAAAAACCCAGCAGTGATTCCCTTAAGAGTTCTGAACTTAAATCCTGCCTAAGTGAGAGGCTAAGTTCATTCCTTCCTTAACCTTGCTGTCAAAACCAATCCTAGAGCATGCCTAGGTACTAATCCTTTGATATAACATGATCTCGGCCTATAAGGGATTTTACATTACCTAAAAATGAAATCCTTAATCCTCAATTGTACGAGCTTTAACAAGCATAAACATTCATATACGAGAGATAAACGGAAATAAATGTGAATTGTAACTAAAGACAATTCTAAATATCTCATGCTAAGTATAAACAAAACTTTAACATTTCTAGCATCTCTATATATTCTAAACATACTAGAGAACTCAATTATAACATAATATCTTCTTTTCCTTTCTTTCTTGTACAGAGATCAATCAGGCAGAGCAAAAATGCTTTATTGGATATCTCATTTGCCCTATATGCTTCTAGAGCTTATTAGCTCAAACTTTAGATGAGTATAGATTTACCCACCACGATTACGGAGCAGAAGATGAGGCAATGAGTTGATGATCCTTCTTCGAATTCCCACGAGGCTCACTTCCTCCTACAAAAGTCAAATTATCGACTTAGCGGCCTACTATGAGGATTTCTAGCTAAAAACATGGAATTAAATAATACTCATCTTATATATTTCTAATTAGAACTTAATCATGGATATCACGACTTTATGACTTTATAAAGATCCGAGAAGGATTTATTTTAATTAAGGAACTTCTCGACTTGATTTCTCAATTTTTAGATGGAAAATAAATTTAAATAGCTTAATCGAATTAACTCGGGAATAACTTGAATGCTTCTCTAAAATTTAAACTTGAAAAATAGCTTGGAAATATCATGATTTGGAAAGCTCAAAAAACTCGGGAAGAGGGTATGAAAATAGCCGAAAAGAAACGGCGAAAAATAACACGGAGAAGGGAAGGCGTCGGCGGGCACCCCCCCGCCGCGGCGCTAGGGGCGCCGGCGGGGCTCCTCAGCCCCGGCGGGCTGGTGGAGGCCGAGAGGGGTGTGGCGCGGCGGCGCACCTCCCCCCTCCCCCCCCCCCCCACCCGCGGGGCTCTCTCCTTTCTCTCTCTTCAACCCAATTCTGGGCGATCCTCAACTGGGTTCTTCGTGTTCGTTAATTCTTTCGACGAACACGAAGAACACTTAATCCGAAATTTCTTAAGAACAACATACTTGAAATTAACATGTAACAACATGCTTTAACTTAAAAGAATTTTGGCATTATAATGGCATAAACACGATAATCCTCCTTAATAATTAGAATAATGATGAAATCTCTTAAATATAGTTTGAACGGAATTTATCGGAATAAACGAGGCTAATCTTAAGAATAATAACGACAGGAATAAAGCGGGAAATATAACGTAAACGTTATTATCTTGGAACTTCAATAAAAATCGAAATACAATTTAGACGAGCAATAATGAAGAACGCGAAGAACGTAAGAACGGAAAGTAAATATGGAATTTAAAAGACAGAAAAGAAATGGAGTCGAGACCGACAAACAAGAGTGGACGGGGTTAGGTGCATCGAAGGAATGTGGCTAGCTCGGCATCTCATCGAGTCGCAACGGCGGCAGAGCCGCCTGCTACTACCCAACGGCGCCCCTAGCACATTCCCTCACCGCAACCCTTCCACGCCACTCCACTCGTCGTCTTGAAGAACACTCACGAAGAACGCTTTTTACTTCGACGGAACCTTCTCGGCTTTCAAAGCTTCTCACCCTCTCGATTTAGAAGTAAAATGGATGAATAATGAGCAAAGGAATGCAAAAGAGGTGGACCTCTATTTATAGGAGAAGCTTTGGCTTCCCTTGGAAGCCATTGCAGTGCGGAAATACTGCAAAAGTTACCCCGGGTTCGGTTAAAAGCTGCTTTATTCGATGTCGAGGTCCAAATGACTTCAGACACAAAATCTAAAAATACTGGGAGACTCGTTGGCTCAAATACTAGTGAACCAACTTGATTCGTGAAGAAGACAAGATCGTCAGAAGAAAGACGAGCAAAGATTCCCCTTTTGAAATTATTTTTTACTATTCACTCAGACTGACAGATTTTGCTCCTGAGCGTTCGATTGAACTCAGAATGGAGATCCATGAATGCCAACGAAATCCTTGAGTCATTTCTCATAAGAGGGGCCTGACAGAACTGGACTCGGATCAACGAGGAGGATTTCATAAATTTCTCAAAACACGAACGCACGCAAAAGTTACTATTCATTCGCCTTTCAAATACGTTTTTCATCACCGGGAACTCAAATGACTTCAGATTTAAAATCCAAAAACACCGGCATACTCCTTGAGTTAAAACCTTTCTAACGAGACCACGAATGGTCATAAAAGAATTAAGATTATATTTTCCGAAAAGGCGATTTTCACGAAAACTGACTCTTAAAGTCGTGACTGACATCCAACCTTAATTAACTTATTTAAATTTCTTCCTTAATCAATTGATTAACATTAACAATTATCTTAAACCTTATCCAAAAATCTGGGGTGTTACAATAGATGATTAGTGTATCAGGTTTCCTAAAAAAATATTTATTAGTCAATTAATTATCTCGGTATTTATTACCTTTCTAAATTAATATTTTTTAATTTCTTAGAAGTATAGAGGCGGTGCTAGAAATGGGGGATCTAGATGATCCAGATCATCATCATCATTCGTGGGCCTTAGTGGTCCAGTTGGTGATATCTCACTGGAGGGATCGTCACGTCCTGCATTCGATGCAGAGGGATGTCGAGTTTGTTGGATTGAGGATGAGTATGTTAAATTATATAATTGAACACCATTTTATATATTGTTATCTTTATTATTATATATTCTAATATGTTAATTATTTTGTGCATTTGAAGTGTTTTGATGCCAGCTCATGCAGTCGCATCCGCCATCATAGTAAATTTCAAGAAATTTTTATATCCGACAGGCTACACTTGGAAGATGGTGCCCGCTGAGGTCAGGATGCAGTATATGGAGGAGTTTCGGGTATTGTTCCTTAATCTTATGAGTGTTAACTTCTATTTTGATTTTTTTGAAAGTTTAAGATTGTCATATATTTTCAATATGTTACAGAAGGAGTTTTCTTAGGATCCCATTGAGGAGGATGTTATCATGCAGAGATGGAACACCAAGGCTGTTGAGAGATATAGGGACATGGTCTATTCTTTTAAGAAAAATAGGACCAAGGGTTGTCCTGCCTTCATGCCTCCTCAGATGTGAGAATGTTTCAAGCTGCATTGGGACAGTGAGGCCTTCAAGGTAAAGTCTACCGTCGCATCTCAGAATCGGCTCACTGAGCCCGATGGTTATGGCACCGGTATTGTCAAGCATTGAGGAGGCTTTAGGAGTGCAGTTACACATGCTGCAGCTTTGGTTTGAATAATTTATTAATTAATTTATTTGTTATATGTGTATGCTAACACATTTCTATCTAATAGGCTAAGGAGAAGGGTGTCGGGCCAAATGACGTGGCGTGGGAGACATTCAAGAGACTGCACGACACCGTTGATGGATCATATTCAGATGGGAAGTCTGCTCGTATCGTTGTAACTTTGTTTATAAATATTTATAAATGTTTATTTTAGATATAAAATATATATTTAATCATTCTTATTTGATTTTGTGCATATGCTGATGTATTGGCTCGGGTTGAAGAGTTGAGCCAGTTGATTTCCTGGTACAGATGAGGCGCCAGAGGTGGACATGAGCGCCATTTATGTCGATACTGCCCGTCAGCACTCTAAGAAGAACCGCATTTTTGGGCTTGGTAGTCGATCACGGAGCATTTTAGCTACTAGTGTATCTTCTACAGCTCCTTCACAGCCCGACACACAGGCTGCCATCCCGGAATTACAGGCAAAGATGGACGCACAAGCAGAGTTTCTCCAGACCCAGCAAGAACAAATATGTCAGCACTAGGAGATGATACAACAGCAGGCCACTATGTTCGAGCAAATGCGGACGCAGTTTAGGGGCCCCCTTCCATCTTCATCCTGAACATTATTATTTTTATTTGATACACTTGTGTTTATAAATACTGATATTTTATGATATTTCATGTGGTTTATTGGACATTTAAATATTAATATATTTTATTTTAAGTATCTATTTGTATTCTTTCGAAATTTATAAACAAAAATCGAAATTGGATAGGATATTAAAAGAAATATTCAATAAAAATAATAAATAAAAAAATATATTTAACAACGAGCGTAACGACGGAAGAATTAGATTTACCGACGGACCCGGCCGTCGCTAAACAGTGAAATTCTTGTGGTGTTTATAATCAATTTATAGAAAATTGTATGTCTATTTATACATATGTTAAATAAAATCGCAAGGGTAAAATTATAATAAAAAATAATCAATCTAAAATTTATTTAAACAAAAATTTGGCCGAATTTTTTAAAAAAAGTATATTTGGTTTGCAGAAAAATTCATCTTCAATTCGTGTGCCTGAGTCTGAATATCTGGCATCCCTCGCATATCATTTCCATTGTTTCTTTTTTTCCTTTTTTGTTTAGATTTTTTCTTTTATTAATTATTTTCTTTTATGCCATTTTAAATTTCTTTTTTTTCCCCTTATTTTTTAGCATTCAATTTTTTCCTTTTTATTTCATTTTAATGTTTGTTTTTTTACTATTGGTAGTAGAAAAATGACAAACTCATAATATCGAACAACTCGACTTTAGAATTAACAACAGAATTCAACATAAGTAATAATTTATCTTCGAATGATTGACCATATATATGTACAATAAAATCTCTATACAATAATATCATTAGGACCTGATAAAAATATTACAATAGAGAGGTTATTTTTAAAGAGAGATTTACATATGAAAATTATAATTTTTTAAAAAAAATTAATATACATTTTATGTCACTTGAAAATGTACCACTTAATATTTTAAAACACGTGAATTTAAAAGATAAATAACATTCATGAATTTTTTTCCTAAAAAAATCATGAATTTAAAAAAATCAAATGTACGTACACCATTCATGTACATTGTGTATACATATTAGATTTAGAAGATTCATTTATTTACTATGTATCTAGGAAATGTTTAAAAAAAAGGTATATATTACATGCAACTTTAGATAAGTATTTCATATCATCTTAAGTTTAATGTAACATATTTAAATAATTCTACATATTTTATATAGATATTTAAATATATTTGAAATTTAATATCATTTTATTACTATGTGGGGGTGAATTTCGTAAAGATAATCCTAAAAAACACTAAAATATTACAATGTAAAGTTTATTACTATCTCCGTTTCATAATGTTTGTTGTTTAAGATTTTTTTTTTTAGTTTCAAAATGTTTGTCGTTTTATATAATTTGACATCCTCTCTCCCAATTTTAACCCTTTCAAATCCTACAAGATTTTTTGATTCTAACTTACCTATAATATATGAAGAGAGAAAAATATATGGAGAGAGAAAATATTGTTATTTTTTAGAAAAATATAGATGAATTAGATTTTATGGCATATATAAGGGATGCGTATATTTGTCCACAAAATTAATTCTTAATTCCAGATAAAAAAAAACAACAAACATTATGAAACGTAGGTAGTATTATTTATAACTAGTCCCGAGTTGAGACCATATTATACTATAAGAGGTTGCTTTTATATAGAATATTCTTATATAGATGTTTTATTCTATATATATGTACATATATATATACTTTTGTAAATTAATACAATTTTTTATAATCATTTTTATGCGTATGTTTGTATTTATACAATATATATATTTTAACTATTAATTTATCTTTATTTATTTAAATATTTTCTTAATTGTTAATTTTTTTAATTGGGCGAGAATAATGATGAACGAACTCCGGTCTCTCATCATAAAATGAGTAAAGAATACTCGTGGATTACAAGTCTATAATATTATTATTTTATCTTAATAAATCTACTTAATTAATTTGAATGAAAAATACTAAAATGAGAATCTTGATAAATTTTTTATTATGTTACAAACACATGATAAATAATCAATAATAGAATCACATTTCTCGAAATCATATTCTCAAATAATTTTACTTTTCTCGCAATTAAACCAACCCCAAAGATCGGTAGTGCTTCCCCTGCTCTATATTGGAAAGACGCACAGTTCTCCGAACCTCTTTGTAGTGAAATTATAATGTGGAATCACTGCATGATGCGTATTAATAATGCCCCATACTGATACAACTCAATAGATAACGTTAACGGAAGGGCGTCATGGGGGATCACAATTTTAATACCCCAAAATAGTTTTGAATCGTATTTGACCATTTTCATATTAATTAATGTAATTATTAAATATTTTTACAATAACATTTTCATTTTTTTATAATTCATTGAATATACTTTTTACTATGCAATTTTATCAATTTAATTTCCAAAAGATGGAAGCTATCAATAAATACAAAAAAAAAACATGAATTTTTTATTCTATTTTATTTTTTAATGTATAATGAATGAAGAAATTTTCAATGAAAAAAATAACACAAAAAACTATTGAAAATGAATGTTGGACACATCGTCCGTAACATTATCAGCAAATATTGCAGAGAATGTTATATCATTTTCTCGATTTTAAAATCAATTATTTTGCTTAGATCTTGTTTATTGCTCGAAGTAGTTATCTTGAGTCTACAACTGTTGTGTGGACGTGGGCAAGTGCTGAAGCGTGATAGAAGAGTATTTAAGGTCATCTTCGACCTTGAAATCATTCATGCAAGCGGAAAAAAAAAAAAAAAAGATCATTCGAGTTGTGAGAAAATTCAGAGTTTGTGTCTTTTGTCTACTAGAGTTTTGTCAACATTCAGCATATCATTTGTTCTATTGTCTAGATCAACTAAAGATGAGTTCATCTTAGTTGTGTGTTGGTAAAGATTAGAGAATGTAAGAAGTCATTTGTATATTTCAAGGAAATTAACCGAGACAATCTCTGTATGTAAGAGTATATTTTTGTCATTTATGATAATGAATTTCGTACTCAGACAATTACATACCATGTGATTTAAAATTATTTTCTATTTCCACCGCGTATTGGATATATAGTGGTAACACAAATTTCAACATTGATCAAGTGTCATAACACTTGTCGTAAAAAAATCATCATTTTTTTAATCTTAGATTTCATTATTCAGGTTCTGAATTGATAGATAATTTATCGACCATCTAATTCTTGGTTACATTGTTGGTGGTGGATTTTGAAAGAGAGATTTTTTAATTTTTTTTTTATAAAGAAGCTAAATTAAAAGTGGAAGAAAATGTTGATAGGGGAATAGCACCAGTGATTGTCGCTGGTAGTTATTGGTAACTGAGTTTTTCTACCACCATATCAATGGAGCAAAGGCCTTTGGATGCACCTTATTTTACACCTACAATACATCACAGCAACCCTAACTCCATAATCTACAACTTCCCACAGTTAAAGACGATGCTCAAATCTCCAGAATTTACCCTTTTTTTTGTTTTTTTTTTTTTTTTTTTTCCCCTCTAGACTAGATATTAGTAGCACTGGTTGAAGCAGAAGAAAAACCCTCTCGGCTTGTTTTCCATTGGTGTCTTTGGCGTGTCACAGTTGTCGTCTCTCTTGGCCATCAACGAGCTGGTGCCTGGAGACTCCGGTGGGAAAACAGCATTCTCGGAGGTGAATATACGGGATGGAATGGCGTGTCCAGGAGGTGAAATCGTGGACAGATAATGCAGGAGCATATGTATTATCTGAGTGAAGTTGGGCCGAGTATCAGGGTCCTCCTTCCAACATGAAGTCACGATTAAAGCCAAATCCTGTGGAAGATCTTCTGCACTTGGCCTTGCATTCTGAGTAGGTACGAACACCATGAGAGAGAGAGAGAGAGAGGCCATCTAAGGAAGATGGGAGGTGTACCTTGAAAGCAGCAGCATACGCAGCCTGCAGATTTGACATGCCTTCAAACGGTAACTTGTTATGTATGAGCTCCCACAATACAATGGCGAAGCTATAAGCATCTACCTTGTGGTTATAGTGCTTCTTCTCTCCCTGTCTAAGTGTTACTGTACTATAAAGCTGCAACGAGAACATCAGGAAAGCAACGAAAGATCCTCTTAGCAAACCCTTCTGTCGACCCAAAGATAAGAAAACAAATGAAAAGATCGTGTGGACTACCTCTGGCGCCATCCAGCGATATGTTCCAGTCTCAGCAGTCATCATCTCTGTCAACGTCTCTTCTCGTGCCAAACCAAAATCTGCAAGTTTGATGGTTTTATGGTCTGCTGTCAACAGCAAGTTCTCTGGAGGAAGATCAAAACCAAGACAAATCAATCGAGCTTGTCAACTAAATAACACTCTTTATTCATATTCAATTCGGATACTCATCACGATACCATAGAATACAAATCAACAATAACTTTAGCTATAAGGATGTATGCTACGATATCCCATATCGATTCCACATGAAAGTGTGGAAGGGCATACGAGCGGGGATCAACCATTTACCTTTGACCATGGTTTTGGGTTAAGTTAGGGCTCCCTATCTTATATGCTAGCAATGTATTGGATATGCAAAGTTCTGGTTAAACCAGCTAACACATTAGCAAGAATCTACACTTTTCAATACGACAGTGCAGGATTTCAGACAAATTTCATTGCATAATGAAGGATGCTTAGTGCTTTCGATTTTGTAGGCATAGTAATGTACTGATCAAACGACATCAGAAATGTACTGAACACACATTCAGTGATTAAAAGCAGAATTCAGTTTTCTCTTAACAATTGCAATATACGAAACCAAGGATCTTTCGAAGTTGACTGATAAAACATAATACCTAAGAACTTCCATATGTAAGATAGTTGAGAATGATAGTTGATATCATGAGTAAAGAATGTCTAGAAACTCCAAGGGCACTGAGAAATTATGATTACCAGGCTTCAGATCACGATGTATAATTCCATGCGAATGCAAACATTCCATTGCACGAGCAATGTCAAGGGCAAATCCAATAGCAACCCGCATATCCAGACACCTTGGCCGCAGGTTTAGCAAGTACTTCCTCAATGTCCCACCAAGTAGAAGCTCGGTTACTACGACCATGACAGGTTCCTTACAAGCTCCAATGAACTGAAGAGAAAAATGAGTCAATAAGCCATAGCCAACAACTCCATCACCATCATTCATTACAAACAATTACATTATTACAGACACAAGTCACACAATTAAGTATTGCAATAGGAGCTCGTCGTATGCAGGGGCAAGAGACAACCTTAACTAAGTTCTTATGCTGGACTCTTGACAGCATTGCAACTTCCCTATCGAATCTGCCCTCCTTCTTTGCAATCTCTTCGGGAGTCTCTCCTCTATGCACAATTTTGATAGCAACATTTTGGTTTTTGTATCTGAAAGATAGCACAGCACATAGGTAAATCTTGAATGTCCCAATGTAAGACTATAGAAACTACAATGAATCTTGAATCCAAGCGTTACGCTTCATATTATGTATCTGATAAAAAAAAAGTGACTGGTTCATCAATTTCAACTAAAAAGGGATAAGAGCAAGATCAAATTGCTAATTAAATCGAAGAAAAACAGCTTCTCAAAAAAAGAGAAAAGAAATCAAGCAGCAACACAGTTTCCAAAACTGAGATAAAAATTGGAAAGAAACGTAAGCGTAGAGCGAATGAGATTGTAGTGATGTGTTAGTCCTAGAGAGTAGAGTTCATGATTCAGACAGGGAAGCAAAAAAGTCAACTTACTTTCCCTCGTAGACTTTGGCATGGGCACCTTCTCCAATCTTCGGGCCAACAAAAAGAAGCTTCGGATCGACCAACCATTTGGGGTCCAAACTAAACTCTGCTCCTCCATAATACCCATTCCCAGATCCCATCTCTCTCTCTCTCTCTCTCTCTCTCTCTCTCTCTCTCTCTCTCTCTAGATGAGCACAGACATTTGTTCGAACATCACCAAGATCAAAACTTTATGACGTCCTCATACATCATACACAAATCCCACATCAAAAACACCCTTCTAATAAGAAATTATCTTCAGCTAAGTGCGCAGAATGACAACTCTCTCTCTCTCTCTCTCTGTCTCCAGCAGAAACTTAATAGTCAGCAGACAGAGAGCACTGGGAATAGAGAATGGCACCCCGACATCTCCATATTCTTGCTGAACAGAGCAAAACAATTGTTATTATTATCAACAGAAGAACCGTAACACATAAAATAAACAAAAATTCTCGAAAACAATTCAAGTACAGAAAAATTGAAGATTCCAAAGCAAGAATGATTTCAAGATTAAGTGGGGGAGAGTAGATAAAAGCTATTCTCACCGCGTTGTACCCTTTGTTTCCGTTCAGTTTATTTTGTTGTACTCTTTTGATCTGCAGAGAGATAAAGCCGCGGAAGGAATTGAGTCTGTGTCAGAAAATAGTGGGGTTCCTTCTCTCTCTTCTCTCTCTTTCTCCTGTAATTTTGTAATATTAATTTATCTTCTTTAATTATTAAAATACAAATAATAAAGATGAGGGGGACAGTGGAGGGTAGAACTGGAACTGTACAAGATGCCCCGTTGAAAAACTATGATATTTTTTTGTTTATTTTGCATTTTATTTTTGATTCTATAGATATTATAATGTTTACTTATGTGTTGAAAAAGAAGAATTATTTAAATTGCACATGGAAATGGATAGTCATATTGGGGACAACCCCACTCAACAACTGATCAGGATCCCACCATTTTCTGTTCCTAGATTTACTCAATTATATCATCATCTTCATTCTTATTTATTTTTTTCATCCTTTTATAGTTACCATTATTACTCTCTAAAATTGATGATACTTTTAGTATATGATGTTAAAGAAACATATATGGGATTGTCTTACTAATTAAAATTCATAATACACGTTAGGATTTATATTAAAATTTTAATTTTATAGTATATTTATAGTTTTATTGGTGTTTGATTGTGTATGAATTTAGATCTTAATTCACCCAACGGATTTTAATTCGTAAAATAATCTTACACAGACTCCTTACTATAAATTAATTACATGAGTATAAAATAATTTGTTATTTAACAATAGAAAATTCGGACATGAGCTTTCTTTTTGTGATGAGAAAAAAATCATCGAATACTTATTATGAATGTGTTTTGGATAACTAAATAAGATAAATTACTAGTTTTGTTAAAATTTTTAACGAGTTTCGCAAAAATAACATGATTTTTCAAAATTACAAAATAATATCAGATGTTTGCAATTTTATAACAAAAATATGATTCAAAAACGAAATTGGTGTGGCTGCAATCTGACGTGTAATAATATATTAATAGACAAAAACTTGTATGAGACGGTCTCATACATGAGACGGATCAATACATGTGAGTTAATGATACTTCACCCATAAATAATGATACATGTGAGTTAATGATATTTCACCAATAAATAATGATACTCACATGCGGGTATAAATAATGATACTCACATGTGAGCTAATGATACTATACCCATAAATAATGATCCCCGCATGTGAGTATTGACCCGTCTCATGTATGAGACGGTCTTACCCAAGTCTGCCCCATATTAATATGGTTAAAACGAAAATTAATTAGATATCAACTCATCAAAATGGCGTCGTTTTTGCTTCTTCTCTACCTTCTCTCTTTGGCTACTATTGATCAAAGGGGCAGACATGGGTGAGACCGTCTCATACATGAGACGGGTCAATACTCACATGCGGGGATCATTATTTATGGGTGAAGTATCATTAACTCACATGTGAGTATCATTATTTATACCCGCATGTGAGTATCATTATTTATGGGTGAAGTATCATTAACTCACATGTATCATTATTTATGGGTGAAGTATCATTAACTCACATGTATTGATCCGTCTCATGTATGAGACCGTCTCATACAAGTTTTTGTCTTGATCAAATAACCAAGTTCAATTTTTATTTTTATTTGGGAAATTTACACTTTGATACCTACATTTTGGACACTTTTTTCAAAAATGATCAACTTTATTACTATTAGCAAAACAGTACCCAGTTTTCCAAAAATTTTACAATTCTAACCTCGATCAAATTTCCATCCCAGAATATCTATGTGGCATGTCCAACAAATTTATTTTATTTTTAGTTCATAATTGATATGAAATATCCAGGTAATATTTTTTATTGGAGCAAAAAAGCAGCAAAAAAGCCACGCAAGAATTCCGGCGTGCCACATAGATATTCTGGGTTCAAAATTTGATCGAGGTCAAATTTGCAAAAATTTTGAAAAAGTGAGTACTATTTTGCTAATAGTAATAAAATAGGTCATTTTTTAAAAAGTGTCCATTTATTCACACACAACACATAACACACAGCACACACCAAGCAAAAATCCCCAAATTTCTCCAACACCAAAACCCTTCTCTCATCTCCCATCTTCAACCCTCATCCATCAAACCCACACCCTAGCTAGGATTTCCACCTAACTAGGGTGAATAAGGAGCTTTGGCTTGAAGACGGAGCAAAAAGGAGATGAGCGGAGGCAAGGGTGGAGTTGAGGCCAACTTACGGGTTGTTCTTAGTTTTTATTCTCGTTTTTATTTTGATTTTTTTTTCTTTGAAATGATTTAGCCCTTGAATTTGTTTAATGTTAGGCTAAATTATTTTGTATTTTGGGGATTGTGATTATTTGGATATTTATGTATTTATTTTTCTATGAATTGTTTATAGCCCTATTTTATTTTCTTGTGCTGATTCTATGTATTTGTGTTGATTAATTGATCACTAATTTACACAATTTTAACTATTGATTCAAAAATCGAGAGATGGGTCTCAATAGACGAACCCTAGGCACGAGACACCTATGTCGATAAATTCGAGAGAAATGAGGCTTAGTGTGAGGGCTAGAATCTTTGGAGCTTTTGGTAAGTACATGTGTAGGATTCGATCGAAGATGACGAACCTAGCGTGTACCCTACAACTTATGTATCTTGAGAGAGCTTAGAATGCATTAGAGATTGCTCTAGTGAAATTTGGCACCACAAATAGACATTTAATAGGATCATTAGTGCTAAGTACCCAAAGAAATCAATCCCGAAAGTACCTCTACCTTCTTGTCCTCTTATCTATTTATTTTTCCCGTTTATTTATTGTTTTCTTTAGTTTAGATTAGTTAATTATCTTTCTGTTTTCTTAGCGTCTAGATAATGATTGAGGTCCGATGTTGTAGTACACATAATTAGGTCTAATTAGTCTCTATGGATACGATACTCTTGCTCGCCATATTTACTATAATTGCACCGTACACTTGAGATATAGTTTTAGTCGAATAAAAAAGTTGATCAATTCATATAGGCGCTGATTGAATTTTTCACTAGAATTAAGAATATTATTAAAAATATAATTAAACAAGTAAACTTCTTAATATGTCCATATTTATTTCTTCGATAACGGATTAATGATTAATGTAAATATATTAAATAGGGATATATATTAGTAATAAATGTTGGAAAATCAGGTTAAATAAAGTGAATCATGTCTCATTTTATCCGATTTTAAAAAGGCCTAGATATTTAATTTCGGAGAAATTAAATAATGTACAATTGATATATGTTTATAGTAGATAACCGTGGTATTTTTCTTTTCTTAATCATTTTTCGGTGAGTGAAAAATTAATTGTTAAAATTTGTAACTCGATAGGACATATATGGGGTGTGGAAAAATATGAAGAAACACATTTATTACGTCCCACGTTAATGTCTTAAATTAGTTAAGATGGCTATTTAAGTGTTTAATCATTTAATGTGCATAAGGATGTGGGCTATGAGCCCACATGCACCTGCCCGTATCGGTGCTCGATCTCGTTCTTGACACTTGGACCTCAGTTTTAAGTTTCTGGTTCTCAGTTTTTGGTAGTTGAACTTTGGGTAAACTTTGGGCTAGTTGTACATGGGCGAACTTGGGTCTCGCCAAACTCCAGTTTTGGAGCACGGAAATGGATAGGTCATTGGCTCCAACTTTGGGTGCACTTTGGGCTAGCTGTACATGGGAGAACTTGGGACTGGTCTAACTCTAGTTTTGGAGCATGAAAACGGACAGGTCATTGGCTTCAGTCGATGGGTTAAACCTTCTACCCCCGGGTGCACATGAGATGATCTCCAACTGATGATTTAAACTTGAAACTCTCACCTAGAGGAGTTAATGAGCTATACTGTAAGCAACATCACCTGACCACTTTGTTTGAATGTGAAGTATTTAACTCCTTGTGGAGTCAATGAGCTGCAGTAGTGAAAGAGGTGTAACCACATCTAGTTTGAATACTGCAGTGGTGGAGACTGGTAACTCCTGGAGGTTACACACTTGAGAGTGATGATCCTTAGTAACTCTTGGAGGTTACTCAGCAAGTCTGAATACACTCAAACCCTCAAATCCTGCCTAAAATAGGACACTCCATAGCATTTACATGAAATCATACACAACACAAGCATATTGCATAGTCATAGTCTACTCCTAGTTCTCGCATCATCAAGTTAGCTGAAGCCTTGCCGAAATAGTGGTGCTACTGCTGAAAGAGCAAAGTCATTTCGTCTTTAAAAGATAGAACGTCAAACCGTGAGCACTATTTGTGGCGTAATTGTCTTATGGAGAGAGGTCCCTCGACTCGACTATTCCAGTTCTAGAGCAAACCTAGAAACTGTCTAGTTTGTTCTATTCTGTTTAATTATTTCTTTTCCAGTTTATCTATAATATGTTGTCTTCTCTTCTTCTACATTTCTATACTTCAATTCTGATTCCAGAGTCTGAAGCATTGTAATATTGTTTACAATAAGCTAAATATATATAGAAATTAGTCTATATATTGGGATATTAAAAAAAATAAGCCTATATGAATGGGACAAATGAACAAGTACTAGTTGGATTGTTTTGGCAAAAGTTCTTTCATTTAATACCTCAACAAAATTTTCTATTTTTCCATTTCTACATTTACTCGTTTAAATGTTTGCAAGTTATCTGTTATTGGAAAATAATTAGACGGTAAAAAGTTGCACTCTAAACTTTTAATGGATGAAATAATAATTTTTTTTTATTAGGTACATGTTAATCACTTTTTACCCTGCTAATTAACTTTTGGAATTATTGATATGATGATTGGTTTTTGAACTTCCAATTCAACTCTTTTTTAAATATAAACTATGAGAACATGGTTTGTGAGCTTGTTACAGGACAGTGACAATAAAACAAATACGATAACAAGAACACGCATATTTAACGAGAGAAAAAAACTCAAGATTAGAAAATTTATGAACAAAAGAAAAACCTTCACTGTATTAAAAAGGCAAAAATTTCACAACACTAGTTGTATATAGTGTTATATCAGACGATCTATGTAAGTGAACACTTTGATCGGGTTAACCCGCAGTGATACTTTTTAGTGTTACGATTGATATTAATTTTGACTTTTTTAATGACAGATACTTTTTAAGGATACAGGTGATCCTTTTGATCTTTTGAGTATGATATTTGTTTAGTATTACGATTGATACTAATTTTGACGTTGATCAGTTAACACGCATTTTCAGACAGTCAACATGTTGACACGATCAACGCATCTCGTTCTTGTATTTGCTTGGCAAGTCCTTCGGCCAGATTCGTCAAATTTGCAATTTGTTCTTCCAGAATTGTAGACATCTTGATGCTTGAGGAAATTGGTGAAGAGAAAAGATGAGAGGTAAAGATTGTCCCACCGGGCGTGCCAAAATTTGTAAAACAATATTTTGTATTTAATTTGGTAAAACACAAAATAGTGTACAATAAAATGATTTCGGATCAAAATTATTTATACGGATCCAATCTCTATTTTTCCTCCGATTCTTCTCTTCAAAACTTGATCTTCAAACGGTCTTTGAAATCTTCAGAGTAAATTTGTTTCTTTGATTTTCTCGGACTTGTTGTTTGAACTTGGTCTTCGAAGTTTTCGGGGAAGATTTGTATCCTCGATCTTCTTTGACTTGATCTTTAGTCTTGATAACATTAACTCGGAGGGCCGACGCCTTATTTCCGGATCAAACGCTAATTTCAGAATGAATTTGATGAAGAACGCCTTTGACTGCCTTGCTTATGGATCAAACGTCGTCTTCGGGATGATTTTGGTGAAGAACGCCTTTGAATATCACAAGAACGCTTTGAATATCTGAGAGAATTTCACTTATAGAAGTTCTCAAATTCTTGAACTCTTCAAATGACTTCTGGTGTGTTTTTCAACTGATATGGAGGCCTCTATTTATAGTTGTGGGAAGAGAGATCTAGAGTTGATGTAATACTATCTCATTGGCTATTGGAAATTAATATATATCTTGAAAGATATATACTTGTTACCAAAGACTTTTAATGTTTATCATATAATAATATCTTTATTATTTAAATATTTTATTTAATTTTGAATTTGATATGATTCCAAAACTAAATAAACATATTAAAATCAATAAAAATATTATTTATAATATTGTAAAAATTTTCCACCTACAGGCTCATCCAATAAAAGTTATTGTAGCTCGTCAGCTCCAAAAATCTCGAATTCCCTTGTTAACAACTATTTAATGTCATTCGATTTAAAAAAAAATACTCTTTAATGTTATTCTTAAGATCCTCAAATTATTCCCCCAATGAGTTGTATAGTGACTCTAATGAGGCTGGTGAGGGAGTCACTTTCCACTCATGTTTCTTTCGCTTGAATAATGAAGTTGAGGTTTGAGACATCTCTAAGATTTTCAGTTGATGTTATTGAATTACTTTCGTTATGGGTACTTTATTATTATTATTATTATTATTATTATTATTATTATTATTATTATATAATAAAACATCTACCAGATTAACAAAAAAAAAACAATAATAACCGCCAGATTAAGAGACTTCTCAAAAACCTCTGCCAGATTAATAAACTTCTCTTATTAAACCTCTCCTCTCGCGCCTCTTCCTCTCATCTTATCTCACGTCTCCTCATTTGTGCTCAAATTGTAACTTAAGTTGCAATACTAAATGCAATAAACTAGCTAGATTAACTCATATTCCTGATAACCATATAAAAATCACAGATGATTTTTTTTTAAACCATAAATATATTATATAAATTGCATTCCTTATATTTTTTTAAACCAAAATATACTATATAAATATCATATTCATGTTCAAGTACAAATATTAATTTGAGTGGTTTAATTTCTATTTTTATTTTTTTAAGATAAATTCATTGTACTTGAGAATTAGTGTAGAAAATGTGGAATGCAGTATTAATTATTCATGCATTCAAATTAAATATTGAGAAATTATGTAGAAAATGAGGAATAAATTTTAATCAAAATTATATCAAAAGTGATAGTGTCATTTTACATTGAAATTTTATTAAATTCTACATTTGTTCCGGCACAATTTGTGCGATTTAGCATTGTCCCTAATATAATTGTCAATTAAGACTAAATCTATAATTATTCAAAAAAAACTTTGATAAGCGTGTAAACAAGCAAATATTCTCTGTGGAAGATTCAACTAAATTAAATGTAGTTTAAATAATTCACACGAGCCGTTCACACGTGCGTCGGTGCCAGCGTGTACATAGCAAAACTAAACTAATTGTGTGTAATAAATCTAAATCTAGAAATGTGTAGTGTTTGTGTCAATTTGGTGTCGGGGGTACGGTACCGCCTTGTAATTGTCTGTCAAATATTATTAAATCAATTTGAATTTATTGCTATCATTTAATTTTATACTTGCTACAAATTTATTGTTCTACAATATTTTCCGTCTAGACTAGGCAAATGCATTTGAACTTTTTCAACGACTACTTCTCTTGGATTTGAATTAAACCCGCCTACCCCGCGTTTCCTTGTGATATTTTTTTAGTTTAGTGATATTTAACGTGGAATAAATCTAATTTAATTATTTTAATTTGAAGCGAATAAATATTTTAATTGGTTTGCAAGGGGAAATAGTAGAGATGAAAATAGATCAGGTCGGGCCAGGCTTTGGATTGGAAGACCTGGGCCTACTTTAGCAAAGATAGGTCTAGACCTGCCCTATTATGTGTTTATTATTTTTATATAGGTCTAGGTTTTACTTATTTAATTAAACGAGTCGGGCCTTAAGCCTTTGAAAAGCTTGTTTAAGCCTGTTAAAAATCAATTTTATATTTTTATAAAAAAAAATATACATACGCACATACAATTTATTTTTTTCATAAAATCTTCAAACAATGAACCAAATTAATGATTTACAAATATAAATATATATTCTTGTTAAAATATAAATATAATATTTATTATATTTAACTAACAACGTCTATTAATAGATCTTATAAAAAAATATTTATTTTTTATTAATTTCTTAAATAGGCCGGCCTACTAGGCTTGATGAGCTTTTTCAAAAGCTCAGGCCTGGCCTATTTATGTAAATAGGCTTTCTACAGAGCCTCATTGTGACCTATTTACTAAATAGGTCAGGCCTATGTAGGCCTAAAGTAGGCCGGGTACATAGACCTGGCTGTAGGTCCCTATCGGGTAGCCTGATCTATTTCCATCCCTAGAAAATAGTGAATGATCCCCCCGATCACATTAGATAAACATATTATTGCTAAAGGTCTCATTTAAAGATTTAGGCGAGATTTAAATTGTAGACATTAATTTTCAAATTATACCATGCCACCACTAGTTTATCTATATTTGAACAAAATGAATTGCTCCTTGTTAGCACTTCAAATGGTTGAATAGATTTAACCAATATATATATATATATATATATGTATGGAAGGGATTAGGTAAAAACTCATCCTAGTGTGGACTACTGACATCTACACCACATAATCCTCAAAAATCACATGCCCAGATTAAATTAGAAGGGTGGTGGCAACTTTGTAATATTTGGAAAAAAAAAATCGGCCGGGGCATTAACGTAATTTGTTAATTCTTATAAAAATCACGGAGCATTTGATAATATGTCGTTGTGCTAATGAAGTATTATCATCATGCTAACAAAGCGATATCGTGATGCTACTTAAAGTTTTCTAATATTGTTAGCAAAAAATACATTCTAAAAAATAATTATAAACCTAATTTGAATTAATAAATCTTAATTAAATGGAAGAAATCATAATTGGATGAAATAAACATTGTTTGGATGTGATAAACCTGAAATGAGTCAAAACAAATCATAACAATAATATATATGCACTACATTAGCATTATGATTTTGCTTCGGCAGCACTATAAATACACTATGTGAGCATATGACAATAATCTGTCAGCATATGTTATAAATCATAATTGGATGACTAATAATCAATTATGAACTAAAAAAAAATTAAATTCAAAAAAAGTAATTATTAATCATAATTAGATGGAATAAACTATAATTGAGATGAAATAAACACTAATTAAGATCAAATAAACCATAATTGAGATTGAATAAACCCTAATAAATATGTACTACGCTAGCATTATAATAATTCTTTGTTAGCACAGTGAATACATTATGTTAGCATATAACAGATGCCTCGTTAGAATACGTTAGCATATGTTATCATAATGCTGACGAAACATTATTAAAGGCTAACGAAAGCATTTACAACCTGGGTATGTGAAATAATTTATCTCTTGTATTTTTCGTCCATATTTTTCATCTAAACATATACTTCCTACATCTTAAATGAAAGAGCAGGAAGAGTTTTAATTTAATATATTTTTTGTTTGCATTTGATTTAAAACGAGCAATTTATGGTCGTTTAGAGTTTTTAAGATTTTTTTTTAAATTGCTAACATTATCATTTTTAAAAGTTTGGGCAAAAATAACCTTAGGAATTTTAAAAGTTTGGACAAAAATAACCTTCATTCTTTTATTTTTCCTTATTATTTACGAAATTGCCACAATTTTATCCATTAAATCTCAACTATTAGATCATTAAATTGGATGTTGGAGATGTGGTCCTAATTCTCACATTAAAAAAATGTCGTATTTAATCCATTCCCTATATATATATATATAATTCTAAGTAATAGGATAATATGTAATTATTAGATTTTACTAATTTAGCTTGTAATTTTAGTTTTAGTAGCCACCCAAAACAAAATCCTGATTGACTCCTGGTTGAATTAATTGATTCTTCTGATGTAGTTTTTTTACCCTTTTGTTCCAGATGATGTTATTGTTGGTTTTGTATACTAAAAGACCTGTCTTTTGTATACATTATTGATGATGGTTTTATGATGATATAGAATGAATACAATTGCAGTCACTATTTGCATTTAAATTGTTATATTTACATGCATGTCCACTATAATTACATTGTAGATGACATGGTGTGGGTAAACACACGGTTAGATCATATCATCAGTTCCTTGTAATGTATTAAAAGGCTCATGGTCTAGATGATACTAAACCCGCTATCGGTACACCGTAGAATAATCTGATAGTTAGTTTGTCTTGACTAACTGATTATTCTAATACACGGACGAGTGTATTGAGGAGGATCTACTTAGGATTCTATTCTCTATTCTGACCTTAAATGAGAGAATAAGAATCCACAAAGTTCGGGTTCTTAACCCCTATATGTTGGCGGACATATACGTGTAGTGTTTGCAGCTTTGATTTATCAAAGGGTGAGATTCTTTCATAGGATCAATAATCTCGATATCTTGGGTTATGACATTTACACTTATGATAGGTCGTGCAATATTTAGGGGCACCGTGTCCTGGTGCTCCAGGTTGATGGTGTCCCCTTGAGGAAATGCAAGTTCATGCTGAAACCCTGCAGATGGAATTTATTCCGTGCATGAGTAAAGCTTCTGTGGTATTACTACTCAAGGAAAATATATTAATTAATTATAGTTGTTAGAAGCTTACATAATTAATTAATGGGCATTATATCTTAAACATGGGGAATGGCTGGACTAAAGGAAAAAGCATATTCAGAAATATGTATTAAATTGGTAGGTCAGTATTATTTCTTTAGTGGAATAAAAATAATACTTAATTTATTTAATTATATCCTAAGTTTATTGGATATTAGATATTAAATAAATTAATGGACCAATTTAATATTCTTCTAGATCCCTGTTGTAGCCCAAAAAGAGACTGAATTGGATTGGAGATAGAACAAGAGATAGAGATAGAATTCCAGTCCAACTGGGACACTACTTTCGTCCAACCCCTTATAAATAAGAGGGTGGAGGGCATGAAATTAACATCATAAAATATCAGCCCTCTCGTGTTCTCTTGATCTCCACAGATTCCATACCGATCTAGTAGATTTCAGCCCACCCTGAAACTAGATTCAGTCCGGGAATACAACAGAAGATCAAGGAGTGGAATAGCATCAAGGGGTGGCTATTATCATTCATACAACAACAAGATTAGACCTTTAATCTTGTCCTCAACCCGTCATTTAATTTGTAAGTCGTTTTTCCGGTATTCTATATTTCCGCTTTAGTAGAATCGAAAACCGGATTTGCATGTTAATTAAACTCGGTTAATTAAAACATATGAGCTGCATAAAATTATGATCTATATGACATTAGGATTAATGAACATCCAATTAGATCCTGCGGTGGTTCAATTCGAAAAAATCCCAACAACTGGTATTAGAACGGGTTTTGGCACTGTTCTAGATTTAATCCTAGGATTAATTTGAAAAATATGTATAAATTTGATGAAATATTTATGTTGATGTTGCTTAAATTTTCAGATTTATGTGTTCATATTTTCGAATTGGTTGTGTTCAAAACTTGGATGAATTTTTGATGGTGTTTCGAAAATTCTAGTTTTGGATGAATTGTAATTTTCGATCTACACCTAGTAGGATTTGGAATGTAATTTTGATAACTCAAAATTTTCAGATTTATTAATTTTAGGTTTCGAAAAGTTGAATGTCAAATTTTTCGAAAATTTGATGTTTAATTTCCCTAATTTGTTCTATGTATTTTTCGATCACATTCAATTAATTTGGAGAGGTTTTTGATTTGAAATCAAATTTCCAGATTTATTTAATGTGGTGGTTCGAAAATTATGTGTATAAAAATTAGATTTGGTGTTTTTGATGTTTATCTTAAAATTACCTAATTCTAATCTAGATAGATTTGAAAATAGAATATTAGATTTGGATAGAATTTGAAGTGGATCAAATTTTCAAATTTAATCTTCTTGTGATTTTCGAAATCTACAAAGATTTGAATTGGATAAGGTAATTTTTGATATATATCAATAGTTATCTAATTCTAATCCTAAGGAGGTGATTGGTATGAAAGAATGGAATCAGGTATGAATGGAATGAACTTAGGAATGAAATGAAGGTCTGAATGGAATGACAATTCTTATGATTGGTATGCCACTGGAATGAAGAACGGAATCGAATACTATTTTACTTTTTATATTATAAAATGTATATTTTTAATACTTTTAAATTTCTTTATAATTGAACAAAGTGTAATAACTAATATTATTAACACGTGTTGTAATTTTTTTTCTTATATTTCTAAATTGCATTTCTTTTATAGTAAGTGATTTTTTTCTAATATTTTAGAAAAAAATAATTTATTTAATTTATTAAAAAATTTATTCCAAAGTATTTAATTAATACACATAATAATTTGTATACCTTAATAAAAATATTTTTACTCCACAGAAAAATAGTTTATCATTTTAATTTTTTATCTGAATATATTAAATTATAATTAGTTTATTTTTTATTAGAATATATTTATATATTACATTTATTTTGGTACCACTTTTATTTTTCTTCAATACAATTTTAAAAATATCAAAATTTTATTTTAATATATATATTTTAATTTTTTTAAATAGAAATATATAATATAAAAATAATTATGAAATAATAATAATGATAATAATAAATTATTTAATATAATTTTTGAATTATTTTTCTAAATATGATCAAATGATATTATAAGACGTCATTATGTGTAAATATACAATATATTAATTTTTTGGTTCATTGGGAATAGCTAAACCCATGGGGGTGAGTGAAATGGCTATTCCCTTACTTTTGGGAATAGCGATTCCTTCGGGAATGGTGATTCCCGATGTTAAGGCATACCAATCAGAGGAATGAAAATAGACATGGGAATGGTCATTCCATTCCACCATACCAATCAGCTCCTAAAAGATTTGAAAATAGATTTTAAATTTGGAAGAATTTGAAGTGGATCAAATTTCCAGATTTATTATCTTGAAATTTTTGAAATTCTTGTAGATAAGAATTGGAAAAGTAATTTTTGATGTATATCATAAATTACTTAATTCTAATCTAGATAGGATTGAAGATAAGATTTAAATTTGGATGGAATTTGAAGTGGATCAAATTTCCAGATTTTATCTTTGTAATTTTCGATCCTAACCTATCCAAATATTTGGGATAGATTTTTGATTTATATCAATATTTCCAAATATTAATTAATTAGGGTGTTATCCGAAAATTAAGAAATAAATTTGGTGGATAATTATAACAAATTTCCAGATTTATTCTTAAGGGATTTTTGAGATTTATCAAGATTAAATTTGGTGGATAATTATTTTAATTTCCAAATTAAATCTCGAAGCTATTTTCAAAATTAATTAATTTAATTAATTGTAATTTTCAAAAATCATGTCATGTATGGATATCATATGTTATTTTATGCTAATCATGTAATTATGATTGTTGAATTTGTAGACTGACTTGTTTGCAGGGTTACCGACTATCATGGCTCCTTAATTATGTGATGTATGTTTTAATTTATGTTGGATGTATGATGGGCCGTATGCCGTTTGACTACGTGATTTTAATCCAGGAGAAAATCCATGGATTAGGTCTAGGTTTTATTTTATGTTATTTTAATGTAATAGAAATGAAACTGTTAGACCAAGTTATTGAGTTGTAATTTTATTCTAGATATATTAGTTTTTTCCTCTAAGGAATAGAAATTCTATATTAAATAAAGTTTGAAGATCAACTCGAAGAAGGAGAGTAGTACATCTCAAGAAAGGAAGTGTCACTGATTCACGTCCCGAAATCCTAATTGTAGCTAGGATTTTCGGCGAGGCGCAGTGATGGGGGCGACGGCCATGCCCGAGTTTCCGGAGCTGACTTTCCAGTTTTATCTCATTCAGCAACATGAGATATAAGCCATGATAGTTGATTTTTATTATTATTTCTTATTATGTTGTTTGAAGCATGCAATGGTGTTTTATCTTTTTATGTGATGTTTGCATGTTTTACAATGAGATAAAATGAAACCTCAATCTTAAATAACTAAGTGGGAGAGATTCATACCAAAGTATGTAGAAATCTCAAACGGTCTCCATTAATCTGGTTTAATTGAGATGTGATAGAGATGCGAGTTAACAATAGGTCTTCCTCCATAACGGATGTGTCATATCACTGTTATCTCTAGAAATTAAACTTCTTTATCAAGATAGCTGTAGAACACTACTAGAACAAACTAACTCCTCCTACTGGAGCAGGGAGTTCGAAATAGTGGATTTGGTGCTAAGACGATGGTGTTCACACTTAGGTGTAATTTATTAATAAATGTCCATACTAACGTGGCTTATTAATTGAAAGGTTACATGACCGTGGTTATTTCCGACTATTAATTTACTTGTCATAAGGAAATTTGACTAGAGGTAAATTAAAGGTGGTTTTACCTGTTTAAGGATGAATCTTATAAACGTCCACACTAACGTGGCTTATAAGAAACATTTTTAAAATGTCGGTGGATTACATATAATTTTTTGAGGTATACGATTATATGTGAGTATCCTAAAGTTTGTGACTGTACTGCATGTTTATTTTTCAGTTATTCTATATCATCATGGCACTCTCCAACCTGTCCTCTATTCTCAAAGAAAACAAGTTAATCGGTGAAAATTACAATGACTGGATTCGAAACCTTAATCTTGTTCTCACTGCGGAAGGACACAAATTCGTACTTGAAGAGATATGTCCTCAGAAGCCAGATGAGGGTTCTGACGAAGCCCAAAAGGTTGCATATGATAAGTGGGTTAGGTCTAATGAGATAACATGCTATTACATTCTGGCATCCATGTCGAATGTGTTGCAACATCAGCATGAACCTATGAAAACCGCTTATGATATCATGTACAACCTTAGGCAGCTTTTTGGTCATCAGAACCGCTTGGCACGCCATTTGGCAATGAAGAAGCTAATGGATGCGAGGATGTCTGACTCCACACCTGTTAGGGATCACGTTCTCATGATGATGGGGTATTTATCTGAGATAGAGACCTTGGGTGGAGAGCTGGATGGTGATTCTCAAATCGACATTGTTCTTCATAGCTTGTCCTCGAGGTTTGAGCAGTTCAGACTGAACTTTAACATGATTAAAAGGGATGTTGGCCTGAATGAACTGCTCATGGATCTTCAGGCGGCTGAGTTACTTCAAAAGGGAAATCCGGAGGCACACCTAGCTGAAAATAGGGCGTCTTCTTCCGGTACTAAAAGAAAGAAGAGAAACGCACCCAAGAAAGATACAGAGGGGGCGCCTAAGGTGAAGAAGTCCAAGACTAAGATTCCTCCCGAGGAATTTAAGTCAAAGACAAAGTGTTTCAAGTGCGGCCAGCCAGGTCACTGGAAGGTGGATTGTCTTAATAAAAAGAAGAAAAAGGGTACATCTCAATCTCTTGTCATTGAAACATGTTTAGCTACTTGTTCTACTCAGTCATGGGTACTAGATACTGGAGCTACTGATTATGTTTGCATGTCTTTATAGGGGTTCCTGGTAAAAAGATAGTTGAGTGATGGAGAGATTTCAGTCTACATGGGTAATGCTACAAAAGTGGCTGCAGTTGCAGTAGGAGACGTAAACTTATCTTTTAGTAGTGATGGGATTTTAGTTTTAAAGGATTGTCTTTATGTGCCTGGTTTTAGGCGAAACTTGAGTTCAGTTTCTAAACTTTTTATGGATGGATATTCTGTTTCTTTTGATAACAAGGTTGTTATCTTTAGTGATAAATGTTTTATCTGTTCTGGTACATTGGATGGACATCTTTATTTACTTAATCCTATGCAAAACACTACACAAATGCATTTACTGAATACATCGGTCATAAACCCTAACAAACGAAAAGAACCTTCGGAAATGAATCAAACCTATCTTTGGCATCTCAGGCTCGGCCATATTAACCTTAAATGGATACAAAGACTAGTAAATGATGGGCCCTTGTCTTCATTGGTCCTAGAATCGTTTCCTTTGTGTGAATCCTGTTTTGAAGGTAAAATGACCAAGCGACCATTTAAGGATAAAGGGAATAGATCTGAAGAGGTACTAGATTTGATTCACTCTGACTTATGTGGCCCTATGTCAGTTCAGGCTCGAGGAGGGTACAAGTATTTCATCATGTTCATTGATGATTACTCAAGGTATGGATACATATACCTGTTACGCCACAAGTCAGAATCCTTTGAGACTTTCAAACAATTCAGAGCGGAAGTGGAAAAACATACAGGTAAAAGTATCAAATCACTATGGTCTGATCATGATGGTGAGTACCTCTCGAATGAATTTAGGGACTACTTAGCAGAGAATGGGATTACATCCCAATTGACTGCGCCGGGAACGCCACAGCAGAACGGCGTGGCGGAGAGAAGGAACAGAACATTTTTAGAGATAGTTTGATCGATGATGAGCTATTCAGATCTGCCCATTTCATTCTGGGAATATGCCTTGGAAACGGCAGCCTATATTCTTAACGTGGTTCCATCAAAATCAGTTCCATCTACGCCCACAGAACTTTGGACTGGATGAAAGCCCAGTCTTGGACATTTTCAAATTTGGGGTAGTCCAGCACATGTGCTGGATAAGGAAGTTGATAAGCTGACACCACGTACAGATGTTAGACTGTTTGTTGGATATCCCAAAGGAACGAAAGGTGGTTTATTTTATAGTCCTAAGGATCAGAAGATCATTGTGAGTACCAATGCTCGATTCTTAGAGGAAGACTATGTGATAAATCACAGGCCAAGAAGTGAGAGAGTACTCGAGGAACTTTGAGAGTACAAGAAAAGGAACCACAAATTACTGCACAACGTGTCACAGAAGTACATGAACTACCTCGTCGCAGTGGGAGGGTTGTACGCCAACCTGACAGATTCATTGGTTTGGGTGAATCTTCAGATTTCTCTGAAGGACTAAATGAATTGGATCCCAGGACCTACGACGAAGCGATCCAAGACAAAGATGCAGATTCTTGGAAAATTGCAATGGAGTCTGAGATTGGATCTATGGATCACAATCAAGTCTGGGAGCTTGTAGAACCACAAGATGGGGTAAAACCTATTGGGTGTAAATGGGTTTACAAACGCAAGAGGGGAGCTGACGGGAAGGTTGAAACCTTCAAGGCAAGATTGGTGGTGAAAGGGTACACTTAGAAAGAAGGGATCAATTATGAGGAAACCTTCTCACCGGTAGCCATGCTTAAGTCAATCCGGATTCTCTTGTCTATTGCCGCTCATTTGGATTATGAGATTTGGCAGATGGATGTCAAGACGGCTTTCCTGAATGGAAGTCTTGAGAAAAACATCCACATGAAGCAACCAGAGGGTTTCATTGCAAAAGGCCAAGAGCACTTAGTGTGCAAGCTTAAGAGATCCATTTATGGACTTAAGCAGGCGTCAAGGTCTTGGAACATCCGGTTTGATGAGGTTATCCAGTCATATGGATTCGTGCAATGTCCGGATGAGAGCTGTGTGTACAAGAAGAGTGACGGAAACGTGGTGGCTTTTCTCGTGCTATATGTTGATGATATCTTACTTATTGGAAACAGTAAGAAAGTATTATCTAACATAAGGGTGTGGTTGTCCAAGCAGTTTGATATGAAAGATCTAGGAGAAGCCAGACACGTCCTTGGCATCAAGATAATTCGAGATCGCCAGAAAAGGATGTTGTGCTTATCCCAGGCGACATATATCGACACAGTGCTAGCTAGGTTTAACATGCAGGATTCCAAGAAAGGTTTTATACCTTTCAGGCATGAAATTCATCTATCCAAGGATATGTGTCCCCACACACAGGCTGAGATAGATGAGATGAAGGGCATTCCATATGCTTCGGCTGTGGGGAAGCCTTATGTATGCTATGCTATGCACTAGACCTGATATATGCTATGCAGTCGGCATTGTAAGCAGATATCAGTCTAACCCTGGACAAGGTCACTGGACTGCGGTTAAGAATATACTCAAGTACCTGAAAAGGACTCGAGATTATATACTGGTATACCGCTCTGATAGTCTAGTGCCTTTGGGTTACACGGACTCAAATTTTCAATCCGATAAAGATCAGAGTAAATCTACCTCAGGTTATGTGTTTAACTTGGGAGGCGGAGCCATTGCATGGAGGAGCATAAAGCAGAAATGCATTGCGGATTCCATCATGGAGGCCGAATATGTAGCTGCCTCTGAGACTGCAAAAGAGGCCGTCTGGCTCAAGAGCTTCTTGTTGGACTTGAGCGTGGTACCTGATTTGCCTAATAGTATCACGGTATATTGTGATAACTCGGGTGCAGTGGCAAATTCGAAGGAAGCCAGAGCCCATAAGGCAAGTAAACACATAGAGAGAAAGTACCATCTTATACGAGAAATCGTTAAGAGAGGAGATGTGGCAGTGGTCAAGATTGCATCAGAGGACAATTTAGCTGATCCATTCATGAAGAGTCTTCCATCTAAGACCTTCTATGGTCACGTGGAGAAAATGGGAGTGAGATGCAGACCCGGGGTTGCCGTTTGAGATTTTAGTTAGAGTTAGAGAGTTAGCCAGTTTTTTTTATATTTGAAAGACATGTTTCAAGTATAAGTGGGAGATTGTTGGTTTTGTATACTAGAAGACCTGTCTTTTGTATACATTATTGATGATGGTTTTATGATGATATAGAATGAATACAATTGCAGTCACTGTTTGCATTTAAATTGTTATATTTACATGCATGTTCACTATACTTACATTGTAGTTGACATGGTGTGGGTAAACACACGGTTATATCATATCATCGGTTCCTTGTAATGCATTAAAAGGCTCATGGTCTAGATGGCACTGAACCCGCTATCGGTACGCCGTAGAATAATCTGATAGTTAGTTTGTCTTGACTAACTGATTATTCTAATACACGGACGAGTGTATTGAGGAGGATCTACTTAGGATTCTATTCTCTATTCTGACCTTAAATGAGAGAATAAGAATCCACAAAGTTCGGGTTCTTAACCCCTATATGTTGGTGGACATATACGTGTAGTGTTTGCAGCTTTGATTTATCAAAGGGTGAGATTTTTTCATAGGATCAATAATCTCGATATCTTGGGTTATGACATTTACACTTATGATGGGTCGTGCAATATGTAGGGGCACCGTGTCCTGGTGCGTCAGGTTGATGATGTCCCTTTGAGAAAATGCAAGTTCATGCTGAAACCCTGCAGGTGGAATTTATTTCGTGTATGAGTAAAGCTTTTGTGGTACTACTCAAGGAAAAGATATGAATTAATTATAGTTGTCAGAAGCTTACATAATTAATTAATGGACATTATATCTTAAACATGGGGAATGGCTGGACTAATGGAGAAAGCATATTCAGAAATATGTATTAAATTGGTAGGTCAGTATTATTTCTTTAGTGGAATAAAAATAATACTTAATTTATTTAATTATATCCTAAGTTTATTAGATAATGGATATTAAATAAATTAATGGGCCAATTTAATATTCTTCTAGATCCCTGTTGTAGCCCAAAAAGAGACTGAATTGGATTGGAGATAGAACAAGAGATAGAGATAGAATTCCAGTCCAACTGGGACACTAATTTCGTCCACCCCCTTATAAATAAGAGGGTGGAGGGCACGAAATTAACATCATAAAATATCAGCCCTCTCATGTTCTCTTGATCTCCACAGATTCCATACCGATCTAGTAGATTTCAGCCCAACCTGTAACTAGATTCAGTCCGGGAATACAACAGAAGATCAAGGAGTGGAATAGCATCAAGGGGCGCCTATTATCATTCATACAACAACAAGATTAGACCTTTAATCTTGTCCTCAACCCGTCATTTAATTTGTAAGTCATTTTTTCGGTATTCTATGTTTCCGCTTTAGTAGAATCGAAAACCGGATTTGCATGTTAATTAAACTCGGTTAATTAAAACATATGAGCTGCATAAAATTATGATCTACATGACATTAGGATTAATGAATATCCAATTAGATCCTGTGGTGGTTCAATTCGAAAAAACCCCAACAGTTATCACTTCAATTGATAACATTGGAGTTAATGTTGTATCGGATGTGTTCTGTCATTCTCGTGACATCGAATTCAACTCTTTGGAAGTTAATCTTATAATTTACTAGATTTTAGGATCAATTAGTTATAATTGATATGATGTATTATTGGATCTTATCTCTTTATTATTTGCACGTTTCTAGTTGATTTACTCTAAAGGGATAAATAGATAATCTTCAAACTTTTAGGGTTTTCACTTTGTCAAAGCAGTTCCTATTTTTAAGGAACATTTCTCCACTACCTTTGTGTTCTACCATATGTCTGTAGGTTGAAGACTTAGTGGACAGTTATAAGAGTAGTGGTGAGTGGATGCATTCCATGATGTGGAGATGTGTTACAGCGAGTGTTGCAATAACATCGACTTTAACATCAATCGGTGGATCTAAAGTTTAATCTTATTATTTCTTAATTTTTAGGATCAATTTATTTTAAATTGGTCTCATTATTGTGTGATATTTATCACTAATTAATTCCACTTACTTAAGGATTTTTTTAAGGAATGAAAACAAGTTTAAATCATGGATTAAAACTAAACTTGAATAAGTCAAAGTTGGTTCCTATTTTTCAGGAACCATGATGTTCTCTCTGTCTTTGAATAACTGTCACAGGCAGTGGAGCGGTTATCCGAAGTTAAAGATAGTGTGACTAGAGGAGCTGATCTGGAGAGCAGTTACCTTTGGATCATTACTCAAAAAGAGGACGTGGGGTAACTCCTGGGACTTCACAAAAGAGTATATATATCAGTCTGTTACTCCTGGAATCATTTACTCAACCTGAGACGTGCTGCTAAAAAAATTCAGAGAGATCAAAAGTTGAGTCCAGTGTCTACTGAAACTCATTAACATTCACATCGACATCTCCTTTATTGTCCGGATCAATAAAAGTCTGTATTCTTATTGTGTTTGTAGGGTGTAGATTAGATTGAATGTTGCAAGTTCTTCAAGTAGATATTGTTTATCTATCTAAGTGCTAGGTAGTGATTTTTATAGAGTTTGTCTGGGTGAGTGAAGCGAGGTAATTTTCGTTATTTTCATAGAGATTATTCAAGGGATTCAACTGAGAATTCTCTTTATATATTTTTAGCTATCTAGATGTTAGGTAGTTTACGTGTTAGGAATTATTAGAGTGAGTGAAGCTAGAATAGTTTCTTTGTAATTTTCATAGAGAGAGTTTGAGAGAGTGAATCGAGGACGATCTCTATGTGGATTTTGTATTCACTTTAATTTAGTGAAATTTCTCCATGAGGCAATCACATACCGAAGGTGTGTGATTTAAAATTATTTTCATGCATGGTGTTCATTAAATTTCCGCTGTGTGTTGGCATAATGGTTACACTAGCTTCAACATCAACTCTATTATCTACACGTTGATGTTTTTTACAAGCTATTTTCTGCTTGTGTTTTAAAAATTATTTCCGTGCAAACTGTTCTATAAATTCCTGTGACAATGTTATCGGTAAAGTGAGTAACACTGAGGCCAAATATATACTTATGTCCCGAACTTTGACCTTTTTTCTAAAAATGTCCCGAACTTCAAATAATACTAAAATATGTCCTGAACTTTGACATTTTTTAAAAAAATGTCTTGAACTTCAAATAATAACAAAAATGTCCTGAACTTTTCACCTTTTTGTAAAAATGTCATAGGATTTAACTTTCAGTTTCGGATTAATGACGAGGCATACCAGAGTCCAGCATGTCAAAGTGAAATAGAATTTTTTTTTAATCTCAATTTGAAGAGTATACAATTTTTTTCTGCAAATTGGATTGATTCTGTTCAGATTGAGATTTGGGGAAGAATAAGAAGAAATCATTTAATTTTCTTTTTTCCATTAGGATTGAGAATTTTGAAATGAATGAAAATAAAACATTTTTTTCTCTTCAAATTGGATTGGTATGAGACATTTGTTGGAATGAAAAGTTACAGTTTTGGAGATGAAAACGGAAAATAATGTCGTCATTATTTATTTATTTTAAAAAAATTACGAAGTCCACATCACTTTGGCATCTTAGATTTCGGTATGCCTCGTTACTAATCCACCGCCGAAAATTGAATCTCATGACATTTTTGAAAAAAAAATTGGAAAGTTCAGGACATTTTTTTTGATTTTTTATAAGTTCGGGTCATTTTTAGACAAAGGTCAAAGTTCATGATATTTTTAGAAAAAATGTTAAAGTTCAGGACATATTTTGGTATTATTTAAAGTTCGGGACATTTTTAAAAAAAGTGTCAAAGTTCAGGACATAAGTATACATTTGGCCTAACACTGACTACAGCATTGTATATAACTTTGCATGTGGTTTCTTTTTTTTTTCACAATATTTGAGGCAATAAGTTCTAACAAGTGGCATCAGGAGCCGGTACTTGACACACTAAGTACTCGATCCGATGTTGCTTACTTACTATGATGATTATTGCCAACCAATGCTGATCTCCTTCTCTAGATAGTCATGGCAGAAATTACACCATGTGGAAGTCAAGGATAAAAACATGGATCAAATCTATCGATAGAAGGGCACATATGGATATTGTTGAAATCTGGATACCTCCGAGAATTGAAGGACTGGAAGGTGATTTTGTTCTCACTCCAAATCCAGTGGTGGGATGTGGGGGAGAACTAATCTTAAACTTAATTCTCGTGTTTTAAATGTTATTTTTCTTATTGTTGATGTCCCATGCAATTGTAATGCTACTGAACAAGCCTAGTACATTCTCCAGTAACATTGTGAAGGTTCTACAGGTGTTCAACAGATTAAGTTAAGTTTTCTCATCTCAAAGTTTGAGATCTTTTGTATGCAGGAAGTTAAAACAATCTCGACTTATTCTGAAAAGCTATGTGAGATTTCAAATTTGTCTATGTTTCTTAGAAATCTCATCAACAATGAGAGCATGAGTAGCAAACTTCTCATCATTTTTCCAGCAAGATTCAATATGAAGATCTCAACTATTGAAAAAGTTCACAATGGTAACACCATGAGTATTAGTGAAGTTGTGAGCATTTTGATGGCATTCAAAGTTGAATCTAGAGAATCAGAAGTCCAACATCAAGTCTAAGAGCATTGTGCTTTATATGGGATTATAAATGAAATTACAGTTCGTGTTGTCAAAGAAGAACACCATAATGTTGAAGAAGATGTTTCAGTCAAAGCTGAGTTTGATCCCACGAGGCTCTTGATGAAGCTCATAGCCTTTGTGATCAAGTCTATACACAGTTGCACATGGATCTCATGGGTCCAGTTGATATCCAGAGTATGATTAGAATTTGTTTTATTCTTTTTGTAGTTGAGAATTTTTCCACATTACATGGGTTGATTTCTTGCATAAATAATCTAAAGTGTTTAATACTTTCAAGAAACTTTACAGCATGTGTCCCCAATATAGTGCTGATGTTTCTTGTATTTTAACTGATCATGACAGGAAATTTGAGAATGCTGATTGTGACGTGGTATATGTAAAGAAATGGATCTTGCATGAATTCACAACACCCAAAACAACTGAATAAAATGGTGTTGCCAAAAGGAAAAATGTGACACTACAAGAGATGTTGCAGTTCAAAAGGTTATTAAAAAAAGTTGTGGACTGAAGTTGTCACACTACGTCTCACATTGGAAATAGGGTCTCTCTTCACAGTAAAGGAATGGGAGTTTGAAACAGAGAAAATAAAAGTTCAAATACTTTCATGTATTTGGATATGATTGTTATGTTGTGAATGACTATGAGATGTCAATCAGAGTGTTGACCGTGTTCTGTGTTTATACAAATGCAATAGAAATCTTAAAGAACCTGATCCAACACCTTCATACTAGACACATTGACATATCTCTTCATTTTATTTGGGATTTGGTGAACAAATGTATTATTCACATTGAATATATACTATCTAAAAATTGAATAAATGTATCTTTTAAAAAGCCATTTTTTTATTCTCTTCTTTATGGAATTCTCTTAGTTTGTATGTTATGTAATCTCTGCATAGTCAATGTTGGGCGTTGTGTTGTGTATGTTCTGGCCAACATTTGTATTTCGTTTGTGTTTTTTTTATTTCATATGCATATGTCATTTTGTTTAATCTTAGATATTTATTTCAGTTTCACTTTGATCGTGTTTAATGTCTCAATGATCAATCTTTCTTCAGAGAAATGTTCATGGTATAAATGTATGATGATGAATAGTTTGCCTTGATATAAAACTGTGAGCACAAGAGTGAGGCTTGGATGTTATAGATCATGTGCACTCTCCTGAAAGTGTAAGATTATCACTTAGTAACTTGGGGCACGACATTCGCGGCGATGATGCACTCAAGTAAAAGGTGGTAAGGTAATGCTTTTTTGATCAATTTCTATGTAGACACATGACGGTTAATATGACAGTGTGTTCTGTTCAAAAGGAGGTAAGAAATTGATCTTTCCATTCATCATCGAAATTCAATGAAATTTGTGGACTGTGCTATAACTAAAGTTCATTGAGATGTTATTCCCAAAATTAGAGTTTCTGAAATTTATCTATATTAAATTGCTGTTTGTCTTTTTAGTTTATAGTTATGCATTTATTTATTTTTCTTGTGTGTGTGTTTGGCCTTAAAAAAGATATGGTGTATTTTGGATTACAATACACACACACACACACACACACACATATATATATATATATTATAAAAAGCTGATACTTGAGTTCTATCTCTTATTGGATAAAAGGGGAGTCTGTTGATGTGAAGGGTAATTTGATGAGCCGATTTGTAAGAGAATTCTTCCCATAAACACTCTAGTGTGGTTCTTAATTTCTCTTATTTCCTGATTAACCCTTGTGTTTTCTCACCATTTCTCTAGTATTTCTTCTCTAAAAACTTCATAGGATTAGAATGGCTGATCTGAATGAGCTATTTGCCATGTTTAACATGTTCAATGAAATATATGAGAAGTAAGTTGGAATTCTATCATCAACTTCAACACTGACTATCACTTCAAATCCTATCAGGACTGAACATGCTGGTGCTGAAATGGATGAACCTTCTATGTCTCATGTTCTAGATCTATCTACAGAGAATCAAGATGATGAAATATATGACTTAGTGATGTCTCCAACAACAAGACTTTTGAATATGAAGCCACTAAATGTTATCCATTTAGAAGATGCTAGTAATGACAAGTCCAAATTTTCTCATATTTTTGTGTTTTTTTTTTCTTGTTCTTCTGTTCTTTGTTTTTCTCTTTTTTGAGTCGGAAAGAGCCAGTATGGGCATAAAGGAGGCAAGAGGTAGCAAAATCACTTCTAGAGGGCATTTGGATGCCAAATGATACCAAGATGGGCAATGACTTCTCAAGAAAAAGCTCTTTCTAGCCTGATAGAAATGCCCACCATTCCAGCATTGCTGAAGAAGAAGTTCGTGATCATGCCCACACTAACCCCATGGTGATTGATAGAAGAAAGAGAGAAAACTAGGCACAGGATTAACAATTACCAGCTGAGGCAGGAGTAGTGCACCCTAGCCTCCGAAGGAAGGAATAGCTATATAAGGTAAGTCTAATCGTATCTCTCAAATTCTAAGGGGCAGATCGATTATCTATAAGGAAAGTTGAAGATTCCTCAGCCTGTGGGGGAAGCTGTCTTGTGTTTTTTGTACTCCTATTTAAGTAGTTTTCATGGTAGAAGCTGAATATACTTGACACACATTTTCATGCTTTAAGACACAATTTTACTTTTTTGCATTTTAATTTATGTTGAACAATCTCGAGCCTTATACCCCTAGGCTCCTAGGATTTCAGTTTATGTACTTAAATCCAATGTTGGTGTTGAATCATTTTTCTATTTAATAAAGTAATTTTTTTATTTCATTTATGTCTTCTTTTAATTATTATTAATATTATTATTGTTCTAAGTCTAGCATGAGTGACTAGACTCGTTATTTCAGATTGAACAAAGATGAGAACTTAATGAGCATGTAAGAACCGTGAAGCTTATGGGTATAAACTGTGTGAATTTGGTTCCGTCGTGTAATCATTTTCTTTATTGCATTAAAGTGGGCTAAGCTAGTTAATTGTGGCTGATCACTCATTAATTAGAATTGTGCTTACCACCTCTATAAATGGTCAATGAATCATAGTTGTGCATTGGTCATGAAGGGATGGGATACATTACGGGTATTGTGAACAAATGGAGAGATCGGTGTCTGCAATAAATCTAGATCTGTCTGGGGCATAAAGCTATCTTGTTGTTTACAATCAATGGAGAGATCAGGGTTGGGTAATAAGTTAGGGATTAAGGGATGAGAGATCACCTTTAGTCTATACTAAAAGGATAGATTGGGCACGCAGAGAGAGATCCAGTGCCTTTAACCAGATAATTAGATTCACATAAGTAATCAGCGTGCCCATGATCAGTCATATATTTGTTAAGTTCGAATCGACATTCAAATTCAGAGTACATTACTATTAATATTTTATTTTATTTTATTTTGTTATTTTACTTTATAGTATTTACATACAAAGTACGGAGACCACAAAAAACTTCAAACTTTGAAATTGGTGACATTGGAAGATAGAATTTGCAACTCCTCATGGGATTAACCCCTTACTTACGTTACTGGCTATGCCTATAGTGGTCATAAGGATAAGTCTCTCTTGAGAATTATTCTGACCACGAAACGATCGCGCATTAGAATCGGTGCCGTTGATGGGGAGCTGATTCTAGAAATCCTATTTTCCAAACTTGTTAGCCCAGCCGATGGATGCTCAATACGTCTACAATAGTCTACACATACGATCCAAAACTTTATAAGATGCTGAAAAGGAAAAGAGCAGAAGCACGAAAGGCATAACAAGCCGAAAGATATACTCGTGAAAGAGACCTGGAGCAAGAAAGAGCACAAGAAGAAAGGAACGAATAACCAAAGATAGCCCTTATGATTGAAGAAGAAGACAGAATGCTGAGGCAGTTAGTCATTTCGACTAACATGAATTTACATCCCATGGGCATTACACTCTCGACTATCACCAGAAGCTGGGAGTTGAAGGCAAGTTTCATCCAGATCTTACCCAAATACCATGGAATAAGTGGAGAAGATCCCCAAAAGCATATTCAAAATTTTGAGATGGTGTGTTGTTTAGTGTTTATTTGTGTGTTTTTTATTGTAGGAATTTGGTATCTTTAGTATGTATTTTTTCTGCCTTTTCGTGTTATTTTTATGTTTGTACCTTGACTTTTGCTCTTATTGTGAGTTGTGCCAGAATTGTGCAAAATTAAAGCTTTTATCCCAAAAAGTAGGAATTTTATGGCACAAAGATGGCATAGGACCTAAGCTCTCAACTGACGTTCTAGCTGACGCTCCAAACTGATAGCCGAGCTAAAGTTGCACCCCAAACTAACTAGTTTTGGGGTCAAACTGGAGACTTCAAGCTAGAGCCAAGAACTTGGAGCTCAACTGGAGCTGCAACTGAAGAGCCAAGAGTTTGGAGCTTAGCTGGAGGCACAACTGATGAGATAAGCTTAAGTCCCCCAGCTGATGCAATTAACTGGAAAACCAACTGGTGAAGCCCAACTGAAGTACCAAAACTGAAGACGAAAAGCTGGAACGCCAATCGAAGCAGCTCCGCTGGCGCGGAGGCCCCACCGGCATGGGGCATCCCAGCCCAGCCGGCGCGGGGTGTCCAATTCGGCTCTTCCTTGATTAGTTTCAGTTGCATTTTTAGGAGTTTTAATCTTCAATGCTCTCCACCCATTTGGCCAGCTATGGGAATTAATTGGACATGGTTCTAGAGTAGGAGTAGGAGGAGTTTGGGAACCATCTACCAATAACTCCACCTTTTGCTTTCTCTCTCTAGGGATTTAATAATCCAATACTCTCTCCCACTTTAAATAATCTTCAACTCATCATCTTCTTCACACTTCTCTCAACACCACCGATCATCCACCATCTTTCACCATTCACCCACCGTTCCCGATGAATAAAAGCTGAGGCCAAGGGAAAAGACGAGAAGAAGAATCTAACTCCAAGCCAAAGTGGAAGCTAGGCTTGCTCGAGGATCTCCACTCCTTGGTATTCTCTTCTTAGTTTTGGCTTATTTGTGGGGATTTGTCCCAAAACTGTCGAGATAAACAACTTTGTAGAAGTTTGTATTTTATTTATCCTTTGATTTATAAAATGAAGAACTTGTATGATTCTTCTGTTGTTTCGTTCATGATGATGGGCTAATTTCATACATTAGGGGGTAGATAATCGATTTGGTTTCGATCCATGCTTGTGATTGTTGATTTCTAATTAATTGAATTGTGCTTGTTTACGTTAGGTACTTGATCACTATGCAACGTTGCTAGTTAATAGATGAGACCGAGAGGAGATTCTATTTCCTGACTAGGGTTCAATCAACATTAGATGGACTGGGTTACATAAGCCTAATTGTTAATCTTATTCGTATAATCTAGCCGATGGGGGTTTAATGGATTGACGGTGACAGTAAATGAAGTTAAACCTCTTGAAGGAGTCTATTGTATGTTTAGGATTAATGAAATCAACTTGAAACAAGCTAGGAGAGAAACCAATGAGAGAATCTACACTATAATACTTATTTCATAATTGTTTTAATTTATCTTTGTTGTTATTGGCATTGTTTAGTGCTTCTTGCTTGCTTTAATTTATTAGTTTTAGTCAAAACTCATCAAACTCTTGGTTTAGAATGTTTAGGTTTGTATTTAAATTCTTATACATGTTTACGTGCGTATCATAAAAAGATAGTCGCTCTCTAAGCTTTTTTCGAGAGACAGGACTCGGGTTAGCTCACTATTCTACAATCGACCCCCGTCCTCTTACGGGTTCGATCCGTAGTTTTTATATGTGTTAATCGGATGAAACATGTGTCAAACCCAACCAATGGATAAGGGAAAAGAGCAATAAGTGTGACTTGTCTTGTTCCCGTTCACTCTTCAAGATGGGGCACGAGACTGGACACAGTGTCGAATGGCAGTATAACCACATGGGCACAGCTGCAGCAGAAATTCCTGGAAAAATATTTTCCCGTATCCAAAATTCAGGAAATGAGGCGGAGGATTAGAAGTCTGAAGATGGGCATAAACAAAAGTTTCTATGACTATTGGTGTCGGTTTCAAAACATGCTGACAGTGTCCACAATATCAAATCATAGATCATGATCTGATCCAAAATTTGTATCTGGTTTGAGACCATAGTACAAAATCATTATCAATGCTTTGTGTGGAGGATCTATTCTGAATAAATTACCAATCGAAATCTTCAGAATTTTGGTGGAAATGGCTGATGAAAATTGAGATGAAAGTGCCAAGGGCACAAGGATAGTTGTAGATGATAGGAAATCAACGCACCTTGATGTCAAGATAGAGAGGTTCTTAGACCAAATGGTGAAAGTCATAAGTCAAACTGGAGCACCAAAGAAAAGGTTGTGTGGAGTGTGCAAAAATGTGGCCCATTTCATGAACGAACGCCCAACACTGTATGAGGAGGTTGCTGAAGTTAATTCTCTTGGTGTTGCACAATAATAATAGGCGATATGAACCCCATTCTCAAACATATAATCCAGGATGGAGGGATCATGGGAATTTTAGATGGAAAAGGAATGATGCCCAACCTCAAGATCTGCCACCACCACCACCGCAGAGGACACGAGAAGAACCCAGCTTGACCGACCTAGTCTATACCCTGGCTAAGGAAAATGTGAAGTCATAGCAGGAGATTAAAAGGTCCAAGCAAGAAACAATGGCAGGTTTGTAAGAAACAATGGCACACGGGCAATCACCATCTCAAGTGGTGAACCCCCGGGAGCAAGTGAATGCTGTGATCACAAGGAATGAAGAAGAAGTAAAGAAAGCTAAACTGAAGGGAAACACTGAAGGCATAATGAAGAAAGAAGAACAGACTAGGGAAGAGGTTGCTGAGCCTAAAAAGAATGAAACAAAAATAGGAAGAAAGCCTACATTCCCAGAGTGTCTTGCCCAAGACAAAAAGGAAGAAGAAATGAAAGATCTTTTCAAGGTTTTTTGAAAAGTGGAAATCAATATTCCAATACTGGATGTAATTAGGTAAGTCCCTTGTTATGCCCATTTTCTAAAAGAACTGTGCACTAAGAATGTGCTATTTGAAGATAATGTGAAACTCTTCGTGGGAGAAAATGTCTCCACAGTCCTACAAAAGAAAATACCTAAAAAGTGTGAGGATTCTGATATGTTTGTCATACCATGCGTGATTGGAAATAAGAAGATTGAAAAAGCAATGCTTGACTTGGTGCTTCTATAAACGTCATGCCCATGACGATTTATGAAGAATTGAAACTTGGACCACTCAAGGAGACGAGAGTGATCATTCAACTGGCAGATAGATCAAATATCTATCCCAAAAGTTTAATAGAAGATGTTCTGGTCAAGGTAAGGGAATTAATATTCCCTACGGATTTTTATGTCTTGGACATGGGCAAAACGATATCGACTGCATCTGTTCTCCTGCTCGGGAGGCCATTCATGAAAACTATTTGTACCAAGATTAATGTGGATGAGGGCACACTGACATGTGAGTTCGATGACTAGATAGTTGTTTTTAACATTTTCGAAGTCATTAAGTACGCACAAGAGAGTCAGTTAATTTCGTGAACCATTGCTATGCCTAATCAAAAACCAATCTGGGTCAAATGAATAGGAATGAGCATTATAGGTGGGGTTAACTGACTATGATGCCCTCGAGAAGATGAAGACACTAAAGAGACCATCATGATGCTGTACTCCCTGGAATAAATACCGCATAGAGTGGTGGACTACAATTTACCCACCATGACTCAGACAGAAATGATGCTACCATTGATGCAGATGGTACCACAACTAGAACTAAAGAATCTCCCAGATCACTTAAAGTATGCCTATCTTGGGGAGGATGAAACTTTTCCAGTTATCATAAGTAAGGGGTTGAGTCTTACGGAAGAGAACCGACGGTTAATATTTTTACACTGACACAAAGAAACAATGAGATGGACTCTGGCTGACATCAAGGGCATAAGCCCTGCAGTATGCATACATAAAATTCTCTTGAAGGATGATGTAAAACCAGTGCGAGACCCACAATGCAAGTTGAACCCTGCCATGAAGGAAGTTGTGCTGAAGGAGATACTTAAGTTGTTGGATATGTGAATCATTTATCCCATTTCAGATAGCAATTGGGTAAGTCCGATTCATGTCATGCCCAAGAAGTCAGGAATCCAGGTGGTGAAAAATGAAAAAAAAGAGCTTGTGTCCACAAGGTTACAAACTGGATGAAGAGTCTGTATAGACTACTGGAAGCTCAACACAGTCACAAGGAAGGATCATTTCCCATTGCCCTTCATAGATCAAATGCTGGAGAGATTGATTGGAAATAAATTCTTTTATTTCCTTAATGGATATTCAGTCTACATTAAAATCATAGTAGATCAAGAAGACCAAGAAAAAACTATTTTGATGTGCCCATTCGACACATTTTCTTATTGGAGAATGCCTTTTGGGCTCTACAATGCCCCTGGAACCTTTCAAAGGTGTATGATGAGCATTTTCTCGGATCTTTTGGATGCATCGAAGTATTCATGGACGATTTCACAGTCTATAGAAGTTCATTTTATACATGCCTCGACAACCTTGAAAATGTGCTTAAAAGATGTGTTGATAAGTGCTTGGTGCTAAACTATGAAAAATGTCATTTCATGGTTTGTGAAAGAATTGTTCTTGGGCACGTTTTCTCTAAAAGAGGCATTGAAGTAGATAAAGTAAATGTGGACATCATCGAGAAGCTACCCTTACCCAACTTCGGTGAAATAAGTATGAGGTTTCCTTGGGCACACTGGTTTTTATCGGTGATTCATCCAGAATTTTACAAAGATCGCTCAACCGATCACACATATTTTACAAAATGATGTGCCTTTTTTATGATACTTGTAAGGAATCTTTTGTAACCTTAAAAAAAAATTGGTCATGGCACCCATCGTCCAACCTCCAGACTGGGGCATACCATTTGAAATAATGTGCGATGCTAAGGGATACGCTGTGGGCACAATGCTTGGACAAATGCGGGAAAATGAACGTCATGTCATATACTATGCCTCCAAGACATTAAATCATGCCCAAGCTAACTATACCACAACTGAAAAGGAGCTATTGGCAGTTGTTTTTACCTTTGAAAAGTAGGTGATCATTTGAGCAGAGTACTTAACGAGGAAAATAACATTGTGCCCATCGATGAAGCTTTTCCAGATGAGTATTTTTTCAACCTTAAGGGCACTGCATCATTGTACGCTGACTTGGTTAACTTCATGATCTCTGGAGAACTACTCACCAGACTCTCAACATACCAAAGGAACAAAATCAGAAGTGAGAGTCGATATTATGTATGGGACGAGCCCATAGTACTGTGGAAAAGGTGCGCAGATCAAATCATCCGACGCTGCATGCCCACAAAGGAAACCAAGTACATTCTTGACCACTATCATTCTGAATCATGTGAAGGGCACTTTGGTAGGAAAAAAACCGCGCAAAAAGTTCTTGATTGTGGGTTCTTTTGGCCCTCACTTCACAAGGATGCTTATAAAGTTTACAGATGATGCCCACGCTGTCAGATGACTGTAAATATTTCCAAATGTAATGAAATGCCCATAAACCCTATTATGCCGGTAGAAGTTTTTGATGTTTGGGGGATTGAATTTATGGGTCCTATGGCTAAGTCAAACAGACATCAATACATAGTCCTATAGAGTATGTGTTAAAGTGGGTAGAAGAAAAAGCTACTACCACCAATGATGCTCGTGTGGTAAAAAAGTTTCTGAAGTCTAATGTGTTAAGTAAGTTTAGAAAAATGAGGCTAGAGGCCTATGATAATGCAGTGATCTACAAGGAAAGAATGAAGAGAACTTATGACTACCTCATCCGCCATAAGCAATTTGAGCATGGGCAAAAGGTTCTGCTATATAATTCCAGACTCAAGCTAATGGGAGAAGGACTCAAGTCTAAATGGTCTGGACCATATGAAATCTAGACGGTATACCCAAATGGAGCAATAGAATTATATGATTCAAGTACTAGAGAGACATTCAAGGTGAACGGCCAATGATTGAAGCATCTCAATGACCCAACAATGTCAAACATAAAGGCTCTCGAGTTCAAGCTTGTTAAGCCCATATACATGTGATGACAAGCAAGTGTCGTGCCCACAACAATAACTAGGGCGCTAACTGGGAGACAACCCAGGTTCTTTTTAATTTCTGTAATTTATTTATTTCCAAATAAGTGTTTATTCTTTGCCATGTTAGACTAGGAGTTAGATTTTATGGCTGGATTTTGTTTTGAAGTATTTTAGGAAAGAAATTTTGGTGAATTTTTTATGGAATGAAAGAATCCAGGGAACTGGATACGTTCAGATATGAAGGGCACAAGCTAAGGAAAGTCTGGAATTTCTGGGATTTGTCAGCCCCCGTGGGCATAACAAAATCCATGAATAGGAAAACCTTAGAAGCCCAAAAGTCATCTGATGGGCCTGTCACATTTGTCTGAAATGAGTGGCTAGGGTTAATCGATGAACCCTTATCTATCCCCCTCTCTTTCTTAAAATTCACTCGCCATTTTTTTCACTCCAAGTTCAAAAAATTACAGTCTCTCTCTCTCTCTCTCTCTCTCAAAACTCCCTCTCTTTCTCTCTCAACCACCAACCCACATTCCACCATGGCTCCCAAAACTCATGCCTCCAAGTCTTCAAAGAAGAAAATTGAGTTCGCCCCTTCTACTTTACTGGAAAGCACCAAGGATACTACCGCCGACGTTGCTATACCACCAAAGCCAATCATCACTACTACCATTGATGTTCAATCTTCTACCACCATGGAAAAACCTTCATTACCTGTTTGCACCTAAGAGTCCGAGAAGGCTGATGAGCCCTCTCTAAAAATTATGGAAAAAATCATCGGTGAAATCGATGAGCAAGAAAAGGTTAGCATGCAGCAGGAGGAGACATCGGAGCTAACCCTGGAGTAGATCCCTAAGCCCTATGCAACTGAAAAATTGAAGAAGGTGAAGAAAGAGAAGGTCGCTACTGCTAAAGCTCCACCGCAGTCCTTGAAACAGAAGAAACAACCATCACCAACACCGTCGGAGAAAGAAGAAGTCGAGGAGGAAGCTGAGGAAGGAGAGAATGAGAGCAGTGGCAAATCTCATGCCCACAAGATCCAGGATGACATGACCTTTTCCCTTATGAAGGAGGTTGTTGAGGGCACAGTGGATACGCCCTTAGTGACTACAAAGGGGGAGGGGAAGGTCCTTGCGAAGCCGTCTGCAAAGAAAGGGAAGATCGTGGTCAGCCCCACTTCAAGAAAAATCATGCAAAAGAGAGAAGATATTATGCCCAACAGGGACATCGTCCACAACAAGACTATCCACTTCTCCTCGCTTACTATCTTGGGCATCGAGCGAGATGTAAGAGAACTCTTCTCTAATATCGGCTAGTCCTTTTTCATTGATTGGGATTGTTTGATTTTTTCTAAGTTGGTGTATAAGTTCTTCCATGACTTGTTTGTTAAGGGTATGGAAAATACCTGTTCTACCCAAACACCCTCTTTCAATGGATTGAGCTATGAGCTCCCCTCTGTATATCTTTCTTTTCTTTTATTTTATGCCTTTTCTTTTATATTTTTATTAAAGCAATGAAGATCATTAACAATTATGTTTATTAGAGTAGTAAAGATGTAAGTAACTGGGTGGAAGAGTGCAGAATGATGTAATGTATGTGATGAGACAATTTTAGTTTGATTACATCATAATGAAGCTCAAAGTAAAGAGCTTCACACAAAAAACTAAAACTCAATAAAATGAATCTTACAAAGATCAGAGTAAAGTAAAAATGAAATCAGAGATAAATTCTTAAAAATGAATAATCCCCCTATTTGTCTGCAGATATATGCAAATGAGCATTATCAGAGCTTCCATCAGCTAGATTTGTCTACATCAGGCCGATCATCTTCATGTGCAGACTTAAACTCTTCTTGTTCTTCTTCTTCTTCTTCTTCTTCTTCTTCTTCTTCTTCTTCTTCTTCTTCTTCTTCTTCTTCTTCTTCTTCTTCTTCTTCTTCTTCTGCACCAGTTTTAGCTCCTTCTTCTATTTCAGCTTCCTTAACCTCATCTTCTTACTCTGCAGACTCTCTTTCATGCGTAACCTCTTCTTCATTATCTTGATCTTCTTCAACTTTAGTCCGGGCTGACTTGCTGAGGTGACCTTTTTTCTTCTGAGTATCTTCACTTTTCTTGACTAATATTTCAGCCAAGCCATCTACGAGAAGTTCATGGCCAAGTACTACTCCAATTAAAAGACCCAAGATTTGAGAGCTCAAATTGTTGCCTTTATCCAATCTTCGGGTGAAGCATTTCACAAAGCTTGGGATCGATTTTGAGGTCTCCAACAATAATGCCCGCACCACCATCTCACACCCGAGTTGCTCAACCAATTCTTCTACGATGGGCTTTCTTAAAATTTTCAATACATGGTGGATAATGTATCGGGAGGAGACATTGGAGGCTGGACCGCCGAAGAAGTTTCAAACATCTATGAGACTATGGCTACGACTTCTCAACAAAAGAGTGCTAGGGGGAAGAGAGCCTCCGTCAATGAAGCCAACCCTAGTTATGATGTGACAAGACAACTTACCGTGTTGACAAGGCAAGTAGAGATGCTTCGAACCTCTGAGAGACCACCCCAACAAGCGATGACCGTTGAGACTTGTGGGATTTGTGGAGAGTATAGGCATGGGGCCAACTTGTGTCAAAAGTCGATTGAGCCGGAATTAAGTGAAGAAGCTCATTTCCATGCTCTTTAAGAGCAAGTGCATGCCTTTCAAAGATTCCAACCACGCCAATCTTACAATCCGTATTCTCAATCATACAATTCGGGGTGGAGAAATTATCCAAACTTCTGGTGGAGACAGCCTCAACAACCACCTCAACCACCACAACAACCGCCTCCACCTCAACAAGCCAGAGGTAGCCAAGCTCCACCTTATCCGAGGCCGCAACAATATTTGGCCCAACCAAACCAACCGCCTAGGCCGACATTGCAAGACACCTTGCAATCTTTCATTCAAGCCACCCAACAAAGGTTCGAATCTATTGAAGCTTCCGTGAAGAGGATCGAGACCCAAGTGGGGCAAATAGTAAAGACCGTTGGGGAGTTGGCCAAGCAAGCCAAGCCAGAGAAGTTGCTAAGCCAACCGGAACAAGCTCAAGCTATCACCGTTCTTAGAGGAGGCAAGGTGATTGATAATAAGATTGGAGAGTCGAGCCCAACTGAAGAGGTTGAGAAAGAAGAGGAGGCTCCTCAACAACAACAAAAGGAGCCCGAAAAAGAAAATGAAGAAGTGAAGAAACCCACACTCCACAAGGCCACCAATCCCTACAATCCTCCAATTCTATTTCCAAGCGGATTGAGGAATGAGAAGCAAGACACCCAATTCCAAGAGTTATACAAGCTCCTATCAAAGGTGAACGTCAACCTTCCACTCCTTGATGTCATTCACAATGTGCCGGCCTATGTCAAGTTCTTCAAAGAGCTAGCTTCCAAGAAGAGGAAGTTTCTGGAGGATGAGAAGATTGTGGCGTCCGAAGTGGCAAGTGCAATTCTATAACATCAACTACCACCCAAGCTCCATGATCCAGGTATTTTTACTCTTAAAATTGCCTTGGGAAATGGTAAAGAAGCATGTGATATGCTAGATCTAGGAGCCGGAATTAACTTGATGCCTTACTCTATTTATAAGTAATTAGAGTTAGGTGATTTAAAACCAACTAGAATGTGTCTACAATTGGCGGATAGATCAATGAGATACCCTAGAGGAATAATTGAAGACATTCTAGTGAAGGTGGGTGGATTAATCATACCGGTTGATTTTGTTGTGTTGGATGTGGGAGATGTTAAAGAAACGGGTAAGGAACACACACTTCTCTTAGGTAGACCTTTCATGGCTACAACAAACACCTTGATTGATGTAAAAAATGGAACTCTTAAAATGTTGGTATTAGGAGAAACCGTGTCCTTTTCCATCCATGAAAACAAAGCAATTCCCGTCTCCTCATTTGAGAAAAATTGTTCTTTCATTGATACTATTGATGCCTTGGCCGAGGAGGTTTTCTTGCAAGAAATAGACTCCCATTGGAGGAGTGAAGCCATGTCTGAGGAACGTGCTATGGAAGAAGCTTACCTCAAGCATGTGGGAGACGAATTGGATGCCGAAGAGATGGAGATTTTGCTAGGAGAAGGAGTGAGCTTAATGGAAATTCTTGCTTCGACCAAAGAGGAAGTGAAGTCTACTCTCGAGCTTGAACTCAAGGAGCTCCCATTTCACCTAAAGTATGTCTATCTTGACGAAGAAGAGAAGAAGCCCGTGATTATTTTTTTCGGGCTTGAGAAAAATGAAGAAGATCTCTTGGTAGCCGTACTCAAGAGAAACAAGCAAGCTATTGGATGGAACCTTTCCGACATCAAAGGTATTAGCTCCTCAACGTGCATGAATCGAATCATTCTTAAGGAAGGGGCCAAACCGGTTAGAGAAGGACAGAGGCGGCTTAATCCCGTGTTGATGGAGGTCGTCAAAAAGGACATTCTCAAGCTTCTTGTGGAAGAAATTATCTATCCGATAGCCAATAGTGAATGGGTGAGCCCGATCCACGTGGTGCCCAAGAAAGGAGGAATCATGGTAGTGGAGAATGATAAAGGAGAGCATGTGGCTACTCGGACCACCACCAGATGGAGGATGTGTATTGATTACCGAAAGCTTAATGCCGCTACGCGAAAAGACCATTTTCCCCTTCCTTTCATTGATCAAATTCTTGATAAATTGGCCTGGCATAATTTTTATTGTTTCCTTGACGGTTTATCGGGTTATTTTCAGTTGGCCATAGCGCCGGAGGACCAAGCCAAGACCGCATTTATGTGCCCATTTGGCACATTTGCGTGTTGGAGAATGCCGTTTATACTATGCAATGCACCGGGCACGTTTCAAAGGTGTATGTTCTCTATCTTCTTTGAAATGATTGGAGACTTCATTGAGGTATTCATGGATGATTTTTCGGTCTTTGGATCTTCATTTTTCGATTGTTTAGAGAAGTTAGAACTTGTTTTAAAAAGATGCATAGAGAGTAGCCTTACTCTTAGTTGGGAAAAGAGTTATTTCATGGTTACTAGTGGCATAGTCCTTGGGCATGTTGTTTCTAAAGAAGGAATGAGTGTAGACAAGACTGAGGTAGATGTGATTGAAAAATTGCCTCCACCCGTCAACGTGAAAGGTGTTAGAAGTTTTCTAGGCCATACCGATTTTTACCGTTGATTTATTAAAGACTTCTCAAAAATTAGCCAACCTCTATGCCATTTGCTTGCTCAAGATGTTCTTTTTGAGTTTGATGAAAAGTGTTTGCATGCTTTTAATACTCTTAAGGAGAAATTGATCACCGCACCCATTGTTGTTCCCTTGATTGGTCTTTACCTTTTGAAATTATGGGTGATGCATCAAATTCCGCTATGGGTGCCGTTTTAGGTCAACGTATTGATAAAATTCTTCATGTAATTTACTATGCTAGCATCACCTTGAATAGTGCTCAAGTAAACTACACCACTACCGAAAAAGAATTGCTTGCCGTTGTGTTTTCAATAGATAAATTTAGATCCTACATCTTAGGTTCTAAAGTGATTGTGCATAGTGATCATGCGGCTCTAAGGCATTTGTTGACCAAGCCCCAAGCTAAACCTAGACTTATTAGGTGGATGTTGCTTGTGCAAGAATTTGATGTTGAAATAAAAGATAGGAAATTGTGTGAAAATGTGGTAGCGGATCATTTATCTCGCCTCCTCGTTGATGAAAATTTTGACTTATTGCATGAAAAAGGAGTCGATTGTGATTCATTTCCATATGAGCATGTTTTTGAGCTTCAATTTTTAAAGATGCTCATATTTATTGCCTATCATGTGATAAGTGCTAAAGACTTGGCAATATTGGGAGAAGAAATGAGATGCCTTTAAATATCAATCTTGTTGTTGAAATCTTTGATGTTTGGGGTATTGATTTTATGGGACCATTTCCTAACTCATTTGGCTTCGAGTATATCCTGTTAGCGGTTGATTATGTGTCAAAGTGGGTTGAAGCAATCCCCACTAGGTCTTGTGACGCTAATGTGGTTATCAAGTTTGTGCAGGAGCATATTTTGAGTAGGTTTGGATTCCCTCGAGCAATCATAAGTGATGGTGGAACGCATTTCACTAACAAGCTCTTCGAAAGATTGATGAAGAAGAATGGAGTGACTCACAAGGTGGCTACTCCCTATCATCCTCAAACTTCCGGTCAAGTGGAGACGAGCAACAAGAAAATCCAAAACATTTTGAAGAAGACCGTGAATGTGACGAGGAAGGAGCACCCTAGCTCCGCCGCAGACCCTAGCGCCGCGGCGCCCCTCTTGACCAAGCACACCCCCGCCACGGAGCACCCTAGCGCCGCGGCGCCCCCTTTCTCTGCAAGCACCCCTGCCGCGGTGCCCTACCCCCACCGCGGCGCCACCTTCCTCGCCATACCCCGCCGCGGCGCACCTCTCTCACACCAACAATAGCGTCGTGGCGCTTCACCCACCAAACTGCACCCTTTTTCCTCCCACTATAAAAGGGACCACCTACTCTAAATCCCTAACTCCTCCCACTCGCGCCACTCCTTTTTCATTTCCCCCAAATTTACAGTCCAATTCTGCTATAATTCTCAGTAAATTCACCCCCCATATTCCACAAATCTTGTTAAATTCTCACGCTCTCTCCATATAAGCACTACCGAGCCACTTACCTTGCGCCGCCACGCACCCTTCTTGCGCCGCTGTGCCTCCATTCCAAGTTCCTCATCTTTTTGCTGCAAATTCTCCACTCCACCTTGCTCTCCACTCCAAGATATGGCTCCAAAAATGAAACTTCCCAAATTCCTTGGAGACAAAAGCCAAGACAAAGGCAAAGGCAAGGGAAAGGCTCCCACAAGCTCAACAAGGGAGGTGTCGGGCTTTTCTCAATAATTTGGAGCTCCATTCCTCATTACCAACCCGGAAGAAGGTAACCACTATATCACCCTCCGTGAGCTTGATATTTATTATCCTAGATACATTGATTGGAGGTTGATGAGGGCATTGGGTCTTAAAGAGCAAATCATGAATTATCTTAAGGTGTTGAATTTGGAAACATTTGCTAGAATGCAATTTTATGCCTATGATAATGTGGTGCTTGAGTTTTTGACATCTTTTGAATATGATGAGGAGGAGGGGAAGAAATGTTATTTTCGGATGTTTGGAGAGAGATATGAGGTCACATTGGCTAATATGAGAGATTATTTTGATTTCCCAACAACTGGAATCAAACAACGGCCATCTGACTTTAACACTGAGAATGTATTGTATGAAATCTCGGGATTTCGGAATTGGGTTGCAAAGGGAATACCAAACAAATACATCTAAGATCTGGCCTTGTCCATTGTGCACAAATTCTTGGTGTACAATATGTCTGGAAAAGAGCAAGCAAACAAGGTCAACTCAATGGAGGTTTACCTTCTTTGGTGTGCCAAGAAGAACAGGAAGGTTTGCCCATGCACTTTCCTTTGGGCCGCGATCAACAAGGCGCGCAAACGAAAAAAGCAACACCCTTCCTTTTGTGCATTCATTTCCGCTCTGTCGGTTAAGATAGGGGCACTTGCTGAGGATGCTCCGGCGCCCAATGGTTACAAGAGGATCGATACTTACACGATCGACAAAGATGAGCTCAAACGAGTGGAAATCATCTACAATGAGCGTGAGGTGAGGCCCCATGCCAAGTGGACATGTGTGTCAAAATTGAAGCAAATCCAGCATGGCACAATGCAGCTCACTGGAGGAGATGGCTCCTCGTCTGTACCACACCATGGTACATCCAATGAGCCCGATGAAGCGGGCAACGAGGAAGCCAATGAAACCGAAGAGTGAGAAAGGGGAAGGGAAGACGGCCAACAACCAGGGTATCAATTTTAGCAACCTCTAAACGTTGGGCACCAAATGCCGAGCCATGACTGGAGCTCGTTCTGAGGGTACATGGACACTACGATGGGCCAATTCCAGCAATCCATTACCGACACCATGCGCACATTTGGCGACCAATTTCAGGATTCTATGTCGGCATATAGGAAAGAGCACCTTGCCACCATGATACAACAGCAAGCGCGTATAGATGCCTCCTTCCAATCTATACACGAGGAACTCGGTGCCTTGTACCAAGATGTTCGGGGCCTCTACTCTCGAGTAGATAGACACGATGAGAAAATTCAAGCCCTACAGGCGAGCTGGGATGCATGGACTCTTGTCTCGTCATTCACACCACAGAATCCACCACCTTATCCACCACCGGAGCAGTAAAGTTTGTTTTTATATTTTGTGTTTTATGTATCTCGTGTTTGTGTGCGTTGTTTTTTATGTTATATTGTTCATTTTTCATTTTTGTGTTCGCATGTTGTTTTATAGGAACTGACGCACGTTGCCGGGCTTCTACATTCTTGTATTGTGCTCTCTTCCCTTTTACTTCTTTTGAGCATTTTTTTTCATACATTAAGGACAATGCATGGTTTAAGTGTGGGGGAGTTATGAGCTTGTTATTATTTTGTTTAGTTATGTTTTGATGATGTTGGATTTTGTATTGTGGATTATGTTTTATCTTGTTGGTTTGTGATCGATTATGTTGCATTTGTTTTTATTTCTCTTATTATGTCTTGTATTTTATATTTTATGATTACCTCACTTAGCATGATGTTTTTGTCCAATTATCAAATTTGAAGAATTTGAATATGAATCTTCAAGGAATTATTTTCGAATCAATCATGAATAATGAAATGTTATCGTGGATTCACTCTTGAGCATGAATTGTCTTAGATTTTGACCACAAATTGATGATTGATGTCGAGGGGTCTTGTCCTTAAAGGATTAGGAAGCATGTTTAGCCTCGTTCTTAATAATTACTCCCAATAATCTTCTATCCTCTCGTATATTCATTGGTGTGTGTGTGTGTGTGTGTGTGTGTGTAAAGAAAGAAAAAGGGGTAATAAGGATCTCTACTCCTCTAGTTGATTTATTTGACTATGAGTATGGAAAACCACACAAGGAAACCAGGGATTTCCCCCCTATGGATTTCACCTTGTGCATTTTGATCCACACCTCGTAATTATATTTAAATAATTAGGATTGCATTCCGGATTCTACTCCTCTCATGTGTGTCGATTTCTCTATGTTTTTTTTGCATGATGAGTATGGGAAACCACATTAAGAGGCTCGATTAAGGTCGATGATTATACCTAATGACTGTTGTACAAATGTTTGCAATCCCTTGTGTTGATTTCTTGTGAATAAATTTGGAAGTGATTCGTAGGGAGTTGATTTGTAAGAATCGAGTCTAATGTGTTCATCTTAATCTTGAAAAGACGAGCATCTCACTTGATTAGATTTTTTGCTCATTTTCTTGGATGATGAATGTTTTTGTGGGAACCTTGAGAATTGCTCAAGCATACATGATTGCTTTGCCAGTATTTCCTTCTTGATTCATGTTTTTAATTTCTTATTTGCTTGAGGACAAGCAAAAGGCTAAGTGTGGGGGGAGTTGTTTAGTGTCTAAATGTTTTATTTTATTTTATTATTTTGTTGTGTTTAATAATTTAGTTTCTTCATTTTTATGTTGTTAGGTGTTGATTTTATGTGTTTATTTATATTTATTGCTCTAATGGTGGATTTTGCCAAGTTGTGCAAGAACTTGAGCTTTTAATTATAAAAGCAGGTATTTTACGGCAATTAGGTAGCAAGTGGAAAGTCGAATAAATTGAGCTCGATTGGCTAAATTGGAGGCTCGAAAATTATGAAGAAAATGTGAGGAGAAATTGCACCGGATCTCATTCAAAGTGGACCACGGAGCGGAGACCCAGACCGGCCCAAACCACCCGGCGGCCCATCACTGTCGCCGCCGCGCAGGAGGGGGCCGCGGCGCCCAAGGCCTCTGGCCTTGGGGTGCCCACCGGCACAGGCCTCCGCCGCGGTGCCCTTCATCAAGCATCCACCGGCGCTGCACCCCGCCGGCGTGCGGGGTGCCCTCCTCCCTCTTTGGTCCAGTTTTTCATCCCGATTTCAAATACAATTCCACTCGTTTCCACTTCTCTCTCTATATCTGGATTAATTTAACTCTAGATAAAACTTTTTGGGCCATCTAATTATAGGAATCATAGGTATGATTTCTCTTAAGATTTCTTTTTAGATTTTGGCCCCTTTTTTCCTTGAAAAATCTCACACAAATCTTATGCATTTAATGCTCCCTTACCATCACCATACCATCACATTTTCTCTCACCACTCTCATTCTCTCTTTTCCGTCTCTCTCTCCCTCTCCAATATCTCATATAGATTTTTAGAGATTTCAATCAATCATTCTCATCACTCCACTCACTTCATCTTCTTCATCTCTGCATCTCCATTTCCTCTATACACACTCACCATCATCTCTACCATTTTTCTTTCACCACTCTCACCATTTTCGCCACCACACAAGAAAAGAGGAGAAAAGGAAGAAAAATGGAACAAGCCAAGGAAGAAGAAGAGGAGACGAGAAGGAAACCGATGTCGAGCCATCCGCGAAAGCTAAGCTCGTTAGGAGGTTTACTTTTGGTATTTTCTTGGATGATTTGTGGGGGTTTGTCCCAACTCTTAAAGGATAACAAATATTGTAGAAGTTTGATGTTATTTACATTTGATTATGAGATGACGATCTTCTATAATATTTGTGTTGTTATGAGCATGTTTAGTGGCTAATCTTTCTATTAGGGGGTAGAGGATTGATTTGGTTTTGATCTATGTTTATTCTTGTTAGTTGTTGTTGTGGGAATCGTCCTTATCATGTTAGAGTAATTGATCACTATTTGAGCATTGCTAGGATTTAGAGGAAACTTGATTGTGATTCTAAATCCCGAAATTGGTTCCTTCGACGTTAGGTGGATGGGGTTCCTAAGCCTAATATGTTAATCTTGTTCATATGATATAGCTAAAAGAGGTTTAATGGATAGACGGTGACAGTAATTAAAGTTAAACCAATTGAGAGGGTCTATTGTATGTGTAAGATTAACATTACCAACTTGAACAAAGCCTAGTGATAAACCATTGAGAGAATCTACACCCTAATACCTCTATCATTCTATTTTCCTCAATCTTGTTTTCATTGATGTCATTTGCATTATCTTGTTTACTTGCTAATTTCAATTCTTAGTTTAAATCATCATCAATCCCATGTTTAGAATGTTTAGGATTTATTTTAATTGTTTTAACATGTTGCATGCATAGCCTAAAAGACAATTCCTCACACTAAGCCTTCCTTGTGAGATCGACTTGGGTTAGCTCATCACGTCTATAATTGAGCCCGTCCAATTGCGGGTGTGGTCCAAAGTAATCGTTGTGTTGAGTCAAAACTGGAATTATAAATACAAATTTGAACCTAACATGACTTATTAGACTTAAGCAATTAATATCACATGTAAAATTAAATATTTTTAGAAAAAAATGTAGAAATTTAAATATTAGAAAACTGGGTCGCTAGATCTCTCCCACTTATAAAAATTTCATCCTCGAAATTACTTACCCAAACCTCAAACTGCCAAGATCTATACATAACACCAATTTTTATTTCCTCACTAGTTGTAGCTTGTCGGTATCTAGACCTAACACTGTCCTCATATACTTCTATGATACCTAATCATCGACATGCTTACTCTATTTGATAAAATAATCGTTATAGTTCTTATATTTCCTAATACGTAAATCTCCTAACTATAGCTTAGGTATTCTCCACCAATCTTTTTTTTATAGAGTTCTAACCTTATAAATTTATCATAGGATAATAATAATAATAATAATAATAATAATAATAATAATAATAATAATACATATTTTGTTAATCAAAAGTCAAATTACAAAACGAAAGTTCTAGAAATTATATACTCTAGCTTCCTCTATTATTTCTAAGTATCACTAGCTTCTCTTCTTCCGTCTCTTATTTGAATTGGTCTCATTTCTAGGTCCCCTCTCTGAATCTACTTTTGTTCTTCCAAAGACCTTACCTCTCCATTCATCCATAAGACGGAGCATAAACTTTTCAAAATTTATTATTTTCCTGAATCCTGGAGTATATTCCAAAATTTCTTTAGCAATCTCATTGGCTAAGGGCTTTAATAACTTTGGTATAGCTACACTGACTATTTGAGTGGCTATCATAGGATTGAATTCTATCTCCTCTTTCTTAATTTTCCTCCATATCTGATAGATTCTTGACACACCGTTGTTTTACGTACATAATCACACCTATAGACAAAGCCCTGTAGATGTTATAATTTGCCCTCAGATGCTAGTATAGTGCCCAAAGACAGATATCATCCCACGGGGAGTGATTAACCCTTCTATCTTTTTAGTAATTTTTGGGAATTTGTATGGATTACTATCACTAATCCTTCTCTGCACTATTCAAAACTAAATAAACAATTAAATAAACAAACGAGATTAATCAATATATAAGATGTTAGGAAAAACTATCAAGGAACCCCTAGATTAGGTTTTGATGAGATGTCAAAATTATTTATGAAAAATTAACTGAAATTCAAGTTGTAGATCGGAGCTGACCAATCCAGGGCATCAAAGAGGAACTCAAGTAAAGTCAAAGTCAACCAATCTGAAGTATGGTCTGCAAGCTGAAGGATACGTCATCCAGTCAAAAGTCAACTCAACTGTGAAGTCAAAAAGTCGAATCAGTTGAAACAAACTGACAACTAAGTCAGCTGAGCTGAGGGAGAAAAGAGTCAACTAAAGACTGAAGGAACTGATAAGAGATCAGTTTAGATTGAAGACTGGAAGTATCCAACTAATGGCCAAACTGAAGTAAACAAGACAGATCAGCTGAAGGCCAGAACTGTAGTCAGCCAGCTTGTGATTAGTCAAGCTGACAAGAAAGCTCAAGAAAAATCAGTCAAGCTGACAAGATAGCCAAGAACTTGAGATCAGTCGAACTGGAGAAATAAAAGCTCAAAACTGCCAACTGGAGCAATAGCTAAACTCAGCTGACAAGCTCAGCTAACGAGCTCAAAACTACCAACTAGAGCAATAGCCAAACTCAGCCGACAAGCTCAGCTGACGAGCTCAGAACTGCCAACTGGAGCAATAGCCAAACTCAGCTGACGAGCTCAGAACTACCAATTAGAGGAATAGTCAATCAGCTGACAAGCTTAGAACTGCCAACTGGAGCAATAACTAAACTGAGCTGACAAGACCAGAACTGCCAACTGTGTAACACCCCAGAATTTTGATTAAGGTTTAGAGAATTCTTAATGATAATTAAGAAGTTAAGGAAGAAATTTAATTAAGATTAATTGGGGTTAGATGTCAGTCACGACTTTAAGGGTCAGTTTTCGTGAAAATCATCTTTTCAGAAAATTTGATCTTAATTCTTTTATGGCCATTCGTGGTCTCGTTAGAAAGGTTTTAACTCAAGGAGTATGCCGGTGTTTTCGGATTTTAATTCTGAAGTCAATTGAGTTCCCGGTGATGAAAAGCGTATTTAAAATATGAATGAATAGTAACTTTTGCGTGCGTTCGTGTTTTGAGAAATTTACGAAATCCTCCTCGTTGATTCGAGTCTAGTTCTGTCAGGCCCCTCTTATGGAAAATGACCCAAGGATTCCGTTGACGTTCACGGATTACCATTCTGAGGTCAATCGAATGCTCGAGAGCAAAATCTGTCAGTCTGAGTGAATAGTAAAAAGTAATTCCAAAAAGGGAATCTTTACTCGTCTTTCTTCAGACGACCCCGTCTTTTTCACGAATCAAGTTGGTTCATTAGTATTCGAGCCAACGAGTCTTCCAGTATTTTTAGATTTCGTGTTTGAGGTCATTTGGACCTCGACATCGAATAAAGCAGCTTTTAACCGAACCCGAGGTAACTTTTGCAGTATTCTTGCACTGAAGTGGCTTCCCTTGGAAGCCAAAGCTTTTCCTATAAATACAAGGCCACCTCTTTAGCTTTCATTGCTCATTTGTCATCTATTTCACTTCTAAATCGAGAGGGTGAGAAGCTTTGAAAGCCGAGAAGGTTCTGTCAAAGTAAAAATTGTTCTTCATGAGTGTGCTTCAAGATGACGAGCGAAGTGGCGTGGAAGGGATGCGGTGAGGGAAGATGCTAGGGGCGCCGTTGGGTTGTAGCGGGTGGCTCTGCCGCCGTTGCAACTCGACGAGACGCCGAGCTATCCACCTTCCTTCGACGCACCTAACCCCATCCATTCTTGTTCGTCGGTCTCGATCTCCATTTATTTTTCCGTCTTTAAATTCCGCATTTACTTTCCGTTCTTTACGTTCTTCGCGTTCTTCATTATTGCTCGTTTACCTTCCGTCTAAGTTATATTTCAGTTTTTATTGAAGTTCCAAGTTAATAACGTTTGCGTAATATTTCTCGCTTTATTCTTGTCGTTATTATTCTTGAGATTAGCCCCGTTTATTCCGTTTAAATTCCGTTCAAGCTATATTTAGAGATTTCGTCGTCATTCTAAATATTTAAAGAGGATTATCGTGTTTACGTCGTTATAATGCCAAAATTCGTTTTAAAGTGAAAAAGCATGTTATTGCATGTTAAATTCAAGTACGTTGTTTTTATAAAAATTCGGGTTAATTGTTCTTCGTGTTCGTCGAAGAAATCAACGAACACGAAGAACAGTTGAATAACAAGTTGAAGAAACCCAGTTGAAGAGAGAGAAAGAAAAGGAGCCCCGCAGGGGGGGGGGGGGGTGTGTGCCGCCGCGCCACACCCCCCTCGGCCGCGCCTTGCCCGCCGAGGGCGGGGAGCCCGCCGGTGCAAGGCAGTCCCGCGGCGGCAGGGAGCCCGCCGGGGCAGGTGGCCCCGCGGCGGGGGGGTGCCCGCCGGGGCAGGTGGCCCGCGGCGGGGGGGAGCCCGCCGGTGCCCATGTGCGCCGCGGCGGCCCCCCTTCTCCGTGTTGTTTTTCGGCCGTTTCTGTTCGGCTATTTTCGTACCCTCTTCCCGATCTTTTCAAGTTTTTCAAGTCGTGTTATTTCCAAGTTATTTTCAAGTTAAATTTTAGAGAAGCAATCAAGATATTCTCAATTTATTTCGAGTAAACTATTCAAGTTATTCTTTGTCTAAAAATTGGGAAATCAAGTCGAGATGTTCTTTAAATAAATTCTTTTCGAAATTTATAAAATCGTAAGTCGTGCAATCTGTAAATAAATCTTAGATTTTAGTCTTCGAGTAAAATATCATTATTTCTCACTTTAGATAGTCGACTTCTTCGAAGAAGGTCGCTAAGTCGATGATTCGACTTTTGTAGGAGGAAGTGAGCCTCATAAGAAATCGGAGAAGGATCTTCAGCTCGTTGCTTCATCTTCTATCCAGTAATCGAGGTGGGTAAATCTATACTCATCTAAAGTTTGAGCTAATAAGCTCTAGAAGCATATAGGGCAAATGAAATATCCAATAAAGCATTTTTGCTCTACCTGATCGATCTCTGTACTAGGAAAGGAAAGAAATAAAAGAAGTTATATGCATGATTATATTGAATTGTTATTTAAGTTAGACAAAGTAAAGGAAGTCAGTATAAGCTAAGTGAGCTCTCAAGTATGTTTAGATATGCTAGAATTGTTTATTTACAATTTATGCTAGCATGAGGTGTTTAGAATTGCTTTATTTGCAATCGATGTTTATCCGCGTTCATTTCCTCGTATTTGAATGTTTATGCTTTGTTAAAGCTCGTATAGTTAAGGATTAAGGACTTGCCTTGTTAGGGTAGCTTTAACCCTTTGTAGGCCGAGATCATGCAGTAATAAGGTATTAGCATTAGACATTGTTCTAAGCTTGGTATTGCTAGCAAGAATAGGTAGAGAAGGAACCTAGCTTTCACTTAAGCAGGATTTGAGCTCAGAATTGTTAAGGTAGTCACTGTTAGGTTTTTCCCTCGCAAACTCGTTCGGATATTTGAGGTAACCCCTCTTCTATCCCATGGCATGCCTAAGGGTACAGTTGACATCAGGTTTGAGCCAAGGTTGGGCCCAAAAGTAAAGAAAAGGTTTTGCGGATATGGAGAGGGCTTTTGCGTTTTGCTCTTCATATACCGCCAGTTCATTGTTGGATATTTCTCAAGTTATTAAAGAAGCTTTCATTAAAAACCCACTGAGTACATTAGTGCTCACGCCCTCTTTTTCAAATGTTTTCAGGTTGAGATGCCGAGGATGATGGTGGCTGTGGATGTGGGTTGGCTGCCAAGATTGTTTTGCTATTATACAAGTTTCTTTGAAATCCCATTATGTGTTCTGCTACTCTAATTAACTCTTTCCAAAATCCGTTCAAGGTTCTATTATGTTTATTCGAGATTCTAAGAATATTCCCAGACGATTACATATATATAAGATGTATATTAAGTTTATTTCCGCTTTCCGAGTATGATTTCCTTTCACCTATAAAAGAGTCTATGCTTGTTGGTATCTGATTAGTTAGCCGTTTTATTCCGCTAAGGCATGTGTCCTTCTTAATCAAGTAAACCCGAGTATCATCAACTATCTTCAAAGCGTACCTTTATTCTTAAACTTCGTTAATCTTCTAAATTTACTCATTAAATCCCTTAATAACACCCCGTCCCCATTCGTTAATCCCTATCTCGGGACCGGGCTATTACAAACTGGAACTCAAAACTGCCAAGAAAGCTGAAGCCAGAGAACCCTGGAGTCTATTGCTCAAACCGCCGAATCTTAGAATAAATGCTTCAATAAAGATCCTGGAATTAAATATCCAATGAAGATCGATTGGCAGAGTAACGTCTACTTCAACCAAAAGCTCCAAGCGATCATTAAAGATCATCTTCCATTAATGAGCCAATAGAGCCACCGATCAATGGACAATGGAACTCAACGGTCATAAAATCACTCCTCTATAAAAGACGAGTGAATCAGAGTTTAAAAAGACTCTCTGCCAAAAAAAAGGGAATCTTTCGTCTATACAACTTTCGCATATACAAGCAAGAGCTTTTCTTTCTCTCTCCCACTCAAGCTCAAGTTCAGCATTTGATAGAAACTACGAGAGTCCAACTGAGAAGAAGAAATTCACAGAGTCAAGATAATCAGCCAGCTGTTGACAATCCAGCCAGGGCAGCTTTCTCAGTTTCAGCTATACAATGATCAACTACCCAGCTCAATTGAAGGAGCACATCAGTTGATACCATCTGTTCAAGACTAACTTCTTGAAGATCGAAAGAGATCTAAAACCTTGTAAAGACGACAATAGCACCTACCTTCCTAGCGAGCAGTTAGGGACTTCAAGTGTGAGCCATCGACCCACTGAGGTAGCGAGCAGTTACCAGGTTCAGCCAACTGTCCTTCATTGTATAATTTGTAAAGAAACTCAAGTTATATAGTGAAGTTTCCCTTCTGCGGAAGGAAGAGAGGACGTAGAAGTTTGAGACTTCGAACCTCTATAAATCGCTTGTGTGCTGTACTATTTTGGTTATTGCATATCTTTGAATTGCACACAATATGACACAAGCCGCACTCAAACTGTCTTAACTGATCAATAAGTTTGTGCATAGATAAGTTTTACTAAGCGAGTCAAAGGGCCCTGTTATTCCCTATTTGAAGTAAAAAGTTTTAATCAGTTTATTCACCCCCCCTCTAAACTGATATCGAATTGCCCGGGACCAACAAGTGGTATCAGAGCGATTGATTCTAAGGATTAGCCGTTTCTGCAAATCAACTAAATCAAATCTACTTATCTGTGCTAACATTTCAGCTATGGGAAACCATAAGCTACCTTTGTTTTCAGTTGAGAATTATGATAACTGGAGCAGGAGAATGAAGGCTCATCTCTGCTCAATTCATAAGAATATGTGAGAAGTCATCGAAGATGGTCCAATCATCATCATGATGGACAATGATGCTCACATAGTTGATATCAATCAACCAGCAAGGATTCCAAAGCCAACTAATCTTCTCACCAGCGAAGAGAAGAAGCTAAAAAATCTAGAGTTCGTTGCTCAAGCCGCATTATTCCAAACTCTAGATGAAGATAGAATGAAGGACACAAAGAACTCCACAACTACCAAGGAGATATGAGACCTACTAGCAGATCTATGCAAAGAGTCCGAAGCCATCAAAGGAAACAAGCTCTAACTGGCAGTCGACAGATATGAATCCTTCAAAATGCAGCCAGAGGAGTCTATCTCAAGCCTTGAAACCAGATTTCTGGGCATCATCAGTGAGATGAACAACCTCAGGAGAAGTTATCCCAATTCTGAGATGAATTCCAAGATATTGGATAATCTTACTGAAGAATGAGATATGAAAGTGATAGCTACAAAGGAATCAAGAAATCTAAATAGCATCACTCCGAGGGAACTATTTGGTTCTCTCAAAGCTCATGAGTACAGTCTAAATCGAAAGAAGGAAGCATCAACATCGTCAGCTCAAGATGCAGCTTTCTACGGTGAAAGGAACCAGTTTAGAGACACTCGAGGAAGGAACAACTTCCGACCTAGGAGCTCACCAGCCAACGAAAATCAAGACAGATTTTCAACTGAACGAAAAAGAGAAGCAACTAAAAAGAAGGAGAATCTAACTGAAGACATCAACGATCAAATCCAATCAGTCACCAGATTGCTAGAGAAGTTGAAGAGAGTTCGGGATAAACAATCAGTTCCACCCCAAACTGATGAAATCCCAAAAGATGAGAGAACTCATCAACCAGCTGAACAATAAGCTGAACCATTCAGGGGTGGCAACTGAAATCTTGGATAATGTTTTCACTGCCACAAACAAGGACATTACAGATTTGAATGTCCAGAACTCTCTGAAGACAAGAAAGCCAAGGTGAGGAGAAGCTTCTTCAAAAAGAAAGCAATGGTTGCAAATTATGAAAAAGCCGTGCTAGACGATTCAGACTATCCATCTGGAATTGATTCTGATGGCTACAGCTCAGACGATAAAGAGTTATTCTGCCTCATGGCTGACAATGATGAAGAGGTTAGTACAGGTAATTCTCAAACCTCATTCTATCATATTAATGAAGCAACTGTTTCTAGCAATGAACTTGACATGAAACTTATGATGCTAGAAGATCAATTAGCTTCAATATCTTTCTTGCATGTTGAACTGAAAGATGAAAATGATGAATTAAGAAATAAAGTTAGAAAACTGAGCATTGATCATGAAAGAATGAATTATGTTGAGTCTCAGTTTATAGAATTTGAGAAATTGAAATTGAGAACTGCTGATCTAGAGGTTGAAAATCAAAAACTCAGTTCTAGCAAACAAAAACACCAGGCCAACTGAAGCCCAACTTCCAGCAAAGACCATCAGCTCAATCAAATCAATTCACTCGTTCAAAGCCTCCAGTTCAACAAAGACCACCATCTCAACAAAGAATGCCCCCAAAACAAACTGATAGATCAGTCATTTTAGAAAGAAAAATCAGTTTGGATCTCAAGCCTATCCTACCAAGAAGTTCAATTAGAACACCTATAAGAGAGATCAACTAAACTCGTTTGAACCATACCATCACTATAATGAGTACCTGGATTCCATAAATGAGCTAAAAAGGTTCATTCCAATAATCTGGAAACAGACAAAACACTGGTCTGATCACAGAACTCAAAGGTCTCAAGACCAAAGTGTTTTAGTTGAATTGTTTTATCCAACTAACTCTCAACGCATATATCACTCAACTGATTCAAATCAAAATAGAAGAGTTGAGAGAAAATCTAAATTGATCAGGCAATCTAAGTCAGTTGGATCTCTGAATGATAAGAATCCAAAAGTTTGGCAAGTTTGGATTCCAAAGAACTTGATGTATCAACAAGGACCCGATATGAAACGGGTCCCTAAAAACTAATCCTTGTTTTTGCAGGACAAGTGCATCCTATCTATGAAGAAAGCCAAAGAGATTTGGTATCTAGATAGCGGGTGCTCCAAGCACATGACCGGAGACAGAGAAGATCTCGACGGTTATGAAAAAGTCAAATGTCCACTTGTCACATTTGGAGACAACTCCGAAAGTTGAACCATTGGAGAAGGGTTCGTGGTCAAAGGAAAAGTTGTGGTAAATGGAGTCTCCCACATGGATGGACTAAAACACAAACTACTCAGCATCAGTCAGCTGTGCAACAATGGCTACTCAGTTGACTTCACTAAAGACTCCTGCAGCATAAGAGACAAGTCAACTAGAGTAATTCTTCTCACTGGCATAAGAAGAGGCAACATGTACATTGTTGACTGGTCAATCGATTACTCAGAAGCTTGCTTTCTTTCAAAAGGATCAACTGAAGCAAGTTGGCTATGGCATCGACGACTGAACCACCTCAACTTCAAAATAATCAACTACCTAGTCAAGAAAGATCTAGTTGAGGGGCTTCCCAAGGAAATATACAAGAAAACAGACGTATGTGGGCCATGTCAAAAAGGAAAGCAAGTTAAATCATCCTTCAAGAATCGGAGTCATCCACCAGGAACAACTGATTGCCTCCAACTGCTACATATGAATATGTTTGGTCCAGTCAGACCACAAACCCTAAAAGGCAAAAGATTCACTCTCGTAGTAGTTGATGATTTCTCAAGATATACATAGGTGGAATTCTTGAGGAGCAAATATGAAACTTATGACAAGCTAACGGCGCTGATAAGAAGGTTACAAAATGAAAAGGAAAGATCAGTTCAAAGGATTCGCTCCGATAATGGAACTGAATTTGTAAATCAGCAAATGATCAGCTTCCTTAACCAGCTTGGAATCACTCATGAACACTCAGCTGCAAGAACTCCACAACAAAATGGTGTACCGAATGGCGTAACCGGACACTCAAAGAAGCAGCTCGAGCAATGATAGCTGATGCCAACATAGCTAAAGGTTATTGGGCTGAAGCAGTCAACACAGCTTGCCATAATCAAAATCGAAGTGCCATTATAGCTGCACATGACAAAACACCGTATGATCTGTATAAGGGTCGTAAGCCTTCTATCTCATATTTTAAAATATTTGACTGTAAATGTTATATTCACAACAATGGCTAGACTCAATTGAAAGCTTTTAGTGCCAAAGCTGATGAGGGAATATTTCTTGGGTATAACTCTCCTCATGCACAAGCTTACAGAGTGTTCAATAAATGAACCCTTGTTGTGGAAATAACATGTCATGTGGTATTTGATGAATTTACTAATGAGTACAGGAACAAAGAAAGAATAGACACATCAGTTCAAGTACTACCTAGTGAAACTGAGAACTCGCAGGACTATGTGGATCACATTGTTCCAGAGCGGCTTGAAGTTTCACTATAAGAAGGTAATGAAACTGGTACTAAATCAGTTGAGAACAACTTGGTCAATGAAGACACAAATCGTGCTGAGACCATAAACCCCACAACTGAAACAGGGGGAAGAACTGACGAAAATGCCGAACCAACTGATATAAGGGCGACTGATGACGTCACCACAGAAGAGCCAGCTGAAGATCCAGCTGAAGCCATCTTGCCCAAATGGCTCTGAAGCCATCCAACTGACAAGATACTTGGTGATCCAAGAAGTCGAGTCCAAACCAGAAGTTCAATTGAGCATGCATTATTCACATGCTTCATATCTCAAACTGAACCAGCAAACGTCAAAGAAGCCTTAGAAGATTTAGACTGGATCATGGCCATGCAAGAAGAACTGAACCAATTCACAAGGAATGACGTATGGTTTCTTGTTGATAGACCAAAAACCCAGAAGGTCATTGGTACAAAATAGGTTTTTCACAACAAACTAGATGAACAGGGAGTGATCACAAGGAACAAGGCTAGACTGGTAGCCAAAGGATACTCATAAAGTGAAGGGATCGACTTTGATGAGACATTCGCACCAGTTGCAAGATTGGAAGCCATCAGACTGTTCCTAGCCTATGCAGCTCACTTCAATTTCACAGTCTATCAAATGGATGTCAAGAGTGCTTTTCTTCAAGGAATGCTCAAGGAGGACATGTATGTTGAGCAATCGCCGGGCTTTGAAATTGGTGATCAAGTCTACAAACTGAAGAAAGCCCTCTATGGACTCAAACAAGCTCCCAGAGCGTGGTATGAAACTCTCACAACATTTTTACTGAAAAATGGATTTCAAAAAGGAGTCATTGATCGAACTCTATTCCGAATAGAACGATTAACTGAGATCTTAATGATTCAAATTTATGTGGATGACATAATTTTTGGATCAAAAAGCAAAGATTTATGCACCCGATTCGCTCAACTGATGCAAAGCGAATTTGAGATGAGCATGATGGGAGAAATGACATTCTTCCTAGGACTCCAAGTAAAGCAGCTGAAAGATGGGATCTTTATCAGCCAGGCAAAGTACACCAAGGAGCTAGTCAAGAAGTTTGGAGTAAGCAAAGGAAAAACTCTCAAGATTCCTATGAACACATCAGTTCAGCTAACTTTCGACGAAGAAGGAGAATCAGTTAGCCAAACATATTCATTGGGTTGCTACTTTACTTAACAGCTAGCCGGCCAGACATCTCTTATTCATTCGGTCTATGCGCACGGTTTCAAGCCAACCCAAAGAAAAGCCACCTTGAAGCAGCAAAAAGGATTATCAAATATCTCAAAGGAACCATAAATCTTGGAATATGGTATCCCAGAGATGACAGTTTAAGTCTAATTGGTTATTTAGATTCAGACTTTAGTGGATGCAAGATCGACAGAAAAAGTATCAGTGGAACATGTCAGTTTCTGGGAAGCAAACTGATATCCTGGTTTAGCAAGAAGCAGCACTCAGTTGCCACGGCAACAACTGAAGCAGAATATGTAGCTGCGGGAAGCTGCTGTGCTCAGATACTCTGGATGAAACAACAGTTGAAGGACTACAATGTTGAAACTGAAGAAGTCCCAATCTTCTGTGACAACAACAGTGTAATTGCAATATCTTAAAATCCAGTTCTACATTCAAGAACCAAGCACATTGATATAAGACATCACTTCATCATAGATCACATCGAGAAGAAGGACATATGCATCAAATATGTCACCATGGAGAAGCAGATAGCTGACATCTTCATCAAACCATTGCCTGAAGCAAGGTTTATGGAGCTATGCATACAATTGGGTTTACTGGAGCTAGCATCAAAAGATAAGGATGATCAACAGGAAGAAAAAGGCCAAGAACCCATTCCAGCTGAAGAGAGGAACTGAACCGAAAGGCTTCAACTCATCCGAATGAGTAATCCATAGCTAAAAAGTCTTTAAACTGATCAGTTGGACACATAAGCCATCAGTTTGAAGTAAAAGCAAGAAGCTGTGGAGAGAAAAGTAAACTGGAGATGATCAGTTTACCCCATGAGCTCAGCTAAATCATCAGTTCAATCGCTCAAACTGATGATCCAGTCAGCTGTGCAGAACATACCAGCTGCAAATTGATCAAACTGATGAAAGAATCATAGGAACTGGAATCAACTCAAAAGGAGATATCAGCTCAAAAGACCAGTTGAAGGAGAACAGCTGAACTGAGAAACAGCTGAATGAAGGTCCATGCAGTCAAGACCAGTTCACAACTGATGAGAAGACATCTCAGTTGGAACTGATCAACAGAAAGATCATCAGTTATAGTCGAAGCCAACTGATGACGTAATCAGTTTCAAGCCAAGGAGAAACTGCTAGAGAGAAAAATATAAGTTCAAAAATTTCAATAGTGGAAACGGTAAAAACACGTGTCACTCTAATATTACCGTTGAACCTTCTCTCTCTCTTTCCTCATTTATCCCCAATGGATAGAAATGAAAAGTCAATCGACGGGTCGATTGAATTAATTCGACCGTTGAAATTGGGCATATGAAGGGACACAACCGTTGGATGAGCCCAATCTCTCTATATAAATAAGGCGGCTGAATACTCGAGATAAGCTTCCTGAGTTTTACTGAAGATTTATCTTTTCCTATCTATCTCTTGTCAAAAATAAAACTCTTCAGCCTTGAAAGATCAATTCCTCAGCCTCTTCGAAAAATCATGGCTCAAAACCCAACTCGCAGAAGATTCAATTTCCGTCAGTCTGGAGAAGACTCTAAAGCTTTCTGTGAAAAGCTCGATAGAGACAAGTTTTTCAATCCAGCCGGATTCCTTCAAGCCTGTAAAGTTTCTCCTCTCAGTAGAATGATTGTCGAAAAGCTTTCTCAGGCCAAGCTGAAGAAGTTCCTGGAGGTATTTCCAGAACGGATTTACACAGAACCAGTTGCTGAATTTTACTTAAATTCAAATGGATCTTCAAATCCCAAAGAAATCAGATCGGAAGTAAGAGGACAAGTTATCATCATGACAGCTGAGTCTCTAAGCAACATGTTCGATCTACCCGACAACGGACTCAAGCTGGAAGACGTTCAAGTCAATTTCCAAGAATCTTATGATTTCTAGAAAAAGGAAGGAGAAACTCAACCATATAAGAGCAATCATCTCATCTCGAAACTACAAGATGAATTTCAGGTGCTCGCTGCCATCGCCTCAAAGATAATGGTAGGAACAACTGGCAGTCAGTCTGAAATGTTAGCAACGAAGTACAAAATCTGCGCCGCCATCTACAACCGAATGGAGATCAACTGGGCACAATATTTCTTTGAACAACTAAAGAGATATGTTGATATCATTGAGAGAAGCTGGGATAGCAAGAAATTCCCTCAATGAATTGGATATATCAGTCGGGTCAGCATCATTCTGGAGAAGCAGTTTCCTTGGATGGCTGAGGAAACAGAGTTCAAAACTATAGTCAGTAATGACTTCATTTCAAAACCTCTCAAAATTATGGAGATTGATCCTGAACAAACTGACCAGCCAAAGAGAAAGAAGCATGAAGCTGAAGGCAAGGGAAATAAGCCAGTTACTGATGACTCTGATGATAACATCCCTATAGCTCAGAGATTCAGGCAACAAAGCTTAGTTGACACCAGAACTGACATCATCGAACAATTAGCTAGGCGAGTAGCTGTCAGATCAACAAGGAGAAGAATCTTACTTTCTCAATCCAGAAGGAGAAATGAATCAAGCCCTATACAAGATCCAACAATCCCACCAAATTTAACTGTTGAAGATATAGCTCCGTGCGAAATTCCAGAAGATATCATCCCTGCAAGAGGGATTCCTCACAATGGAGCTGGAGCTGATTACTTCCAAATGATGTGCCCACCAATGACTCACGTAGAAGGAAATATAAGAGCCTACTCACAAGGAGAGTCCGTGAAGAAATGGGCTGATGATACCACATAAAAGCACATGGCTTAACACTATGCCCAGGAACTAACTGGTCATGAGGAACTCTTTCACACCTTGACCAGATACATATACTGGTTTTTGTGGAGACATGTATATCAGTCAGAGCCATTCCTCTCATTACTCGCATTCAATAGAATGAGCTTCTGGAGGCAAGAAGAAGAATGGAGCTTATGGTGGACAGACAGTGAGAATGCCAGTATCACTAAGGGTAAACACCTTATGAGGCAGCTACAGCTGAGGAAAGAGTGCTCAAACCTAGCTGAAGGATCGATGAAAGACGTGTTTGATGAACTGTGCAAGATTCAAAGCTTAACATTGTCAGTCATCACTACAGAAATGGAACGAGAAAGATGGTCGAACAACCATGTTCAACACAAATGGCTAGTCAATCAATTAATGAAGAAATCACAAAGCCATCAGACTGAACATCCATCAACTGCGGTGAGTGATCAAACATACAACCCAATGGATGATATCATTGATGAGATGATGAGAGAACTTCACTCTGAGAAATCTCTTCACGAAGCTGAAGTTGAAATCAACATTATTCCTGAAGAGTCAGAAGAATCAGCTGAGAAGACTCATCATGAAGTTGAAATCAACATTATTCCTGAAGAGTCAGAAGAATCAGCTGAGAAGACTCATCAGTTTGAGAAGGCAGCTGAGACCCAGACAGGTACCTCACAAGATCCAACTGCTGAGAAAGGAATCACATCATCTATTCTTCCAGCTGATCCAGAGCAAGCTCATACTGAAAAGTCAGCTGATCAGTCAGGACAAAAAGATGATCAGCTTGTCTACCAAACTAGTATGGAAGCAGACAAGATATCACACACAGTTCCCTGCGAGGAACTAGTTGGAACTAAAGCAGGAGAGGAAGCGGACTCTAGAGCAGTTCAGTTCAACGCTCAGCCAAGCAGTTCAATAGTCCAGCTCATGAAGAGCTGATCCAATCCCTGCAGCAACAGGTTAAACTGCACTCTGAGCAGATCAAGCAGCTGCAAGCTCATCCAAGGCTCCAGTCAGCTGAAACTGAGTCAGCAAGTAGCGATGAGGATGAAGTAGAGGACCTCACTGAACCGCTGGCCAAGAGAAGGAAAACTGATCACAAGAATGACTAAGTGGCTGATCAAGTTAAACCTGATTAGAAAAGCCCTAAGTGTACTTCTTGTTAATCAGTTTGTAATTATATCTTTTGATATATTTATAAAAGTTTATCTTTTTGATTTCAAATAAATGTTAAGCCTCACATTTATTTTGAAATTTTAACCGTTGCAAAACAATGACACGTGTGAAAGTCATTAATTGCCAATGACCAAAAGAGACCAGAGGCTAGTACCATTCCAACCATCAGATCTATGAGCCTGTCCAAACACTCATAAAAAGCCCCTCTCTTTCAAACCTCTCAAAAAGCCCCCTCCTTCTACAATCTCAAAAAAAAACTCTCTCTCTCAAAAGATCTTAAAATTTCCAAAATCTTAGCCAACCTCAAAGATGGCCGAATTATCCAGATCTTCAAATTCCTTCAAGGAACAGCTTATGAGAGATAAATTCCTTGATAAGAAGAAATTTCAATTGATTATAGATAAATCAAACAACCCAATCTTTCTGTCAAATCTTCACAAGACAGAAATTCTTTACTATCTAGAAACACCACCAAAGTTCTTTAGACAAACTTTGGTGAGTGAATTTTTTACTTCAAGCAAAATTATCTGCAGATGGAAAGACAGTGTCATCAGTGATTCAGGGACAGCCACTTCAAATCACTGAAAGGACAATTGCAAAAGTGTTTCAACTCTCACAGGAAGGTTCCTCCGTTCAAGATCTAAAGGAATCTGCAGAGTCATACTGGAGAAAATGGAAAGCTTCAACCTGTGACAAGCAATTCAGTTTTACAACCGCTAAAACTGACCTGAAGCCCGAGTATGGAGTTCTACTTGACATAACGAACAAAATAATGTTCGGGGATATTGGAAGCCTGAGTCAACTCACCCAAGAGAGATACAAGGTTATGATTCACCTTGCTGAAGGGCGACAAACAAACTGGGCAGAATTCGTCTTTCAACAACTCAAGCATCAAGTCATCAAGGCCTCTGACTTAAAGAAATCTGGCAAGTTTGAGTCCAAGGTAGGACTTATTCTAAGAATGAGTAAAATGCTTGAAGACCTGCTGAAACTTCCAAGTGATAAATCACTACCAGTCCTTATTTCTGACTGGATTCCCAAGAAAGGAACTGCTCATCTTCAGTCACTAAGGAAAAAGAGAAAAGCTAAGGCCAAGACAAACAACCACTCATCGAGCAACTCAACTGCCAACGTCGTTCAGTCTCCAAAATCAAAGAACGGATCACTAGTTGATTTCCAGGTTTGCTCTGATCCAGATGAGCTTATTCCATTCATTGGAATCCCTCATCCAAACTATGGAGCGGACTACTTCAGAAGCACATGCCCTCCTCTCTAGCTGACTGAAGAGAATATTCGCACTTTCTATAGTGGCGAATATGCAGTCAAAGGTGCACAAAAGGAAGTGACCAATCTCCTTCTCACTCACTTTACTTTTGTTGCACAACGTGACCAAGAGCTGGTCAAACAACTCCACCGGTATTTCTACTGGTATAACTGGAGACATTCTATGTCTATCCAGTCTCACTTCTTGCTAACTGCCTTTCATGGCATAAGCTACTGGCAACGTGAAGAAACATGGAGCATTAAATGGATATGATCGTCAAATCCATTTCCTCCAACTATTGTGCAAGTCCAGCACATCATGAATCACCAGCTTGTCAACAAGATTCCAGCCACCGCCTTATTAGCAAAATTCAAGACCAGCATCATGCCTCAAGCAGTTGGGATTGCAAGTCAATCAGTCAACTGCCAAACTGGCTCGCTATGTCGAAAACTGAACTTTGATAATCTATCAAGTCAGTCAGCTGAGCCATCACGACAAACTCCAACTGCCACCGAAAGGATAGAACCACATCTATCACAAACTGAAGCTGTGGGTACCCAGAAGAATCCAAGGCATGCTGATCAGATATGAAGCCCTCATTCCAGATGGTAGATACCAATCTGCTTATTAAGAAGTTGAAGAAAGATAAGACTCTAAATCTAGAGTATCTTAACACACGCCTCGGCTCAGACAAATTTCAAAGAATTTACAACGCAACCATCTCCAGCGACAACATCATCTCTACCGTCCAGAGTAAGGCGATCACAGTGAAAAAAGAAACGATGATGTCTACCCTTCACCTTCCCGGTGACGGCCCAAACATCATGGCCTTGCCAATGCCGTGCTGGTGCGTTGTTTTTCACCAAAAATAAATGTTTCGACTTTCGTCGGTAAGCCTACACTGCATAGTACAGTGACGAGCAGGATCGTCTCCTAAAGGACGGTGAGAATTACTCTTGACTTTCAAGCTGCGTGACCAAACTTCCAGAAAGATGTTTTGTGTGAATTATACAACAAAATAAATTAAAGAATTAAATAGACAACTAACAAAAATCCTTGTGCAAATGAACGGATTTAAATCAATGATAAGAAGGTATTTCAGATCCAACAAACTCCACTCCACTTATAACACTGATCACAGATGTAAAAATTAATAAATCAAACCATGCAAATCAGTTATAGCCATCGAAGATGCTTCTGACATGACCTAATCTCTCCATACTGTTTCGATAATTAAGAAGACGCTTCATTAATTATTCTGTAATCGGCTGACAACTGTAAGAGATGCTCTTTAAGTTTAATAAACCGAAAGCAATTAGCACCAGAGAGACCCGATTCTTAACTTACAGACTCTGATGCAGGACTGTAAAAATTAACTCTGTTATTCCCCTAGTTCTTGAGCAACCGTTTTACCACTTATTAAACCTAAACCACGCTTACGTATGGCCGATTCAATTGGCCAGTAATTAATCACAACCTACCAGATATTTGTAACTATTCGATAGACTTAGAATAATTAACAACTCGAAATCCAAGAATAACAGATACATGGATCAATTAATTATGAATGAACAATTAGATCTCACAGTTTGTATAAGCGGAGCTTCGTTGTCGTCACCAGAATACGAGGGAATTAGCTAACTTGCATGCTTGAATCAAGTATCAAGAAATTGTGTAATTGTGCGATGGTGATAACGAAAATAAGAAATAATTAAAATTGAATTAAAACCAAAACAGCGTACTAGGGTGCCCTTTCCGCAGCTGTAAGAAGAAGCTCGTATGGAAAATCATCCGGTATGGGCATACCGTCGGATTCTATCAACATTCTACTCAAATGGTCAGCGACATTATTCTCGGCTCCCTTCTTATCTTTAATCTCCAAATCAAATTCTTGTAAAAGGAGAATCCAATGAATAAGTCGTGGTTTAGATTCTTTTTTGGATAGTAGATACTTGAGGGCAGCATGATCAGTGTAGATCACCACCTTGGATCCAACAATATAGGATCGAAATTTCTCACAAGCGAAAACCACAGCCAGAAGTTCTTTTTCGGTAGTTGTGTAGTTGCATTGAGCCGGGTTGAGAGTTTTTGAAGCATAGGAAATGACGTGACTCTGCTTCTCAATCTTTGGCCTGAGGACAACTCCAACAACATAGTCACTTGTGTCGCACATGAGCTCAAACGGGAGTCCCCACTATGGTGTCTGAATTATGGGCGCCGAGGTCAGTTTCTCCTTCAACAAATCAAAAGCTTCCTTACACTTGTCATCAAAGATGAAAGGGGCGTCCTTCTGTTGCAGCTTAGTCATCGGTTGAGCGATCTTGGAAAAATCCTGAATGAAGTGACGGTAGAAGCCGACATGGCCTAAGAAGGCTTGAATTTCTTTCTCATTGGATGGGTATGGTAATTTTGTGATCAAGTCGATTTTTGCCCTATCTACTTCTATGCCTTTCACAGATATGACATGCCCGAGCACAATTTCTTGTTGTACCATAAAGTGGCACTTCTCGAAATTCAAAACCAAATCAGTCTCAACACACCTTTGAAGAACTTTGTCTAAATGCTCCATACATTGCTCAAAAGAGTCGCCATGAACTGTAAAGTCATTCATAAATATCTCGATACAGCTCTCAATCAAGTCGGAAAAGATACTCATCATGCATCGTTGGAAAGTGCCCGGGGCATTGCACAAGCCAAAGGGCATCTTTCGGCAAGCAAAGGTCCCAAATGGACAAGTGAAGGTCGTCTTTTCTTAATCTTCTTGAGCCACAAAAATCTGGAAATAGCCAGAGTAGCCATCGAGGAAGTAGAAATAGGATTTCCCAGCTAATCTTTCGAGCATCTCATCAATAAAGGGTAACGGGAAGTGGTCTTTGCGTGTCGCATCATTCAACTTCCTGAAATCGATGCACATTCACCATCCTGTTTGCAATCTCATTGGTATCAATTCGTTGCTCTCATTCTTCACGAGCTGGAATCCGGACTTCTTTGGAACGACGTGCACTGGGCTAACCCAAACACTATCGGAGATTGGGTAAATGATTCCCAATTGGAGCAACTTCAGAATCTCCTTCAATACCACTTCTTTCATTACTGGTTTCAACTTCCTCTGAGGATCTCGGGATGGTTTATGATTCTCTTCTAGAAATATGCGGTGCATGCAGATGTCGGGGCTGATCCCCTTGATGTCGGCGAGAGTCCAGCCGATAGCACCTCTGTGCCTCTTTAAAAGAGTAACAAGTTGTGTTTCCTGTGCTGCGGTAAGGTCTTTACTTACAATTACAGGTAGGGCATCTGCTTCGCCCAGGTATGCATACTTCAGGTGCTCGGGAAGAACTTTCAATTCCAGAGTCGGGGCCTTCATATGAGATGGAAGAATGGGTTCCGTGTTGGTGGGCAAGGGCAAACGGCCTGCCACATTTCTGGCAAGAAACGCTTCTGCGGCATAAAGTTGCTGTATAATTTCTCGGATCTCTTGTTCCTCGTTTGAATCTGCAATGTGTTCGGGTATCCCTCCAAAGAGTACCTGCTCTAATTTCTCATCCCTGAAATTGTACTCAACAAAATCATCAATAATGGAATCGATAATATTAACCATAAAGAGCGCTTCTGGATCTTCCACATGCTTCATGGCTTTGAATATATTAAATGTGACAACATCCCCATCAAATTCGAAACTTAGCATTCATTTATCAACATCAATCTTTGTTCGTGCAGTTTTCATAAATGGACGGCCTAGCAGAATTAGAGATCTATGTGCAGACAATGCATCATCCATGTCAACGATGTAGAAATCAATAGGAAAAATCAACTCATTCACCTTAACTAAGACATCCTCTACGACACCTCTAGGGTATGCATTGGACCTATCAGCTAATTGAATGATGACTCGAGTATCTTTCATCGGACCTAGCTGTAACTCCTTGTAAACAGAGAAAGGCATAACATTAATAGATGCTCCTAAGTCTAACATGACTTTTTCTATCTTTTTGCTACCAATGATGCAAGGAAAAGTGAACATACCTGGGTCTCGACACTTTTGAGGCAACTTCCGCTGAATAATTGCGGAGACATTTTCTCCTACCTTAATTTTGGCATCCCTTCTATACCGTATCTTTTTGGCACATAGTTCCTTCAAGAATTTTTCGTATCGAGGGACTTGCTTGATAGTATCGATCAAGGGTAGGTTGATCTCGACTTTCTTGAAAAGTTCAAAGATCTCTCTCTCATCTTCCTCATTCTTGTGCCGTGCTAACCTAGAAGGAAAAAGAGCTGCATTAATAGGGTTAGGAGTTTTGGATAAAATCTGTACCTCACTAGGAGCAAGCTGTGAAGCAGGTTGTGTGCCCTTAGTGTTGGTTTTGTCGTCAGCTTCTGCCTTTTGCCCACACGGCGTGTGGTCGTGTGTCTTTCTCTCAACTTCTACTAATTTCTTCCCACTCCGAAGAGTCACAGCACTGACATTTCCTCTCGGGTTCTGCTCGGCTTGAGATGGGAGTTTCCCGGTGTGCCTTTGCAGTTTGTTTAATTAGGTAGCAAGCTGGGTGATCTGTTTGCCCATACTGCCCAAGGCGGCTTGCGTCTCTTGCTGAAAGGCCTTTTGGCTCTGTGCCAGGCTACTCACTAGGTTGGTGCTTTGCTCCAGACTTATCATGATCTCACTCATAGATGGTGTGGAGCGATCTGTGTAGGCATACGGCTCACCCCTTGGGGGTCTCGGTGGCAAATCTCCTGCTACGGGTGGATCTCCCGGCTGTCTCCAATGGAAATTCAGATGATCTCTCCAACCGGAATTGTAGGAATTGGAGTAAGGATCATTATTCCGCTTTCTCCTGAACTTGTCTCCTCACGGGGCATCATAATTGATTCCTCTGAGAGCATCTTGCTGCGCATCGCCCAATCCATAACAAGCTTGTTCAGTGGGTGGCTCATGCAAATTGGGACACTCGTCAGTGAAATGCCCATGCTCGGAACAGACTCCGCAGCGGTTTGGCCTTGTGTGCGCCACAGCCAGGCCTCGGACTAGGGAGGTAAGAGCATATATATTTTCATTCACTTCTGACCCTCCAGCTCGGTCGATTGCCCTTACAGGTCGGTGTCTTCCTTCATCTTCTTCTTCGTACTACTGTCCTCCAGAAGCCATGTCAATTATGAGTTGTTTGGCCTCACCGAGGGTTTGGTTGGTAAGAGATCCCCCGCTAGCAGCATCGACGATTTTCCTATCAAAAGAGGACATGCCACGATAAAATTAATTAGTCAGAAGCTGATAATCAGTGAATCCATGGTCCGGGCATTTGCGGCAGAGCTGTTGAAATCTTTCCCAGTATTCAGCTAAGCTTTCATTCGGTTTTTGTTTGGTGCTGCTGATAGCCATTCTCAGATTGGCAGCTCGAGTCTCAGGAAAGAACTTTCGCAGGAATTGTCCTTCTAATTCTGCCCAAGTGGTGATAGACTCTGGTAGAAAATCAAACAACAAATCTCGTGCCTTTCCCTGCAAAGTGTGAGAAAACGTGAGTAACCTGAGGTTATTAGCAGTAAAACCTGTAGGTCTTAAAGTTTAGCACACGAGATCAAATTCAGACAAATGCTTGTGGGCACTCTCTCCAGGTAAATCACCAAACTTCGGTAACACTTGGATGAAGGCAAGTCGGATCTCCGCATTATTGGCAATTGGGAGCAGCACGATGCAGATGGGTCTGTTACTCCGAAGACGACCAATTTCCCTTATGAGAGGCTCATGGTCGGGTCCTTGATCAGCCACGTTGGCGTGGATGAGGGCTCTTCCTACGGTATGGCCTTGCGGGTTCGGTGGTGGATCGTCATTGTTGGCCATGTCTTGTTCCGATTCGAGGGTCTTGGTAAACTCCCCGGTAACTTTTCTCAATCGGTGTAACGTTCTCTCTGGCTCTGGATCGAGCTCTAAATCTATCTCTGCAGAGGAATAGGTCATGTACCAGAAAAATTAAAAATAAAACTAAGTAAATAACAAACTGAAAATTTTAAGTAATCACTGCTTTTTAGAACCGATCCCCGGCAACGGCGCCAAAATTTGGTGCGTCGTTTTTCACCAAAAATAAATGTTCCGACTTTCATCGACAAGCCCAGACTGTAGAGTACAGTGACGAGCAGGATCGTCTCCCAAAGGACCGGTGAGAATTACTCTTGACTTTCAGACCGCGTGACCAAACTTCCAGAAAGATGTTTTGTGTGAATTATACAGCAAAATAAATTAAAGAATTAAATAGACAACTAACGAAAATCCTTGTGCAAATGAACGGATTTAAATCAATGATAAGAAGGTATTCAAGATCCAAAAAACTCCACTCCACTTATAACACTCATCATAGATGCAAAAATTAATTAATCAAACCATGTAAATCAGTTATAGCCATCGAAGACGCTTCTGACATGACCTAATCTCTCCATATTGTTTTGATAATTAAGAAGACGATTCATTAATTATTCTCTAATCGGTTGACAATTGTAAGAGATGCTCTTTAAGTTTAATGAACCGAAAGTAATTAGCACCAGAGAGACCCGATTCTTAACTTACAGACTCTGACGCAGGACTGTAAAAATTAACTCTGTTATTCCCCTAGTTCTTGAGCAACCATTTTACCACTTATTAAACCTAAACCATACTTACGTATGGCCGATTCAATTGGCCAGTAATTAATCACAACCTACCAGATATTTACAACTATTCGATAGACTTAGAATAATTAACAACTCGAAATCCAAGAATAACAGATACATGCATCAATTAATTATGAATGAACAATTAGATCTCACAGTTTGTATAAGCGGAGCTTCGTTGTCATCATCGGAATACGAGGGAATTAGCTAACTTGCATGCTTGAATCAAGTATCAAGAAATTGTGTAATTGTGCGATGGTGATATCGAAAAGAAGAAATAATTAAAATTGAATTAAAATCGTTCACTTGCTGCGTTTCTACTCTGGAACGTGCATGGTGATAGAATAAGCTAAATACCTAATATATATCTACAATCCATAAAAGATAGAATTTCTAATAGGAAATAAGATCCTAGTTTATATAATTATGGTAAATCCCATGCACAAGTCTCCTAAAGGCGGTGTAGAAGGTTTCTTCCGCGTCCAGGCTCGCGTGTGGGCCGAGAGTCGTGCTTTTACAAGCCCAAAACATGTAGTGGCCTAAGCCTCCAGAAATTCGCTTCAATCATTCAGCTGCATGCCCTTGCAGCTTGATCTGCTCAGACTCGAACTCTGCACTTTTCTTCACTTATATCCTTTTACACAAAAAACATGCCTCTTTTCTCCACTTTTATACCAAGTCCCTACACAACTCAACAACACATTATTTGTCCAAAATACACAAATAGAGGATAAATAATAAGGAGAAAAGGCACCAAAAAGTAGTGATAAGAACAAGTAGAATGCGTCCTATCACGTGCAAATACGCACTGTGGGGTATTTGGAAGCATCCTCACGTGCACCATCATGACTGTTCTCACAGGCTAAAGGAGAGCATGCCCGGAGAGATCATCCAACTCTTAGACATCACCAGTCATATCTTACATGACAACTTTGAGACGGTTCAGTTCTCCGAGCTAAAAGCACTTCTCACGGCCGCTCTATATTTCGATTGCAAAGCCGACTGAGCCTCTTCCATTCTTGCTCAACTGTGAGCAAATGTAGAACGAGCGGAATATAATCCCTCCACTGGCTCATTCTGAGAAAAAATTAGGTTTATGAGTCGCATAAGCCATATCATTCAAAGCCAGTTTGATGAGGACATCCCAACTGGCGAACATCTCAGAAGAAAGGACATGCTCCCAACTATCTACTGCTATCTGATCCCGAAGCATTCACGTCCATAAGGGTCTTCCAACTCAGGTCGTGGAAAGGCACCTTTGGAGGCACCCGTCAGCTCATCTGAAGAAAGAGAGCTGATGATTGAGAGCGAACCTCTTTCAAGGCTGAGTGATTGGCCTACAATATCAGCCAACTCCCAACCTCTACCGTTAGTCCAACATGACTCCATTGAGGTTGAGTTTGAAGCAGTTCTAGACCATCAGCTCAGAAGCTGCTTCGGTCTCATTGAGGACACAGACTCCTCCCTATTCGACCAACTGTGGCGGTACCTGCAGTACCACATATGGTGATTCTAACTGGATGTGTCAACAATGTTCCACCTTATCCGCACCCGTGGCTCCACCTTCTGGATCAATGAAGGAACATGGTGTAGAAACTTGATGAATCATCCGCTCTCCTTGTCACCAACGCTTTCAGAGATAATGGATTCAATGATCAAATGAATCCAGCTCTGTATACCAGCCGATGCTCCTCTCCCTGACAATGAACCGGCCAACTCCTCATGCACACCTTTCGTTGATGATCCACCCATCCCTTCAACTGATGAGATCTTCACCAACTTGGCCTTGATGAACTTTAGAGAGCAAGAAGTCTCTCTCACCTCTGTTCAAGGTCAGTTCATGACAACTGAAGAAGCCTATGCATGACTCTCCTCACCCATGCAAATTCCTTCAGTTCCCTTTCTTCATGATGACAATTTGACAACTGCCTTCACTTTCTTGCCAAACTTGTCAAACCCATCATGCGATCCACCCCGGCTTTTGGATGATGCCAAAAAGGGGGAAGATGGACAGTATAATGATGGATGCTTAACTCTTTGGGATCATATTCAAAGAGAAATTCATCATGAGGGGGAAGATCAGCCTCAGGGGGAAGCATGGAGAACACAGAGTGCCCAAGAAAGAGGAGAATCGAGCAGAAAGAAAAGGAGCAGCTTCAGCGAGTAAACAAGCAGTTTTAACTGCTCTTACAAATTGAAAGCTTGGATAATTTGCTTTAAGTGAATATATAATACATATGGCAATTTTTCACAATTCTTCAAATAACATGTCTCAAATCAAGTCTTGATTGTGTTTATAATGCTCTGATACTTGAAGTTTGAATGCTCTGATACTTGAATGAAAGCATGCCAAGTTTGAATGCTCTAATACTTGAATAAAAGCATGCCCAAAATGAAAGAATGCTCTGAAACTTGAAGTCTAATTGCTCTAATACTTGAATTTCATGTATATCTTGAATGCTTTAATACTTGAATGATAGCATGAATGACAAATGCTCTAATACTTGAATGAAAATCATGAATCAAATTTTCTCTCAAACTTGCTCTGAATTTGCTTTGATTTTAAGAATCTACTTAAGCAAACTTGCTACACTTGCAGTTTTTCCATCATCATCGACAAAGTTTTGACATCATCAAAAAGGGGGAAATTGTTAGGAAAAACTATCAAGGAACCCCTAGATTAGGTTTTGATGAGATATCAAAATTATTTATGAAAAACTGACTGAAATTCAAGTTGTAGATCGGAGCTGACCAATCCAGGGCATCAAAAAGGAACTCAAGTAAAGTCAAAGTCAACCAATCTGAAGTATGGTATGTAAGCTGAAGGATACGTCATCCAGTCAGAAGTCAACTCAACTGTGAAGTCAAAAAGTTGAATCAGTTGAAACAAACTGACAACTAAGTCAGCTGAGCTGAGGGAGAAAAGAGTTAACTAAAGACTGAAGGAACTGATAAAAGATCAGTTTAGACTGAAGACTGGAAGTGTCCAACTAATGGCCAAACTGAAGTAAACAAGACAGATCAGCTGAAGGCCAGAACTGTAGTCAGCCAGCTTGTGATTAGTCAAGCTGATAAGAAAGCTCAAGAGAAATCAGTCAAGCTGACAAGATAGCCAAGAACTTGAGATCAGTCGAACTGGAGAAATAAAAGCTCAAAACTGCCAACTGGAGCAATAGCCAAACTCAGCTGACAAGCTCAGCTAACGAGCTCAAAACTGCCAACTAGAGCAATAGCCAAACTCAGCTGACAAGCTCAGCTGACGAGCTCAGAACTGCCAACTGAAGCAATAGCCAAATTCAGCTGACAAGCTCAGCTGACGAGCTCAGAACTGCCAACTGGAGCAATAGTCAAACTCAGCTGACAAGCTCAGAACTGCCAACTGGAGCAATAACTAAACTGAGCTGACAAGACCAGAACTGCCAACTGGAACTCAAAACTGCCAAGAAAGCTGAAGCCAGAGAACCCTGGAGTCTATTGCTCAAACCGCCGAATCTTGGAATAAATGCTTCAACAAAGATCCTGGAATTAAATATCTAATGAAGATCGATTGGCAGAGTAATAGCTACTTCAACCAAAAGCTCTAAGTGATCATTAAAGACCATCTTCCATTAATGAGCCAACAGATCCACCGATCAATGGACAATGGAACTTAACGGTCATAAAATCACTCCTCTATAAAAGACGAGTGAATCAGAGTTTAAAAAGACACTTTACCAAAAAAAAGGAATCCTTCGCCTATACAACTTTCGCATATACAAGCAAGAGCTTTTCTTTCTCCCTCCCACTCAAGCTCAAGTTCAGCATTTGATAGAAACTGCGAGAGTCCAACTGAGAAGAAGAAATTCACAGAGTCAAGATAATCAGCTAGCTGTTGACAATCCAGCCAGGGCAGCCTTCTTAGTTTCAGCTATACAATGATCAACTACCTAGCTCAATTGAAGGAGCACATCAGTTGATACCGTCTGTTCAAGACTAACCTCTTGAAGATCAAAAGAGATCTAAAACCTTGTTAAGATGACAATAGCACCTACCTTCCTAGCGAGCAGTTAGGGACTTCAAGTGTGAGCTGTCGACCCGCTGAGGTAGCGAGCAGTTACCAGGTTCAGCCAACTGTCCTTCATTGTATAATTTGTAAAGAAACTCAAGTTATATAGTGAAGTTGCCCTTCTGCGGAAGGAAAAGAGGGCGTAGAAGTTTGAAACTTCTAACCTCTATAAATCGCTTGTGTGCTATACTATTTTGGTTATTGTATATCTTTGAACTGCACACAATATCACACAAGCCGCACTCAAACTGTCTTAACTGATCAATAAGTTTGTGCATAGATAAGTTTTACTAAGCGAGTCAAAGGGCCCTGTTATTCCGCATTTGAAGTAAAAAGTTTTAATCAGTTTATTCATCCTCCCTCTAAACTGATATCGACTCGCCCGGGACCAACATAAGAAATATTCAAGACAAACATGAGTTTAGTTTCAGTAGATGCATGCAATCCTCGGCACAAATACATAGATATCTCGATATGACTGGTTGGTTATAGGGAGCAGGTAAGAGCGTCTTACACTCCCCCAATCCCTTCTTACTTTGTACGCTAAGAGCGATACGGTCGGTGATTCTTAATCCCTAACTACCCAAGACCCAAAGAAGAGAGTTATATAGAGGGTTTGCAAGGGTAGCAACATTAAATCGGAGGGACTCAACACTAGAACATGGGCACATCATTGGTGTGCCCACCAGATCTACCTATACTTGATTCTCCAAGCTTCGGTGCTTGTTTTATCACTTAGTGACTCATCAAGGTACAGTCGCCCTTACTTCCACCCTGACTTACATAAATAAAAGTTCGATTAAGAGTTTCCAGCTACATAATCTTGCTAATACCATGTCATCATTCTATAATACCCAGACCTCTCAATACTCAATAATCATCTTGATATATGTTTTATATAATTTTTATATGCTCATTTACATGCTAATTAAATTTATATAGAAATATACGCCAATTTAACTTGCATATATATGTTTATGTTATATTTTGTCTGCTAGATGAATTAGTATAAAGCCTAATACATATGAAAGTTACATAAGTTATAGTGTAATTTTATTTTACTATATGTATCACTTGTGAGAAGTTATATGATCATGAATTATATTAGCTAGTGTGTGTATATATATTGAAACTCTGAATAATATGCTATATAAATTGATAATATATATATATTCATATATTCGATCATATAGATAAGCATTAGTATTGAGATAATTATATTTTATCTTAATTGCCACAAAATGAGAATTAATTAATTAAAGAAAAAATTGCATGTGCTCCACGTAATGGGATACTTGGCAGATTTTGGAGTTCCTTATCAATTAAGCATGGTTGGGTGGTATTGAGTACTATAAATAGGAAATTATAGTTCATGAGAAATAATTTCAGAAAATAAGGTATGTGTTTCTTTTTGTTTCTTTTAATTACAACTAATTAATTTGGAACTTGTTGATTTTCTTAGAATATGGATATGTGTATATATTATACATATAAGTGTATGCAATTGGTTAATTTAATATTCTGAAGACATTGTTCTTTGTTTTAATTTCCAAATATATTAGATTAAGTAGTGTTTGTTTTATTATGTGTATTTAGTTTAAACAATATGATGTGATTCCATCATGCTCAAAAATATGAAAGAATAACAGAAGACGCAGACAACAGAAACGAACGCACGGCTACGGTGAAAGGGCTCAAACTAATACCGGAAAACACAGATATGACTCGAATTACAGCGGAAGACTTACGAAATTATGGTGAAACGGACGATGATTTCTCTTGGATGTTGGTGTTTGGCGGATTGACGACGATGAAGGTAAGATGAATTGCAACCCGATAAATTCCCGGCGTATCTTGTACGATGAAAATGAATCTTCAAGTTGTTCTTCGGTAGTGAGTTCCCAATAATCCCTCGATGTGGATTAAGAAGTTCCCTTGATATAAGACCTAAAGTTTCTAGCTTTAAGAATGATGTTTTTGAACTAAAACAACAAAAGTATTTGTTTGATCAACCTAAGGATCATGAGACAATTGAGAAAATAACTCTTTATTTCATGCAACGTCTAAAGAAAATAAAATAAATGGATCCCTTATTTATAAGCATAAGGGGAATGAAAATAATAGCTAAAAATAAATAAAATTGGACTAGGAAACTACCTAAACTAGAATTCTAACTAGGAAAGAAGTTCCCATAATTAAAACTCTAATTACCTAGCTAAAGAGACCTTCTAGAAAATACCTTATTAAATAAAAATGAAAATTACAATAAAAATATGATCCTAATTAAATAAATAATATAGTATAAAATAATACTATAGTCTAATAAAATCAGCTCCTAATTAAAATAATCAGACACGCAGTCGGTATGCCCATACTGCTAGCTGTATGATCTTGATCATCATGTATTGTTCTTCAAATCTTGATCTTCAATCTTTAATCTTGAACAACACCAAAATCCTCGAACCTTTCAATAGCATTCTTGGATTTGATTTGTTGATATTTATCGTGCTCGTATCACAATAAGTTTAGTTATATATATATATATATTAAATAATCGATGGAATATGTTTTATGTTTGTGAATTAATTACTTGTGTTAAGCATAGTTATAACTAAATAAATAATATTATTATGATATAAATATGGATATATGTGTAAAGTAGAAGAAAATCGTACACTTATTATATGTGACTTATGGAAATGAACTATCATAATCCATTTCTTTAATGGGTCATATATAATAGAATTAGAACTTGTGTTGTAAAGCTTGAATGGTTGGTAATATTAGTTCGACCTTTATTATTTTTTTAATTTACATTAGTTAAGTAATTTTGACTTAAATTAATTAAAGTGGTTTTAGTATAATTTTATTTAAGTAACTCCTTCAGTTTAGTTAAAAGGTACCAAGTTGTTATTGTAATAAAATTATATGCTATAATATTACAATATTTTCTATTAAAGTTAGATTTCACAATAATTAGTAAATTTTAATTAAGTTTGTATCAATTGTTATTAATTTGTGTTCTATGTTAATTAGATTCTCTTGAGAAAGCACACACTTTAAGATTCCAAAGATTGTAAGTTCAGGACTTGAGGTAAGTAGAAATTCATCTGCAACTACAATGTATGAACATAGTATTATTTGATTATATGTGTTTATTATTTATTATTATGTTATATTGTATGATTGTGTGATGTGAAATACTTGTGATATTATATTATGTTGCATTGAATATCTTTTACATGAGCACGAGCATATGCATGCACGACATGTAGATGTTGTCGAGGTTGCGTTTATGAAATGGTTTTCAGAGAGAGAAAATGTTTTGTTTGGGATTGGTCACCACCAGCACGTGAAATGTTGTGTTAATTATTGGGTGTCGCGGGTGGGATACTTTCATGTGGGACCAAAGGTGACTGGTCGGGGGCGTGTCCCTTGGGGTCCGGGAAGGGTGGTCCACTCGACTGTATTAATCGATATATTGGCCAAATTGATATTGATTATATTATGAGTTCACGACTCATGTTGGTGTCTGGTGAAGGGAGCCAAGTTCCTAAACGTTGAAAATGCTTTCAAGATGGCATAAAAGGATTTTATTCATGGGCATTTGCAATTTGCGGTGGTGTTGTATTTTACATATGCGATGTGAGTGTCAGTGGACATGCATGAGCATGATTTATGCTTACTGAGCTTTAGCTCATGTAGTTCATGCATTGTAGGTGAAAGTGATAATGTGTGGTACATCGATGCATGAATGCTTAGAGCTCTGACAAGTCCTGAGAAGTGTATACATGGATGACGACCTGTGAGGAGGGCAATGGCTTATTTTATTATATTTTACTGCTTAGATGTCATAGGTTTGATTTCAAATTTATCTGTAGATTCTTAGAATTATTTCTACAAAGAGAGCAGTGACTTCTTTACACTCTTTAGTAAAATATACTTTTATAGTTATCAATCTCTTTACATGCACCACATTTTAACCTAAATTTTTAACGTTAACACTTTTTAAAAGATAATATATATTTCTATTTTTAAAAGAGACAAGTCACCCACATTTTTACATTACTTTATATTTTAAATTTATTTTATTGGGGTGGGTGTTACACGTTCTGCCCAGAATGAAGTTAGGAATCAATTCAAAGTAAATTAAGAACAATAAGCCTCATACATATTTTCTACCTCGACCTATTCACATTTGACTCGAACACGAATTACTTAACCAGATAACATACTAATAAATTAAGCAAAAGTAAATAAACAACTCATGATAAAAGAAAAACAAACTAGATTAAAATCTGAAACTAACTCCAGATTTGGGCAAAAATAGGTACGTGCATCAGCTGAAGGCAAATCGCCCCCAACTGTGCAGAGGATCCTGAACACTTAAATGCAAAAATATAAAATATATCTTGTGATTCAAAAAAAGGTGTGTTTCTGGTTGTCCTACGAAAATAAAAGCTAACTAGTATTTATAGTTGTTTAAAAAGCCACAATTCGGCCCAGCCCAACCCACGTAGAGGTATGCTTTAGTTGGAGAGATCCACTTCAACCATGTTCCCTAAATTATAGGGATGTATGGCTCCATCTCTTCTCTCTCATTTATCTCTTTTCTTCTCTCTCCTCCACATCTTCTCCCTCATCTAGCTGACTTCCCCAAGCTTTGGAACTGTTGTACATGTGGGCCCACGTCAGTTGAGAAGAATTCACTGCTGAATTTCCGCGCTAAATCCGCAACACACTGTCAAAGCTTCAGCAGTTGATGCTCTTTATGCCGTCAATCAAGTTAGCACTTGGTTATGCCCATAATGAGTCCAAACGTGATTCTTCTCTCTCCTGTTATAGTTTGTCTCTAACAAGACTCTAAACACTACTAAAAGTACTAAAAATGAGTAAAAAGACAAGGTAAAATTATACGAAATTGAGTCTATATCATACCCGCACACTTGGACTATATTTGTCCTCAAGTATGACTGTAATTCAGAACTCAAAAAGATAAATTACAGACATGCAAGCAGAGGTCTGATAATGGGCATAACGAGGTCTAGACATGATAATAGTGTTTGGAATTAAAAATGCACATGGTCACAATAGATAAATGTATGTGTAGGAACGTGTTTACGCTTAGAATTCCAATAACCAAAACAAACCATAGTGTTTGCATAAGACCTAAATAAAAACAACCACATTAATCAACAAGCATACTTATCAAAAGGTCTTGTACAGGTTGTAATGGGGCATGCGGTGCAAAGGTAGGAAGAATTTGGACATAGCTTCAAATAAGCAGATATGGACATATTCAAGACTACCACCCGTTGGGCTCTCATTCAAGTAGAAAAATATGCATAACAGATGTTATCAATACAGACAGAGCATATATTTTCTTGATTTACTAACAGATAAGATATCACATAATTTTCTCTCTTTGTTTTCCTTCTTTTGTCTTATTCTTTCTCTCATGGCCAATTCTTTCTTTCTCTTCCTTTTCTTTTATACAAGACAACAGATTTGCCATGTTCCAAGTCATGCTCTAATTTTGGCCTTTATCATGTTGTCATTTCCAGAGCTTAGCATATATTCCAGACCCGCATTTAGATTACTCTTTTAAGAGAGATTTAAACTCAAGGGCTAGGAAACAATTCAAATAGGCTCAATCATGGCAACAAATAGGAGTATTTTCATAAAGTCGCGTCCAATAAAGAAAGAAATCTTCCTTAATCATCTGAGCATGCTTGAAATTAATGGTCAGTCTCACAAAGGGAAAAGGTAAACACATGTCTTATTTTGGTTACAGAATCTTAATCTCATAGAAGAAATAGCAGATGAACTACAGTCTCAAAACTCACAAGGTTTTCTCATCTTTATCTACCATTCTCATATGCAGATTTAATTCCAAAAATCAACCATTCATATTAGATCCTACTATGGCTATAAACAGTACCAACTAGCATGCTTGTGACACAACAACAGACAAGGGCAAATCCACCCACACACTTACCAGACAGTGTGTCTTTTAGAGCACAGTCAGCGTGCGAATGGTGTTTGCCTGCAACCATGACAACAAAAAAATTTACCAACAAAAATATGAACAACCTAAAATAAAACATAAATGACTAACTAAAAAATCCTACACTACTGGCACATAGGGACAACGTATTCAGGGAGACAATGGGTACTCTAACCCGTATGTTTCCAGCAACTTCCTAAGCGCTTTCTCCATTATGTTAACTTTCTTGCTCAGTTCCTTATACCTTCAGTCGAGGTACTATCCTCCTTAGGGGCTTTGTCAGTTATGTCAGTCCTATCAAAGGTAGATGTGCTCGGATTTGACTCCGGTAAGAGGTTAGCTCTAACCACCGTTTCTTCCACACACTTAGCTTTTTCTCAATTCTGACTTTTCTCTATGTGCTCAAATCCAGGTGATATCCTTAATGTGGCCTTGTGTGGTTAATCAACAACAATAAATACTTAACATAAAATTGAAATAAAAACAGTAAAATTATCGGGTTGCCTCCCGATCAGCGCTGTTATTTTAAGTCGTTAGCTCGACTCCTCCAACTTCTCAATAGTACATGCGCTCAGCAAGCTCAATCTTGTCGACAACCTTCACCTCCATGCGCTTATAATAAGGTTGCAGTCTCTGTTTTGAGGATTCTGGTGGTGAATCACGGCATGTGGTCGCTTTCAGGTTTTTCATTGCTTGTGTCCTCCTTCGCCATGCAGTCTTCTCTATTTCTGGATCATAGACTAGATTCTCTGCGCGGTTAGTGCATACCATAAACAAAGCTAAAACAACAAAATAAAAGATAGAAAAGTGCGCTTTCACTCCTCGGAAACAATGCCAAATTCTGACTCACTGTCATTTTGCGTGCAGAATCACACCTGTGGGCAAAGCCCTGTAGATGCTTTAATTTGCCCTCAGATGCTAGTATAGCGCCTAAATTCCGATATCGTCCCACAGGGAGTGATTAACCTTTCTATCTTTTTGGTAACTTTTGGGAATTTGTATGGATTACTGTTACTAATCATTCCATGCACTATTCAAAACTAAATAAACAGTTAAATAAACAAATGAGATTAATCAATATATAAGAAATATTCAAGTCAAACATGAGTTCAGTTTCGGTAGATGCATGCAATCCTAGGCACAAATACATAGATACCTCAATATGACCGGTTGGTTATAGGGAGCAGGTACGAGTGTCTTACATCCCCCAATCCCTTCTTACTATGCACGCTAAGAGTGATACGGTTGGCGACTCTTAGTCCCTAACTATCCAAGACCCAAAGAAGAGAGTCATACAGAGAGTTTGCGAAGGGCAGCAGCATTAAATCGGAGGGACCCAATTCTAGAACATGGGTACAATCTCGATGTGCCCACCAAATCTACATATACTTTATTATCTAAGCTTCGGTGCTTGTTTTATCACTTAGTGGCTCATCAGGGTACGGTCATCCTTACTTCCACCCTGACTTACATAAATAAAAGTTCGATTAAGAGTGCCCAGCTATATAATCTTGCTAATACCATGTCATCATTCTACCCAGAATGAAGTTGCGAATCAATTCAAAGTAAATTAAGAACAATAAGCCTCATGCATATTTTCTACCTCGACCTATTCACATTTGACTAGAATACGAATTACTTAACTAGATAACATACTAATAAATAAAACAAAAGTAAATAAAGAACTCATGATAAAAGAAAAACAAATTAGATTAAAATCTGGAACCAACTCCAGATTTGGGTAAAAACAAGTACGTGCATCAGCTGAGGGCAAGGCAAATCGCCTCCTTTGAATTAATTAATACAGGGCCCATATTATTATAATTAAAATGTTAAGCAATCTACGTGAATATGTATATATACCTAATTAACAATGAACAATGGTAAGAAACCAAACTTCTCGGCCCATTATTTACCAAGCCCAACATAATTCTCAATTAAGTTAAGGCCCATCTCTCTCTTTCTATTTTCTTTCCCAAATATCAAAAATCTACCAAACACACACTTTCTCACATAATTGCTTTACGGTGAAACCATCCACACCCTACTCACTCTCTCTCTACAGACTATAGCAACACAACAATAGAAACCCACCAATAATTACCCGAAACACACACCTGCAAAACAATTCGTATTAGAAAAAAACTCAACTATCTCAACTCTCCCTCTACTATCTACGAATCTAGCAGAAAGAGTCTACAACTTCTTTTTCTGTGTAACGCCCCGATCCCTGAAGAAGGAAAAGAGACCGATGCGCTACTTGGGAAAGGAGAAAGGGGTTGTTACATAAAGATAATTATAGAAATGGGGTTAGTGCCTCAATCATTTAGGTAACATAACCTCTACAACTGTAATAGAATCACGCACCGGAGCGTTCATAAGGAATTTGAATGAATTACCAGTCATCAAAGGCAACTTATCCCGCCAGATAATTATAAAGGAACATCATAGCGTAAATGCTGAAATCATAACATGCTTCAAACAATTGAGGACAAACTGTATCAGAGTAAGCGGAAAAGAACGTAGTGTTTTTATTTAAACTCAAAAGGAAACATGTTCTCAGTTAGACACCGTACATAAAGAAACATATATATATATATATACAGCAAAAGATAGCCCCTCAGCCTTAGCACAACCGTCCACCATCCCGCAGCTCATCCTGAAAATATTTGAAAAAGATTTTGGGCATGAGTACTAATGCACTCAGTGGGTATTTTTGAGAAAAAACCTTCACAATCATTTTATAAAACAGAATATCCAATCATATTTCAAGCATATCATGGAAAGCTTTTAAAATAGAAAAATTTGTGAATTCCATGTATACTAAATCATTTTAGTTCCATCATTGCACGCCACTCTCCCCTATAACGCTTACGGTGAGTCGGTTCGTGTACACAACTCGGCTGCTTAAGGTTGGACACTACCCTGTTTGCTTGGGGCTCGATATCGTGAACCATTGTAGTTTCATCACCAAAAACAATAGTAAGACTTACGTGAGTCGGGAGAGCACATTAAATACATTCATGAGTTGGATATTCAATCATATTCATTTTATAAATATCAGGGCTTAATAACCCGAAATACATTTTTATATAATAAAAACCCACCTAGATAATCGATTTGTCTCACAGAAAGGCTTTTAAACTCTGGATTGGTTCTGCTCAGATTCTGCTATCTCTTCTGAACCTACAATAACCAGTCTCGACTTAGTTTTGCCAAAATCCCTATATAACTAAACTCCCAAGCTCTCTCTTAATTTAATTTATGTTTCTATACTAAATTTTATATTTTATTATGAATCATAATTTGATCTTTGAAATTTCCATTCTTTCCTAAAGTATCAATATACTCTTGAAATTAGTGTATTGATATTCTCCATTAATACCAAGTACATATATTACTAATTAGTATTTTTCAAATATTTATTATATAAAACTCACAAATATTATTAAACTTTTACTTTCTTAAGCCATGAATCTTACAAAATATTCAATATAAGTATTTAAAAGCATGTCAAATTGTTAATTTATTCTCAATATATATTTTATTTTAATAACAATATTTTCAAGAACTGATCTTGTCTATTGTTTTAGTATATATGATTATAGCTCCGTACTTTATAAATTAATTAATCTAGAATATAATTTCTTTAATTTAGTTTAAATTCCTACTAATAATAATGGAGTTCCATATAATAATATTATTCTAGGCCAACAAATTACTCAAGTTTTGAATATTTAAAGATTATAAAACATTAACCACTCTTTAATCCTTTATTTAGTAGTTCTAATATATTAAAATTAATATATATATATATATATATATATATATAAATTTACGATCCTTTACAACCTATACTTATAATAGTAATTCAAACTCATTAGAAACTTACTTAATACCTTAAGTGATGATTAAGTTGGTTAAACATGTATATCAATTAAATCATATAAGTTTTCATCACCAACAACAAATAGTTCCAAGCTATGTAAATCTAGGTTATTTATCTTAAATTAATAACTTTAAATTTATCCCCTAAAATACTAGCATAGCTGTACATATACGAAATTAAAGATCCAAATACTAACCTTGGCTTAGATGAGCGGCAGCTTTTCTTAATTCAAGAAGATTTACGGTTGTGCTGTAGTGTATATTTCTCTTTAGTGAATTAATTATGCATATAAAAATGTCACATATTACTCTTACTACTCAAGTACACATGTAACTTTAAACATCAATCCACTTAGCTTAATGCTTGGAGTGACACATATCTAATGTATTTAAAATACATGTAAATGGAAGCTTTGGGATCAATCATAAAGGCTACGTGTAGCATAAATCTACTTGCATCAATTTTAACATTTATTTTAAATAAACTTTAAGTTATCTAGATAGAATTTAATTATAATAATATATGTGGATGTGAATGGATTAGAATAATACACATTTAGATAAACTTTATTTAAAATAGTATATATTTGACTTAATTATCCAAATAGTTATAGTTTAATATTATTATTCTTGGTTGTTATTAACATTTTTTTTACTATATGCGTATATATATACATATATTATCTTTTGGCATGAATTATATAAATATAATATATATATATAGTCTTTAAGTAATATGAATATATCCGAGAAAAATATAAATATATATTTTTTTAACAGTCGAGGTGATAATAACAAATATTTTTTTAACATTTTTTTTTAGGTTTTAAACCACACTGGAGTCTCATTATAAAAATATAAGAATATCACGGGTTTCGTTAACCCATCCAACGACACACTTTATCTAAAATAAAAATTTTAAGGGTCTATTTCCTTTCCTAACTTACCCCTAAGGTAATCATAGGCTATTATTTTAATACTAAAAGGTTTGGGATATTACATTCTGCTACTGCCCACCAAGTTGCTGCAACCGTCAAAATGCCGCCATCGTTGCATCAGAACTCGTCTCCAACATTGTCGGAAACTCCTCCACCAAACTCGTCATTGATGCAGATACATCTCTCTGCCACTGCTCCGTTCACCGCCTCAGTCATCTGTACAACACATGGTCTCCCTTGACTCCTAAATATATACCACCCCTTCCCAACTATGTAATGCACAACTATGCAATGCAATGTGATGCATGAGAAATGGAAAATAGAACAAACTAGGAAAGATCACCATACCTTGAACGAAACTAGAAACTCGGAAAATAATAAACTCAAACTTCTATTTTTGTTCCTTCAGCTTTGGTATGAGAAAATAGAGATAGTGAGGTTATCTATTTATACTAGTTTTTAGGGCTGGAAATGTGGGAAAGAGAGGAGATCACATAATTATCTCTACCGGCCGTTGATAGGGAGAAGATAAACTTTGAGATTTTAAATTTTCAAGATATCAACTTATCACCAAAAACGTGGAAAGAGAGAGAAATGAGAGGAGAATTCTAGACTTTGGGCTTATCCCCTTTGGGCTTGGAATAGACTTAAAATTTTAAAATGAGCCTTCAATACCATATGCATGCTCATGAAATGAAATAATCATATTCTAAAATAAATTCATGCTTTGTTATATATTAAATTTATTTAGACACGACTTATTAGACTTAAGCAATTAATATCACACATAAAATCAAATATTTTTAGAAAAAAATGTAAAAATTTAAATATTAGAAAACTAGTCGGTACAACCTCTCTCACTTATAAAAATTTTATCCTCGAAATTACTTATCCAAACCTAGATTTGAGCTTGGGTGAGGTGTTGGGGTTTTTTCGAATTAAACCACCGCAGGATCATTTGGTTTCTCATTAATCCATGTTCATGCAAATCATATTTTTTTTATGTCACATGCATGTTTATCACGGTCTAATAGAAAACCATGCATAGCAAATTCGAATCTAATAAAGCGGAAACATAGAAATGAATCTACTTACAAATTGATAGACGGTCTGTGGACAAGATTAAAGATCTAATCTTGATGTTGAATGAATGCTAAAGTGGCGCCCCTTTTTCCTTAAAAATTCGACCAGCACAGATTCTACTCCAAGATCTTCTGTTGTATTTCCGGACTGTATCTAGATTCAGAGTGGACTGAAATCTACTAGATGGGGTTGTGAAATATGTGGATAACTTTGAGAGATAAAAGAGAGGCTGATTTCAAGTTGTGAAATCTTCGAACCCACCTCCCCTATATATAGGGGAGGTTGCCGAAAATTCAACTCCCAACCCTACTGGGTTTGGGCCTCTATCTCAAGTTCAATATCTAGGCCACTATCAGTCAATTTGGGCTACAACAGAGATCTAGAATAATATTAAATTGGCCCACTAATTTATTTAATATCCAATATCTAATAAACTTAGGATATAATTAAATAAATTAAGTTTTACTTTTATTCCACTAAAGAAGTAAAACCGACCTACCAATTTAATACATATTTACGAATATGTTTTCTTCTTTAGTCCAGGCATTCCCCGTGTTTAAGATATAATGTCCATTAATTAATTATGTCAGCCTCTGACAGCTATAATTAATTAACATCTAAAACCTTGAGTAGTACCACACAAGCTTTACCATGTAAGGAATAAATTCCACCTACAGGGTTTCAACATGAACTTGTGTTTCCTCAAGAGAACATTATCAACCTGGCACACCAGGACACGGTGCTCATGCATACTACTTGAGACATTATATATACATTATTATTACCTAAGATATCGAGTTCAATCTACGAAAATATCTCACCCATTGATAAATCAAAGTAACAAACAACGCACACAAATGTTCGCCAATATCACATGAGTTCAGAACCCCAACTCTGTGGATCTTTATTCTCTCATTAACTGGGTCAGAGACAGAGAATAGTATCCTATCATGATCTTCCTCAATACACTAACGAGTGTACTAGAATAATCAGTTAGTCAAGATAAACTAACTTATCAAATTATTCTACGGTGTACCGATGGTGTGTTCAGGACCATCCAAGCCGTGAGCTCTTTAATACAATACAAGGTTCTAATAATATGATCTTACCGTCTGACTCCCCACACCATATCATGTACAATATAAGTATATGGAACGTTGCATAGAATAATTATAGAACATAATCTAAATGCAAACAGTGACTGCAATAACTTTCATTTCATATCACCATATCATCAGAAAAGTATACAAAGATAAGTCTTCCAGTATACAAAACTAACAATCTCCCACTTATACTTGAAGCATGTCTTTCAAGCATAAAAACTAAATGGCTAACTCTTCAATCAAAACTATCAACTCAAACTGCGCCACCAGGTCTACAACGTTCCATATACTTACAAAGGTCTTAGCCGGCAGGCTCTTCATGAATGGATCAGCCAGGTTGTCTTCCGATACAATCTTGACCACTGCTACGTCTCCTCTCTTAACGATTTCTCATATAAGATGGTACTTTCTCTCTATGTGTTTACTTGCCTTGTGGGCTTTGGGTTTCTTTGAATTTGTCACTGCACCAGAGTTATCACAGTATATCGTGATAGTCTTAGGCAAATTAGAAACCACGCTCAAGCCCACTAGGAACCCGCGGAGCCAGACAACCTCTTTTGTAGCCTCAGAGGTAGCTACATACTCGGCTTCCATGGTGGAATCCGCAATATATTTCTACTTAATTCTCCTCTATGCAATGGCTCCACCTCCTAATGTAAATACATAGCCCGAGGTAGACTTACTCTGATCTTTGTCGGATTGAGAATCTGAGTTCGTGTAACCCAAATGCACTAGACTATCAGAGCAGAAAACCAACATGTAATCTCGAGTCCTTTTAAGGTACTTGAGAATGTTTTTGACCGCAGTCCAGTGACCTTGTCCAGGGTTAGACTGATATCTGCTTACCATGCTGACGGTATAGCATATATCAGGCCTAGTGCATAGCATGACATACATTAAACTTCCCACAACCGAAGCATATGGTACTTTCTTCATTTCATCTATCTCAGACTGTGTCTTTAGGGACACATTTCCTTGGATAGATGAATTCCATGCCTGTAAGGTATAAAACCTTTCTTGGAATCTTGCATGCCAAACCTAGCTAGCACTGTATCGATATAAGTCGCATGGGACAGACACAACATCCTTTTCTAGCGATCATGAATGATCTTGATGCCAAAGACACGTTTGGCTTCATCCAGATCCTTCATATCGAACTGCTCGGACAGCCACACCCTAATGTTCGACAACGCCTTCTTACTGTTTCTAATAAGCAAGATGTCATCAACATAAAGTACGAGGGATGCCACCACATTTTCGTTATATTTCTTGTATACACAGATCTCATCCGGACTTTGCACGAATCTATATGACTGGATAACCTCATCAAATCGGATGTTCCAAGATCTCGATGTCTGCTTAAGTCCATAAATGGATCTCTTAAGCTTACACACAAAGTCTCTTAAGATTACACACAAAGTGCTCTTGGCCCTTAGCAATGAATCCCTCTGGTTGATTCATGTGAATGTTTTTCTCAAGACTTCCATTTAGGAAAGCTGTCTTGACATCCATCTGCCAGATCTCATAATACAAATGAGCAGTAATAGACAAGAGAATCCAGATTGACTTAAACATGGCTACCGGTGAAAAGGTTTTCTCATAATCGATCCCTTCTTTCTGAATATACCCTTTTGCCACCAATCTTGCCTTGAAGGTTACAACCTTACCGTCAGATCCTCTCTTGCACTTGTAGATCCACTTACAGCCAATGGGTTTTACCCCATCTTGTGGTTCTACAAGTTCCTAGACTTGATTGCGATCCATAGATCCAATCTCAAACTCGATTGCAGTTTTCCAAGAATCCGTATCTTTATCTCGAATTGCCTCGTCATAGGTCCTGAGATCCAATTCATTTAGTCCCTCTGGGAAATCTAAAGTCTCTCCCAGACCAATGAATCTATCAGGTTGGCGTACAACCCTCCCACTGCGATGAGGCAGTTCCTGTACTTCTGTGACAAGAATTGTATAGTGTTTGGTGGTTTCTCTTCTTGTACAACCAGTGTAGGATTCGATCCTCCCCTTAATTTCTCAAGGATAATTTGACTCCTTGGTTTGTGGTTTATGACATAGTCTTCCTCTAAGAATCAAGCATTGGTGCTAACAATGATCTTCTGATCCTTAGGACTATAAAACAAACCACATTTTGTTCCCCTAGGATATCCAACGAACAGCCTTACATCAGTACGAGGAGCCAGCTTATCAGCTTCTTTGTCCAACACGTGTGCTGGGCTACCCCAAATCCGAATATGGTTCAAACTGGGCTTACGTCCAGTCCATAGTTCTGTGGGTATAGTAGGAACAGATTTTGATGGAACCAAGTTAAGAATATAGACTGCCGTTTCCAGGGCATATCCCCAGAATGAAATGGGCAACTCAGAATATGATGAGCTTGGTGCTAGCATTGATGATTCAAATTCCGAGTTGCAGCTTAAAGGTCCAGTGACGAGACTTAGAGCCAAGAAGCTGCAAGGATACCTTCAGTGTTATGTCGGGAAGAAGCTAGAGGATGTTGGAGCTGATTTCAAACAGTCCAAGTTGGTAACTGTATTGAGCATCGAGGAGCTCGACTGAATTGAATAATTGGATGTTCCTTGCTATTTATTTTGGGCTATTATTATTATTAGTTGTGGATTTATTTAATTAGGAGTCCAATTTATCACAACCTGTTTAGGTGATATTGGACCTAGTAGTAGTTTTAATTAGCTCAGTTCGAATTCTAGGCCCAACACACATTAATTTTTGTTCCCTAGGTTAATTATTTAGGGGATTTTCGTTCTTGATGTTTCGCAGATTGGATTTGAATGAAAAATAGCTTTACACTTTTCTCCCGTCTCACAAACAAACATCGGTTCTTTGGTAGAGTTTGGTTCTGGCGATTCCAAGCTTGAAATCTATTGTCTCATTCGTGATATCTCATAGTATCCAGGTTAGATAGCCATTGAAGGTTGCTCCATAGGCGCGTTCCGAGTTCTCGTCGATTTGGGGTTCATTTCGAGTAAGTTTCACCTATCCTTTTCGTTTTTCTTCATCGTCGATCCTTCCACCATCAACACAGACACTACCCACGTCCATAACACTCCCATATCATCATCAACACCCTCAAAATCGTCCCACTTCAGATTGAAACCCGGATTCATCGATTTAGGTCTAAAAACCCTAAATCGAGTCAGAAACTTCCAACCATTCGATCTCTTAAAACACTTGGCCAAATTAGCTGAATTTTGGATATGTTTTTCATCTCTGAAGATGGTGCCTTATGTTAAAATTTGAGCTCAATCCGAGGTCTTTTTCATAGGTTTCTGTTCGTGTCTTTAATTTAGGGTTTTACGGGTTATTTGGGTTGTTTTGTGTTTAATTCTTGATAAATTCGAATTCCTTGATTTAGTATAGTATATTGAGGTTATTAATTTGTTATTGTTCAGTTGTATTTAGATTGAATCCTTCCTTTAGTTTCCGTGTGTTCGATTCTAAGCTTCCGCATCGTATTGGTTACGTTATAAATTTTGGTATCAGAGCCACGTCAACTTCAGTTGGTCGTGGTTCAATCCAAATTTGTGTGTGACACAGTAGGGGCAATAGTAGTCAATCCCATTGAAAAAAAAATCGTACAAAAAAAAAGAAAAAAAATTTCGATAAAAAAAAAAGAGAAAAAAAAAGAAGAAGTTGATCGAGCCCTATTGTGTTCACCATGTTTCTTGAGTATCTTGATTCATTCTTGAAGTCCTTGGTAGTTCTTGATTAGTCTTGTTGAGTTTGGGTAGTATTTATCTTGTTTTCTTTGAGTCGTGTCCCGATTTGCCGTGCTTCGTCGTATAGCGATTGGGGACGTCACTTTGCAGTTTCTTGTGTTGTTGGGGAGTCATAATTTTCGGTCCTATTGCTGGAGAAGAGAGGGAGGGTCAAAAATTTTGTACCTAGTATTTATAGGAGTTGGGTTAGTTGTTTCCTAGTAGGATTGAGATTTACTTTCCTACTTTGTGTTGGTCGTTGTTTCCTAATTGAGCTCGTGACCACACCTGGTGCAATCTTGTTCGACGATTCAGCACATTTTTCCTCCCATATTACCCACCATATTCCAGTTCCTAGCCTCTAGCCGATTCCACCTCCTATCCACCGTTTTCAGCCCAAAAATCGGTTTTCTGCAGATTTTGCTCCCGAACTCCGATTTTTGCCCATAATACCATTCCGGAAGCGTCTCGACGTGCTAAACAAAACTCATTGCTTATCTTTGACATATCAGTATGGCTGGACAAATTCAGCCGTCTTCAAGGTGAAATCGCCTATTGAACATTTTCCGATTTTGCTGTTTCTTTGAATTTTCCTACCTTTTCACCCCTACAGCCGACCTTTACCCTTTATAGCCTACTTCGTGGTATTTTGTGTACCCCGTGGTACTTTGGGAGTCAAGTTTGAGCTCTTGACTAGAGCTGGAGGAGTCAGTAGCAATTCTCCTACTAGAATCCACAGTTCTACTGTAAAACGCTGGAGTTCGAGCTTTATTGAGAGTTTATACATTTTGAGTGCTATACACGAGAGTAAAAAAAAAGTGTGAGGTCATGTTCTTTTGTTTTCTTTTGTTTTCTTTGTTTTATTTGTTTTTCAGGTACCAATGGAATCCAGAGATGGATATAACAAGATGAATGATAAGGCACCCGCATCGCCTAGTACTCCTACAGACGCGGCTTCATCAATGCCACAGCCATGGGATGCCCAGTACCACCATCAAGAACTAGAGCATAAGCTGGATAGTTCATTGGCCAAAGTGATGGCACAGCTCGAGCTTATTGCTGCTCGAATTCCTGCACCACCACCAGTTCAAGCCCAACCTGTCCAGCCAGAAGGAGCAGACCGACAACCAGCAGCAGCTCATCAGCCAGAAGTTGTTGTAGTTGAGCTAGCCAGAGCAAATGCTAGACCACCATAAGCTCAGCATTACCAACCTTAGGTGCAGTTTAACGATCTATATGATCGAGTTGCTGCATAAGCTTTTGGTGATTTTGCAGAGGGATTTGAGGATAAGTATGATCCATTTCAGAGACGTGACCGGCCACGTCAGCCTTACCATCGGCATGCAGCCCGACGTGCGGATCCCGATAGCTTGTTGAATAACATTAAGACAAGCATCCCAGAGTTCAATGGACTACATGATCCAGGCCTCTACCTCAACTCGGAGAGAAAGGTTGACAAGATTTTTGACTGCTATGATTTTCCTGAGCAGAAGAAGGTCCAGTTAGCCTCATTAGAGTTCAGAGGATATGCAGCGACCTGGTGGGAGTTCCAGCAGAACCGGCAATGCCGAGAGCGCTACCCGCCTATTGATTCGTGGCATGATATTGAGGATTTCATGAGAGGACGCTTCATTCCGGTACATTATGAGCGTGACCTCGAGAAGAAATTGAACCAAATCAGACAGGGTACACGTTCCATAGAGGAGTACCATAAGGAACTCGAGACAGCCCTTAATCGAGTTGGGAAAGAAGAGACGTTGATTGCCACAATCAACCGATACATTAAGGGAATGAATCCAGACATCGTCTGTGAACTCGAGTTGAGGGACTTCACCAGTATTGAGGCCATGGTCCATTATGCCTCAATAGTAGAGCGGCAGCTCAGAGATGGCCGCAAGAAACCATCACAGTCGACGCCAGCACGTACACAGTGGGGTCGAGGCGAGTCTTCCTCGCTTAGGACAGCCCCTACACATCATCAAGACCAGCAGTCCTAGCCCGTTCACCATTTTGAGCAGTCTGTACCGCAGCCGAGCCGCAGATCTGAGTACAATTCACCTGCACCGAACAGAGGCAATCCAAATCAAACACTGCAGCCCAGTCAATCTTCGAATAGTACTCCAGGGAGAGCATGTGACGTTCAATGTCACAAGTGCAGAGGATGGGGACACTTCCAAGCTTTGTGTCCGAACCGCCGAGTTCTTTTCCTTACTGAGCAGAATGAGCTGGAATCAGCAAGTGAGGCAGAGCTCGATAAAGCATAAGTGGAAAGAGGCCCCGAACAGCCCCTTGACCATCCCCCTATAGACGAGGTTGAAGATAAGAAGCCAAAGCAAGCCCATGTTAGTCTTGTTTCGATCTGAGCACTAAGCCTGATTCGAGAGGAGGATCAGAATGATCAGCGTGAGAACATCTTCTATGCGCGCTGTGAGATCCAAGATAAGACATGCTCGCTCATCATTGACAGTGGCAGTGTTGTGAACGCGATCAGCCAGTACGCAGTGGGAAAGTTGAATCTGATTCCACAGAAGCACCCCAAGCCGTACCATTTGCAGTAGCTGACTGACCGAGGAGAAATCCGCGTCGGATATCAGGTAAGTGTTATCTTCTCCATTGGTCAATTTACTGATACTATTCTTTGTGACATCATCCATATGGAGGCGATCCACGACGGATACGCCAACACTTATACGGTGACCCGAGATGGACGGACCACCAGATTATGGCCATTGACGTCTAAGGACGTCAATGAAGATCAAATGAGGATGCAATAGAGATTTAAGGAGGAGAAGATGAAACGGGCCGAGAGCAAGCAGCCTACTCAACCCAGACAGCTCGCGGCCACGACTCAGAACGCCAAGGGAACCATGTCCACCCCAAGGATCCTACTAAGGCCACCCTTTGTGCAGCCCCTTCTCCCTCCAGTGCAGCTAGTTCGGAGCCCGTGCACCAGAACTTGTTTATCAGTGCAAAAAGTGTACAAAAAGCCGTTAAAGCTGGTATGCCTATCATTCTCCTTACTTTTAAGGCTAATGATACTTCTGATATTGTTGTTCCTCCTATTTTGCAGCCTCTGATGGAAGAATTTAAAGATGTACTCCCAGAGGAGATACCGAGTGGTCTGCCAGCAATTCATGGAATTGAGCACCAGATTGACATTCAGCCGGGAGCAGTCCTCCCAAACCAAATAGCTTACCATACCAGCCCTGAGGAGACAAAAGAGATAGATCGTCAGGTCAAAGAGTTGTTGGAGAAGAAGCAGATAAGAGAGAGTATGTCGCCGTGTGCAGTGCCCGTCATACTCATCCCCAAGAAGAATAACGAGTGGTGCATGTGCATGGATTGTCGGGCCATTAATAAGATAATGGTAAAGTATCACTTCCCTATTCTCTGTTTGGATGATATGTTAGATGAATTGTCTGGAGCGTCTATCTTTTCGAAAATTGATTTGCGTTCTGGATATTTTCAAGTGAGAATGAGTGAGGGGGATGAATGGAAGACTGCGTTCAAGACGAAGCATGGATTGTACGAATGGCTTGTCATGCCATTTGGGCTTACCAACGCCCCTAGTACATTCATGCATCTCATGAACCATGTCTTGAGAGATGTGATAGGGAAGTATGTAGTCATTTACTTTGATGACATCCTTATCTATAGTACTTGTGTTTCTGAGTATGTTAGACATCTTAGGCATGTTTTTGAGCCGTTGCGTGCTGCTAAGTTGTATGCTAATTTGTCTAAGTGTACTTTTTGCATGGATGAGGTTGTCTTTCTGGGATTTGTTGTGAGTAGTCGAGGTGTTGAGGTTGACAGATCGAAGGTTAAGGCCATTGAGGAGTGGCCCACGCCTAAGACCTGTGCTGATGTTCGGTCTTTTCATGGTTTGGATGGATTTTATCACCGTTTTGTGCGGGATTTTTCCACTATAGTCGCTGCATTGACCGAACTCAATAAGAAAGATAGAAAGTTTGAGTGGGGCAAAGCCCAAGAGCATGCTTTTAATTTGCTGAAGTCGAAATTATGTAATGCTCATGTGTTGGTTTTGTCTGATTTTAATAAGATGTTCGAGATTGAGTGTGATGCCTCTAGCATAGGCATTGGTGTTATTTTGATGCCGGATAAGAAGCCGATCGCCTACTTCAGCGAGAAGTTGAATGGAGCAGCTCTGAGATATTCTACATACGACAAGGAGCTGTATGCGATGAAGAGGTCTTTGGAGACTTGACAGCACTACTTGCACCCGAAAGAGTTCGTGATTCACACTAATCATGAGTCATTGAAGCATCTGAAGGGACAGCAGAGCCTGAACTCGTGCCATGCTCGTTGGGTGGAGTTCATAGAATCGTTTCCTTATGTGATCAAGTATAAGAAGGGGGAGGAGAATGTGGTTGCTGATGCACTCTCCCGTAGGTATGCTTTGATTTCTGTTATGCATGCACAGTGTCTAGGTCTTGAGCATGTTAAGAGTTTTTACGCTTCTGATCCATTCTTTGGACCTATTTTTGCATCTTGTGTTGGTAAATCTCGTGCTGTGGATTCATATTATGTGGTTGATGGATTTCTGTTTAAGGATGCAAAGTTGTGTGTGCCTGATTGTTCTATGCGAGAGTTGTTTATTTTGAAGTCACATGCAGGGGGTCTTAATGAAGATGAAGATTGTCGTCACGACTGCAGCCAAGATAGTTTGAAGACACATTCGTCGGTGATTCCAGGAGAAGTTAAAGTCAGATTATTTGAGTCTAGGAGGATCTATAGATTAAGTCACTTTGTCGTATCCCTTTTGATAGACAGGAAAAGATCCCCGAATATTGTTTCCCGGTTAGGCGTAGCCATTTGAGTCCAGCCAACTCGTGCTGTTTCGAAGCAACCTCGTAAAAAAGAAGGTGCGTGATGCTCAAAGAAGAAAGAGAAGACCCGAAGAAGATCGTTAAGAAGATAGACCTAATATTCGGTAGATTGAGAGTTTCAGTTTGATAAGAAGTTTTGTTGAGTCTATTTATTCTCTTGTCAATAGAATCGATTTATTCATTCTCATTCTGAATCGATTTATTCATTCTCTTTTGGAATTGATTTACTTATTCTCTTGTCAATTGAATCAATTACCCTTCAATAGCTTCGTATCAATTGAAATTCTCCATTTGTACCATTTGAAATTCTTTGATTATATCCTCTTGGATAATTGTGAATCTTTTGGATGATACTCCTTGATCATCAAGAATCAGTAATAGCACTTTCTTTTTAGGCTATACTGACGCCTTTGTGAAAATATTTCAGCACGGTTTCCAGTTGCTAACCATTGATTTCTTCCATATCTTTGTTATATGCAAGAACCCTTCAAGCTTATAAGTCCTCTAAAAAGGAAATATTTTTGGCATATATAACCAGGTGTTATATTCTTTCTAGATTTTGACCTTGTCAATAAATTGTTGATCAAGATAAAGCCCTCACTCAGAGGCATTCGTTTATTTTGCTGTCACTCATAGTACTCGAGTGTTGATCTTGGAATAGAGCAAAGAGTATATAGCAGTATCCCTTCTAGTCAGTGTTGGAGGAATAAGAGATAGTATTTCCTAGTAAGAAGTAGAATCCAAGTAAGTGCCAAATAGTATTCTCTAAGTTTAGGACGTGAGTTTCCAAGAAGATTTCTCAGCTGGTTGCGTTTGAAGGTGATCTAAGAAATATCGGCAAGTAAGTTCCAAGCGTGCAGTTCAAGTTTAGACGTGCGATCCTCACGCCTGCAAGCAATGGTGACCGCCAGCAGGAGCCACGAAGTCAGACGACTGCTTCGAGGAAAAGAGATGACTGCGACGAAGAAGTTTAGATTTAAGTTGCATCGAGAATTTAAGTTTGAAGCGCATCACGAGGTACGCCCCAAGAAGACAAAGAAGTCAAATCTCAAGAAGTTAAAGATGAAGATAAAGCGAGTTTTCAACGTGATAGAGCGTGCAAGGAACCATCGAAGGAGGTGCTCAATTAATTCGAGTTTGTCGTCTAGTTCGAGTTTGTTGAAGTTTCTCAAAGCTGCGAGAAGTAAAGTCAGAAGCAAAAGCAAGCCAAGCAAGATAAAAAAAAGGATGGAATCGTTGAGATCGCCCGTGCTCGATGAGCAAGTTTAGCGAATTTTTCTTTTATTCTATTGCTCGAATAGTTTTTAGAGGTCTACTCGAATGCAAGATCATAAGGAGTTCGTGTGAAGCAATATTTCGAAAGAGATTTCATAAGGAAGAAAAGATAGAAGATGTTCAAGCTTTGAGGAAGAAAATAAGAAAGGTTGTAAAAGTATTAGTCCTGCTTAAGGACTAAATTATAAAGGAAGGCTCCATGCTAGTCTTAGCCGTATAGTAAAGGTTTCAGACCTATGTCGTTCCATAAAGGTTACGGATTTCTAAGAGGTATCCAGATCTCCATTTGAGGGGAAGTAAATTTCGGAATGAATTTTTTTTAAGGGTTGTAGTCTGTAACATTCCAGATCTTCAGAGTTTATTTAGAAAATAAAAGAAATTTATTTGAGCCTAGATAAGGATGTTTCGGTTCTAAACCGCGATTTTAGGAGTTATTTTTCGTAAAATCATCTTTTCGAGAATTTTGATCCGAGCTCAGTTATAGCCGATTTTGGTCATGTTTGAAAGGCGTTGACCCAAGGAGCATGCCGGTGCTTTCAGATTTTGAATCTGAAGTCATTTGAGTTCCCGGTGATTTAAAACGCATTTAAAGAAGTTATGAATAGTGTTTTTCCGTAGGAGTGCGTTCGTTAGAAATTTGCGAAATCTCGTGTGTTCACCCGAGCCTTGTTTTTCCAAGCCTTCCTATAGGAAATTTCTCAAGGAATCCATTGGCATTCCCGGATTTTTATTCTGAGGACAATTGAACGCTCGGGAATTTTATTTCTCCCTTGTGTGGAATAGTAACTTTATTTTTGAAAAGAGAATATTTTCTCATTTTCCTTCAAGATGACTCATTTTTTACCCCGAGTCAAGTTGGTTTAATAGTACTCGAGCCAACGAACCTCCCGGTATTTTCAGATTTTACGAACGAGGTCATTTGGACCTCGACATCGAATAAAGCGTCTTTTAACCGAACCTGATATTTTTAAAGCAGTATTGTTGCATTGCGGAAGCTTCTCGAGGAAGCCATATTTTTTGGCTATAAATAGAGCCCCTCCCCTTTCATTTTTCCTCGCTCATTTCTTATTCTTAATCCCCATTTCTGTGTAGTAGAGAGAGAGAGGGGAGCCTCTTCGTGAGACACCCCCAGTTGAGAGAGAGAGCGGAGCAGGAGGCACGCGGGCGCGCAGGGGATGCCCCGGCGCGCAAGGGGCCGCTGCGGCGCAGGGGGGCGCCGGCGCACACCCCCTGCCGCGGCGCATGGGGCACCGGCGCGCACCTTGCCGCGACGGCGCTAGTGCTGTTGCGGTAGCTCCGGCACATTTTCGTGCGGAGGCCATAACTTTCGTCTCAGTTGGAACCACGAGGCCCATGAGTACTCAAATCGAAGTGCGTTCGAAGATCTAAGACATAGCAGTGGCTGATCATCTAGAATCTTGATCGTTCAGGTTGGATTTTCCGTCCCCTTTTGCGGTAATTTCGGATGTCTTAATCGTTTAAATTTTCATATTTTAAGTTATAGTTAAGGGTCAAGGGTTTAGATATCATTTTGATTTCTTGTTAGGATCTCGAATAAGATTTCAATTCGTTGATCGACTTTCGTAAAGAAGAGGTGAACCCCGAGGAGGCTCGAGGAAGGATTTTCGGCTCGTTGCTTCGTCTACGTGCTCGTTATAGAGATGTTCGCCATCAAGGTGGGTGATTTTAAACCAAATATATGGTTTGAGCTAGTAAACTCTAGAAGCATGTTAAGGCAAGGGAAATATCCAATAAAAGTATTTTATGCTCTGCCTGTTTAGTCTCTGTACAAGGAAAGGAAGGAAGGAAGTTATATGCATGATATTGTTGAATTGTTATTTGAGTTTGATAAAGTAAAGGAATTTATTATAAGTTAAGTGAGCTCTCAAGCATGTTTAGATGTGCTAGAATTGTTTATATACAATTTATGCTAGCATGAGATGTTTAGAATTGCTTTAATTGCAATCGATGTTTATCCGCATCATTTCCTTATTTTGGAATATTGGATTTTGCTCAAGCTTATTTAGCTAAATATTTCCTTCTAGGGTGGTGATAAATCCCTTATAGGCTGAGATCATGCTCAATTAAAGAATTAGCCTTAGACGATTGCTCTAGGCTTAGTATTGCTAGCTAAGTCAAGTAAGTAAGGAAGGTTAAGGTTAAGGTTAAGGTTAAGAAGGAAGGTTAAGGTTAAGTAAGGAGGAATATAAGGAAGGATATAGTTTCTGTTGTAAGCAGGTTATCGAGCTCAAAGAACAGTTTATTTGCATTATCATGCCGTGACCTTCGAGTCACTGAGTTGAACATTTGAAAGTAAAGGGAGTCACTACTGGGTAATCTCCTCGCATACTCAGAGGATACTTGAGGTAACCCCTCTCTTATCCTAAGGCATATCTAAGGGTGCAGTAGACAACAGGTTTGAGCCAGGAAAGACGCCAAGAAATGAAGTAAAAAGGTTTTGCGGATATGGAGAGGGCTTTTGCATTTTGCTCTCCATATACCGCCAGTTATTAATTGGAAATTCTAAAGTTTATCAAGAGTTTTCTCATAAAACCCCACTAAGTACATTAGTGCTCACACTCTCTTTTTCAAATGTTTTCAGGTTGAGATGCTGAGGCCGGTGATGTGCTGCTGGTGGGGTTGTCTAGGTTGTCTGAGGTTTCAAGTTTGTTGCTATATATGGTTACATGATTTTCTTCCGTTAAGTTTCTGCTAAGTACTATGATGTTAGTATTTAGTCTTGATATGTGTAACTTGTTTCTTGATAATAGCATGTCTTAAATGCTATAAATCCTAGTTATCAATAAAGTCTTTGAAGCATGTTCTTTTGACATACCAGTTGTTCCGTTATTGATTCCGGGTTACTTGAGAAGTCATGTTGTTGAACATATTGGTATCTGTTCATTTTCAGTTGACTTGTGAATAAGTTTTGCATACTTGTTGTTGTTGATCGCCTATGAAGGGGCTTTTCTTTCCAAGCATGATTCTGCTTGTTTTTAGTTTGTCATTGAATTCTGTTTAAATTTCGATTGGCCTATGATATGGCGTACTTTTGACTCGATTGAATCCTTTGACCACGTTGATTCGTTGAAATCGATAGTTCTTCCAAGTCATAAAGTTAAGTTGCCTAAGTTCTTGAGGCGCTAACTTAGTTTAAATTCTAAAAACACCCCCCCTGGATTTCTTATTTTTCGTGCTATTTTACGCACAACAACCCCGTCCCCATCCTCGAGACCGGCCTGTTACAGATATATTGTGACGCGCGGAAAAGGGACGCTTCATTGGAGTGTCCCATACTAAGAAACGTCCTATTACAGGACTTTATAGGACGCTTTATATGAATTTTGTTGTAGTGATATCTATTACATTAAAACAACGTAAAATAAAACCTAGACCTAATCCATGGATTTTCTCATGGATTAAAATCACGTAGCCAAACCGGCATACGGCCAACATTCATTCAACATAAACATACTGTAAGCAATTAAATTTTTATCGCCAATCAAATGGCGCCACGTGAAAATTAAAATGATTAAATGAAAAATTAAATTATTTATTTATATTTTAGGAATTTTATTTAATCAAATTCCTAAATATAGTAAATAATAATTTGATATTTAATGTGTGAAAATTTTCAACCAATGAAAATTCGACAAGTGGCGAGCTCACACCAAAAAATCAACACACTAATGTAGGTGATTGCAAATAAAAGTGGCCAATGAAAACATGCCACATAAGCCCTAATGTACCTCACTTTCTCTCCATTTGCCTATAAATAGAGGGCTTTGGCCAAAGGAAGGGGGACAAGTTCAAGAGCTCAAGTTTGGAGAAGGATTCCTTAGAGAAAACTCTCTCCAATCTTCAAGGCATTCAAGTTGAAGATTCAAGGCGTTCTTCGCGTTCCTCATCAAAGCCATCCCAAGCTTGAAGTTTGATTCGGAATCAAGGTGCTACACCCTCCGATCAATGTTTTTGAGCTTCAAATCTTCAAGTTGTTCTTGAAGACTCAAGACGTTCTTCATCAAGATCATTCAAAATCATCGTTTGATCCGGAATCAAAGTCTCGATCATCCGAATCAATGTTATAAACTCCAAAATATCGAATTCGTGAAGATCAAAGAGGCAAATCTACCTTGAAGATCTTAAAGAACGCGAAGATCAAATTTTTGAAGAGAAGAATCAGAAGATCAAATAGAAAATCAAACCACAAATTGTAATTTCAATCCAAAAATATTTCTTTGTACGCTTTTTCAGTCTTTATTAATATAAATACACAAAATTTGTGTTACAAATTCTGGCACGCCCAGTGGGACAATCTCTACTTCTTATCTCTTCTCTTTCTTATATCTAGAATTTGAAGATGTCTAACATCTCAAATACTTAAGAATCCACTACAAAAGGTATCGGAGTGACAACAAGAAACATGGCTAAACAAGCACTGGACGCTTCCAAGATGGTTACTGTTGAGGAAGAGGAGCCTCATCTTGTGGGAATCGACGAAAACAACGAAGGAATAGAAAGTGACTTCCCACCCCAAGCAGGCTACTCACTTGACGCAGCTGTCATGATGGCAAATGACTCCACTATAGAAGAACAGCTTGCGAACCTAACCAAGCTCATTGAAGGAATTCACAAACAGATACAATATCAAGATGCTGAAATCTCAAAGCTCAAAAAGGATAAGGGTAAGGCGAGTCATGCAAATGACGAGGTGAATGATGAAAATGCTGAAGAAGAAACACCCGCAAAACACCAAGCAAACAAAGAAGAAAGATTTGCATCCAAGGGCCTCCAAGTTTCTGACGATGGATTTATTCAAATCAACCAACTAAGGGAATTTATCGAAGGGACCATCAAAAGCAAGTTTGACGGAAGCTCCAAGTCATCCTCAATTTATTCAAAGCCATACACCCAGAGGATTGATGATCTAAAGATGCCTTCAGGCTATCAACCTCCCAAGTTCACACAGTTTGATAGAAAGGGAAATCCTAGGCAGCACATCGCTCACTTTGTGGAAACGTGCAATAATGCTAGCACCTATGGTGATTGCTTAGTAAAACAATTTGTCCGCTCACTTAAAGAGAATGCTTTTGATTAGTACACGGACCTGGAACCAAACTGGATTGATAGTTGGGGGCCGTTGGAATATGAGTTCCTCAACCGCTTCTATAGTACAAGAAGAACAGTGAGCATGGTAGAGCTCACAAACACTCGTCAATGGGATGAAGAACCCGTGATCGACTATATCAACAGGTGGAGGAATTTATGCCTCAACTACAAGGATCGTTTATCTGAGACTTCTGTAATTAAAATGTGCATTCAAAGGATGTGATGGGGCTTTCAGTATATCCTTAAAGGGATTCAACCAAGGACATTTGAAGATTTGGCTACGAGAGCCCATGATATGGAATTGAGCATGGCCGCTAGTGGAATTAAAGAGCCACCAATCCAAGAATCTCGAAAGTTAAAGGAAAAATAAGAATTCAAGAAAGGGGGCAAGCCAATTGATAAAAACCCGAAGAAGGAATCTATGGCAGTGAAAGCAACACCCATCAAATTTCAGAAAAAGGAAGAGACTAAGGAAAAAAACAGTGTTCCACCAGAAAGAGTACAAAGGAAGTTTACTCTAAAGGAAATGCAGCAAAGAGAATACCCCTTCTTAGATTCAGATGTTCCTGGAATCTTCGAGGACTTGCTCAAAGCGAAACTCATCGAATTACCAGAAATGAAGTGACCCGAGGAATCAGGACAAATTGATAATCCGAAGTACTACAAATACCATCGGCTGGTTGGGCATCCTATACAAGATTGCTTCATCTTTAAAGATAAAGTTATACAGTTGTCGCGCCAAGGAAAGATATCACTCGAAGAGGATGGTGCCACCACTAATCTCGTCACATTAGAATCCAGCAACATGATAAGTGATGAAGAAGTTGCGGATCAAACAAAAGACCAACTTGAGAAGGAAATATCTGCAGTTGTTGATGAGTGCATAACTTTCACTGATGAAGATTTGGAGCTTGGTTCTGACCCTCACAATTGACCTCTGTTCACTAGTGGTTACACTCATGAACAAAAGGTGAATATGATACTTGTTGATGGGGGATCCGTAGTCAATATCTTGCCTCTATGCACGCTGAAGAAATTAGGAATCTCAACCGATGAACTTTCAACTAGTCAACTGATGATCCAAGGTTTTAACCACGAAGGACAAAGGGCTCTCAGCTCAATGAGATTGGACCTACTGATGAATGATATGGCTTCAACAGCATTATTCCATGTGATAGATGCCAAGACATCCTATAATATGCTTCTTGGATGGCCATGGCTGCACGAAAATAGGGTTGTCCCTTCAACATTGCATCAATGCTTCAAATATTATCAAGGCAGTAGTGTGAAAAAGGTGGTTGGAGATAATAAACCTTTCATGGAGTCTGAATCATACTTTGCAGATGCAAAGTATTATGTTCCAAGCAAGAAGTCGTTAAAAGCTACAGAACATGATGAGGTCCAAAAGAGCAAAAATAAAGCACCTCTCATCGAAGAAGAATCCTTGGGAGGGCTGACGATGCCGCTGACTAAAATTGATGCAAAAAAGCCAATTCTTCCACCACTTGAAGGATTTGTCCGGCCAATGTAAGGAAGTATGATTGAGCATGGAGAACTCTCAGAACATATGATTCCTCAAAAATTTGGTCCAAAAGCATTTCCACTCCTCCTCAAAGCCGGATATGACCAACGGGTAAAAGAACATCTCTCAAGAGATGACATACAAAAAGGAGGTGAATGCAATGCCACTCAGAAATTCTTAAAAAATAGTGCATATGTTACTCAAAGTCCCAAAGCGGGATTGGGATTCACACCGCAAAACCCTGTCCGTATTGCAATCAAAAGAGCCAATGCTAATCATATTTATGAAGATGAAGCTTCTTTAATGGCAAATATAAAAAATACAGCTCGAGTATCCGTATTTGAAAGGTTTGGAAACAAACCTAAAAATAAAGAAAAGACTCCCCGAGTGTCCGTGTTCAAAATACTTGGCAAGAAATTAAAGAGTGAACCGGCGGGTTGTCGGAAGTTGAATTTTGCCAAGACCAAAACTGTGAATGGATGACGAAGGAAGAGTGTGGTCCCATCCTGCAGAAAGAAGCAAGCCACATTAACCATAACATACGGAAAAGAGTTGCAAGCTAAAATGAAAACTGTTATTTTAACAGAAACCATTGACATTGAAGATGATAGGGAGAGTATCGCTTCGTCATTCTATGTTCACGATTCAATCCCTCAGATGGTTCAGTGTCTCACACTTCAAGAGATGCTCAGTTTGATAAGAAATGGCATCATCAATGAAATGAGTGTCACAATACAGTTAGTTCAAGTGAGGCAAAGAAGTGGGAGAATGAGGATGTGTATAGAATTCACAAGTCTTAAAACAGCAAATGGAGAAATCGCATCTTCACACCACATCACCTTGGATGAAGGAATCGAGATTGAAGAAGAAGATGCTGCAGATGCTCTCCCATAATTTGAAGAAGGTGTTAAGGCCACGGTGGATGAACTAAAAGAGGTCAACTTGGGAAGTACTGATAACCCCCGACCAACTTACATCAGTGAGCTACTGACCACAGAAGAAGAGGAATCTTATGTTGGACTATTGAAAGAATTCAAAGATGTGTTCACATGGTCTTATAAAGAAATACCGGGGCTAGATCCTAAGGTACCTGTCCACCACTTATCTATCAAGAAGGGGGCACGACCAATCAAGCAAGCACAATGTCGATTTCGACCTGACTTGGTTCCACTAATCGAAGTTGAGGTGAACAAACTTATTGAAGTCGGATTTATTAGGGAAGTCAAGTACCCTACATGGATCTCGAGTATTGTTCCTATTAGAAAGAAAAATGGGAAAATTTGAGTTTGTGTCGACTTTAGGGGTTTGAACGAAGCATGTCCTAAAGATGACTTTCCACTACCAATTGCTGAACTGATGATTGATGCTACAACTGGACATGAAGCACCATCATTCATGGATGGATCATCTGGTTACAATCAGATCCGCATGTCTCCAAAGGATGAAGAAATGACAGCCTTCCGTACCCCAAAGGGCATATATTGTTACAAAGTGATGTCATTCGGGCTAAAGAACGCTGGTGCCACATATCAAAGGTCCATGCAAAGGATTTTCGATGACATGCTCCATAAGAATATTGAGTGCTACGTAGACGACGTAGTGGTGAAGTCAAGAGAATAGAATAGTCACTTGCAAGATCTACGATTAGTTTTCGAACGTTTGAGAAGATATCAGCTCAAGATGAACCCCTTAAAATGTGCATTTGGGGTAAAATCGGGAAAATTCCTTAGCTTCATTGTCCGCCATCGAGAGATAGAGATTGAACAAGCAAAAATTGATGCAATACTGAAGATGCCCGAGCCCCGCAATATTCATGATCTCAAGAGTTTGCAAGGAAGGTTAGCATACTTACGAAGGTTTATCTCAAACCTAGCAGGGCGGTGTCAACCTTTCAGCCGAATCATGAAGAAAGAAGTCTCGTTTGAGTGGGATGAATCATTCCGCAATGCTTTCAAAAGTATCAAAGAATATTTGATGAAAGCTCCAGTATTAGTCGCACCAGTTGCAGGTCGGCCACTGATTCTATATATTGCCGACCAAGAGCGTTCTGTCGGGGCATTGCTTGCGCAAGAAAATGAAAATGGAAAAGAGAATGCGCTATACTACTTGAGCAGAATGATGACGCCAAATGAGCTAAAGTACTCTCCAGTTGAGAAGTTATGCTTGTCATTAATTTTCTCCATTCAAAAACTGAAGCATTATTTTCAAGCTCATACGGTTCGCCTGATCTCAAAGGCAAATCCATTGAAGTACGTGATGACGCGACCGGTCATGTCTGATCAGCTAGCACGTTGGTATCTTCAGCTTCAACAATTTGAGATCATTTATGTTCCTCAAAAGGCTGTGAAAGGGCAAGTATTAGCAGATTTCTTGGCAGACCACCCGATCCCGGCTCAATGGGAGCTAGATGATGACCTCCCTGATGAAGATGTGCTTGCAATCGAAGTTCTGCCCCCATGGAAAATGTATTTTGACGGAGCATCTCACAGAGAAGGAGCTGGTGCTGGAGTCGTATTCATAACACCTGAAGAGGAGGTGTTGCTATATTCTTTCACTCTGACTGAAAATTGCTCCAACAATGTTGCTGAGTACCAAGCACTTATCCTTAGGTTAGAAATGGCAATGGATGCTAAGAGACTTCAAATCAAAGTCTATGGGGATTCCAAGCTAGTGATCAACCAGCTACTTGCATCGTATGATGTTAAGAAACCTAAATTAATTCCTTACGTCAAGTATGCTCAAAGGATGATCGGATGGCTTGGAGATGTAGAACTTAAACATGTTCCAAGGAAAGAAAACAAACAAGCAGACACACTAGCTAAGCTTGCTTCTACGATAGCCATGCCTGGCAGCAAAATTCACATCCCAATTTGCAAAAGTTAGGTTGTTCCCCCTCTGTTTGAAAATGAAAATGATGAAGAAGAAGAAAATTGTGCCATTGAAGTATTTGAAATCGGTAAAGAAGATTGGCGTCAACCATTGGTTGATTACTAGAAATACGATAAACTACCAAGTGACCCATGTCGAAGAGTCGATATTCGACAGTGAGCCAATAGTTTCATTTATTTTAAAGGCACGCTCTATAGGCGTTCATTCGACGGAGTTTTCCTGAGATGCCTAGGTGACGAAGAAGCAGTAAAGGCTATGGAAAAAGCACACTCAGGCATTTGTGGGGTACATCAGTCCGGTCCAAAGTTGCACTTTCGAATTAAGAGGATGGGTTACTACTGGCCGACCATGGTCAAAGACTGCATGGACTATGCACAAAGATGTCAACCCTGCTAGTTTCATGCAAACCTCACCCACCAACCTCCGGAGCCACTGCATCCTACAGTCGCCTCTTGGCCATTTGGCGCTTGGGGTTTAGACGTGGTGGGCCCAATGACTAAGTCTTCTGGAGGACACTTATATATCTTGGCAGCAACTGACTACTTCTCTAAATGGGCTGAGGCTGTTCCTTTGAAAGAGGTGAAGAAAGAGAACGTTGCTGATTTCATCAAAGGTAATATAATCTATCGTTACGGGATCCCTCGATATATAATCACTGATAATGAGAATCCGTTCAACAATGCCTTGATAGATAAGTTGTGCGAGAAGTTTGGGTTCAAACAAAGAAAGTCATCTATGTACAATGCCGCTGCCAACGGACTCGCTGAAGCATTCAACAAGACCCTGTGCAATTTGCTCAAAAAGGTGGTCGGAAAATCAAAGTATGATTGGCATGAAAGAATTGGAGAAGCATTGTGGGCATACAGGACCACTCATCGGACTCCTACTCAAGCAACTCCGTACTCGTTGGTTTATGGTGTGGAAGCTACCATCCCCCTCGAACAACAAATCCCGTCTTTGAGGATCGCAATCCAAGAAGGTTTAACAGAAGAGGAAAATGCATGATTGCGCCTTGAAGAGTTGGAGGCTTTAGATGAAAAGAGACTGGAAGCACAACAAAGGTTCGAGTGTTATCAAGCTCGCCTCTCAAGAACCTTCAACAAAAAAGTGCAACCACGGTCTTTCCAAGTCGGAGATCTGGTGCTTGCGATAAGAAGGCCAATCATCACCACCCACCGTGTCGGAAATAAGTTTGTTTCTAGATGGGACGGTCCATATGTCGTGAAAGAAGTTTACACAAATGGCACGTATAAATTGATCTCTGAAGACCATGTAAGGATCGGCCCAATAAATGGAAAATTCTTGAAGCGCTACTATCCTTAAAAAAATAAAGAAAAAAAAAGTAAAAAAAAAAAAAACAAAACAAAACAAAAGAAAAAAAATACAAAAAAAGGAATGCTCCATGACGCATGAGCCTAAACTGCATGTTACTCCTGACCCGCATGAGTATAAACTGTGTACGGTAACCACCAAAAGTTAAATTTATGTGGCTAAACTGTTATTTATCCCACCAAATGGTAAAATTTACGTGGTTAAACTATTATTTACTCCACTTTGTCTATACAGTGGTTAAATAAATAGTCACTCCTGGCCCGCATGAGTATAAACTGTGTACGGCACCCCTTCAAAACAAATTGATAAATTGAACTACGTTTTGACTTGATCCCTCTTATGGATACGTAGGCAGCTTAGATGTGCTCTAAGTTCAGTCATGCTTCACATTTTGTGTTATGTCTTTTACGTTATGTATAACAGAAAGATATGACACTAAATAGAAAGAGCACAAGTTAGAAGATTTCTCAAGAGAAAGCATAAACGACAAAGATGTTTGCTACAAAGAACAACTGGGGTACGGATAACAACTGAAAGATAACAAACAAGTTCAAACAGAGTCCTAGGTGAAAGGGTCTTGATCATCCAAAGCTTTCTTGGCATCTTCTAATGAAGACTTTGAACTCTTCAACTTCTCCTCCACCCTGCCATCGAAAGAACCTTTGATCTTGGAGAGCTCTTCTTCATGCCCATAAGTCTCGTTCTGAAGAGCTACAGGAGACCCAACATACCCTTTCAAGGACATAGACAAATCCTTCCTCCGCTTTTCTAAGCTAGCAAGCTCTGCTCGAATAGAATCAATTTCACGAGTCTTTTCCTCCTCAGTTTTAGCAGCACAAATGCAATCATTGACTTCCTCATAACGGTGTGCAGAGACTTCATCAAGCTCGGAGGATGCCGACCTTGCTTCATCATAAGCCTCGGCACTTGCAAAAAGTGTCTCTAAGCTCTTCGTTAGATGGGTAAGATCAAAGCTGTGGGGGAGTATTCTTCATGAGTAAAAGCCCCTCAAATGCCGTGTCTCGGAGTGACGAGATAGAATCAACAGACGTCCTCTTCAACTTGCCATGAAGATCATTCCAATACATCCTAAGGAACGATCTGCAACGATCATCAAATATAGCCTTGCCATCAAACTCAGTAACTGGTAGGATGTGCTCACTATCCGCATCTTCATCAGAGTGACAAGCTTCGACTAGTGCATCGGAATCTCCTTGATCATCGGACCCGAACAACTCCTTCACCAACTAAAAATGCAAGAAAAAAAATATTGTGTTAATAAGAAACGAAACAAAATGAAAAAAAGGGATAAAAAAAAGAAGAATGAAAATATGGGAAACCTCTTCGGTGGATGCACCCGCGTGACTGGGGTCGTTTCCACCATGTTCATCAAGATGATGGGGGGACTTGCGATTGGTCTTTTCCCTCTTCCCATGACGATCCGCGTTGCTACTAACAGAGGCCTCCGGATCAACCTTTATCTTACCCTTGCTAGAAGGATTAGCCCCTTCCATCTCCCCTTGGCCTGGTAAGAGGCCATCTAGTTTAGGATGAGTTAGAAGCTCAGCATTCCTATCCAAGAAATTGTCGAAGACTCAATCCCACCACTTCTTATATTCGACATCAAGGGACTTCTTCAGATTCGGGGACGGAGATGGAAAACATGCTCTTGCCATAGACTTGCGCAGCAAGCAAATACGCCAGTACCTGAGGCCATCTAACAAAGAAGCCTCCCGAATATCCTTAGTAAGAACCCCGAAAACCATCTGATGGTACCCGAATTGCCGACTAAAGCGATGCGGTTGTAAGGCTCGACAATGAAATGGTCATCTATCCTCTTAGGTAGAAAGTTGGATTGAATGGCCATGAAGAATCCATGATCCAGGTCGCTTGCGTTCTCATCATCAATAAACATGAAATCCTCGGTTCTAGAAGGCATGAGGCAGTGCCAAGAAACAAGCTCAGCTTTATGAACCCTCTTACGGGCCTCAGTGGGAACGTAGAATCTAGCGTCTCCTTCTCCCGAATACCGAACCATCTTGGGGGCATCCGGCTTTCCCTCAAGACCGAAATGGGTCCAAAAATAGCATGCCATCCAACTGTAAACGAAGTGAATGGGGAATGCTGAGTGACCCTGAAGTGGATTGGCAAGGCTCGAGATCTTATTCAGTCCGTTGTAGATTCTTGCTAACACCGATACGACAAGAGACACTCTCTAACCACTCGCCATGATGCTGGCTATCTTGAAGACGCTTGGTCGAATTAAACTACCATCGCCTTCAAGAAGGACAAAACTGCAGAGCGAACACGCGAGATGGGCAGCCAAATACGTCTCATCTTGATGCTTCTCTTTAACTCCAAGTTCTGCAAACAGATCCCTTTCAAAAAAAATCCATTCTTTGTGATCTTTGATTTCTCCGGAAGGATTGTGCGTTGATTTGGGACGTTCACTCTTCTTTTCCTTACGAGATGGAGGTCGTCGATACCTTGATTTCCTTCTCAACCAGAACTCGACCTATCTCTCAATCGACACAGAACGATACAAGTCTTCATCATCTCCCCTTTTGAGGAGGTGATAGGCATGGAACAAGTCCCTACAGCTCGCAGGAACGAATAGCTTGCCCCTCTTGTTAACTCCAGTAAGTTCATCCGTTCGGGGCACCGCCACATCGTAAAGGATTCTGGTTAAAGGAAGACCAGATGTCACATACAAGTCCCATAAGGATATGGACAACTCGCCAGAAGAAGTCAGCAAGGTATTGGTCAAAGGGCACCACGCCTCACAAAAGGCTTTGACAACCACGGTATTTCGATCATACGTGAAGAGAGAAGCGTAGACAGGGTCGTATATGCCCGCACCATGGAGTTTATCACTACAACGACTAAGCACGTCCTCAGTCCACTCCCAATACCCTCCAAAATGACGGGATTCGCCAAGAAATTTGACTTTGTCGTGCCACTTCGTTTTTCCCTCTGCTATTTGGTGCCCTAGGAATAGGAAGAAATCAACTCCGTCGCCTTGTTGATGATTAGCTGATTGTAGAGCCCACGTCCTTGTCATTTTCGTCAAAGAAACCTCGTGACACCAATAAGGCTTGTGGAATGGATTCGTAAGCTTAGGCCATTCACGTGCATAGTTCCCGATAAGTGGCTCACGGGCTTGCAAACGAGTACCTCTCTTCACGGGCTGCTGGTCATCATCCGTGATCACTAAGTATTGTTTCTCAGAGATACTCGTGTCTTGGAAATGAACCATACCTAGAAACAGAAAGATAGATAAAAAAGTATGAAATATGCTCAAAAAAGGGAGGCATGAAATACACTAAAAAAAAGGAAGCTCCACCTCTGAATTAAGGAAAACCCTCTTAAATCCTTGGGCACAAATTTGGACGTCTCGGTCAAATTCACGAGCCAGTCCAATCAAATACAAACTCCTGCAAAAAAGAGAGAGAGAAAGATTAAAGCCCAAGTTATTCACAAAAAGGAAAAGAAAATCTATGGGTTCCAAAATCGTGTGCGCATAGACTTGTGTATATATACACATGCATGATTCATACAAATATTTAGGCTTGTGTATTCGCATCTATTGCATTAGCAAAAAAAAAGTATATAACTTCATATTTATTAGCATATATTAACATATATATTGTTTTATATATAGTTGAAATATTCCTATGCGCTATACGATATATATAATATATAATCTTGCATAACAAGTCTACTATTATAGATTATATATCTTGCATAACAAGTCTATTATTATATGTATGTGTATTATGTAAATATATATGTATACATTAAATGTTTTAGCACCATATGCATATAATTGAACACACATTTCTGCATTAACATATAGGCATAATTTAACTCATGGACATATAGCCTATATATACACGTATATATGTGATGTAGTCTTACATGCCTAGTTTGCTGTCTAGATGTATGTATTATGTATATATATATATATGTATATGTATGTATGCATGCTTCACGTCAATGCATGTTTATGTATATGTACATTTTTTTTACATGCATTCATTCATCCATATCTCTGCATTCAAAATATATATGTGTTTATATGTATACAGACAATAAGATCCACTTGCTTGGAAGGGAACTTTAAAACACAAAAGTTCAAAGAAAAAAAAAACGTGTACTGTGGAATACTACAAGGCAATAGAAGGTCATAACTCATGAGGATTCTACACATGCTGGACTGCAAATCTTTCAAAAGATGGGAGATCTAAAAAAAAAGAGGAAGAAGAAGAAAACTTACACCAGATTCCCTTAACTTTTGAAATCTTTTGGGTTGTGCAAATCTCAGTCGTTTGATGCTCACCCAACAAATTAAGGATGTTGATTCCCTGAACAACAAAGATAAAATAAAATGAGAGATGGTTCAGTTTAAGATCATTCAAAACCATCGTAAAAAAATACGGGGCTGAATGAAAGGTACCGGTTGGAGCTCGATACGACACAACTTCCGCCAAGATCGTATCCTCAACGCACTGGGATCCGGCTGGAAAAGCCAGTCACGTACACCACATAACAGTTGTCTTTCCCCTTGGTCCAAATGAAAGCGCAAAAAAAAGAAGAAAAAAAAAACGACTCCGACAAAAGTCAAGAGTGGTGTTGAAAGACAAAGATCTCCCGAAGAGGAATTTTGAAGAAAGAAGAAGCTGTTGGTATTCATCCCAAAGTGTGGGGTATTTATAGAAGAGAAGGTGGTGCATGGAAAATGGTGGATTGAAAGTATGCATTAAGAATGACATTTGAGAAAACAATAGATCTTGTTATTACCTGCAGATAAAAGGAGAGTACACCTTTTGTGCTCAGCTGCAGGCTTTCCAATGTCAGAATATTCTTAAGCAAAGTATATAACTCACGCCATCTAACCTGCAAAATAAAAAGGAGAGGGTATAGAACTCATTGACGAAAGGATGATTTCATGGAAATTAATATTCTCCTTAGATTAGTTTCATCGGTGACACCCGAGTGGGTGTCACTAGAAACGATGAAACCAATTTAAAAAAAAATGAAAAAGTCACCAAATCGCGCAACCGAGTCGGCTGGCTGACTTGAAGGCCAAGGTCACGCCCCTGCACACGTGGCACCTTCTGATTGGGTGTCACTTTATTTATATATATATATATATATATATATATATATATATATATATTAATAATTTAAAATTTAAATAATTTATATAATTTAAAAAAATATTCATAGTTTTTTTTTCTCTATAAATGGAGCCAATTTTTTTCTCTTTTTACAAACAACTATATTCTCTTTTTTCTCGTAATTTAGAATTTAAATAATTTATATAATTAAAAAAAATAATATTCATAGTTTTTTTCTCGTAATTTAGAATTTCTAGTTTTCTAATTGCAGTTTAATTAATTATGTTTTATTTTGTTTTAACTCTTGTAATTTTCATTTTGTTGTCAAATAAATTATGAATTTAAAAAATGTATCTAATAAATTAATTTTGATTTTTTTAAATATAGTAAAAATTATTATTAATAATATTTTATTTAAAAAATAAAATTATAAATATTTTATATAGATTGGAAGAAAGACAAATTAATATTTTAATTGAATGTCAGGTTGAATGAGTGTCACTGATGGAGTACAAATTTTAAAATGTTGATGGTTGTGGATGTGGAGGAGAGAGAAATTAATATTTTATTTGAGGGTTGAGTTGGATGAATGTCATTGACGTGGATAGTCTTAAACTTGATCTAAACCTTATCTTAAAGGAGATTACCTCTCGATTACTGGGAAAGAATCTTGGAGTACTGTGTAAAAAAATTGCAGCTCAAATTTCGGTAAAGATTGAAAGAAGGTGGCGCCGCCGAAGAGCTGTACTTCCATATCTCAAAGCAGATAACTCCATTTCAATTTGTTGGGCCAGCATTTTTTTAATTAATGTGGTGGGCTACCAATTTGGGCCGCCAATTCTAATTGATTGAAAACAAAATCACTTTGTGGGCTTTATTCAAATTGATGAAATACATAGTTGAAGGCCCAAGTTTTTACCTACACTTCACATAGAAATCGAGAAAGTGCCCTTTATCAAGTGTCAGGCCAAAAAAAAAAAACCCCTCAACTTCTAGAACTTTAGAACTATCAACTCCAAGAATTCTTAGAAATGAGTATAAACTTTATAAAATAAATTCAAGATCAAGAACTCCTTAACACGAGTATAAAAGGTTTACAAATCAAATTGAAATGGAAGACTCCTAGATACGAGTATAAACTATCTAGAAAATTTTAAAAGTAAAGAACTCATTGATATGAGTTAAAACTATCTAACGAAATTCTCAAAATATGAGACTCGTTCATTTTCAAGACAACTTGCTCATGAACTTATCTCATGGGGGCATTTGTAAGCAATTAAATTTTTATCGCCAATCAAATGGCGCCACGTGGAAATTAAAATGATTAAATACAAAATTAAATTATTTATTTATATTTTAGGAATTTTATTTAATCAAATTCCTAAATATAATAAATAATAATTTGATATTTAATGTGTGGAAATTTTCAACCAATGAAAATTCGACAAGTGGCGAGCTCACACCAAAAAATCAACACACTAATGTAGGTGATTGCAAATAGAAATGGCCAATGAAAACATGTCACATAAGCCCTAATTTACCTCACTTTCTCTCCATTTGCCTATAAATAGAGGGCTTTGGCCAAAGAAAGGGGGACAAGTTCAAGGAAAATTATACGCTACCCCTCGGGTAGTGCCTTTTTCAAGTTTTTTCCACCCCATTTTTCATATCTCCACTCTCACTCTATTTTTTTATATCTCCACTCTCACCCATTTTCTAAAATGATAATGGAATTCAAATTAAAATATTTCATAACCGATATCATTTTCTCCCATAACATAATTTTTTTAATAACAATAAAAAATTTGCCGATACGGAATATTTCATAAAAATAACTAAAACATAATTATCGATGTATGTGCCGATATGGAAAAATTATTTTTCAAACGCCAAAATTATTTTTCAAACGCCTTATTTTTGCACATTTTAACTAATTAATTTAAACATAATTAAATTTAACAAAATTACGTTTATTTTTACATAACAAAATAAAACAGAAAATCCATTTAATTCATATTCTCACAAAAAAAATGTTAAAAATATTTCAAATTAAAATATTTCATAATCGATGTCATTTTCTCCCATAACATAATTTTTTAATAACAATAAAAAATTTGTCGATACGGAATATTTCATAAAAATAAATAAAACATAATTGTCGACGTATGTACCGATATGGAAAAATTATTTTTCAAACCAAAATATTTCATAATCTATGTCATTTTCTCCCATAACATAATTTTTTAATAACAATAAAAAATTTGCCGATACGGAATATTTCATAAAAATAACTAAAACATAGTTGTCGATGTATGTGCCGATATGAAAAAATTATTTTTCAAACGTTAACATTATTTTTTAAACACCTTATTTTTGCACATTTCAACTAATTAATTTAAACATAATTAAATTTAACAAAATTACGTTTATTTTTACGTAACAAAATAAAACAGGAAATCCATTTAATTCATATTCTCAGAAAAAAAAAGTTAAAATAAAAGTATTAAGTTTAGTAAAGAAAAAGAATAAGAGATTTGGAGTGTCTAAGGAAAAATAAAAGTATGGATATCAACTTTATGGGACACTTGTCAAAATATGATGAGAACGTGCATAGCATTGATGGTTCAAACCCGGAGTTGCAAATTCGAGGTCCAATTACAAGGTTACGAGCTAAGCAACTTCAAGGTTACTTTCAAGGATATGTGCGAAAGAAGCTCGAGGGAGAGATGAATGATCAAAGCAACCCCAAGGTGATTACAATGCTCTCAATTGAAGATGAAGACCAAGCCTTGGAGGATTGAAGCTTACTTGGTCGAAAATTGGAAGATTTAAATAAGATGATATTCCAGGAGGTTATGGCGAATAAGGCGTGACCATGTCTTATTTACCAGAGGCACCTATTCGAGAATTAAATATAATATTATTTTATTTAGACTATAGTATTTATTTTATTTAATTAAGACTATAGTTGGATCAGATTTATTTAATTATTTAGGAGTAATTTTCGTCCATAATGAGGTCAAGTCTGACTAGAATTGTATTTAAGGCAATTTCCTACCTTGAATAGAATTCTAGTTTAGGGAACTTCCTAGTATAGTTAGAGATCCCTTTTGGATCAATTTTTAAGCCTTTTATGATGCTATTTTCGTTCCCCTTAGTACTTATAAATAGGGGAACCATGTCTCATTGTTACTTTAGACATTATTGAATTAAATTGCTTTTGCATTCAATTTGTGTCTCAAATCTATTCGTCTTTTGAATACTTTTCACACGAAAATATTCATTCTTGGAGCTAGCAACTACAAGTCTTATTCAAGGGTATTGCTTAATCCACTTGAGGGATTAACCGGTATTCGCTATCCGAAGATCAACTTGGAGATTTCAACCTTGGATACGTCGAGATTCAAGGAGGCTATCGGGTTGTGATTCAACACAACATTATCAACCATCCCACGCCGTCGACGTCTTCCACCAGCCCCTACGCACGTTCCAACCAATTCCACAAGTTCGTGATCGAGTTCCTCACCCGGTTCCATCTATCTGTAAGTTCGTTTGATCCCTATCATATCCTACCTTCTCCAAGCCATTCTTCATAACCATCACACACGAATTCCTCCAATATTCCAGCCCTCATAAACGACCCTATTCAGCCCCTCATCCGTTGTTTTTGTGTTACATAGTCGTGTCATTAGTCTACGTATTTTAATTGTCTAGATTAGCCGTGATTTTATGTCGGATTGTTCCCTTCAATTAGTTGACGTGTTTCGTATCCTAAAGTCTTCCGCTACGTCGTTATTATCGCTCTAGTTCGTGTCTAGGTCGTATCATAAATTTGGCATCAGAGCCACGTCAGGTCTGCTGGTCGTGGTTCAATCCGACGTGTCAATTTTATCCTACGTGTCTTCTTTATTTTTTTTATTTTATCGAGTTGTAATAGCATAGCTATCAATTGAAAAAAAAAGAGAAAAAGCCGTCGAAAAAAAAAAAGAAAAAAAATCGGATAAAAACAAATCCGAAAATTAAAAAAAAAAAGAGGTATATTCATTGTTTCCTTTTGTGTTTCTTTAATTTTGGTACTTTTCTTTTGGTACTACTCTATAGTTGGTATTTATCTTGTGAGTCTTATTTTAATTTTAGTAGTTTCCTTCTAGGATAATTCCTTAGTTGGTAACTTCCTTTAAAGTCTTATTTTATTTTTGGAACTTTCCTTCCAAGTTTTTATTTTATTTTGGTAGTTTCCTTTTGAGTTGTAATTTATTTTGGTTCATTCCTTTTAGAGTCTAGTTCAATTAGGATATTTAGAATTGTGTCACAATTGTGTAACACTTTCCAAATAACCTAATCCTTCTTTCCTTTTCCTTCCTACATCTTTCCTTCTACACTTGGGGATCCATCTAACCCTAAAACACCCTACCCTACTCGACTCCACCTACCCCATGCCGCCTAGACCTACACGTCCCCAACCCTTTGCCACAAATACATCTCACGTTCACTCATATACTCGACCATAGCCTACTCTATATCATCCATTGATCCTAGTTAGCAATCCTCGTCAATTCTTCGTGCAATTAAGTTGTACCATCGATATTCGACAAAGAGTGCTATCCCATACCTTCCATTATACACGACACACACACTTCACCATACACTTTGAGTGCAAACACGAGCGGTAAAATCAAGAGTGAAAACACACGAGAGAAAGTGAGATTGTGAGGTTCCATCCTTGTTTTCCTTTACGTTTGTTCGTTTTGTAGGTACCATGGACAAAGGAAAGAATGAAGAAACCGATTCAAACCCTCCCATAGACGACCCGAAGTCACCTATCACACCAGAAGATATGTCCCCCACATCTAGAACCAATTGGGACCCGAAATATCAGTTTGATTCCATGGCTCAGTACTTTCTGCACCAGAACCAATTGATGAATGATGAATTCGGCAATCAAGTAGCCGAATTAGCTGAGCAAATCAAGAAACTCACAGCTCAGTCAGCTACAGCACAAGCAGTCCAGCAACCACAGCAAAGAGCCGCACCTAGGCAGCCCGTTTTCCAAGAAAACCGTCGCCAATAAGCATTCGAACCCGAGTTCGATGCTGCAGATGATTTTGAAGCTGAGTTCATTCCACCAAGGCAAGATGATCACCATGATCATCCCAGACCACCTGCCAGACAAGCTGTTCAATATGAGAGGCCCAGATATGGAGATAGAGGCGGATTGCTCAACAACATCAAAACGAGCATTCCGGAATTTGAAGGCTTGCACGATCCAGACCTCTATCTGGATTGGGAGCGCAAAGTCGACAAGATCTTCACTTGTTATGACTTTCCAGAGATCAAGAAGATCCAGTTAGCAACGTTGGAGTTTAGAGGCTATGCAGCCTCGTGGTGGGAAATGCAGCAAGAGAGGCGACGAAGAGAGAGATATCCACCTGTTGAAACATGGGAAGAGATGAAAGGCTTCCTGTGAGGCCATTTCATACCAGTTCACTATGAGAGAGAACTTGAGAAGAAGCTCAACCGAATCAAACAAGGCACCCGTTCAATTGAAGAATATCACAAGGAGTTAGAGACCGCCCTGAATCGTGTCGGAAAAAGAGAGTCCTTAAATGCTACCATCATCAGGTACATTGAAGGCATGAATCCCGACATTGCATGTGAAGTAGAGCTCAGAGACTTCACGAGTGTAGATGATATGGTGCACTATGCATCCATTGTGGAAAGGCAACTCCGAAAAGGCCGACGTCGATCTCATCACATTGCAGTCCCTATTCGACCATCTTGGAACAAAGGTACGCCGTCCACATCATCTTCTACTCCTTCTACAGACTCCACTCGACCCCGAGGCCAATCCGGACCATCCGAGCGGCGTTTTGACCGTTCTACACCACCGCTAAGTCGTAGGACCGATCCTACGCCCCCAGCTCAAGCAAGGCCAAATTTCACACGGCCAAATCAGCCCAATCCGGCGCCAACTTCAGCCCCTAGTTGAGCCCGAGATGTTCAATGCCATAAATGCCAAGGTTGGGGCCATTTTCAGAATCAGTGCCCAAACCGACGAGTTCTAATCATCACGGATCAGAATGAGCTCGAATCAGCCAGTGAAGATGATGAGCCCTCCAAAGCTGACGCCACAGCTGAAGTAGACGTCCATGATGAGCTTAAAGAAGAAGAGCCCGAGGTTCCACATGTCAGTCTAGTTTCTATCTGCAGTCTGAACATAAATCGAGAAGTTGAGCAACAATCGCAACGAGAGAACATATTCTACACCAGAGTTGCTATTCAAGACAAGACTTGCGCATTGATCATAGACAGTGGAAGTGTTATTAATGCAGTGAGCCAGTACGCGGTCGACAAGCTTGGATTTTCCACTGTGAAGCATCCAAATCCATACCGTTTGCAATGGCTTACAGAAAGAGGCACAGTTCACGTAACCGGTCAGGTACATGTATCCTTTTCCATTGGTCGTTATTCTGACACTGTATTATGCGATGTTATTCCTATGGATGCAACACATATACTTTTAGGAAGGCCATGGCAATTCGATAGACAAGCTGTACACGACGGACTCGCGAATACCTATACAGTCAAGAAGGATGGCCGAACCACCATCCTAAAACTGTTGACACCCAAAGCTGTTCAAAAAGAGCAAGAAATAATGCGAGCAAGGTTTAAAGAAGAGCGAGAGAAGACCGCCGCAGCCACCGTCCGAGCCACCGCCGCGGACAGCCTCCTCACGGCCGAGAAATCATCACCGCCGCCCCCTTCACCATCCACGGCAATTGCAGCCACTTCATTACCTCAAGCTGACGCCCATGATCGTGGAAAAGTCATCACTACAGCCCCTTTGCATCAAGAAAAGAATCGGTCTTTGTTTTGTACATTTAAAAGCATAGAAAAGGCTATTAGAGCTAGGATGCCTTTAATTCCTTTAACTTGTAAGAACAGTGTTACTAATGATGTTTCTTTGCCTAGTGTTGTGCAGCCCCTTATGAAAGAGTTCGAGAACGTCTTCCCGGATGAGATTCCAAGTGGATTACCTCCAGTTCGTGGGATCGAGCACCAGATCGATTTCATGCCCGGAGCCGTCTTGCCGAACCGCCCAGCATACCGCACGTCCCCTGAAGAAACAAAGGAGATAGACTGCCAAGTTAAGGAGCTATTGGAGAATAAGCAAATCCGAGAGTCGATGAGCCCATGTGCAGTTCCAGTGATTCTAGTGCTAAAGAAGAACAATGAGTGGAGAATGTGCATGGATTGCAGAGCCATCAACAAGATAACAGTTAAGTATCGTTTTCCTATTCCTAGACTTGATGATATGCTAGATGAATTAAGTGGATCAAAAATATTTTCTAAAATTGATTTAAGGTCTAGTTATTTTCAAGTCCGCATGCATGAAGGAGATAAATGGAAAACAGCTTTTAAGACTAAGCATGGTTTATATGAGTGGTTGGTTATGCCTTTTGGTCTCACAAATGCACTGAGCACATTTATGAGATTGATGAACCATGTTTTACATGATGTTATTGGGAAATATGTAGTTGTTTACTTTGATGATATCCTGATATATAGTAACAGTGCACAGGCGCACCTAGATCACCTTAGGCGCATATTTATGCTTTTAAGAGATGCTCGATTGTATGGCAACATGTCTAAGTATTCTTTTTGTTTGAATGAAGTAGTATTCTTAGGCTTTGTTGTGAGTTGTAGAGGTATTGAGGTTGACCGTTCCAAAATCAAGGCGATTGAGGAATGGTCAACGCCCAAAACCGCGTCTGAAGTCCGATCCTTTCACGGCCTTGCCGGATTTTATCGTCGCTTTGTGCGCGATTTCTCTAGCATTGTCGCGCCTCTTACTGAGCTAAGTAAGAAGGATCGCAAGTTCGAATGGGGTAAACAACAAGAGCATTCTTTTAATACTTTGAAGTCTTTATTGTGTTCTGCTCCTGTTTTATGTTTACCGGATTTTTCTAAAACCTTTGAGATCGAGTGTGATGCCTCCGGAATAGGTATTGGTGCTGTTTTGATGCAGGAAAAACGCCCTGTAGCTTACTTCAGTGAGAAGCTCAATGGCGCCAGTTTGCGGTATTTGATGTACGATAAGGAGCTATACGTTTTGAAGCGTGCATTGGATGCATGGCAGCACTACTTGTGGCCCAAGGAGTTTGTCATTCACACGGATCATGAGAGCTTGAAGCACTTGAAAGGTCAAAGCAACTTGAACAAGCGTCATGCGAGATGGGTCGAGTTCATCGAGTCGTTTCCATACATCATCAAGTACAAGAAAGGAGAAGACAACGTCGTCGCCGACGCCCTCTCTCGAAGGTACACGTTGCTTAACCTAATACATGCTAAGATGCTTGGTTTTGAGTCCATTAAATCATTCTATGCAATAGACGAATTTTTCAGCCCCATTTATGCTAAGTGTTCGAATTCTACCAAGTCTTTTGATGGATTTTATGTGCATGATGGGTTTCTGTTTAGAGAATCTAAGTTGTGCATTCCTACTTGTTCTATGCGTGAGCTACTTGTTTTAGAATCGCATGTGGGAGGATTAATGGGACATTTTGGTGTGCATAAGACATTATCCTTGTTGCATGAGCATTTTTTTGGCCGCATATGAAACGTGATGTTGAACGCATGTGTAGTAGATGTGTTACTTGTCATAAGTCTAAGTCTACTTCGCATTCATTTGGTTTGTACACGCCTTTACCTGCTCCATCTAGTCCTTGGATTGATTTATCTATGGATTTTATTTTGGGATTGCCTAGGTCTAGATCGGGTAAAGATTCTGTTTTTGTGGTAGTTGATAGGTTTTCCAAAATGGCGCATTTCATTGCATGTAGGAAAACTGATGATGCTGTTCATATAGCCAATTTGTTCTTTGTGCATGTTGTTAGATTGCATGGGATTCCTCGTACTATTGTTAGTGATAGGGATTCTAAATTTTTGGGATATTTTTGGCGCGTTCTTTGGGGAAAGCTAGGTACTAAGCTATTGTTTTCTACTGCATGTCATCCACAAACCGATGGTCAAACTGAGGTTGTGAATCGTACTTTAGGAACATTGCTTAGATCGTTGATTAAGAATAATGTGAAGTCATGGGAAGAATGTTTACCTTATGCTGAGTTTGCTTACAATCGTGTTATTCATTCTTCTACTAACATGTCTCCATTTGAGGTTGTTTATGGTTTTAATCCACTAACGCCTAATGATTTGATTCCTTTACCTGTTGAGCATCTAACAATTGTTAAAGGATTGAAGAGAGCTGATCTTATCAAGGAGATGCATGAGAAAGTTCGAGCCCGGATCGAGCAAAAGGGTTCACAAGTCGCCGCTAATCGCAATACACGGCGAAAGCGAGTTGTCTTCCAGCCCGGTGATCGTGTTTGGATTCACTTGAGTCCTGGCCGATTTCCTAACTTGAGGAAGTAGAAACTTTCACCTAGAGGAGATGGTCCATTCACCGTCCTAAGCCGCGTCAATGACAATGCATATCGCATTGATCTTCCAGGTGGGTATAAGTGTTCTTCCACGTTTAACGTTGCTGATTTATCTCCCTTTGATGCAGATGAATTCGACCAAGATGATGAGTCAAATTCGAGGATGAATTATTTTCAGCAGGGGAAGAATGATGAGAACGTGCATAGCATTGATGGTTCAAACCCGGAGTTGCAAATTCGAGGTCCAATTACAAGGTTACGAGCTAAGCAACTTCAAGGTTACTTTCAAGGATATGTGTGAAAGAAGCTCGAGGAAGATATGAATGATCAAAGCAACCCCAAGGTGATTACAATGCTCTCAATTGAAGATGAAGACCAAGCCTTGGAGGATTGAAGCTTACTTGGTCGAAAATTGGAAGATTTAAATAAGATGATATTCCAGGAGGTTATGGCGAATAAGGCGTGACCATGTCTTATTTACCAGAGGCACCTGTTCGAGAATTAAATATAATATTATTTTATTTAGACTATAGTATTTATTTTATTTAATTAAGACTATAGTTGGATCAGATTTATTTAATTATTTAGGAGTAATTTTCGTCCATAATGAGGTCAAGTCTGACTAGAATTGTATTTAAGGCAATTTCCTACCTTGAATAGAATTCTAGTTTAGGGAACTTCCTAGTATAGTTAGAGATCCCTTTTGGATCAATTTTTAAGCCTTTTATGATGCTATTTTCATTCCCCTTAGTACTTATAAATAGGGGAACCATGTCTCATTGTTACTTTAGACATTATTGAATTAAATTGCTTTTGCATTCAATTTGTGTCTCAAATCTATTCGTCTTTTGAATACTTTTCACACGAAAATATTCATTCTTGGAGCTAGCAACTACAAGTCTTATTCAAGGGTATTGCTTAATCCACTTGAGGGATTAACCGGTATTCGCTATCCGAAGATCAACTTGGAGATTTCAACCTTGGATACGTCGAGATTCAAGGAGGCTATCGGGTTGTGATTCAACACAACATTATCAACCATCCCACGCCGTCGACGTCTTCCACCAGCCCCTACGCACGTTCCAACCAATTCCACAAGTTCGTGATCGAGTTCCTCACCCGGTTCCATCTATCTGTAAGTTCGTTTGATCCCTATCATATCCTACCTTCTCCAAGCCATTCTTCACAACCATCACACACGAATTCCTCCAATATTCCAGCCCTCACAAACGACCCTATTCAGCCCCTCATCCGTTGTTTTTATGTTACATAGTCATGTCATTAGTCTACGTATTTTAATTGTCTAGATTAGCCGTAATTTTGTGTCGGATTGTTCCCTTCAATTAGTTGACGTGTTTCGTATCCTAAAGTCTTCCGCTACATCGTTATTATCACCCTAGTTCGTGTCTGGGTCGTATCAAAATATTAGACCTTAAGGCACTACCCGGGGGGTAGCGTATAATTTTCCCAAGTTCAAGAGCTCAAGTTTGGAGAAGGATTCCTTAGAGAAAACTCTCTCCAATCTTCAAGGCATTCAAGTTGAAGATTCAAGGCATTCTTTGCGTTCCTCGTCAAAGTCATCCCAAGCTTAAAGTTTGATCTGGAATCAAGGTGCTACACCCTCCGATCAATGTTTCCGAGCTTCAAATCTTCAATTTGTTCTTGAAGACTCAAGACGTTCTTCATCAAGATCGTTCAAAATTATCGTTTGATCCGGAATCAAAGTCTCGACCATCTGAATCAATGTTATAAACTCCAAAATATCGAATTCGTTAAGATCAAAGAAGCAAATCTACCTTGAAGATCTTAAAGAACGCGAAGATCAAATTTTTGAAGAGAAGAATCAGAAGATCAAATAGAGAATCGAACCACAAATTGTAATTTCAATCCAAAAATATTTCTTTGTACGCTTTTTCGGTGTTTATTAATATAAATACACGAAATTTGTGTTACACATACATCACATAAAATAAAGGAGCCATGATAGTTGGTAAGCCTGCAAACAAACACAGTCTACAAATCCTACAGTCATATATTATATGATCCATATAAAATAACATATGATGTCTATACATGAATATTAAATAATATTCAAATTTTTCAATTAATTAATTCGATATTATCCACAAGATAAAAATTAGAAATTAAAATAATTATCCACCAATTTAAATCTTGTTGTTTTCGAAAATACCTCTAAAATAAATCTGGAAATTATTTCAAATTATCCACCAAATTTATTTAATATTTTCAAACCACCCTAATTAAATAATAATTAGATATCTTGATATAAATCAAAAATTTAATCCAAATATTATCCATAAGAATCTAAATCTTTAAGGATAAGGTTTGAAGATTTGATCCACTTCAAAATCTTCCAAAACCTATCCAAAATTAAATTCTTATCACAATTGGATTTTGATAATTATTTGTATATATCCAAAAAATACCTTATCCAATTTTAATCCAAGATTTTCGAAAATTACTAGAATAATAAATCTGAAAATTTGATCCACTTCAAATTCTTCCAAATTTAAAATTCTATTTTCAAATCTATCTAGATTAAAATTAGGTAAACTAAGATATACATCAAATAATATCAAATCTTAACCCAATCACCAAATTTTCGATCCACTCTAATAAATAAATCTGGAAATTTGATTTTCATCAAAATCTTCTCCAAATTAATTCATTAAAAATCGAAAATTACACTATATTTCACATTTGGAAATCTTGACATTAAAATATTTATCTTGGATTGTGTAAATTATTACCAAATCTAATTCTAATCTGTAACAACCCATATTTCCAATCACTGTTTAATTAAAATATTTATCTTGGATTGTGTAAATTATTAGGATTTTGTTAATTTTTAAATTATTCTCAATGTTCGAGTTATGGCATAGTCTAAGTCGCGCCCCCTAGTTATATATATTCAATTTTTTTTAGTAAAGTAAGATCTATTTATTAAATTCATATAAAAAAAATATCATGTTGCATGAATTTAGATTATAGTTGTGTATTTATATATGTAAGTGCACATAGAAATTGATGCATTATTTTAAAAGAGTTATTTTTATTTAGTTCCCAAAAATATGTCTCGAATTTTAGATGTAATTTAGTTTAGAAAATTTATTTAATTATTTCTTTACTATATATATATATATCTTCGAAATATGTATATATATTTTGATTTCAAAATCGTGTTTTTTTTCTCTTACTATTGTTTCAAAGCTAGGAGGTTTTAAATTAATAGAAGATTTAAATTTATCTCAAAATCTGATTTATAGAAAAAAAAATTATATTTCAAACCCTAAACTCCTATTATAAATACCATTGATGAGGTTACAACCTATGTTTTTAGAAAAAATTTCACGCCGCTACCCCAAGGACCAAGACTCAATTCTTCTCTTTGTTTTCTTCTTTCAGAACTCTTTTGAAAATTGATAAGTCTTTTAATCTTCCTTTAAATCTGATTATTTTAATAAAATTTTAGATCTCTATCTAGGTTCTCCTACGAGAAACATTAATAATTTTCGATGAGGGTTGGTGTAGCTTGAAGTTAATATTTTAAATAAGTACATGTCTTGAATTTATATATATATATATATATATATATATATATATATATATATATATATCTGTTAATATGTGGGTTTGGTAGTAATAATATCTTTGGATTTATGAGAGGTAAAAAGAAAAAATTCATGATGACGGAATATTTTTATAATGGGAGTGTAAGGAAAATTGCTAAGGTTTAGGTGTTCAGTAGGTATGTGTTTCTTAATATCATTACATCTGAATGTATAGATTTGGGTTATATAATTATTTAATTATGTGAAAACAGTTTAATGTATCATGTTGTTTCAAATTAATTTTTAGTTATGCCATTAATTAATCAAATTCTTGTCGGCAAATTCATTTTCGTATAGACAATATTTATTATTATTTTTCTTTAAATACTATAACATGTTGGTAGATGTGTTAAGCAATGAGGATTAATTTATTTAGTACAGCATTAATTGGGTATAGATAGGCGAGAAAGTAATTGTTGTATGAGCAAATGATTTCAATTTTTAATTAGTGATTTTGTTTAAAATAGTAATTTAGTATATACTAAGAGGCCTTAATTAATTTGGTGTTGGTATAGTTAATTAACTTTTTGATCAGACCCTCTTTTTCAATTATTTATTTGCAAAGATAACTATAAACCTTAAGGACATTTCAATGGTTCATGTCGTATTTAATTTCAAGTTGAGGTGCATTTGAAACAAACATTCATTCATGGGTTTTATTTATTTATGGTATTCTAGGTGCGGCGTGACTAAGACAATAAATTATTGTTAGTGTTCATCAGTTCAATTAAGGTGTGAGATTTATTTATTTTATGTTGTGGATTTAAATTTTTGCCCATTTTAATATCATGTGTTGGCCGTATTTCATGTTACTATCAATGAGCCCTTGGACTATACGTTTATTCATTATTTGGCTCTCAGTATTTGTGCACAAATGTCAATGTCGCTATGCGATTCAATTAGTACTAATGTACTATCATTTTTCGGTACTAAGGTACTATCAAGTTTAAGTATCAGTTATATATGTGCTACTGTTTTATTAACCTGGGCAAACCTTTGCATAATTTCTCACACTGAGTATATTTTATATATGCCCACCCCTCATTAATATTTTCAGGTAATTGATTTGGTGGCGTGTGGGAGATCGAATGACAAGTCAAGTCAATTTTCATTTCTTCCGCTCACATTAGTCAAATTTTATTTAAGACAATTATTAATAATTTATGTTTCATGGATCATGTTGGTTCTTAGACATCTATTAATGCTATTGTCTTTCATTTTATTTTATTTTTAGAACTTATGATAAACTTTTCAAATAAAAAATATTCTGGTTGAATTGCTAGTTTAATTCATTGAGTATCATTTCCTTTTGTTAAATCCATGTATTTATTTTTCTAATCAAATGCTTTAACTAATTAAGTTAGATTATTATTTTATAATTTTAAAAAAAATGACTCACATTTCCGCTTCAATTAAAATCATTAAAAAATCAGTTTAACACTTTAAGAATATTGAGGGTGTTACATAATCACTCAAATTTTCGACCCCTACTAGGAATTAAATCTGAAAATTTTGATGTTGAACAAAAATCCATTCCAATTTTAATTCCATAGGACCGAAAATTCATAGCACAAATTAGGAAATTTTTAACACATCAAAATTCAAAATTTTGACATCCAAATTTTTGAACACTATGAGATAAAATCTGGAAATTTGAAGATCATCAAATATCATCCCAAATCCTTATTACATAGTGGCCGAAAATCCTACACAACTCAAAACTAGAATTTTCGAATTCAATCAAAAATTCTTCCAAGTTTTGAATACCATAAAAATTAAAATACATGGCAATTAAATCTGAAAATTTAAACACCATAAATTTATCATCAAATTTAATATGTAATTCAAAATTTATGCCCGGATTAATCCTAGAACAGTGCCAAAATCCGCTCTGATACCAGTTGTTAGGGTTTTTTCGAATTAAACCACCGCAGGATCATTTGGTTGCTCATTAATCCAGGTTCATGCAAATCATATTTTTTTTATGTCACATGCATGTTTATCACGGTCTAACAGAAAACCATGCATAGCAGATTCGAATCTAATAAAGTGGAAACATAGAAATGAATCTACTTACAAATTGATAGACGGTCTGTGGACAAGATTAAAGATCTAATCTTGTTGTTGAATGAATGCTAAAGTGGCGCCCCTTTTTCCTCAAAAATTCGACCAGCACAGATTCTACTCCAAGATCTTCTGTTGTATTCCTGGACTGTATCTAGATTCAGAGTGGGCTGAAATCTACTAGATAGGGTTGTGAAATATGTGGATAACTTTGAGAGATAAAAGAGGGGCTGATTTCAAGTTGTGAAATCTTCGAACCGACCTCCTCTATATATAGGGGAGGTGGCCGAAAATTCAACTCACAACCTTACTAGGTTTGGACCTCTATCTCAAGTTCAATATCCAGTCCACTATCAGTCAATTTGGGCTACAACAGGGATCTAGAAGAATATTAAATTGGCCCACTAATTTATTTAATATCCAATATCCAATAAACGTAGGATATAATTAAATAAATTAAGTTTTACTTTTATTCCACTAAAGAAGTAAAACTGACCTACCAATTTAATACATATTTACGAATATGCTTTCTCTTTTAGTCCAGCCATTCCCCATCTTTAAGATATAATATCCATTAATTAATTATGTCAGCCTCTGACAGCTATAATTAATTAAGATCTAAAACCTTGAGTAGTACCACACAAGTTTTACCATGTAAGGAATAAATTCTACCTGCAGGGTTTCAACATGAACTTGTGTTTCCTCAAGAGAACATCATCAACCTGGCGCACCAGGACACGGTGCTCATGCATACTGCTCGAGACATTATGTATACATTGTTATTACTCAAAATATCGAGTTCGATCTACAAAAAGATCTCACCCATTGATAAATCAAAATAACAAACAACGCACACATATGTTCGCCAATATCACATGAGTTAAGAACCCGAACTCTGTGGATCTTTATTCTCTCATTAACTGGGTCAGAGACAGAGAATAGTATCCTATCGTGATTCTCCTCAATACACTAATGAGTGTACTAGAATAATCAGTTAGTCAAGATAAACTAACTTATTAGATTATTCTACGGTGTACCAATGGTGTGTTCAGGACCATCTAAGCCGTGAGCTCTTTAATACAATACAAAGTTCTAATGATATGATCTTACCGTGTGACTCCCCACACCATATCATCTACAATGTAAGTATATGGAACATTACATAGAACCATTATAGAACATAATCTAAATGCAAACAGTGACTGCAATAACTTTCATTTCATATCAGCATATCATCAGAAAAGTATACAAAGACAAGTCTTCCAGTATACAAAACTAACATGAGGCATGCGCGCAACAACAAATATCAGCATACATTGACACATGCTCATCGACCGCGCACTAGTAACTGCGTGCAGGGCCGGCCCTGAGATTTTGAAGGCACTGTGCGGACATAAAACATGGTGCCCCTTATTTGTTAAAATTAAAAATTTAAAAATACAAATAAAATGATATAAATTACACTTTGATGCCTATATTTTGAATACTTTTTCAAAAATGGCGCACTTTTTCAAAATAAACAAAATTGTACCCATATTTTCATTTTTTTTTTTTTGCAATTCTAATATTTAATCAATTTTACAACCCGAAAATCATACATAATTGATTTTAATTTAATATTTCTTGATTGGATGAATTTTTTCATGTGACTGGGGAAATATGAATATTAAAATACAATTAATTACTTGTGATTTTATGGCTGTAAAATTGGTTAAATGTTATATTTGAATTGTTTTCGAAAAATAGATATTTTTTTGTTAATTTTAAAAAAGTGGGTCATTTTTTTAAAAGTATAAAAAATATAGGTATCAAAGTGTAATTCAATCTATAAATGCACCTAAAAATATTTGTTTGATATGTTCAAATCATTAAAAAGTTTGCATTCTTGAAAACTTTAAAATCATGCAACTCATGCGCGTTCACTGATATTTGAATGAACCTGAAACTAAAGAAAAAAATATTTTAAACAATATCATGTACAAAACGAAACTACAAAATATTATTTAAAAATACTTCTCTTAGCATTTTTTGAAGAAACTCATGTATAAATTTTTCAAAATTCATATTTTCTAACAACTTTTGTTCAATGGATATCAAAGCAAGTCTATTCAATCTTTTAACATGGTCAATTGCAAGTAAGATTTTGATAAATAAATAAATAAATAGCAACTTTGCATACGCAATTGTAACATGTATGGTCAATAAAATTCTATAAACAATGTATACATTGAGATAACTATTCAATCTCTTCAATTAAGCCATTATATCTAAAGTTTTATGTTCTTTTGGTAAAAGACACTGTAAAGTTTTTAATTATTGAAACACCTCTTGACCATCAAAACCACTGTGATACCCCGACCCTTTTGCTAAATTATAAATTATAATTTTAGTAAATGATTTCGAATTAATATTGTTGAATATTAATCATGTGAGTATGTTTGTATGTCATGCCGTTGTTTTATTTCAGGTTGTCTTACTCGAGCCAATACATCATAGTACGGTGGTATTATACTAAGTGTATAATACATGTTAATATTTAATGTTAAAAGTGTCGAGTTATATGATTATGAATGAGTGTTATTGCATTTAATTTTGTTTGTCAAAACCTTGAACACCCTAACGCTGAGTTGTCGAGTTATATGATTATGAATGAGTGTTATTGCATTAAAAGTGCTTTGAAAATTTAAAGGAAAATGGAGTCGTTTAAAATAAGGGGGATGATTTTTGGCATGTCGCGCGCTCGCGGGGTGGTGCGCGCCCGCGGGGCCGTGCGCGGTCGCGGGAGACTGCGCGCCCGCGGGGCTGGCGAGGGACGCGCGCCCGCGGGGGCTGCGCGCTCGCGGGGAGCGTGGGCCGAGAGAGGGGTTCCGCGGTCGCGGGGGCTGCTCGGTCGCGCGGGTCCAGAGACTCTCCTACCTATAAATACAACACTTATCCCTTTTCATCTTCATTTCATTTCTCTCCTTGGGCGATTTCCTCCACCTCTCTCTCAAGAAATCCTTCAACTTTTGGAAGGGGATTCCACCATCATTATCCATCATCTAAGGTAATCTAACACCACTTTTCTCTTGATGATTAAGCTCATTTCTTGTTGATTTGGACCTAGGGTTTGTTACCCAAAAAATTAGGGTTCTTCGATTTTGTTGATCCTCTTGCCTTGACATCTTAAACATATGTTTTATTTACCTCCTTGAAGCTATATGTGAAGTTATATTGGATTCCTATGGTTCGTTGTTGCTAGGGTTTGAAATTTTGCCCTTATTTCCCTTTGTTTTGTTGATAATCATTTGGAGATGTTGTGAGGGTTGTATAGGGTTGATTTTCATGTATATTAGAGCCCTAGGATGAAGGTGTTTGTATTTGAAATGTTGGGTCTAAAGGATTTAAAATGAGTCATGAGCTTGTGGTTTAAATGTGTGCCCGTAATGTGTTCGATCAAATGCTTCAAAGAGTTTAAGTGTGTATTTTGAGTCCAAAATCATAGTATGAGCTTGTATATATATGGTTGTGTATGTGAAAATGTTTGAAGACTTCAAAGCAAAGTATAGTATGAGTTTGATCTAAATTATGATTTAATTGAATAACTCGACATCTAAAATGAAAAGATGATTAAAAAGGTGCTAGGCGACGTGTTGTGGCTCGAGGAGGACAACTTGTGCACGGCAAAGGAGTATTCAAGGTTAAAAAGGATTCAAAAGCGTCTTTTAAGGTGGGGTAACTCTAAACTGTGAACATGTGTAAGGTTATAGTTATTGTTGTGCTTTGATTGTATTTGTATGAAGGGTCTTCGGACCGGTGAATGAAAGAGATCCTTCGGGGTCGACAAAGAGACTCGTTAATATCCTCCCTGGGGGATAGGATGTCTGCGGGCATCCCTACAGGGATAAAGATGTTCATTAACGGGGGCATCATGATGTTTAGACCCTACGGGGTTGAGACTAGTCTCCACAATGTAATGAAAAGTCCATATGTTATATTTTCACTTGTGCAATTAGCTATAACTGTTTACAGTGTTCCCCACTGAGTATGTTGTTAAATACTCACCCCATTCATTCAATGAATTTCAGGTTGAGGAGTCGGAGCCCGAGTAAGAGCGTTGTGAACACAAGAGAACCCCACAAGCTTGTGTTTATCTTTTGCATGCTCTTCTTTTGATAGCACTCATATTATTATTGTTATTATTACATTGGTCACTCTTTTGCCTTATGATCGATGATTATTGGGGATGGGAATAGCCCGATCTTTTGTAGGCCATGATGTATATAACTTGATATTATGAGAACAACTTAAAGGCGGGTCGTTTGACCTTGGAGCCTTCTATGTGCGAATTGTGTCGATGAACCCCTATATTATGTTTGTTAATTTAGGGTGCTAGACGGGCGGGTTGTGTAAACCTATGAGCCCGATAGGTTAGATGATTGCATGTTTAATAGGACAAAATTTATATTGAAAATTATGATGCCTTACCTCATCATGCTTTGTATATTATCATATTTGACCTAAGCTTCCGCTCATACTAAAATAAGCACACAAAATATGTATGTAAATTGTATGTTAAGTGACGTGGCCAAACGGAGTAGTTTGGGGCGTTACAACCACTAAATTCTCCATCTTTAGAATATTTTCAAGATTTTTACAGATATTAATTGGGCTAGGCATAGTATTATTTATAAAATATTGGGCCAAATGTTGAGCTGGTCTTTCTTATATTGTTTTTTAAAAGGTTTGAATTAATTTTTATAAACTAAAAGACTATTTTTTTTTATAAACTAACATATGTTAATATGACTACTACTACTAAAAATTTATAAAAATGGTGCCTTTAAATTTGTGAGGCCCCTGTGCGGCGCACCTCTCGCACGCCCTTAGGGCCACCACTGACTGCGTGCTAGGCTTGGCCTGCAGGTTCTAGTGCGCAGTTAAGAACTTCACTTTTCCAGATTTTTTGAAGGTTGCAGAAATACTTAATTTTTTTTTCAGATTTTCATAAATGAACTATATTAGAGATGATTTTTAAATATTTCTAATGTCAAAGCATGTCTATTATGTCTATAAAATTCTTCTACTCAATTTTTTCCCCAAATCAGACTTCAAAATCAAACAACACCAAATAATCTAACAATTTCCAGAGAGCTTGACGGGTTGGGAAAGAATTTTCTATTTCTTCTTTTGAATTTTTGGTGGTTGACGGTAGCTCGGTTGTTGGAGAAATTTAGATTTATTCTGTTAGTGCCATCTGCACTAAGGTGTTCGGTATTGTCATTATCTGTTTAGATATTATGGCAATTTCAAAAGAACACAAAAAGGTTTTGGTTAGTCATGTTCGAATACCATGTTCTGGACATTTCTACGAACATTTCACTGTCAATTTCATTGAAGATCAAGACATGTACTTAATCATGTTTAGAGACATGATCATGTACATGGTTTTCCATAAAGTTTATAAAGAGACGTGCCATGCTAGATTCAAGAAGTTGAAGTTGCAGATTCAAGATGGATGTTTTAGAATAGAAGTTGCCTTATTTGTGATGGAGATCAAGAAGGAAAGAAGGAGTTCTATTCAAGGAAGACATCTAAACTAGGAAAGTCTGATTTATTTAAGGAAATTATTTCCTTGTTAAATCCTAGTCTAATTAGGACTTCTGAATACCTTGTTTAGGCTATAACTGTTTCTTATAAATAGCCTGAGATTCAGACTAGTTTAGGTGACACGAGTTTTACGAATACACAAAGGGTAGAGAGTTCAAAAGACTTCATATTCGAAGCATATAGTATTCGGGTAGACTAGGTTTGATCCGCGTGGTCATTGTGTTTCTAGTCTGTGTTTGAAACTCACTTTCACACACACTTAGAGGAGTCTCGGGAGAGATTTTCTATGGGAACTAGAGGGATTCTAGGTTGTGAGGGGAGCTCATAATTCATTTTAGTGAAAGAGATTGAATCGGGTAGGAAAGGGATCGAGTGACGGGAGTCTTCATATAATATCCTTTGTAACCATTTAATGGAGTAGTAAACTATTTCTCATGGACTTTATAAGTCCCTCTGACGTAGATCAGTTGATCAAACAGGGTTACCAACCTCGTGTTCATTATTTGCTTAAGTTTTTATATTCTGACCAAACATGTTCACTATAATGTTCTAATACATGATGATGAACATGATCGCCTAGTTTATGTAACTTCAATTGGTACCAGAGCGGGTTGCCTTTGGTGTTAGTGCGAAAAGAATCCTGAAAGCTACATATCTACATAAAGGTTTTGGTTACATTCCAGTAATGAGTACAATCAAAGAAGGGGGATCTACGGTCAGACCACCACTGCTAGAAGACAACAACTATCCTTACTGGAAAGCAAGGATGAGGGCGTTTTTGAGATCACTTGATGAACTCGCATGAAATTATGTTACTGAAAGATGGGAAAAGCCAACTGTTGCCAAAGAAGGAAGACATGTGGAGATTGAAGAAGGAGAGTGGACTGTGCCACAGAAGAACTGGTACTATGTCAATTCTAAGACTCTCAATGCAATATTCTCTGCAGTGGATCTTGAGACATTCATTCTAATCTTAACCTGTGAGACTGCAAAAGCTGCATGGGACATTCGGAAAACTACCTTTGAAGGGACTAGTTCTGTGAGGCTATCAAGACTTCAAAATCCGACTTCAAAGTTTGAAAGTCTTAGAATGGAAGAATCTGAATCCATTGGTGAGTTTAATACCAGATTAAGGAGCATATCAAACGAAAGTTTTGCTCTGGGAGAACCTATCAGCAATGAAAGACTTGTAAGAAAGGTTCTCAGATCTCTTCTAAAGAAGTTTGCCTACAAAGTTGCTGCCATAGAGGAAGCCAAGGACATCAAGAGTATGACACTTGATGAACTGATAGGATCATTGAGAACATTCGAGATGAATCTAGAAGATTATGACAGCAACTCAAGGAAGAAAGGTATTGCTCTGAAAGCTGAAATTTCTGATGATGTTCCTGAACATGTACAGAAATAAAAACCTATACTTGATTCAGAAACAATGAATAATATTGTCCTTATCACCAAGAACTTCAATCGAATGCTTAAGAGAGTAAACAGACAGTCTTTCATGAGATCAAACAACAGGAGACAACAACCTCGAACTTCTCATCAAGATAGAAACTCTAACAGTGAACAGAAAGAGTTCCAAACATCTAACACAAAGAGAGGAATTCGGTGCAGAGAGTATGATGGTTTTGGACATATTCAAGCTGAATGTGCCAACACTTTGAAGAAAAATGAAAAGAATTACAATGCCTCTCTTAGTGTTAATGATTCTGAAAGTAGCAGTGAATCAGAAGAAGAGACCTATGCCTTTATAGCAAAAGTCTCAGAGTTCCAGGATTCTTTCAAACTTGTAGAAGAAGATGAAGACTCAGATAATGATGATGTCAGTCATGAGGAGTTTGTTCAGACATACAAGGAGATGTATGAAAAGTGGCTTGAAGTAGCTGAGATCAACAAAACTCTTCAATCTCACAACAAAGATCTTCTCTCAGAAAAAGAGAAGTTAATCAAATCTGATGAAGAACAGAAGGCCATTATTTAATAGCAGAAGAAGAAGAAGATTGAAGAACTAAGTTCAGAACTGAAGTCCATCAAAAGGAATGTCAATATGCTGAACAATAGAGCTGAGAATCTTGACAAGATTCTTACTAACCCAAGACACTCAGGGAAAAGTCATCCAAGTCTTGGATACAATGGTGGTAAATCCAAGACTGTGTTTGTCAAAGCAAGTACAAGCCAGACAGTTCATGTACAAAATAATGTTCAGACCATCTCGAAGAACATTAAAACTAAGATGATTGCTAATAGTGGCAACAGAAAAAGAATCATTTGTCACTATTGTGAAGAAAAAGGACACATTCGACCTCACTGTGAGAAGTATCTCTTTGATCTGAAAAGAATGAGAAGAAAATTTGTGGCTCAGCATTCCAGCAACACTTAAAAGAAAACAACTACTCACAAAGGAAGAAGCCTACACAGAAAAATCAATGGGTTGTCAAGCACACCAGTCTAATTGCTCATACTTTGTTGAGAGTTGAAGATAAAGGAAGCTAGTACTTTGACAATGGCTATTCAAGACACATGACAGGAAACTGCTCTGTGATGCAGAATCTGAAAGCTTGCTCGTCAGATTTTATTACCTTTGGAGATGTAAAGAGAGGTAAAGTTATGGGTAAAGGAGAGCTGACTGTTGAATGAATGCCCAAACTCAAGAAAGCTATGCTAGTTGATGGACTCAAAGCTAATCTGATAAGTATTAGTCAACTATGTGATGATGACATGACTGTAGTCTTCACCAAGGAAAGCTGCAAAGTTATGAATAAGAACAATAACTTATTCATGGAAGGAAAGAGATCAGCTGACAACTGTTATCAGCTACATGTTTATGCACAATGTTCTTTAACATGTCAAAGAACATCTATTGAAGAGTCAGAGATCTGGCATTAGAAACTTGGACACATTAACTTCAGAAATCTTCAGAAGATTATCAACAAGGAGATTGCCAGAGGACTACCTCAGATCAAAATTGACAGAGACAAAGTATGTGGTCCATGTCAGATTGGGAAACAGTCCAGATCTCAACATAAAGAAGTGCAAGATAGAACTTCCAAGAGAATTCTAGATCTCATTCATATGGATCTAATGGGGCCTATGACTGTGGAAAGCCATGGAGGAAAGAAGTATGTCCTTTTCTGCATTGATGATTACTCAAGGTTTACTTGGGTTGACTTTCTCAGAGACAAGAGTGAAGCTTTCACAGTATTCAAAAGATTAGCCTGCAAAATCACAGTTGAGAAGGATGAACAGATTATCAGAATCAGAAGTGATCATGGCAAAGAATTTAAGAACCAGTACTTTGATACATTCTACAGTGAGAATGGTATCAGTCATGAGTACTCAGTCTCCAAAACTCCTCAGCAGAATGGAGTTGTGGAAAGGAAAAACAGATTTCTCCAAGAGATGGCCAGAACCATGATTACTGCAAAAGGAGTTGTTGCGATGTTCTGGGCAGAAGCTATCAACACAGCATGCCATATCAGCAACAGAGTTTATCTCAGACTAGGTAATCTCACTACTCCATACGAGATTTGGAATGAAAAGAAACCAACAGTGAAGTACTTTCATGTGTTTGGAACCACATGTTATATTCTCAATGATAGAGAGTATCTCAGCAAGATGAACAAAAAAGGAGTTGACGAGATGTTTGTTGGATACTCCAGAAACAGTAAATCATACAGGATTTACAACAAAGATATAAAAGTTTTAGTTGAGACAGTCAATGTCAGATTTGATGATAAGGACAATACTGTCAATTTTCCTGAGGATGATGTTCACAGGATGTGTTCGAACATCTTAAGGTCCATGATGATACAGACAATAAAGCTGAAGAATAGACAGTAAGGCATAGAAAGCCTTCGAAGCAAATCATCAAGAATTATCCCACTTCAGAAGTAATATGAGACGTTCATGAAGGAAGGATGACCAGGAGCACTCTGAGAAAAAGGATGCATGATGAAATATCCTATGTCTGTTTCACTTCCAAGATTGAACCCAAGAACATCCAAGAAGCTTTTAAAGATGACTACTGGATAGAAGCCATGTAGGAAGAACTTCTTCAGTTCAAAAAGAATGATGTCTAGGATCTGGTGCAGAAATTTGAAGGAGTCAACATTGTTGGAACCAAGTATATTTTCAAGAACAAGACTGATGAAGCTGGAAATATTATAAGAAACAAAGCTAGACTGGTTATACAAGGTTATTCTCAGATAGAAGGCATTGATTTTAATGAAACCTTTGCTCCAGTCACAAGGATTGAATCAGTCAGACATCTTCTAGCCATGACATGCATCATGAAGTTCAAACTATATCAGATGGATGTCAAGAGTGCTTTTCTGAATGGATTCTTGAAGAAGGATGTGTTTGTTACACAGCCTAAAGGATTTGAAGATCCACATCATCCAGAGTTTGTGTTCAAACTAAAGAAGGCATTATATGACTTAAAGCAAGCTCCTCGAGCATGATATGAAAGACTGGATACATACCTAGTAAGAAAGGGATACAACAGAGGAGGAGAAGACAGAACACTATTCATCAAGAAGGAAAAAATCACAAGTAATTGTGGTTCAAGTATATGTGGATGATATAATGTTTGGATCAGTGTCTAATAAGATGGTAAAGGACTTCATCAGAGACATAGAAACTGAATTTGAGATGAGCCTTGTTGGAGATCTAAAATATTTCTTAGGACTCCAGATAAAGTAGTCAAAAGAAGGGATATTCATCTCTCAATCTAAGTATGCTAGAAACTTGATAAAAAAGTTTGAGCTTGAAAATTCAAAACACAAACGAACTCCTATCAGCACTACAGTCAAGATTGGAAAAGATGATGCGGGGACTGAAGTTGATCAAACTCTCTACAGAAGCATGATTGGTAGTCTTTTATACCTCACTGCAAGCAGACCAGATATAGCATACAGTGTGGGAGTGTGTGCCAGATATCAGGCCTGTCCTAAGGAGAGTCACATGAAGGCTGATAAAAACATCATCAAGTACATCAATGGAACTGCTGACTATGGTTTGTGGTACACTTCAGATACAAATGCAAGTATTACTGCTTACTGTGATGCTGATTAGGCTGGATCTCCAGATGACAGAAAAAGCACTGCATGTGCTTGTTTCTTTTTAGGAAACAATTTTGTTTCTTGGTTCAGTAAGAAGCAGAACTGCATATCGCTATCTACAGCAGAAGAAAAATACATTGCAGCAGGGAGCAGCTCTACTCAGTTCATATGGATGATACAGATGATGAAAGACTATGAATTTAGTCATGATACTCCTATTATGTACTGTGATAATATAAGTGCTATCAATATCTCAAAGAATCTAATGCAGCATTCGAGGACCAAACATATAGACATCAGACATCATTTCATCAGAGAACTGGTTGAAGAAGAAGTGTTAAAGATAGAACACATGAAGACAGGAGATCAACTAGCTTATTTATTCACCAAGGGATTGAATGTAGCTCGATTTGAGAAACTCAGAGCATCCTTTGAGGTGTGCTTGGATCAGTAATAACAATAAGAGGGGTATGAGTGTGACTATTTCACACTCAGCAGGAAAGAACCATTCCTGCAAAAAGGGACTGAACATTCCCATATATGTTCCTACAGATGTACATGATCATGATTCAAACTCTGCGTAAATCCTTGTCAACGGCTAGTTCTGACGTGCTATCATCATCTTTGATTTTCCAGAATTTTCCTCTGATTTCTTAGTCTAACGGAAACTTGAATTTGTTCCATGAATGGAATACTCTCTTATATATATGTTTAGCCGTTTAGAGAGAATGTTCACTTTTTCAAAATTCTGAAATCATAAACCCTTCTCTCTCGAAAAATCCTTTGAGTTTTCTAAGCTACCTCACTTGTTTGCCATTGATTTTCTTACTGTTTCACCTTGTCATAAACCCATATGTTTTCAATGGCTCCGAAATGTAAACTTATCTGTCCCAAGAAAGTCGTAAAACCCATTATGAGGTATGGAAAAGTTACATATTCCAAACCTCAAGATCAGTTCTATGAGGAGGATGAGTTTGACAGGCAGGTTCGAGATGAATCGACATACAAGAAGCCTATTCAGAGGACACTTCATGATGAATCCTCAAGCAAAGATACAGACGAGTTGATCAAGACATTCTATGGAGACAATGATGAAGAAGATTTAGAGACAGAAGAGCAAGAAATTTCTTCTTCTGCAAAGAAATCAAAGACCCAAAGCCTGTCAATCGATGATCTTTTAAAGGAAGCCGTGAAGTCATACGATGTCAACAGAAAGAAGGCAAGAACAAAGGGAACTACAGTCAAGAAATCCAAGAAGACTACAGCCCCTTCATCTAAGAAGATCATCACAGCACCTGCTGCCCAAGCCCTTTAGAAAGAGAAGGGATCTGCTGCTAATGATCAAGTTAAGCCTTATGTTGTACCTGAACATGTTGATACATATATTGCAGAGAAGAGCACTGCTGAGACATCTACTCCAGCTAGTGTTATGCTGAAGTCACCTACTCAACCTTCTACTGTAGAAGGTGATGATGGAGATAGGGAAGATGATATTCCCTTAAGCTTGAAGATGAAAGCCATTGCTGCTGCTCTAGTAAAAGGAAATAAGAAGGTCATTCACCAACCTTTAGTTGCTGATCCGACAGAGAAAGAAGACATTCAGAGTTCATCCTCTGAATCTGCTGAGAAGACTCCTATTCCACAACAGGAAAAATTGCTTGCATCTGCTCAATATGATTCGTTTGCAGGATCACCAGTCAAGAAGAAAACACCAAGGAAGAATACTTCTACTGCTGTAGTGTAGTTGATTCCAAGAACTCCTGTGACCAGAAGTCAAGCGTCTGCCACTCCACTATCCACAGCTGCATCAACAAAGAAGATGAAAGTTGCTGAAACGACTGGTCCTTCCAAGAAAGCCAAGAAAGATGTCCAGCCGGAAGATGTTCCTGAAGATGTTCACTCATAATCAAGTGAGCATGAGTCTGAAGCTCACAAACAGATTGTTCGTGTTCCCAGTACCTCAAGAAAAACTATCTTTCGTTCGTCAAAGCATGCTGAATTATGGGAGAGAGTGAAGCAGAGGTCAATGATCTCTGAGAAGAAGGTGGATAAGGATACACTGTTGGCTACTGGGGTGTATACCTTATTGGAACAAGCTGATCTACTAGGCACTGTGCAGAGGGTGCAAGAGTTCATTCCAAAGGTGGTTACTGAATTCTACTGCAACTTGTCAAAAGAAATTAATGATCCAGAGTCTGAAGATTTTCAGAAAGTCTATCTGAGAGGTGAGATGCTGCAGTTTTTCCCCTAACCTCATTAATGTGTTTTTGGGTTGTTTATCTGAGGGGGAGTACAAGTAGATTGATGATTGGGGGATGATTGCTGAGGAACTGACCCAGGGCATCTACAGCAAATGGCCATCGCATCCGCAAACTATTCCAACTTCCAAGCTAACACACAAGTATGATGTTTTGTTTAGAATTCTGATTCACAACTGGTTACCCACGAAGCACAGAGCAGCAGTGACTCAAGCTCAATGGAGGTTTCTGCATCACCTTGAAACTAGGAAGCAGTTCAATTACGGTGAGTTTGTATTCAGCAAGATCATCAGCAGTGCGGAATCTACAGTGGTCAAAGGTCCACTGTGTTACCCATCATTGATCTACAGCATCATCAAGCAACAAAAGAAAAATGTTTCTGTAAAACAGTAATCCGTGCTTATACGAGTTTTAGTTAACTGCTTAAAAACTGTTCTATGATATGTGTGGAACAGATGCAAGAACATAAAAGAATAAAGCAGTAAAAATGCACGAGATGGTAACCTAGTTCGGCTCAAACCACCTACTCTGGGGGGATTGCTCCTAAACTTGAAGTTCCGACTGTTACTCCTTCGAAGAGTGTATTAAGGATCTTACAGATACAAGCCTCCCGCTTTATGTTGTCCGTTCTTCTCCTCGAACTCTTTCGCTAGCTGAAAGTTGTAAGATCTCCTCACAAACGTGATAGACTATCTCTAGCTACCCACGACTTCAACTTATAATCTCTCCCAAGATTGCGTACAAAATGGAATAAAAAATCCCCTCATGTGTTTCACTCATAAACACTCAAAATTAGTCTATCACGTTGAACTGTTTAAGGAACAACTACTAGTTACAAACAGCCACAAACTGACTCTCAACAATCTAAGAGAATCTAAACAAATATATGTGGTACCGATTGCTGCACAAATCGGCCTTCATAAATAGTCTTCACTTCAGCTTGGCATCGATCTCTTTCTTCTACCAACTAGGTAAGTGGATTGTGGTTTGTGGCCTTCCAAACGTGTGTAGATACTTCCCTAGTGTAGGAGGGTTAATTCAGCACCGGATCTACACCATAAGGCAGTAAAACGAATCTATCTTGACCTTCCAAACTGATTTGGCGCAAGATCTTTCCAACAAGGAAACTGCCATAAATAGAGTGTCCCTGGTTCTGTCTGGGACAAACTCTGGAATAGTTCACCAACTGTTCTTCTTTTCTTGCACAGCGAAAAACAAAACTTCGTGGGACATACCCAGACACACTTTGTCGAACATATCTCGCCAATTCAACAACACAAATACTTAGTGCATGATGGTGGCACTAACAATCTCCCCCTTTGGCATTTATGGTCGACAATTATCATCACGATCTGCACACCATTCGAACAAACTTTCGCAGATCAAAATATATCAAAAAGAGCGATATATTAAAAGAAAACTGTCAAGGACAGTTCCAACCGCACTCCTCCTAAATCTGTCCTGGGAGTGTCTTCAACCCGATCAGAGCATTGTTTCACAGTTTAGAACTGCATTGTCAGTTGATCAAAAATATAGTACAGACCAAAAAAAAATTAAAGTGGGGTAAACAGCATCCCCAATAATTTGTTTGTTCAGAAATCATCAAACATTAAAAAAAATGAGCACACGCTCATAGCAGTAGCAAAAAGACCATCCAATTGGCCTTCGTGCACCAACATTCTTCTACTCCTTAATTGTTACCAGAAACGGCAAACACCATCCTTCAGACCGGGGAGACAGCAGCATCATCGGCATTAGCATCAACCGGCTTATCAGCAGCAGGGACAGAGAAAGCACTCGGTACATCAAGCGGCAATGCAAGTCCAAGGGCTCTGGCTCGGAGATCAGTCAACAAAGCCTCCAACTCTGGCTTTCGGGTTTTGAAAGTCCGAATGGACTTGCTCAGGAACACCACTTCGCGTTCCAAGGAATTTATGTGCCTGTCAAAGAAAACAGATGTGACAGAAAAAGAGGCTACAGATCTGTCTGGGACAGAGGATAGCACAGAGGCAGAACATTCATCAGCATCTCGGGCAGGGACATCCGGAGCATGCTGGGAAGAAAAGAGCTTGTGGCTTATTGTCAGCGGCTGTGAAACGGGAGCATACATGTCATTGGCAGAAACCACATCATGTTGAGCCATGATGATGCTGAAGATGAGTCCTGGAAAGCCAACAGGTTGCTGGGCACGCGAGGATTCTGCATGAGCAAACACATGCTCAAAGATAATTAACCCCAGGTTGAACACACGACGAGTGCCAATTTTGAATAGCAATAACACTATTGGTTTTCCCACAGTCGAATCATGAGTGCTTGGCAACCAATTTCTAACAGCAACTTTGTGAAGAATCAAGTACTTCACACTCAGATCAGAGGCTAAGAAAGCACGCCCAGAGGGCTAAACACACCGACTTCCCCTAGTCAATTCCGACACAAGCTCATTCATATCAAAGACTGGCGTAGGAGAAATAAGATTCTCACGTCCTAAAAACTCATTAATCACAGCACGAGAGAAGGAAATCCAATTACCACATACAAAAACAGAAAAAGCATGTTCATACGAGGCATCACGCATGCGCTTAGACAAGTTGGCATAAAATTCATGTACAACAAAAGTAATGAATGGAGGAGCAGAATAAGCAGATTTTTCCAATCAAAGATCATACAACAGGGTATCAATATCCGTCCCCTCTATATTAGACTTAATTAAGCAACGCTCGAAAACTAACGAGCGACTAACAACAATCTTGAATTGCGATTGATGAAAAGTAGAGATGAACTTACTAGAATCAAAGGCCTCTGTATCGGAATCTGATCTGTCCGGAACAGACTCAGAGACATCATCTGCTTCTTCTTCAGAGGAGGAAAGAGCTCTGGCTTGCTTCATTAGTGGGCGACGACGTCCCGACATCAACCCCATCCTCTGCTCGGACACACTCCGTGTAACACGGCGAGCAGAAACAACATCAGGCTTCTTAGCCAAAGCCTTTTTCCCAGAGGGCTTCACTGATTTGGGGGGTTTTAATGTAGACCCCTTCTTGGCAGCAGCTTTCTTCGATTTGGGGATTTTAGAAGGAGGCCCCTTCTTCTCAGCAACTTTTGCCAACACCTTTGATTTTAACTTGGCTATAAATGTATCATCTTCATCATCAAACACCTGGGGGGAGGCAGGAACATCTCTCAACTCCAATTTGTGTTTGGACCCGCGAGTCTTGGAGGAGGTAGCTTTCTGAGATGGTTGAGGTGGAACAGAAACATCCTCAAGAATAGGAGAGTCTTCATCGAGGAAGGAGATATCAACATCTTCTTCACCTTGACCTTGATCAAGGGTTTTCGCAGCAGCATCAGGTGATGCTTCACCTAGGGGAACTTGAACAGTGACAATGGGTGTGTCACTATACACAGGGGCAGCAGCAAGAAGAGACGGAGCTTGAACAAACTTCAGAGCATCAAGAGATGCAGCAAAATTCCTCAATAAAGGTAGACTCTTCGCCAAAAGCAGAGGCGGTGACATCATCTTCATCAGGGGCCAAGGAGACTTCAGTACCTCCAACATTCTCTATAACAGCCGCAATTGAAGCATCCAAGATTTTTGCAGACACCATGGGCGGAGAGGATGTCCCTTCAGAAACCCTAGGAGAGGGTTGAACATGGAGATCTGTCTCAGACACATACCTACGCGGTGAAATAGCAGGAGGCGCCACAGATGTAGGCACAGAAGCAAGGGCTTGGGGGGAAGAGACAGATGGCTCCTCTAGAGCATAGACAGAGGCATTCGTCGGAGAAAACACAATTGGTTGTGAAAGCTCCGCTAGCTGCCGACGCAAGTCTTGAGTGGAGATTCTGGGTTTCTTGGCTTGAGATGGCTTAAAGAAAATAGCTTTGTCCGTATTAGATATTGAACAAACAAAAATCAACCAAAACGACTTGAAAATTTTGCAAGATTCTATCTCTTTAGAAAAAATAAGGTTAAAACCTTAATTGGGAAAAACTGTAAGGAAATTTCCTTAACCAACTTATTCCACACACACTACCCCACTATTTGGTATGGGGGAGTGGAATCGATCATGGTATGAAAAACAAGGCACTATGTAACACCCACCCCAATAAAATAAATATAAAATATAAAATAATGTGAAAATGTGGGTGGGTTGTCCTATTTTAAAATATAAGCATGAATTATCTATTAAAAAACGTTAAGATTGTAAATTTAGGTTAACATGTAGTGCATTTAAAATGATCGATAATTATAAAATATAATTTACTAAAGAGAATAAAGAAATTATTACTTTCTTTGTAGAAAAATTCTAAGAATATCTAGATAAATTTGAATACAAACCTATAACATCTAAGCGGAAAATATAATAAAATAAGCCTTTGCCCACCCTCCTCACAGGTCGTCATCCATGTATACACTTCTCAGAACTTGTCAGAGCTCTAAGCATCAATGCACCACACGTTATCACTTTCACCTACAATGCATGAACTACATGAGCTAAAGCTCAGTAAGCAGAAATCGTGTGCATGCATGTCCACTAACACTCACAACGCATATGCAATATGTAACACCACCACAAATGTCAAATGGTCGTGAATAAAATCATTTTATACCATCTCGAAAGCACTTTCATCGTTTAGGAACTTGGCTCCCTTCACCAGACACCAACATGAGTCATGAGCTCATAATATAATCAATATCACTTGGCCAAAATGTGATTAGTGCACTCATGTGGCTCATCCTTCATGGACCCCAAGGGACACGCCCCCTGCTTGTTCCCTTTGATCCCACATGAAAGTCATCCCACATCAGCCACTCATCACCTCAAAGGTGCAGTCGAAGTGGACCATCCTCCCTGGACCCCAAGGGACACGCCCCCTGCCTGTTCCCTTTGATCCCACATGGAAGTCATCCCACTCGAGGCACAAATATACAGCACAGCACAGCACGGGCTGGTGGTGACCAATCCCAAACAAAACATTTTTTCTCTCTCAAAACCATTTCATGCATGCAACCTTGACAATATCTACATGACGTGCATGCATATGCTCGTGCTCATGTACAAGATATTTGATGTAAAGAAATACAATACCACAAGTATATTGTATCACACAATCATACAATATAACACAATAATAAATAATGAATAATAAATAATAAATAAATAGTCAAATAATACTATGTTCATGCATTGTAGTTGAGGATGGATTTCTACTTACCTTAGAGTCCCAAGATTATGATATCAGAAATCCTAGACCATGCACTTTCTCAATAAATTCTATTCAAAATAATAATAAATTAATAAATGTCAATATACAAAGTATCAATTGTAAAACTAGTGTCATGTGATTACATTTCTTTCAACTTTAACGCATAATATATCTCCGGAAATATTTTATTTCTATATTCTTCTACACATAATCATGCAGTACTTAAATTTAATATAAATTAGCATAGATGTACTAATTAACATAAGAAAGAATAAATGTTTCAGGACAAAATGCATTTCAATTTGCATGTTTATTTTTCCTCTAACCATTTTCTACACACACACATATTTATATATAATACCACTATTTAATTTATTTGTTTAACTACACCACTAAGCCATTTAATCCCTTAGAGATTGATTAATTAAAACTGAAACACAAATTCACTCTATAACCATCAATTTATAAAGTACTTAGTGCAAGACATAAAAATCTACATTAATTATTTCATCAGTAATTAACTTCTCCGAAATTGAAATATAAATCTGTACAATTAATCATGCTTCCAAATCAAATTTGTGTGTATATAAACCGATATTTTTAATATTAATCAGGAAGAGCCATAACATAAATAGTAATTATTATTATTAAGATTAGAAGTACAGTAAAATACTAACCTGTATATATAACGCTTACATTTCTTTTCTCTGTATTCTTTTTTTTTCCATTTTAGTTCCATAATTTCCAATTTATAACAATTATCACCGCCTTACTTTAGCCTAGATATATCAATTATATTAATTGTTCCTAACATGCAAATCCAATATCTGCCAAGTGCTAATTACGTGGCGAAATATGAACATTTCTTTATATTTTATTTGTATGGCTTATCTAATATTTCCAAATAAATATTTTTATATTTCTATCCTTTAACCCCTCCTCTCTAGGCTTGCTATAGTTTGGATTAGTATCTACAATATATGTATTATTTAATACGAAGTGCTTGCATTGAAGTGCATATTTATATACATTAAATTTGTGCAATATATTATATATCCCAACTTGGAGGCATATATAAACTCGCCTGCAAATTAATTCACCTTATTTGGTGACAAATATATTTGTACATACAACTTCTTTTATTTAGTACCGTATCATGTATATAGTAATTAGTAATACACTACAATTTATTTATTAGCTATATCATTAGGTATACAAGTATATATAATTATATATTTTATGATCTAATTGACCTTCAAGATTATAAATCTCAATTATTGATTGTCGAGATCTTTTAATTTCGTAATATGTAATATAATCGACGCACATTCTCAATTACTATTTTAACTCACGTATTATTGTTATGATTTAATGTATGTAATATATATATATATATAATATCAAATAAAATGGTCTATTAAATAAGGCCATTGAAAGTATTATACATCTAAGTATAGTTAGTGTATCTATTGAATATGATGAATTACACAAAATTAATATAAACATAAGAGATAATTACCTGTAAAATAACTTATTGTGTATTATTATATTTATCGATAAGTAGTGGGAGGCTCGGATATTACACACTACTAGCCGTTTAAAAAGTAACCGTTTCTCCATAGCAAAGTCTGTCCAGGACAGATATGGGCACAACATTTCACAGACCATATTAACCATGGTCATTTTATACTCTCTATACTTACATCACTAACCAATACTGTATAGAGAGTCTTCTCTCAGAGGAGAAGATTTAGACAACACAAAGACCCAAGGAGGATCTTAGTGTTTCAAACCTTGCATTATCAAGTGCCTTAGTGAAGATATCCGCAAGTTGTGCCTCAGTTGCAACATAATCAATCACAAGGGATCCGTCTTCAACAAGCTCCCGAATGAAGTGGTGACAAATGTCTATGTGCTTAGTTCGAGAGTGCTGAACAGGATTCTTCGAAATGTTTATTGCACTCATATTATCACAGTATATGGTAAGGACAGATTGTGGGACACCATAGTCAAATAACATTTGCTTCATCCACAAGAGTTGAGTACAACAACTCCCAGCAGCAATATATTCTGCCTCGGCGGTAGAAAGAGATATCAAATTCTGCTTCTTGCTAAACCATGAGACCATATTATTTCCAAGGAAGAAACATCCATCTGAGGTACTCTTCCGATCTTCAGTACATTCGGCCCAATCTGCATCACAAAACCCCACCAAACTAGGGTTTGTATCATAAGAAAACCAAAGTCCAAACTCAGTTGTACCTTTTACGTACTTGATTATGTTCTTGACAGATTTCAAGTGACTTTCTTTGGGATCAGATCGGTAGCGTGCACAAACTCTAACGTTGCAACTAATATCAGACCGACTTGCAGTGAGGTACAGTAAGCTACCGATCATGCTTCGGTACAAGGTTTGCTCATTGGACACACCAGCTTCATCTTTGGTTAACTTCAAGTGAGTTCCCATGGGTGTTCTCTTCGGGCTGCAACTTTCCATGCCAAATTTAGTGATCAAATTCCTTGCATACTTTGTTTGAGACACAAAGATGCCATCATCCTTTTTCTTTACTTGAAGCCCCAGAAAATAGGTCATCTCACCAACCAAGCTCATCTCGAACTCAGATGTCATATCTTTGACAAACTCCTTCACCAATCTGTCTGTGTAACACCCCAGATTTTTTATTAAGGTTTAGAGGATTCTTAATGGTAATTAAGAAGTTAAGGAAGAAATTTAATCAAGGTTAATTAAGGTCAGATGTCAGTCACGACTTTAAGAGTCAGTTTTTGTGAAGATCGTCTTTTCAGAAAATATGATCTTAATTCTTTTATGGCCATTCATTGTCTCGTTAGAAAGGTTTTAACTCAAGGAGTATGCCGGTGTTTTCAGATTGTAATTCTGAAGTCATTTAAGTTCCCGATGATGAAAAACATATTTGAATGATGAATGAATAGTAACTTTTGTGTGCGTTCGTGTTTTGAGAAATTTACAAAATCCTCCTCATTGATCCGAGTCTAGTTCTGTCAGGCTCCTCTTATGGGAAATGACTCAAGGATTCCGTTGGCATTCACGGATTACCATTCTGAGGTCAATCGAACGCTCGGGAGCAAAATCTGTCAGTCTGAGTGAATAGTAAAAAGTAATTACAAAAAGGGAATCTTTGCTCGTCTTTCATCTGACGACCCCGTCTTTTTCACGAATCAAGTTGGTTCACTAGTATTTGAGCCAACGAGTCTCTCGGTATTTTTAGATTTCATGTCTGAAGTCATTTGGACCTCGACATCGAATAAAGCAGCTTTTAACCGAACCTGAGGTAACTTTTGCAGTATTCTTGCACTGAAGTGGCTTCCCTTGGAAACCAAAGCTTTTTATATAAATACAAGGTCACCCCTTTGCATTCATTTGCTCACTTCCATCCATTTCACTTCATATAGAGTGGGAAAGCTCGTGAGAGCCGAGAAAGTTCTGTCGAAGTAAAAAGCGTTCTTCATGAGTGTTTTGCAAGATGACGAGTGGAGCGGCGTGGAAGGGATGCGGTGAGGGAAGGTGCTAGAGGCGCCGTTGGGTTGTAGCGGGCGGCTCTGCCGCCGTTGCAACTCGACGAGATGCCGAGCTAGCCACCTTCCTTCGACGCACCTAACCCCGTCCATTCTTGTTCATCGGTCTCGATCTCCATTTCTTTTTCCGTCTTTAAATTTCGCATTTACTTTCCGTTCTTTACGTTCTTTGCATTCTTCATTATTGCTCGTTTAACTTCCATCTAAGTTGTATTTCAATTTTTATTGAAGTTCCAAGTTAATAACGTTTACGTTATATTTCTCGTTTTATTCCTGTCGTTATTATTCTTGAAATTAGCCCTGTTTATTCCGTTTAAATTCCGTTCAAGCTATATTTAGAGATTTCGTTGTTATTCTAAATATTTAAAGAGTGTTTACGTTGTTATTATGCCAAAATTCTTTTTGAAGTTAAAGCATGTTGTTGCATGTTAATTTCAAGTATGTTGGTTTTAAGAAAATTCGGGTTAATTGTTCTTCATGTTCTTCGTGTTCGTCGAAGAATCAACGAACACGAAGAACTCAGTTGAAGAACAAAGTTGAAGAAACCCAGTTGAAGAGAGAGAGAGAGAGAGAGAGAGAGAGAGAGAGAGAGAGAGAGAAAAGGAGCCCCGCAGGGCAGGGGGGTACGCCGCCGCGCCACACCCCCCTCGGCCGTGCCTAGCCCGCCGGGACAAGGTGGCCCCGCGGCGGCGGGGAGCCCGCCGGGGCAAGGTGGCCCCGTGGCGAGGGGGAGCCCACCGGTGCCCATGTGCGCCGCGGCGGCCCCCCTTCTCCGTGTTGTTTTCCGCCGTTTCTTTTTCGGCTATTTTCGTATCCTCTTCCTGAGTTTTTCGAGCTTTTCAAATCATGTTATTTCCAAGCTATTTTCAAGTTTAAATTTTAGAGAAGCGTTCAAGTTATTTCCGAGTTATTTCAAATAAACGCTTCAAGTTAAATTCGTCTAAAATTCGAATATCAAAGTATGATTTCTCCAAGTAATTTCTTCTCGAATTTTATAAAGTCATTAAGTCGTGCAATCTGTATTTAAGTCTTAGATTAAGGTCTCTGGGTTAGTAATTCCTATTTCTCATTCTAGATGTTCAATTTCTTCGAAAGAAGTCGCTAAGTCGATGATTCGACTTTTGTAGAAGGAAGTAAGTCTCGTAGGAATTCGGAGAAGGATCATCAACTCGTTGCTTCATCTTTTGTCAAGTAATCGAGGTGGGTAAATCTATACTCATCTAAAGGTTGAGCTAATAAGCTCTAGAAGCATATAGGGCAAATGAAATATTCAATAAAGCATTTTTGCTCTGCCTGATCGATCTCTGTACAAAGAAGGAAGGAAAAAAAGATATTATGTTTAATTGAGCTCTTAAGCATGTTTAGAAATGCTAGAAATATTAAAGTACTGTTTATGCTTAGCATAAGATGTTTAGAATTACCTTTAGTTGAAATTCGTATTTATTTACGTTCATCTCCTTGTATTTAAATGTTTATGCTCTATTAAGGCTCGTAAGTTAAGAATTAAGGATTTCCTTGTTAAGGTAGCGTTAAATCCCTTATAGGTCAAGACTATGCTTTATTAAAAGGACTAGCCCTTAGACGTTTCTCTAAGATTGGATTTTGCTAGCGAGATTAAGGAAGAAAGGAACTTAGCATTTTGCTTAAGCAGAAATTGAGCTCACAACTATTAGAGGGAGTCACTGCTGGGTTAATTCCCTCGCAAACTCATTTGGATATTTGAGGTAGCCCCTCTTCTATCCTATGGCATGCCTAAGGGTACAGTTGACATTAGGTTTGAGCCAAGGTTGGGCCCAAAAGTAAATAAAAGGTTTTGCGGATATGGAGAGGGCTTTTACATTTTGCTCTCCATATACCGCCAGTTCATTGTTGGATATTTCACAAGTTATTAAAGAAGCTTTCATTAAAACCCACTGAGTACATTAGTGCTCACGCCCTCTTTTTCAAATGTTTTCAGGTTAAGATGCCGAGGATGATGCTGGCTCTGGATGTGGGTTGGCTGCCAAGATTGTTTTGCTATTATATAAGTTTCTTTGAAATCCCATTATGTGTTCTGCTGCTCTGATTAACTTTTTCTAAATTCCGTTCAAAGTTCTATTATGATTATTCGAGACTCTAAGAATATTCTCAGACATGATTACATATATACAAGACGCATATTAAGTTTATTTCTGCTTTCTAAGTATGTTTTCCTTTCTCTTATAAAAGGGTCTATGTTTGTTGGTATCTGATTAGTTAGCCGTTTTATTCCGCTAGAGCATGTTTCCTTCTTAATCAAGTAAACCCGAGTATCATCATCTATCTTCAAAGCGTACCATTATTCTTAAACTTCTTCATTAATATTCTGACTTTACTCGTTAAATCCCTTAAATAACACCCTGTCCCCATCCGTTAATCCCTATCTCGGGACCGGGTTGTTACAGATGGTATCAGAGCCAGGCTTACAACTCTGCAGACCTGTCTCTTTGTTTAATTTAAGCTAAGTGTTTATGTGCATATGAATTGCTTCGTGATAAGTTACAGCAGCAACCTATAGCTCGCCATCACCCTCGTATCTTCAACAAAAATCGAGGTATGATAGTAAAGAGATTTTAGATTTTGAATTCATAATTTTTGACTAGCGGAAACGAAGAGATTTGAGCAAGCATGCCTCTTTTAAGGATAAGGGAAAAACCTTGAGAATGAAATTGCAAGTAAAAAGTATTTGGGTAAAATGATTTCCTAAGGGAAAAAGGTTTGTGAAAGAAGTTCTTGATCACAAAGAAAAGTGTTTAAAAACTTATTTTTTAAACCTATGTCTTAAGAAAAGATAAAAGTTTCGAAGAAGAGTTCTAGATTTAAAAGAAAAGAGTTGATTCATTCTCGAATTTTTGTTTTAAAGGAAAAGGTAAAGTTTATGATCAAAGACTTGGGCACCAAAATTTTCATAAAAGTCAACTGCTAAAAAGATCTATGCATGCAAGATAAGTAGTTTGAGGCAGTAAGCATAGTATGATTGGGAAGGTTTCAAGTATGAGTTATATCAGAAGTATATCCCGAATTGTTCATAAGGTAAAGGAGGTAGAGATCTGGAGCTAGAAGCAAGGAAAGAGGACGTGTCAACATACGATCAAGAATTCAACCAGTTATCAAGGCATACCCCGCATTTGTGGTTTCAGACTAGAAGAAAACTCATATAGATCAGGTCGATTGTTGTATCCCTTCTAATAGGTGAAAGTGATTCCCGTATGTCATCTTTTCCAACCAAGTGTAGCTAATTGAAGGTCAACCGACTCATGCTAGTTCATAGCAACCTAGTAAAGAAAAAGATGCGTGAAGATCAAGGAAAGAAAGAGAAAGAACCTAAAGAAGATCGTTAAGCAGATAGACCTAGAAGTGGTAGATTAAAATTTTCAGTAAGATAAGAAGTTTTGACGAGTCTATTCATTCATTCTCGTATCAATTAAAATAATCACCTTTCAACAAGCTTCATGTTAATTGAAATTCTTCATTTATATCATTTGAATTTCTTCAATATTATATCTTTTTAGAAAAATTATAATCTTTTGATGATACTTCTTTAATCATCTAGAATCAGTGATAGCATTCCCTTGTTAAAGTTATGCTGGCGCCTTTGCAAATATTCAGTACAGTTCTCAGTTATTAATCATCGATTGTCTCCCATACGTTTGCTACACGCAAAAACCCCTTTTGAGTTTATAAGTCCTCTGAAAAGGCAATGTTTTTAGTATAAATAACCCAGTGTTATATCTCTTCCAGCTTTTAAAACTCATTAAAGAATTATTGATCATGATAAAGTCCTCACTCAGAGGCAATCATTTTGTTTTGCTCCCACTCATAGAGCTCAAGTGTGGATCCTTGATTAGAGCAGAGAGTATAAAGCAATATTCCTTTGGAAGAATAAGAGGGAGTAGTCCCAATAGGAAGAAGAATCCAAGTATGATAGTTAGTGCCCTTCTAGTAGGACGCGAATCTCTAAAAGTTATTTTTTTTTCAGCTCGTCCAGTATTAAGAGACAATTTGAGGAATGACGTCAGATAAGTTCTGAGCTTACGTTCAAGGTCCAGTCATGCAATCTTTACACCTGCAAGTGATGGTGATCTCCAGCAAAGGCTATAAAGTCAGAATACTGTCGAAAAGCGGTTGCGATGAAGAAAGAGGAAGGAGAGTTTGCAATAGAAGGCGTTTCAGGCACAAGAAAATTTTGAAGACATATTTCTTAAAAGAGCTATCAGAACTACCACCATATAGGCAAGTGGAAATTACTATCGGTTTAGAACCAGGAGCTACACCAGTTCGAAAGCCCCTTTCAGAGTGGTGCTTAAGGAGTCGCAAGAACTCAAGGTTCAACTGCAAGAGTTATTAGACCTAGGTTTTATCCAACCTAGTGTGTTGCCATGGAAAGTTCCAATCTTGTTCGTGAAGAAGAAGGATGACGCATTGAGAATGTGCATCGACTATAGAAGGCTTAATAAGTTGACCATCAAGAATCGATACCCTCACCCAAGAATAAATGATCTCTTTGATCAAGCTTAAGGGAGCAAATGTCTTCTCAAAGATAGACTTAAGATCTGGGTATCGTCAGTTGAAGATCTAAAAGGAGGATATTCCTAATACTTCTTTTAGGACTCGCTTTGGGCATTACAAGTTTGTGGTAATGCCATTCGGATTGACCAACGCCCCAGCAGTGTTCATGGATTTAATGAACCGGGTTTTTACCCGTATCTAGATAAGTTTGCACTAATTTTCATAGATGATATCTTCATCTATTCGAAGGGCGGAGAGGAGCATCAAGAGCACCTTAGGGTGGTGCTGGAGAAGTTAAAGAGAAGACAGGTTTTACGCTAAGTTTAGTGAGTTTTGGCTTAAAGAAGTTATGTTTCTAGGTCATATGGTTTCAGTAGAAGGAATCAAGGTAGATCTAGCTAAGATTGAAGCTGCAAGCAACTCGAAGTCTCCAAGGAACGTGAATGAGATAGGAAGTTTTCTAGGACTTGCGGGATTATATCATAGATTCATCGAAGGATTCTCGTCAATAGCTAAGGCTATGACACGAGTGTTGAGGAAGGACTTCAAGTTTAGGTGGACGCCCGAGTGCAAGGAAAGTTTCCAGAAAGAAGATGTTAACCACAAGCCTGATGATTGGCCATTTCGGAAGAAAATGAAGATTTCGTGGTTTATGCTCATGCGTCGAGAAAAGGACCAGGATGCGTACTAAAGAAGAGAGGAAATGTGATTGCTTATGCTTCGAGGCAGCTTAAGAATCACGAGTAGAACTACCTCACGCATGACCTAGAGCAAGCAGCGATTGTTTGTGCGCTAAAGATCTGAAGGCACTATCTCTACGGAGCCAAGGATGAGAATCTTCTCAGAGCATAAGGGCCTAAAGTATTTCTTCAAGCAAGAGGATCTTAGCATAAGGTAGAGAAGATGGCTAGGACTTGTAAAGGATCATGACTGCACGACTTACTACTACCCAGACAAGGAGAATGTGGTAGCAGATGCCCTAAATAGGAAAGAGAAGACAGAGTTAGGATTCGTTTTAGTTCAGAAGCAGCTTCGATAAGGAATTCAAGAAGTTAAGGACCGAGATGCTAACACCACATGCAATCAATTAAGCACAAATTACCGCGATAGTCGCTCATCCCGACCTGAGATAAAGGAGAGTTAAGGTTTGGAAATGAAATGAGTTTCTCGAAAAGAAAAGACTAGAAGCACGATTAGATAGCATGCAAGACTTCGCAGAAGCCACTGATAAAGCGCTCGTATTCAAAGAAAAGCTTTGTGTGCCAAGTAAGAAAGAACTAAAGGAGGAAATCGTGTGTAAGGCACATGACACGCCACATACAGCACATCCCGGAAGCACCCAGATGTATCAAGACCTCAAGAAGAACTTCTAGTAGAATATCATGAAGAGAAAAGTAGCCGCCTTCGCGGAAAGGTGTTTGATCTATCAGCAAGTGAAGCATTGTATCAAAACCTTCTGGTTTGCTCTAGCCCATAAATTCCTATATGGAAGAAGGGTTATAGTAGTATAGGCTTTGTGGTAGGATTACCAAAGTCTAAGTGGTGGGATACCGCTATTTGGGTAATCATGAATCGATTGTCGAAAGCAGCACCTCTCATTGCTGTTGTCATGACAGAGGGGCTAGATCAATTAGCTCAGATGTATGATAGGGAATTGGTGCATATTGCATGATGTGCCGGTCTCGATTATATCGGATCGTGATACGAGATTTACGTCAAGATTTTGGAGGAGTCTACAAGAGGCAATGGGATCAAAGCTCAATTTCAGCACGACCTTTCATCCGCAAATGAATGGCCAGTCTGAAAGGACTATTCAAATTCTAGAAGACATGCCTAGATGAGTATTCATCGATCAAAGAAACAGTTAGGAGGAGCTACTGCAATTGGTAAAGGTTGCATACAATGACAGCTACCAGTCAACGATCAACATGGCCCCTTATGAAGCCCAGATCGGAAGAAAGTATAGATCGCCCTCGTATTGGGACGAAGTTAGAGAGAGAAAGATACTTGGACCCAAAATGGTCCCGGAAGCGGTCCAGAAGAACGGGCTTGTTCATCAGCAAATCAAGGAGATTCAAGATAGACAGAAGGCCTATGCAGACGAAAGAAGAACGGAACTAAGATTCGACATTGAAGATAGTATTCTTGTAAATGTCTCTATCAAGGAGTGGTTAGTTTGGGCAAACGAAGCAAGCTAGGGCCCAGATTTATTGGACCTTTCGAAATTCTAGAGAAGGTGAATAAAGTAGCCTACAGGTTGGCCTTACCACCCAACCTGAGTGACGTTCATGACATCTTTCATGTCTCAATGTTGAGAAAGTACGTGTTTTATCCAAAGCACGTGATCCTGAATGAGGACTTAGCCTATGAAGAGAAGTCTCAGGCCTTTGTGGGTCAAAAGATCCAGAGGTTAAGGAACAAGGAGATAAATTTTGAAAAGATGATCTGGAACTTTCATGGTTCAGAGGGAGCAGCATGGTATCTCGAATCCGAGCTACTCAAAGTACCCTGATATCGTTTATCATGGTTAGTAAATTTCGGGATGAAATTTCTTTAAAGGGGTAGGATGTAACACCCTAGATTTTTTATTAAGGTTTAGAGGATTTTTAATGATAATTAAGAAGTTAAGGAAGAAATTTAATCAAGGTTAATTAAGGTCAGATGTCAATCACGACTTTAAAAGTCAGTTTTTGTGAAGATCGTCTTTTCGGAAAATATGATCTTAATTCTTTTATGGCCATTCATGGTCTCGTTAGAAAGGTTTTAACTCAAGAAGTATGCCGGTGTTTTCAGATTGTAATTCTGAAGTCATTTAAGTTCCCAGTGATGAAAAACATATTTGAAGGATGAATGAATAGTAACTTTTACGTGCGTTCGTGTTTTGAGAAATTTATGAAATCCTCCTCGTTGATCTGAGTCTAGTTCTGTCAGGCCCCTCTTATGGGAAATGACTCAAGGATTCCGTTGGCGCTCACGAATTACCATTCTGAGGTCAATCGAACGCATGGGAGCAAAATCTGTCAGTCTGAGTGAATAGTAAAAAGTAATTCCAAAAAGGGAATCTTTGCTCGTCTTTCTTCTGATGACCCCGTCTTTTTCAAGAATCAAGTTGGTTCACTAGAATTCAAGCCAACGAATCTTCTAGTATTTTTAGATTTCGTGTCTGAAGTCATTTGGACCTCGACATCGAATAAAGCAGCTTTTAACCGAACCCGGGGTAACTTTTGCAATATTCTTGCACTGAAGTGGCTTCCCTTGGAAGCCAAAGCTTTTCCTATAAATACAAGGCCACCCCTTTGCATTCATTTGCTCATTTTCATCCATTTCACTTCATATAGAGTGGGAAAGCTCGTGAGAGCCGAGAAAGTTCTTTCGAAGTAAAAAGCGTTCTTCGTGAGTGTTCTGCAAGACGACGAGCGGAGTGGCGTGGAAGGGATGCGGTGAGGGAAGGTACTAGAGGCGCCGTTGGGTTATAGCGGGCGGCTCTGCCGCCGTTGCAACTCGATGAGATACCGAGCTAGCCACCTTCCTTCGACGCACCTAACCCCGTCCATTCTTGTTCGTCGGTCTCGATCTCCATTTCTTTTTCCGTCTTTAAATTCCGCATTTACTTTCCGTTCTTTGCGTTCTTCATTATTGCTCGTTTACCTTCCGTCTAAGTTGTATTTTAATTTTTATTGAAGTTCCAAGTTAATAACATTTACGTTATATTTCTCGCTTTATTCATGTCGTTATTATTTTTTGAGTTTAGCCCCGTTTATTCTGTTTAAATTCCGTTCAAGCTATATTTAGAGATTTAATTTCGTCGTTATTCTAAATATTTAAAGAGGATTATCGTGTTTACGTCGTTATTATGCCAAAATTCTTTTTAAAGTTAAAGCATGTTGTTGCATGTTAATTTCAAGTATGTTGGTTTTAAGAAAATTCGGGTTAATTGTTCTTCGTGTTCATTGAAGAATCAACGAACACGAAGAACTCAGTTGAAGAAACCTAGTTGAAGAGAGAGAGAGAGAGAGAAAAGGAGCCCCGCGGGGCGGGGGGGTACGCCGCCGTGCAACATCCCCCTCGGCCGCGCCTAGCCCGCCGGAGGCGGGGAGCCCGCCTGGGCAAGGTGGCCCCACGGCGGGGGGGAGCCCGCCGGCGCCCATGTGCGCCGCAGCGGCCCCCCTTTTCCATGTTGTTTTCCGCCGTTTCTTTTTCAGCTATTTTCGTACCCTCTTCCCGAGTTTTTCGAGCTTTTCAAATCATGTTATTTCCAAGCTATTTTCAAGTTTAAATTTTAGAGAAGCGTTCAAGTTATTTCCGAGTTATTTCAAATAAACGCTTCAAGTTAAATTCGTCTAAAATTCGAATATCAAAGTATGATTTCTCCAAGTAATTTCTTCTCGAATTTTATAAAGTCATTAAGTCGTGCAATCTGTATTTAAGTCTTAGATTAAGGTCTCTGGGTTAGTAATTCCTATTTCTCATTCTAGATGTTCGATTTCTTCGAAAGAAGTAGCTAAGTCGATGATTCGACTTTTGTAGGAGGAAGTGAGCCTCGTAGGAATTCGGAGAAGGATCATCAACTCGTTGTTTCATCTTCTGTCAAGTAATCGAGTTGGATAAATCTATACTCATCTAAAGTTTGAGCTAATAAGCTCTAGAAGCATATAGGGCAAATGAAATATCCAATAAAGCATTTTTGCTCTGCCTGATCGATCTCTGTACAAGGAATGAAGGAAAGAAAGATATTATGTTTAATTGAGCTCTTAAGCATGTTTAGAAATGCTAGAAATATTAAAGTACTGTTTATGCTTAGCATAAGATGTTTAGAATCGCCTTTAGTTGAAATTCGTATTTATTTACGTTCATCTCCTTGTATTTAAATGTTTATGATGTATTAAGGCTCGTAAGTTAAGAATTAAGGATTGCCTTGTTAAGGTAGCGTTAAATCCCTTATAGGCCGAGAGTATTCTTTATTAAAAGGACTAGCCCTTAGACGTTGCTCTAAGATTGGGTTTTGCTAGCGAGATTAAGGAAGAAAGGAACTTAGCATTTCGCTTAAGCATAAATTGAGCCCACAACTATTAGAGGGAGTCACTGCTGGGTTAATTCTCTCGCAAACTCATTTGGATATTTGAGGTAGCCCCTCTTCTATCCTATGGCATGCCTAAGGGTACAGTTGACATCAGGTTTGAGCCAAGGTTGGGCCCAAAAGTAAAGAAAAGGTTTTGCGGATATGGAGAGGGCTTTTGCGTTTTGCTCTCCATATACCACCAGTTCATTATTGGATATTTCACAAGTTATTAAAGAAGCTTTCATTAAAACCCACTGAGTACATTAGTGCTCACGCCCTCTTTTTCAAATGTTTTCAGGTTAAGATGCCGAGGATGATGGTGGTTGTGGATGTGGGTTGGCTGCCAAGATTGTTTTGCTATTATATAAGTTTCTTTGAAATCCCATTATGTGTTCTGCTGCTCTGATTAACTTTTTCTAAATTCCGTTCAAAGTTCTATTATGATTATTCGAGACTCTAAGAATATTCTCAGACATGATTACATATATACAAGACGCATATTAAGTTTATTTCCGCTTTCTAAGTATGTTTTCCTTTCGCTTATAAAAGGGCCTATGCTTGTTGGTATCTGATTAGTTAGTTGTTTTATTCCGCTAGAGCATGTTTCCTTCTTAATCAAGTAAACCCAAGTATCATCATCTATCTTCAAAGCGTGCCATTATTCTTAAACTTCTTCGTTAATATTCTGACTTTACTCGTTAAATCTCTTAAATTACACCCCGTCCCCATTCATTAATCCCTATCTCGGGACCGGGCTGTTACAGTCTGAGACAGATCCAAAGACAATATCATCGACATAAATCGGAACAATGATCACTTCAGATTTTTCTCTTTTAACAAAGAGTGTTCGATCAGATCCTCCATGAACATACCCTTTCTCCAACAGAAACTTTGTGAGTCTCTCATACCAAGCACGAGGGGCTTGTTTGAGTTCGTACAATGCCTTCTTCAATTTATACACATAATCAGGATGGTGAGGGTCTTCAAAGCCTTTAGGTTGACACACAAAAACATCTTTGGATAAATACCCATTTAGGAAGAAACTCTTTACGTCCATTTGGTATAATTTGAACTTCATCCATGCAGCCATGGTGAGAAGCAACCTGACAGATTCAAGACGTGTAACTGGAGTGAAAGTCTCATCAAAATACACACCTTCAACTTGGGAGTAGCCCTAAGCCACAAGTCTTGCCTTGTTTCTGGTTATGTTCCCTTCTTCATCGGTTTTATTCTTGAAGATCCACTTCGTGCCGATCACATTTACACCTTTGGGACATGGAACCAAATCCCATACTTCATTTCTTTCAAACTGCAAGAGCTCTTCTTGCATGGCATGAATCTAACGATCATCTTGTAAGGTCTCTTTAACATTCTTGGGCTCAGTTGTAGAAGTGTAGCAGACATTTGTAATCATCTCACAATAGTTCTTTCGAACTCCTCTGGTTCTAACTCCTTCACTCACATCACCAATGATGTCTGCTGCAAAATGATGTTTTTCTGCACACCTTTTGAAGGTTTGAAATTATCCAATTTTTCATTCCTCAACTCAGGCTGGTCATTGTGTTCCGAATTGTCTGGAACAGAAGCTGGCACATGAATGTTGACATCAATACTTTCCTCATCAATCTGGGCAACAGATTCTTCCAGATCATTAACAACAATGTTAATAGACTCCATCACCGTCTTGGTCCTTTTGTTGAAAACTCGATAGGCCTGACTATTCCTCCAGTACCCGAGAAAAATGCATTCATCTCCTTTGGTATCAAACTTACCAAGCTGTTCTCGGTCTCTTAACATATAGCAAGTACTTCCAAAGATGTGTAAGTACTTTAAATTGGGTTTCTTCCCTTTTCACAGCTCGAAGGGAGCGACTCTTGTCTTGGGTCTGAAGTACACCCTATTAATAACATGACATGTTATGTTCACCGCTTCTGCCCATAAGTTGTCAGGGACAGATTTTGCCTTCAACATGACTCGGCTCATTTCTTGAAGAGTCCGATTTTTTTCTCAACAACACCATTTTGTTGAGGTGTTTTTGGTGCAGAAAACTCCTGAGCAATACCTCTTTCTTCACAAAAGCATTTGAAACAAGCATTTTCAAATTCACAACCGTGATCACTTCAAATTCTCATCACAGCTGTTGTTTTCTCCACTTCGAGCTTGAGACAAAGATTCTTGAATGTCTCAAAGGTTTCTCCCTTATCTCTAAGGAACTCAACCTATGTGAATCGTGTGAAGTCATCCATATATACAAAAATAAACTTCTTCCGTCCAATACTTTCAGTTTGAACAGGCCCCATCAAATCCATATGCAACAGCTTCGAAGCTTTTGAGGTGGTAATCTTCTTAACAGATTTATGTGACGTATGAATCTGTTTTCCCACTTGACACGGTCCACAAATTTTGCCATGATCAATATCAAACTTCGGGACTCCATTCACAACTTCTGCCTTCATAAGACATTGCATGTTTCTGTAACTCACATGGCCAAGCTTTTCATGCCATATGTTTGCTTCATCAAGCTGGGTTCTGAAGCAACTACCTTTCATATTGAGAAGGTAACAATTATCCCTTAATCTGTCTCCATCCATTAGCAGCACACATTCTTTGTTCTTCACAAGACATTTGTCTCTAGTAAAGTGGACCAAGAGACCTTGATTGCAGAGTTGACTTATGCTAATTAAGTTAGCTTTTAGTCCTTCAACAAGCAGAACATCCTCTAAGTTGGGCATCCCTTCAACATTTAGATGACCACGGCCAAGTACTCTTCCCTTGACACCGTCTCCAAAAGTAACGGATTGATAAGAACAATCCTTTTAGATATTCTTCAGCATACTGGCATCTCCAGTCATGTGTCGCGAGCATCCCCTGTCAAAGTACCAGCTGCTCTTTGCATGAATATTGAGGGCAGTGTGAACAACATAGTTCCTGTGATTGTTCCTGGATCTGTTTCGCACAGTTCGTCTTCTGAAATTCAGGTCATTCTGAGATAGACCTTTCCTCCTCATTCTTCTGAGATCATTGATGTAGTTCCTACAATATGGTCGAATGTGACCAGGCTTTTCACAATAGTGGCAGACAACACCAATTTTTCGAGGCTATGACTTTTGAGACTGTGGCTGCTTGATCTCTAGTTTAAATTCAGATTCAGGAACAGATTCATCATGCGTTCCAGATGTTTGTCCTTGACAGAAACGGTCAAAAACCTTCCCACCAGTGTATCCAAGTCATGTATGGTCCTGCGGACTTTTTCCTTTAGAAAGGATGTCATCGAGCTGAGATGATCCAGAGTTCATCATCTTGACGAGTTTCTTTAGATGAAGCAGTTTACCATTCTGAGAGTGAGTATTGTTTCTGGATTGTTGAAAATCATTCTGCAACTCATTGAGGCGCATGGACAGACTATCTCTTTCTTTAATGAGATCACCATTCTCTCTCGTCAGCCCTTCATTGACTTTTACCACCATGATCCAGCTCTCATGAAGCTTTTTGTATACTTCTATGGTAGACTCTTCAGTGAATTCTTCATCGTCACTGCATTCAGATACTTTGTCATTCTGTCTGTCAGAGACAGAATTAGGTACAGGTTCTTTGTGAGAATGTGTCATGAAAGAAATATGATTTCTTACGCATTCTTCATCACTCCCACTATCATCTGGATCATCACTTTCACTAAGAGTGGGACTGTAGGATTTATTCTTCTTCTTTAGGGTGTTAGCACACTCGGCTTGATAGTGCCCAAGACCACCACATTCTCTACATTTGACCTCCTTATGTTTTTCTTCACCGAGATCTTCATCTTCAGTTCTCCGAGGTTTGGAAAATCTATTCTTGACAGAATTGTTCTGTGAAGACTTCTCATAATGTTTGATAAATTTCGAGAAATTCTTTGTCTGCAAGGCAATTGACTCAGCCAGATCATGTTTGTCAGAGACACTACTCGGCACATCAGAACTGGAGCCGGCTTGAAAAGCTATGCTTTTTTTCTGAACTGTCTCTTCATCTATTAGACCCATTTCAAAAGTCCTCAGGGACCCCATCGGCTCCTGTAACTTCATCTTGCTCACGTCCTTACCCTCTTCGATTGCTGTGACTTTGTATGTGAATCTCTTGGGAAGAGATCGCAGAACTTTCCGCACAAGTTTCTCCTCAGAGATGACGTCACCAAGTGCAAAGCTTTCATTAGCTATGTCACAAATCTTGGCATTGAAATCAGCAAGCTTTTCACCTTCATCCATTCGAAGGTTTTCAAATCTGGTAGTAAGAAGCTGCATACGAGATGCACGAACACTACTTGTTCCTTCGAAAGTAGTTTGAAGGATATCCCATGCATCCTTTGCCTTGTCACATGTGGAGATGAGTTTGAACACATTCATGTCCACTGAAGAGAAGATGGAATTCATGGTTTTAGCATTTAGCCCCATGATCTGATAATCAGCATCGTCAAACTCTTCTTCTGGCTTCAACACCGCTTTGCCTTTCTCATCCCTCTTGGTAGGAGGCTTCCACCCTTCAGTCACCATCTTCTAGGCACGCTCATCAATTGAGCGAATGAAAGTTGTCATTTGAGCTTTCCAATAGGCATATTTATTGCCATCAAGGAGCGGAGGTCGTACCGTTGAGGCTCCTTCCTTCATCGAATCCATCTCGGCAAAACAACACAAAAACACAGATTAATACCCCAAGATCAACCCTGAATACAGGCAACCCACTCTGGTGCCAATTGTAAAACAGTAATCCGTGCTTATACGAGTTTTAGTTAACTACTTAAAAATTGTTCTATGATATGTGTGGAATAGATGCAAGAACATAAAAGAATAAAGCAGTAAAAACGCATGAGATGGTAACCCAATTCGGCTCAAACCACCTACTCTAGGGGGATTGCTCCCAAACTTGAAGTTCCGACTGTTACTCCTTCGAAGAGTGTATTAAGGATCTTACACATACAAGCCTCCCGTCTTATGTCGTCCGTTCTTCTCCTTGAACTCTTTTGCTAGCCGAAAGTTGTAAGATCTCCTCACAATTGTGACACTAGACTCCTTCTAGCTACTCACGACTTCAACTTACAATCTCTCCCGAGATTACGTACAAAACGGAATAAAAAATCCCCTCACGTGTTTCACTCGTAAACACTCAAAACTAGTCTATCACGTTGAACTGTTTAAGGAACAACTACTAGTTACAAACGACCACAAACTGACTCTCAACAATCTAATAGAATCTAAACAAATATATGTGGTACCGATTGCTGCAGAATTTGGCCTTCATAAATAGTCTTCACTTCAGCTTGGCGTCGATCTCTTTCTTCCGCCAACTAGGTAAGTGGATTGTGGTTTGTGACCTTCCAAACGTGTGTAGATACTTCCCTAGTGTAGGGGGTTAATATAGCACCGGATCTACACCATAAGGCAGTAAAACGAATCTATCTTGACCTTCCAAACTGATTTGGCGCAAGATCTTTCCAACAAGGAAACTGCCATAAATAGAGTGTCCCTGATTCTGTCTGGGACAAACTCTGGAACAGTTCACCAACTGTTCTTCTTTTCTTGCACAGCGAAAAACAAAACTTCGTGGGACATACCCAGGCACACTTTATCAAACATATCTCGCCAATTCAACAACACAAATACTTAGTGCATGATGATGGCACTAACAGTTTCTTCAAAAAAAGACAAGATTATCCCTCCCAACAAGCCTCTTATGATCAAGGTTGCTCCTGAGATAGGAGATCCTCACCTTCGCCTCCAGTTCAAGCAGTTCATGTCATCCAAGAAAGGGGTGGATGATATTGTTGAAGAGTCCTCTCCAAAGGGTACTGTGCTGAGATTTTTAGAGAAAATTCTGGAGTTTCATGCTCGTTTGATTTCTGAGCATACTTCTGAGAAGATGAAGATCCAAGCAATGATTGTTGATCTTTCATCAGGAGAAAAGTTTGCCTCCTAAGCAGCAGATGTTCCTGAGAATGTTCATAACTTGCACAATCTTGCAAGTACTGTCAAAGCTGCTGCTCAAAAGAAATCTCCTCCAGCACAAAAGCAAGGTGAATCACAGACTGCAGCACAAGCTAAGGAAGTAGAAGCTATCCAAGAAGAGACTGCAGAGGAGGCTCATGAAGAGGAGGCTCATGAAGAAGAGGCTGCTGAAGAAGAAGATGATGAAAAGGAGGCTGAGGATGATGCTGATGATGGAGAAGAAATTGAGTACGATGATGTTGTAGCAGGTTCTGAAGAAGGAGGATCTGAAGGAGACGATGATGCACAAAACCCTGACAAATCCAAGTAGTTGCTGGTTATTACTCCTTTGCCTTTCTCAGTGGCAAATAGGGGGAGTAATGCAATATAAGTTTTTTTTGTTCTACTTATCTTGCATCATGTTTTGCAAGTTATTTTTTGTTTTTGCTTTAATAGCTTGTAATAGCTATTTAGTTATGGAATAGATTTTCTTCCCTATATGATTCATATCTGCTAAAAAATTGAAACTGCTATCAAATGATAAAAATAAAAGAAAAAAATCAATATAGCAGAGCAGGTATAGGCTGATAAGAAAGTGAAACACAACTGAATCATATGATGTTCTTCAAAACATTCAAGTATGTTTTTAAGTACATGATCCTACAGTTCAAGGGTTGTGTTCTTTTAAAACATGGAGCTAATTTACAACCAGATAAAGACAAAGGGGGAGATTGTTAGTGCCATCTGCACTAAGGTGTTCAGTATTGTCATTATTTGTTTAGATATTATGGCAATTTCAAAAGAACACAAAAAGGTTTTGGTTATTCATGTTCGAATACCATGTTCTGGAAATTTCTGTAAACATTCCGCTGCCAATCTGATTGAAGATCAAGACATGTACTTAATCATGTTCAGAGACATGATCATGTACATGGTTGTCCAGAGAGTTTACAAAGAGACTACCATGCTAGATTCAAGAAGTTGAAGCTGCAGATTCAAGATGGACGTTTCAGAATAGAAGCTGCCTTGTTCGTGATGGAGATCAAGAAGGAAAGAATGAGTTCTATTCAAGGAAGGCATCTAAACTAGGAAAGTCCGATTTATTTAAGAAAATTGTTTCCTTGTTAAATCCTAGTCTAATTAGGACTTCTGAATACCTTGTTTAGGCTATAACTGTTTCTTATAAATAGCCTGGGATTCAGACTAGTTTAGGTGACACGAGTTTTACGAATACACAAAGGGTAGAGAGTTCAAAAGACTTCATATTCGAAGCATATAGTATTCGGGTAGACTAGGTTTGATCCGCGTGGTCATTGTGTTTCTAGTCTGTGTTTGAAACTCACTTTCATACACACTTAGAGGAGTCTCGGGAGAGATTTCTTATGGGAACTAGAGGGATTCTAGGTTGTGAGGGGAGCTCATAATTCAGTTTAGTGAAAGAGGTTGAATCGGGTAGGAAAAGGATCGAGTGGTGGGAGTCTTCGTGTAATATCCTTTGTAACCATTCAACGGAGTAGTAAACTGTTTCTCACAGACTTGATAAGTCCCCCTGACGTAGATCAGTTGATCGAACAGGGTTACCAACCTCGTGTTCATTATTTGCTTAAGTTTTTATATTCTTACCATACATGTTCACTATAATGTTCAAGTACATGATGATGAACATGATCACCCAGTTTTTGTAACTTCATATTCTCTTCAATTTGTGTAGATCGATGACATGGGGAGAATTCTTGACAAAATTCATTACTGTTGCAGATTGTATAGATCGATGATGTGAGATTGTAGAAGAAAGAGAAAAATTTCAAAATCTGATTTTTGAAATGTGATGTGGGCGGCTAGTGGAATTGGGGATACAAAGTAGGGTTTCTTTTTAAAAATAAATATAAGGAATTAAGGATATTTTGATAATTTGACTAAAAATATATATAATTAAAAATAAGTGACGAAAATAAATTTTTTAAAAATTTAAGTGACTACTTTGACCCATTCTCAAATAACTAATCATACAAGTTCAAACATAATTTTTAAAACATAATTTTTAAAATCCGAAATCATCGAAAACAAGTTGTAAATAATTATCTATCAGGCTTGATTGGACACATTTTGTCCATAGTTACAAGTACAACCGTAAGTCCCTACAGATGAACTTAAGAACCGGATGGACCGGCTCGGTTTAGCCATGTACAGCTGCCAATCTCGACGCCGGCAGCCTCGGTTATTTCAATTTAGCTCTGCGCAGTCCTTTTTGGCGCCAAAGGGTATAAAATGCGCCGCCGTTCGCTCCCGTTTCCATCGCCATCGCATTCTTTCCCCTAGAAATTCACCCAATTCCAGCCGTGCGACTGAGAATCAAGATTTATTTATTTTGTGTTTCCAGCAGAAAATGATCAGAGCTCGAATTGCGTTCGATCTTCATTTTCCCACCAATCCTCCGTACTCGCTGATTAGCCGGCCGGTGCTACGATTCTGGCAGGCGGAAGCATTTCCTCGCCGATTCAGAAGAATTCAAATCGCATTTTGTGCGGAGGAGAAGTCGTTTAGTTCGCCGCACAAGGATGATTTTTCGCACAGTGAAATTATTGTACCGTCAGGTTCGCGTTTATTATCTTCAATTGATAGTTAAGCTTCTGTTTGGAATTATTGAAGCTTTAATTACCGTTCAGGTGGTAAATCAGTGAATGCTGCTACATTGGTTGGCGTGGCTACTCTTACGAGCAAGATTTTGGTAATTCTTGACTAGTTGGGGTGTAGTTGAGTTGAACCGAGTGTAATTGAGCTCAAGCTTGATTCTTTTATTATCGAGTTGTACTCGAGATTAATTTATGGAACACATTCAACGTTCATGAATTTATTGGATCCTAAACGCGTTCACACCAAGATCCAAATAGCTTGGGCCATTTACAACACTTTAGTTTTTTTAGGGCTACAGTTAACTTGTATATTAATGTATCTGTATAATAGCAATAAGTTATTTGCATGGATCAATGCAGGGATTGCTCAGAGAGATAACAATGGCTTCAGTTTTTGGTGTTGGCCCCATTGCCACTGCTTTCAAGTACTGTGCATCCAACTAGTTTGCCTGTGAAATTTTAACATATTTCAGTTGATAATTTGTAAATTTGCGTTGAACGAACTTTATCTTTGATTTGACTTTTGGTGGTGATTTTTTTAGGTATGCCTGGGTTTTGCCTGGTTTCTCATCATCGCTTCTTGGCGGTTAGTCATTGTTGTTTCACAAATGTTCGGAGTTAAATGATCATGCATAATTTCTTGGTCTTATTGTCTCCCCTGTTTTGTTGTTTACCTGAGTCATATAACCTTAGGGTGTATTTGGATGAAGATGAGATTTCAAATGAATGGAAATCCCTTGTTTGAATTTAGAGTGGATGTGCAGTGTGTGTGTTACTTGCGTATTGTGTGTGTTTGTGAACTTTGTGTATGAGAGTGACAAGGGATGAACTTGAGATGATTAGGTTTTATGAAAATAAACTTAAATTTAATGATTCAAATCCACGGATTTAAGTTTTTCAACAAACAAGATGACTGGATTAAACTATGGATTGATTTAAAATCCACCTTCAAGTCCTTCAATCCAAACAGATCCTTGTGCTATTCTTCCTATGTGATAGGGATGTATGATGTTGTGGAAACTCAAATGCAGTTTCATATATCAATGCTATTAGTTGTGTAGGGGGAAGTTTTGTTAGGAAAATGACTCTTTTTTAGATGGAAACTTGAAAATTTCAACGTTGACTGTCTGGTCAGATTACCATTCTCTATAGAGATACCACATTTACTTTGCACCAACTATTTCTGGCTGTGTTTTTTTTTTTTTTTTTGGTCTTGTGCAGGTGTTAATGGTCCTATCCATATTATCATGTCAACTACTTTAAGGTAATACATTCTCCTCAAACCACGTATTACCCATATTATATGTTTTAATAGGTTACGTTTCTGCTGCATAATCATCTTGCCATATCTCAATCCTAAAAGTTTACCAAATTTTTCTGCTTTGAATTCTTATTTTAAGCATCATTCATGTCTTTTGGGATGATTGAAGTTCTATTTGTGGTTATTAATTTCTCTTGCTCATCGGAGATAAGCATGTAGTGCAAGTGTGCAACAGCTTATGATTGGGAATATCAGTTGCTCTATGAGCCTCAAAGATTAGCACTCTGATTGTTCTGGTTCTTGTTCCCACGAAATAGACTAAATTCTGTTATTGTCCCTTTGACGATACTTAATATTTAGTTTACTGTTCTGGCATTGTTCAAATCAAAATTTGATCAGTAAACTTCCAAAGGAGCGAGGAAAGAAGCTATTTCAACATCTGACCACCATTATGTTTCTGGTATGCTGGTTCACAAAATTGCAAGTATACTTGTGCTTCTAATAATCTAATTACCTATTCATAATGGTCAGTCGTGCAATGCAGGTAGGAGGTGTTGTGGGTGCTCTTGTTTATATCTTCCCAGAATTCATAATTCAAATTTATGCACCAGGGTATAATGAATAATACAGTAAATAGACTCGAAGTTACTATGTTTTAGTTACTTCATGCTATTTCACATATGGACAAGGGTTAAAGTGTGTCTTACTTGACTAACTGCTTTCGTTGAAATGGTATATCACTTCACAGTTTGTGGATATTGGCTGAAGGACAAATCATAAGGAAAATAGCTATCAAGCAGGTATGGAGTGTGATATTGCCTTATATATTGAAATATGCTGTCTTATACAGTTATACTTTATGTTCCATTCTAAGTGAAAAAAAAAGTAAATAAGTATTTGCATATATATCTTTCAATGTTTCTTTATTCCCTCCTTGCTGGCCCTTGCTCTAGCCTCTAGGAAATGCTGCTACTCTCTAGCAATCACCTACTTACTATTGAAATCTATTTGTCTGGGAGTAGTTCTGAAAATGGTTTGGGATTGTTCATCAGTTCCTATTAATTGCCTTTTCTTCTCGTGTTCTCTTTTCAGTTGAAAATTATGACGCCTTGCATAGTCCTCGCAGGCCCTGTTGGACTCGGCTTTGGATACATGAGGCATGCATGTTTCTTAGTAGTTCTGTGTAGCATGTAATTATTCAACATTTAATGACCTAACCTTCAATCCACTCAGTGCACAAGGAAATGATGCTCTCCCTTGCATTAGCCCTGCTTTATCCAGCTCACTCCTGATTGTTAGTGTAAGTGGTTCCCACATAGCCAGCACTGAACTGTTTCTCTCTTTTACCCATACATGCTATACAAATTATGTGCTTACAAGATCTAGTAATGTTAATAAACACTTGCAGTGTCTCATTTGTGCTTTTAACAGAGGATTAAATGCTTCTTCTATTGGTCAGTAAGGAAAATGTTCACTAGCTCTTTTAGCACTCTTCTCAAAGCTCATATCGTTCATGTGCCTTTCTTTATAGTTCATATTTCTTTCTTTAGGTTGGAGCCTTGTTTCATATGCAATTTCTATTGGATTATTCCTCCAGTGGGTCATCCAGGTTTACCTTATTTTATCAGTGCTTCTCCTCTCCTTTCCACAGCTTGTCTACTGGGGAAATATAGCATGGAAACTTTTTTTCCTGTATGAAGCTTTTCGTTATATAATTATGGAAACTTTCAATTGCCATTTTTATTAATTCTTATGTGGATAATACCAGGTGATAGTTCTGGGAAAAGGACGGTCTGATACTACTCCAGATTCATTAATTAACATCTTGAAAAGTGGGGATGTTCGCCAGGTGCAGGCTCAAGAACTTTAGGTCACATGGTTTTTATGTTCAAACAGATACCACTAACTCCTTTTCTTTCTTTTAAATTCCATGATTCAGTTCTTCTCATTGTTACTCCCAGCAACTGTAAGTTCAGGCTTGGCACAAATTGCATCATTTACTGATCTTTATTTTGCATCCCTCATTCCGGGTGCTGCAGCTGGTCTCTCATGTAGGTGATATGCTTGTGCAACTCCTAGTGTGTTTTTGTAGATTACATGATATAAATACAAATACAATCAAGTAAAGTGATGATTCTAAGTTAACATTTGACAATTGTCAAGCGGTGCAACTTTTGAATGCGTATCTCAGATATGTAATATATGGCTTTCTCTAGTTCTTCTTGGATTAGCAAAGCAGTCCAAACCCCTTTTGTGAGCTCTTCAAATAAATGTGCTGTAGTCCTTCCAACAGACATGAATAAAGTAGAACCTACACTCAACAAGGATGAATACTTTCATAAGTTGAAAGGATGTGAAGACAACCTTGACATAAAGAGGCATTTGGTTGAGGAGTATTGCTACCACACTTCAAGTCTTGTTGTAATATTGCAGATGAGAGAGGAACTTAATTCTTCTTATTCAGATGCAGATTAATTTAGCACCTAACAAACCAACCTGCTGGTGAACATTGGATGTACATAAGCAAGCACATCCATTCTGCATCATTTTGATATAATCTCTTGGTAGTTATCTCAGCAGAAATTTCAGGAGTGAAAAAATATATCGACTTTATAGCCTTGGATGATTTTCAATTTTTCCTCAAGCCAATTTGGTTTCCAGTGAGCCATGCGATTACTACGCTTGTAACTGTGTTATCTAAAGATTATTTTCCTCTGAAGTTGCAGCCATATTCATATTACATTGCTGATGCATTTTCAGATGCATATCTTATGGTCATGGCACCATTGGGTGCTCTTTCAAGCATCATTATACTGCCTCTTGTACCTAAGTTTTCCAAACTAGTGAAGGTACCACATAGTTATAATTGCTTTCCTTCAAATAATTTGACATTTTTTCTTTAACTTCTTCCTCCTCATCCTCTTCTTCTATTAATGTTTTTAAATGATTTATAACATGGTAGACATCATCATGGGAAAGCTTAGCAGACAATTTAGAAAGATCTCTGCTGCTTTGCATGGTAAGCCATTGGCAACTCTACAATTTTTTGCCTATTGGTTATAACATCTGCCACATATTGGCTTAATTACTGCATGAAATTTTATGATCTCACTTTAGAGTAAAGCATACAATGATTTTACTATTGTCTCTGCAATCAAAATATTAACTTTAAGAGAGCAGTCAACTATGGTAACTTAGACTTAAAAAATTCAATATAAGCAGAATTGGCCTGAAGAGCGTTGCTAATGTTTACATAATTATTCAATGATTGGATGGCATCCTGGTTTTAATGCCTGCATATGTTTGCCTACGGTGCAGGTGCTTCTCTTGCCCATTTACTCTGTAATGCGTACCTTGGCAGAGCCAATCATCCATATCTTGTTTGAGCGTTTTGCATTTGATTCTTCAGCTAGTGCTCTAGTATCCAGTCTCTTCCTTGCTTGTAAGTAACACGATAAATTCTCTCACCTTTGTGAGATTAATTTATATGTTGAGTATAATTAACTTAGATAGGTTGACTATAATATTTGTGGTTTCTTCTCCGTATATTCATAGAAGCTTTTCTCTTGTTACGAGTGAAATTTTTAGGATTTTGTTTAGCACCAGCACCCAGCTTTCCTAGCCATTATCATACAAATTGAAGTACTATCATTTGATGCAATTTTTTTTCTCTGAAACGAATATTACTTTTTAACAAAACATGGTGAATTTTAAGTTTGTTGTTCATTGCTCCGTCAGCAGTTTCACTTTTCTGACTGCCATTGATTGGTTTAAGTAGTAGAACATGTTTCACTTGTTCTGAAAGATATCGACTTCTGGTCTGTCATGGTTTTTGACAAAGATCAAAACTTGAAATTGCAACTTAGAATTAGCAATCTTTTTTGTTGAATCCCAAACACTCCTGGAATGTGTAGTTTCAGTAAGCATCCATCTGAAGTTTCTCATCCATCTATTTGACCACAGATTCTCTTGGCACACCTTTTTTCATTGCTAAAGACTTACTAGTGGCAGTTTTCTATGCCCTTGGAGATGGAAAGCAGCCTTTTTTAGTCAGTGCAGGTGCCGTTGCTTTGAATTCCATTCTGGATTGGCTTTCTGTTTCCAGATTTAACCTTGGAGCAAAGGGACTGGTATACTGTTGCATCTCATCTGTTGATGTGTAAATGATAACTGATATGTTTTAAAGTGAGTGTTTTTCACCAGTGTGCATTTATGCAGGCACTCTCAACATCCTTTACGGCTGCTCTGTCAGTTTTTATTTTGTTCCATCTCCTTAAGAGGAAGCTCCCAGGTAAAATCCTGGAAAATAAACTTGTGGCAGAGATCCGTTAGTGTTTTGGATTTGGGGGGGGGGCATGGGTACCATCTGGCGTATCTTGACACCTTTCATAATATGCACTCTATTATATGTAAATGTCTCAGGACTCTCAAGTTATGCTGCAATGATCTATCCCGCTACATTGCTACTGATTTGCTGCATTATGTCGAGCATCAGCACATCTGCTGGTTACAAGCTTATGCACGAGTTGTTGATTTCCGCCTTCCATGCAAGGTCTGCTCCTTCCTTATGAGCTGAATATAGTTCTTCTCCACACATACATTGTCTCTCTCTTTCTCTCTCACATCAGTTTTTCAGCAACGATCTTTTCTTCTTAGGTACAATTTGATGATGGAGCTATTCACTCTGTCGATAGCTAGTGTTTTCGGACTTATTGGCTTCTTTGTTCCTACTATCCTCCTACATTTATCTGGATTTGAACTGGCACGAGATTTGTATCGGATGTTGATCAAGCAGCAATCCCTCAGACCAAGGGCAAAGTCATTCAACTTATAATGAGACTATTTCGACATTTGACGTATCCAGATCCAAACACGAGTACACAACCGGTTATGAGTATCGGTATCGTCCGATGGATCTTTATCCATTAAATGGCATTGGACAAGTTTTTCGTGTTTAGATATTGGTTCTCTTTCTGGGATGGGATAGCAAGAATTTAATCAAATCATTAACTGTGCCATAAAGTATGGCTTTCTAATTGAAGTTTGACATTGGAAGTAAATGCCATGAAATGTGGTGAATGCAAGATATAACAAGTCAATCTTCTGACATTTGTATAATCCTCTACATACTTTCTACACTAGAATTACAATAATCAAAAACTGCCTCAGTGATCAACAAAATTCTCATCTGGAGCTAACTTTAACGGCGCTTGTACAAACAAGGTTTCAACTCAGGCCAGACGATGCCCTTAGGTTTTCGCTTCTCCTGCACAGAAGAAAGCTATTCACTAGAAACTCGTCTTGATGTGAAAGCATTCTAAAACAGAGGATGGTGAAAACAACAAACCTTTTTCTGAAAGTGGAACAGTATGAACATTTTGTTTGAAAAGTCCTTGGATGTTGAGGCAAACCCTAGTTCACATATGGCTTTAACGAACTTATCTGGGTCTGCTCCTCCAGTATTAGGATCGAATCTGCTTTTAACTTCAGCTATTAAAAGCCACCCACTGCACACAAACGATTGAACTGGCGTTATGAATGCAAGTATATGAAACATTTTGGAGCTTTCGAAAAAGGAATATGATATATCCAATGCATACCGAGGCTTAAGAACCCGGTTCGCCTCCTGAAGATAACTAGGGAAGTTCGTCCCCATGAGTGAGAGACAAAACACAGCAACATCCACAGAGGATGAGTCGAGCGGTGTCTGCAAGTTATTCAGCAACAATAAAAAAATGAAGCATCACACTAGATATCATCCAAATAACCCACATTTTAGAAAACAAAGGAGATTTACATAATATTTTAGTTGGCTGCTGCATAAATTCAAGGATGACAAGAACAGGCCTACTTGGATCAGAAAGAAAATGAGGAAAAAGTTTAGCACATACTTGGGACATATCGCATGCAATTACTGAAGGATCATTTGAGACGAGATCAAACGAGTGGACTTTGTTCTTCACACTTCTAGAAAGCCGGGCATCCCCTGAATAAGATTAAAAAAAAAAAAAAAAAAAGAACATAAGACTTCTAAAATCAGTGAGCAGAATATAAGATTTTTTATACAGGTAATACTTGAAGATTCGTACCACAACCAAAATCTGCAACAACTAAAGAAGGGCCGCGATCCTTAATCCATTTTATAATGATATCATTGGGTTGTTCAGGCCAAAGCGACATTTGCGCCTGGTATCCAGAATGATACTGGTAAAACAAGTTAAACATTAGATTACAACAAGATGAGCTGCATTACACAATGAGTTGGATTGTATACTCAATGGAAGCTATACAAAATATGCTGCACATAACTGGCTGTGCAGAAAATAAAATCAAACGAGTCAAATCTGAGACATCATTCATGGACTCTCTCTAGGAAAACTTAACTATTGCGCTTATTATGGAACCCAAGCTGCAAAACCAGACACGATCTCCTATTACAGGAGATTGTGTTCATCAAATCGAATTAGCAAAGTAGAAAAATTGCTACAGAACACATGACACAGTAGCTTATTTCATTGCATTCAGTCACCACTGGATAACAATAGAATTTAAATAAATTTACCAGTGATAGAAACTTTGGCAGTCAAGCTGTTAACAAAGGCTCAAAATTCAAGTTCAAGAAGTTCAATAAAAGCCACTACAACTCATTCACAGAAGCTTGAGCTTACTACGAATTATCGAGATTCTCTTGTTGTAGCATATAAATTTAAATTAAATTAAAGAAACACGAGATCATGAAATAATCAATTACAACTCACCACATTGAACAATGACGGGTCCTCTTTAAAATATTTCAGAGCCTCATCTCCACTGTAAACCCAAAATAAATTATTTTTAGGAACTAATTCCACTTTTAAATATATTTATCATCCTAAAAAAAGGGAATCGGATAATACCTGCAAGTGTAAAGCTTTTCATTGATCATGCGGAAATAACCTCCCGATAATCTTGCTTTCATCTGTCCAATCAACAAATATATATATATATACATATAAATTGTATTTTTTTAAAATGATTAAAAATTACTGGAAACTAGGTGCTCGTACTTTGTCAAGGAACGAGGAGCTCGATTTCGAGCTGCTCTTAGCCGGAGTAGCGACGATGGTGGAAGAGGATACATTATTTTTAGAAGCGACTGCGCCGGAGATACTCTTCTCTCTGCGGCGGTGCCCCCGTTTCCTCTTCTTGCTCCGCCGCTGCTCCTCCGTCATTTTCCTCCGAATTAGTTTTCGGCGGTGGAAATTCGGTAGCAGTAGGAAAAGAAAGAGGGCAAAAATTTTGTTAACGGGCCAACTTGGCTCACGGCCCAACAATATATTTGGCTTTCATATTTAAGATGATAGATATATCATTCCCTAATTCATTATTTGTTCCACATTTTTTTTTCATTCGATTTCAATTTTTGTGCTTTACTACATTCTTATACTTGTTAATTAAAATTTAATTTACCCAATTAAATTTTATTATAATTTTTAGTATTTATTTTTTTAAATAATCAATTAATAACTAAAAAATAAAAATTAAATAATTATAAAATATTATAATTGGGTTAGAATGTTTGGTATTGTTGCTTGGAATATGAGACATCGGTTTTATGCTCACAATATTTCTCTTTTATTGTTTGTAATGTTTAGTTTTGTTGCTTAGAATGTTTAGATTCGTTGTTTTAAATCTTTTGTACAATGATTTACACATATTAATACACTCTTTTATGCCCTCCAAAGTGGTTATTCTTGTTCAAATACAGAATTTGAGAGAACTCTAATATGTTGTACAGCAAGCTTCTGTCTTTTGGTCATTATTAAAATTGTATTAACCAATGCACAAGTTTAGTTCTACCTTTGAGTTTGATAAGCATTTTCAGCACTGTCTTCTTCATGTGTGGCATCATATACTCATTTTTTCTCATTTTCCTCCGTTCCTCCTCTTGCAATCTATTCAAAAGATTAAGAGAGAGAACCTTTCCGGTTTCCCTTTTGTCACCATCACTCATTTTGTCATTTTTTCTCATCTCCCTCATGTATGTCATCATCACTCATTATGTCATTTTGTCTCATTTTCCAGTGTTCTTTCTCTTGCAATCTGTTTAGAAGATTAAGGGAAAGAGCCCTTCCGATTTCCTTTTGGTCACCATGCACAATGACACTTTCGATTCACTTCTCTTCGGCTTAGTTGATGTTGTATTGGTGATGCTCTAAAAAATAAATTAGAATGAATTCCTTGTGATAAAAAACATATTAAATGCTTAAACATTTATTTGTAAAACATTAAACAGTTATCAACAATGAAACGTTAACCATAGATATAGAGCAATGTAAATGTTCTTTAAAAAAAAAAACATAACAATATAATCGACAAGCATTTTATCATATTGGATATCATGCACTTTTACTCACTACGCGCATATCACTCATTGCATTACAGTTATAACAATAAAACTTGTGCAAATATGCATATCATCCACACAAAAAACAATTGTAAGTATAGTATGACCTAGTTGCCAAATTATAATATGTGATGCATTATATTAAAAAAAATAAGGATTAATTGCCTATAAAATCACGATTAAACAACACTTTTTATTTTATCATAAATTGAATTTTTCTTGTAAATTAAATATCCACTTTATATCCAATTAAATTAAAACTAACTCCCAAATTTCATATATGCAACGATCATATATTGAGGCTTAGTCCTTTGACATTGTGACATATGATGTCTAATTCCATTTCCACATCAATCTTAAATCAATTAAAAACAAAAGGTTTCAATTTAATTATGTTAAAATTAAAATGTGGTGTTTACGAGATGCGGGAGATTGATCTCAATAATGAAAGTTGAGGGCAAGGAAATTGAACCCGAGTTAGTTGACAACGAACAAGAGGAAGAGATGCATAAAGGTCATAGTGAGAACAAATCTGCTGCCAAGGAAGAAGGGAAGATCACACATAGGGCTCTAGATAGCTATTCGGAGCTCGGCTCAAATAAAGTTCCTTCGTTTTCTAAACAAGCCGAGCTTCAACCTTGAATCAAGCTCAATAAAATAATCAAGTCAAGCTCGAATAGAGTAGTATTCGACTCGGTCAGCTCGCGAACATGTTCGAGTTCAAACTTAATCAAACATGCTCATAAATATTATAAATATTGCAAATGGGTAAATTAAACAATCTTGTTTTTCCAGCTCGAGCTTGAAAGTGTAAATTAAACGAGCTTTTTTCACGCATTCAAGCTCAGGTTTGATTAGTAATTTTTTGAGCATTTCACGAGCCAAGGTCGAGTCGAATTTGAGCATGACAAATATTTTTCGAGTTGAGCACAAATAAGAGGAAAAAAGCACAGCTCGAGCCAAGTACAAATATTTCCTAACTAGCCAAGGGTGTTCAGCTTGACTCGGTTAATAAGTTCATTTAGAGCCCTAATCACAGAAGACAAGATGAGCAAAATATACATGGTATGATTTATGGAGGAAGAAGTGACTGTCGTATATGAACCCAAGACTGGCATTTTTCTCAAATATGATGGTCTAAGAAAGAAGAGCATCCTTGGAATTGGCATCAAAATATATGCCTTTGGTAGTTTCCCTTCACTCAAATATCCTATTTCTCTTAGTTGCATATAGCAAATCAAGAATAATTTAGACATACCAGTATGTTTTCTGCATTTGCCATGCAAAGGGTGTTTCAGTGTAAAGCAAATATATCCTCCACTTAGCAATTTTCATAACGATCAACTCATAAATCTTCAATTGCAGGCATATATGAAGACAATGAGAAACTGAAAGATCTCTTGAGGGCAAACATGGGGAAAGCACCATCTAAACCAACAAAGGACAATGATTGTTTGCATAGTTATCACTTACTCTGGCCTTACCATGAGCTTGGTAAAGAAAAACTTCGATGAAGGCCTCATAGCATCTATCAAGAAGCTCATGGGACGGAAAAATGAAGAGCTCTCAAGAAAGTATACTTACCTTTAAATTAATTCTTTTAGGCTAGTTGATATATTGCATAACCCCGTCCCCGAGCACTCGATTCCCTGAACATATTTCTCAGTCAATTCAAGGATTATGGGAGAAGCATCAGATGACATAAAGCTCAAACCTGGCTCTGTAATTGAGATATCCAGGCTTCCAGTATATATGCTTCAAACAAAAAGTAACATGGTGAATTTTTATCTAATATTTGTTTAAAAACTGCAAGTCTAAATAAACTCACTTGATCTACTCTACTATGCAGTTAAGGATAAGATTGTTAGCTAAGTTCAAAAAGTGAATTACTATGCAGGGCATACATGTAAAACAAAAGTCTACTCTTAGTTCCAAATAATCGCTCAATAAAAATGTGATTATTCAATCACTCTTAAAAATTCACCACATATCAAAAGTTATAATCTGCATTTAACTCTCGAGTATGGCGAATGGATTGGCATACTCCTTTCTGTCAAAGTAATATAGCATTGTAAATAGAAAGACGAGGACGGTCATTGAACATAGATATGGATTAGTACGGCAGCATATATATAAAAAAAGAAGCTCATGTGTATACCAGTGAAATCAAAAGATGCTAAATAAGAAGTGCTCATATGCAGACAAGAAAAAGAAAAGCCTCCTATTACACATCACGCAAAATGCTATGACATGAATATCTACTGCACCATTAATTCTTTCCTGCGTAGCCACGAAGAACTTGTTGAGGATCCAAACGTCCACTGTGATAACTTGAGGAGACGAATATCAACTCTTGTCGGCTCTTCCACTCTTCACAAGGTTTCAAGACTATTGGGGTTTCAATAACTGCTGAATCTACACATAACATTGTTTTGTAATCTTCATCACCTAAATCTGGAAGAGCTTTCGCTTTCTTGTCCCAAGGGTTCCACACAACTGCATATCACAACATTTTCTTTATAACAGTGTCCAGAAAATGAGGCCAATCTTAATATCACGACAGTGTAAGCGCAAGTGAGAATCAACGAAAGCACCTGCATCAGGCATGCCTTCTTTGCGGAGTTCATATGTTCTTTTCCTTTCATGATCAATTACAGCTATCTTCGCTGGTGTGCTTAAATAGGCCCGGTCAATCTATGAATAAGCAGAAAACAAACTAAAAAGTGGTTGGAGATGTTTAGAATTCCAAAATAATCTTTTTGCAGAATGAAAACTCCTGAATTCAGAACCTCCTTTTGTAAGAGGAACTAATATTTGCATAACAAAAGATAAGAACCAAATCATGGTGACCAAAACAACCTTGTGGTGGACAGAAGTCAGGTAAAAGGAGATTGAGATTAAAAACATTACCTCACCATCGAAAGTTATTGCATCTGCCTGCTCTGTATACCTTTCTCGTTGCAACAAGTTATCAAAGTAATCAAGCGTCTCCACGCCCTCAACTCGCACTTCACTGCAAAATCAGACGGCATCATGCAACCTATCGGAAAAGAATAATAAAGTATGGAGCAGATTTATCAACCATATTCAGATTTAGTAACGGGCTCCTCATTAATGCGCCATAAACTAACATGTGGATCTGGTCTGTACTGATTAGTATACATCTTCACAAAAGCACCCAGCAAATATAATAATATGTTTTATCTAGAGAAAGCACAGTAATGTAATGAGGTAAACCTGATATCAGAAACGGGTAGGTAATTACGCAACGCAAATGTGAAGGAGAAAGCCTTGCTATCAGTATTTCGCACTCGAGGGATCAAGGTGAGCCTGTCAGCACTTAAAGAAATGCGTATACGCAACTCAAATCTGCAAATAGAAGCAGAACACCGTCTAAACAAGGGTAAGAATTTCTCAATTACTATTTACTAAGGGAATTACATCATTTCCATCCTCACCTGTGCGGCCATGACTTGAGGTCTTCTTCTGTGGACTTCAGGATAAGATCCACTGTCGACTGGTTATTGACTGCAGGCAAAGGCGAAGGAGAGCTGTCAATTGACCATAACCTGTTCCTTGCAAATCCATGTTGCTCCAGTGTACCAAGATTTGAAAACTAAAAGTGCAATCAAACGATAAGATAGAATGCATTCAACCAGTTTGACAGATGTAATCTCTTTACGATTAGGGAATTTAACCTGTGGAAAGCAAACTGGTATGCCACCTCTGATAGCCTTTGGCGCACTCCACACAGCCTAACACAAAACATGAGATGCACAACTGTTACCTTGGCAGCTCTTATGCTCTTTCTAATATTTATTTTCAACACAATGATCATAAATAGCTCATCATTCAATCTGCATAAAGCAATTATGCCACTCATAAACTTAAAAGCTCACCTTACTGCTCATGAAGAGCAACTCCTGTCTTCTTTTATTCTTCCAAGAAACCACCTGTCCACCATGTAAAAGCACCTGGCACCACAAATGAAAAGGTTGGATTACATTTCTCTTCGACAATCATTCATAAAACCACCATCTGGTTAGACAGAAAGCTAGCTCTTATGCTTTTAAGCTATACAACTCAAGGCTTGCTATGGTCACAACTTGCACTCAAACAGAGGACACATTCAAGTTATATCTCGATCATGATCCCCTAGTAGCCTAGCAGTCATTTTTCTGGAAAACTGAAACACTTCTTCTCAAATCGATACAATCTTATTATCATCATAAAAAAAATCCGATTCTTGCCACTTGCGGGGTCAATATTTGTTCTCCAAATATTTTGCAGCCTTCCCACATACCAATGATACCATGACTTAATCTGACATCTAAATCATCCTTAATAAATTGCATCCAAGTTTTCAATAGTCTACCTCTCCTCCTAAACCTTCCACTAATCAATCAATCTAAAATTTATCGAATTGGGTCATATTTGGTCTTCCCACAAAACCTATAAAAAAGATAAAACAAAAATCTTATCATGAAGGACTAATAAACCTACATTTCGGAAGTTTTATTGAACATATAATTCTCACTCTACGATAAAAATAACTTGAAAAAAAACAAAAACAAAAACAAAAACACCATAACAAAGACAACGAACCTCAGCAGTGAAACCAGTGGGCTCCGACAAAATAAGCCGCGGCGATCCATCACCGTCCTTGATCAGATTAAACGGCACATCACTCATTTTCTCAATTTCTCCCTCAATTCACTCGCAGCACCAGGAAACCTCCCCTGCGAACAAAAAGAGTACCCAACAAATACAAAGAATCAAAATCGAACAAGAATAATATAAGAACAAAAAAATTACAGATCAATTAGATTAAGGGTTCCGTACCAGAAATGTAACTACATACACATTCTCCAAAAGGCAACAGAATCGGATGATTATTCAGTACGATCTAAAAAAAATCAAAATTCATACAAATATTTGGCGTCGGAAATCGACGATCGAATGATGAATTGAATATATCTACGTAAGGGAAAAAAAATCATGCAAAAATCAATTGAAATTACGGGAATAAGAGATTTTGTGAGAGATTATTTTTGTAATCGGATCATTCGTATTCGTATTCGGATTCGGATGCTATATAGTTCGGATGAAAATAGGGGGGAAAATAAAATACAAAAATAAGAAATTGTCTTCACTTTTGTATTCGGCCCGGTTGGACTTCCGCGTGTTTTTTTATGGGCTTTTCTTCAGTTCAGATTGAGTTGTACAAAATTGAACTAAACTAAGAGGGAGTGGTCTCGTGTGAGACAGTTTAACGGGTTGCTTTCGTTAAATGGATCCTAATCCGATCCGTCAATAAATGTATCATCCGATAATAAGCGAGGTATCACCAAATATGAAGCGAGGTATCACCAATTATGAAGCGAGGTATCACTCGATATGAAGCAGTATAAATTAACAGATTAAACATTAATTATATTTAATAAAACGATAATAAGGACGTAATTAAATTTATATTTTTAATATATTTTTTTATTACAAAGTTCATAAATGTTCATGAATAAAAACTAAAAAAAAAATACAACCACATTGAATTATTGAAGTAAAAAAAATAAAGAAGTGTCATCCGATATTAAGCGAGGTATCACCAATTATAAAGTGAAGTGCCATTCGATATGAAGTGAAATATCACCAGATATGAAAAAAATAAAGAAGTGTCACCCGATATTAAACAAGGCATCACCAAATATGAAACGATGTATCACCAATTATGAAGTGAAGTATCACTCGATATGAATAAGACATTAAGTATATATTTAATAAAACTATAATAAAAATTTAAATATTAATTTTATATTTTTAATATAAGAAACTTATTTATTACAAAGTTCATAAATGTTCATGAATAAAAACTAAAAAAATTATCACATTGATTTATTGAAGAAAAAAAAAAGAAGTGTCACCCGATAATAAGTAAGGTATCACCAAATATGAAGCGAGGTATCATCAACTATGAAGTTAAGTGTCACCCGATATGAAGCAGTATAAATTAACAGATTAAACATTAATTATATATTTAATAAAACTATAATAAAGACTTAAATATTAAATTTATATTTTTAAAATACGAGAATTATTTATTACAAAGTTCATAAATGTTCATGAATAAAAACTAAAAAAAACAATCACATTGGATTATTGAAGCAAAAAAAAAAGTGTCACCCGATATTAAGCGATGTATCACCAATTATAAAGTGTAACAACCCGGATTTTCAGAATATGATTAAGTAATTCCTAATTTTAATTAGGAAATATTAAAAGGAATTTTGAGCATAATTAAGATGTTTCGGTTCTAAGCCGCGATTTTAGGATTTATTTTTCGTAAAATCGTCTTTTCGAGAATTTCGATCTGAGCTCAGTTGTAGCCGATTTTGGTCATGTTTGAAAGGCGTTAACCCAAGGAGCATGCCGGTGCTTTCGAATTTTGAATCTGAAGTCGTTTGAGTTCCCGGTGATTTAAAACGCGTTTAAAGAAGATATGAATAGTGTTTTTCCGTAAGAGCGTGTTCGTTAGAAATTTGCGAAATCTCGTGTGTTGACCCGAGTCTTGTTCTTTCAAGCTTATCTTATTGGAAATTTCTCAAGGAATCCGTTGGCGTTCCCAAATTTTCATTCTGAGGTCAATTGAGCGTTCGGGAATTTTATTTGTCCCTTGTGTGGAATAGTAACTTTATTTTTTAAAAGAGAATCTTTTCTCATTTTCCTTCAAGATGACTCGATCTTTATCCCGAGTCAAGTTGGTTTAATAGTACTCGAGCCAACGAACCTCCTGGTATTTTCAGATTTCGTGTCTGAGGTCATTTGGATATTGACATCGAATAAAGCGCATTTTAACCGAACCCGATATTTTTAAAGTAGTATTGTTACATTGCAGAAGCTTCCCTAGGAAGCCAAGTATTTCCCTATAAATAGGGGAGCACCCCTTCATTCCCATTTGCTCATTTCTCATTCTTCACCTCCATTTCTAAACTCGAGCGAGGAGCGCTCTTCGTGAGCGCACCTCCGAGACGAGTAGTTTTTGTTCGGCGAGTCGAGTGCGGAGGAGCGGAGGAGAAGTTTCCGCCGCCGAAAATCGCCCAGGTGGCGCGGTCGCGGAGGATCCTGCGGTCGTGGGGGCTTCTGCGGTCGTGGGAGTGCCCTCTCGGCCAAGGCGGTGCGCGGGCGCGCGGAGATGCGCGAGCGCGGAGGTGCGCGGGCGGGCAGAGTTCCGCGGTCGCAGGGGTCTGCTGCGGCAGATTCGGCACGTTTTCGTCCGGAGGCCATAACTTTTACCTCAGTTGGAACCACGAGGCCCATGAGTACTCAAATCGAAGCTCTTTCAATGATCTACGACATAATAGTGGCTAATAGTCCGAAATATCGATCGTTCGAGTTGGACTTTCCATCCCCTTTTGTGGTAATTTCGGATGTCTTAATCTTTTAAATTCTCGTGTTTAAAGTTATAGTTAAGGGTCAAGGGTTTATATATCGTTTCGATGTCTTATTAGGAGCTCGAATAAGGATTCAAGTCGTTGATCGACTTTCGTAAAGATGAGGTGAACCCCGAGGAGGCCCGAGGTAGGATTTTCGGCTCGTTGCTTCGTCTACGCGCTTGTTATCGACGTGCTCGTCATCGAGGTGGGTGGTTCTAAACCAAGTATAAGGTTTGAGCTATTAAGCTCTAGAAGCACGTTAAGGCAGGGGAAATATCCAATTAAAATATTTTATGCTCTGCATGTTTAGTCTCTGTACAAGGAAAGGAAATGAATAAAGGAAGTTATATGCATGATTATGTTGAATTGTTATTTGAGTTTGATAAAGTAAAGGAAGTTAGTATAAGTTAAGTGAGCTCTCAAGTATGTTTAGATATGCTAGAATTGTTTATATACAATTTATGCTAGCATGAGGTGTTTAGAATTGCTTTATTGCAATCGATGTTTATCCGCATTCATTTCCTCGTATTTGAATGTTTATGCTTTGTTAAAGCTCGTATAGTTAAGGATTAAGGATTGCCTTGTTAGTGTAGCGTTAAATCCCTTATAGGCCGAGATCATGCTCAATTTAAGAATTAGCCTTAGACGATTGCTCTAGGTTTGGTATTGCTAGCTAAGTCAAGTAAGTAAAGAAGGTTAAGGTTAAGTAAGGAAGGTTAAGGTTAAGTAAGGAAGGAGGTTAAGGAAGGATATAGCTTCTGTTGTAAGCAGGTTGTCGAGCTCAAAGAATAGTTTATTTGCATTATCATGCTGTGACCTTCGTGTCACTAAAGTTGAACATTTGAAAGTAAAGGGAGTCACTGTTTGGTAATTCCCTCGCATACTCAGAGGATACTTGAGGTAACCCCTATCTCATCCTAAGGCATAAGGGTGCAGTAGACAGCAGGTTTGAGCCAGAAAAGGCGCCAGAAAAGGAAGTAAAAGGTTTTGCGGGTATGGAGAGGGCTTTTGCGTTTTGCTCTCCATATGCCGCCAGTTATTAATTGGATATTCCAAAGTTTATTAAAGAGTTTTCTCATAAAACCCCACTGAGTACATTAGTGCTTACCCCCTCTTTTTCAAATGTTTTCAGGTTGAGATGCTGAGGCGGTGATGTGTTGCTGGTGGGGTTGTCTGAGTTATCTGAGGTTTCAAGTTTGTTGCTCTGTATGGTTACATGTTTTCTTCCGCTAAGTTTCTGCTAAACACCCTGATGTTAGTATTTAGTCTTGATATGTGTAACTAGATTCTTGATTGTAGCATGTTTTAAATGCTATGAATCCTAGTTATCAATAAAGTCTTTGAAGTATGTTCTTTGATATATCAGTTGTTCCTTTATTGATTCCGAGTTATTTGAATAGTCATACCTGTTGAGCATTTTGGTATCTATTCATCTTCAATTGACTTGTGAATAAGTCTTTCATGCTTGTTATTATTGTTCACCTACGAAGAGGCTTTTCCTTTCAAGCATGATTCTGTTCGTTCAAGTTAAGTTTTGAGTTAGTTTCTTGTTTGGTCCTATGAATGGGACAGTATGATTTATTTGACTCCGACCTTTTTATGGGTCTTAGCCATTGTGGCTTTTGAGGAAGTCTTGTTTAGTTATAAAGTCGAATTCTTATATATTTATCTTTGGATTCTGTTTAAATTTCGATTGGCCTATGATTTGGCATTCCTTTGACTCGATAGAATCCTTTGACCCCTTTGATTCATTAAAGATGATAATCCTTCCAAGTCATGAAGTTAAGTTGCCTAAGTTTGTGAGGCGCTAACTTAGTTTAATTCTAAAAATACCCCCCCTGGATTTTCGATTAATCTACCTATTTTCTTCGGCTTTTACGCCTAACACCCCGTCCCCATAAAATGACTGCCTAAGGGATCGGGTTGTTACATAAAGTGAAGTGTCATTCAATATGAAGTGAAGTGTCACCAGATATAAAATTAATTGGATCGAGTCCGGTCGGATTATAAGATTCGTCTAACGGTTTATGACCCGTTAGACGGTCTAACATAAGTCTTTGTCAACTAAGAGAGGTCATCTCTTGTACATGCACATGTGTGTACAACACGCATGCAGGCCATGAGCCCACGCGCAGTGCATGGGATACATGCGCCTGAATTTATTTATTTTTTATTCTTTTTTACTTTTTTTCATTTTTTTTTGCTATTTTTCTATTTTTTTCCTCAAAATTGTATACTCTAAAATAAAATTAGTGAACCATAAAATTAAAATGAATTGATTTAATTTTTTTAAATGAATATAAATATATACCCTAAAATTGATTTAATGAACCCTAAAATTAAAATAAATGATTTTTTTTTACATTTGGCGATGAAGTTACATAAACTGTGCGATCATGTTCACCATCATATACGTGTACATTGTTGTGAACATTCAAGGTCAGAATATTTAAATTGAAAGCAAGTAAAAGACACGAGGTTGGTAACCCTGTTCGATCAACTGATCTACGTCAGGGGGACTTCACAAGTCCGTGAGAAACAGTTCACTACTCCGTTGAATGGTTACAAAGGCTATTACACGAAGACTCCCGTCACTCGACCCCTTTCCTACCCTAGACAACCTCTTTCATTGAACTGAATTGCGAGCTCCCTTCACAACCTAGAATCCCTCTAGTTCCCACAGGAAATCTCTCCCGAGACTCCTCTAAGTGCTGATGGCACTAACAATCTCCCCATTTGTCTTTATCTAGTGGCAAATCAGCTCCATGTTTTAAAAAAACACAACCCTTTGAACTGTAGGATCATGTACCTTAAAACGTACTTGAATGTTCCTAAGAACATCATATGATTCAGTTGTTTTTCACTTTCTTATCAGCTTGTATCTGCTCTGCTATATTGAATTTTTTTTATTATCTTTTTATCTTTTGATAGCAGTTTCAATTTTTTAGCAGATATGAATCATATAGGGAAGATAGAAAATCTGTTCAATATCATAATAGCTATTTAAAGCAAAAATATCTTGCAAAACATGGATGCAAGATCAGAACAGAACAAGAAAAACATTAAAAATTATATTGCATTACTCCCCCTATTTGCCACCGAGAAAGGCAAGAGAGTAATCTCAGAAACTACTCGGATTTGTTAGGGTCTTGCTCATCTTCTTCTTCTTCTTCTTCTTCTTCTTCAGATTCTCCTTCTTCAGAGCCTCCTTCAGCATCATCATAGTTTGTCTCTTCACCCTCATCAGCCTCTTCTTCTTCATCACCCTCCTGCTCCTCTTCATTATCCTCCTCTGCAGACTTTTTTTATCAGCTTCTTCTTCATTTTCCTGTTCTGCAGACTATGCTTTTCCTTGCTTTTGTGCTGGAGTAAACTTCTTCTGAGTAGCAGCTTCGGCGGTGCTTACAAGCTTGTGCAAGTTATGAGCATTGTCAGGTACATCTGTTGTTGGGGAAGTAATTCCTTCTCCTGATGACAGATCAGCTATCAAAGCTTATATCTTCATCTTCTCAGAAGTATGCTCAGAAATTAATCGAGCATGAAACTCCAGACTTTTCTCTAGAAATTTCAGCATAGCACTTGTTGGTGAGGATTCTACAACATTAGCATCACTTCATTTCTTGGATGCTATGAATTGCTTGATCTGGAGGCGCATGTGATGATCTCCTATTTCATGAGCAACTTTGATTATAAGAGGCTTTTTGAGTGGAATGACCTTATCCTTCTTTGAAGAGACATTCTTCTTTTGCTGTTTAATGATGCTGTATATCAATGAAGGATAACACAGTGGTCCCTTGACCACTGTAGACTCTGCACTGCTGATGATTTTTCCAAACACAAATTCATCATAATTGAACTGCTTCCTAGTTCCGAGGTGATATAAGAACCTTCCCTGAGCTTGAGTCACGGCAGCTCTATTCTTTGTTGGCAACCAATTGTGAATCAGAATTCTGAATAGAGCTCCATATTTGTGAGTCAGCTTTGAGGTTGTGATAGTCTGCGGATGAGATGGCCATTTGTTGTAGATGCCCTGGGTCAGTTCTTCAGCAACCATCTCCTACTCATCTATTTCCTTGTACTCCCCCTCAGTTGAACAACCCAGAAACTCATTAATGAGATCAGGGGAAAACTTCAGCATCTCTCCTCTAACAAAAACTTTCTGAAAATCTTCAGACTCTGGATCATCAATCTCATTGGTCAAATTGCAGTAGAACTCAGAAACAACCATTGGAACAAACTCCTGCACCATCTGCACTATTCCAAGTAGCCCGGCTTTTTTCAGTAGTGAATACACTCCAGTAAGTAGCAGTGTATCCTTGTCCACCTTCTTCTCAGAGATCATGGACCCCTGCTTCACTTTCTCCCATAATTCAGCATGTTTTGACGATCGAAAGATAGTATGTTTAGAAGTACCTGGTGCATAAATGATCTATTTGTCGATGTCAGACTCATGTTCACTAGAATGTGAGTGAATATCTTCACGAACATCTTTCGGCTGAGCAACTTTCTTGGCCTTCTTGGAAGGGTCAGCGGGTTCAACAACTTTTCTTTTCTTTATAGACACAGCAGTTGATGAGTGCATAAATTGTACTCATTTGCACTCACTTATGAGTGCATTTGTACTAGGATTATCTATTTATGTATGTTAATAATGTAAATATTTTCTTTATTCTTTAATTTTGTTATAAGTGGCCAATACAGGAATTTTGGGGTTTATACAGTGCAAATTAAAGTCGAAATGGGATTTTGTTCAATAAAGGTCGCACGAGACTTGAAAAGATAAAGAAAGCCAAGTGTTGCACTCAATTGTACTATGTTGCACTCATAATGCATGCTGACATGACCTCGGGACGCGATCAAAGAGTCGTGGTGCAGAGCCCTTCAGGGGCTGAAAAACATGAAGCCCTGACGCGGCCTAGAGGTACGACCTAGCAGAGGCTGTGTTACAGAGGCCTTCAGGCGCGGCCTCCGGGCTCAGGCGCAAGGTAGGTCGCGCCCCAGGGCCTCTGTAACACGGCTTCTAAGCTCAAGTGGTCTACCCGCTTTTCAGCCACTTCAGAGACGTGTTTTCCTTTGTTCCAAACTCAACCTCCGGGTGCAAGTGCAGAGCAGGTCACGCCACAGAGCCTCTGCAACATAGCCTCTGGGCATGACCCAACTGCCCACTTTTCAGCCACTTTAGAGACGTGTTTTCCTTTGTTCCAAACTCGGCCTCCAGGCGCGAGTCTGACGGGGTCACGTTCGGGACTGACGAATCCACTTTTTGACTTTTGGCACTCCATTATTGGTCCTATATATCATATAATACTTGAGGAGTTCAAATCATCCATCTTACATATGAAAATACACTTAGAAACACTCTCTATTTGGGATTTTTGAAGATCAAAGACATCAAGAGGAGGAGGAAGATTCAACCACCTATTTAAAGATTCAAGCCAAGGAATTGAAGAAGTTTGTTTTACATTGGGTTTTGTTTTCTCCTTCACTCTTTTACTCTTGTATTTAGAATGGATTTTGGATCCTCTTTTTGTATTCTTGATCTTGTTGTAATATGGTAGGCTAGAGCCCTTAGGGCTCTAGGATGTGGTGAAACAATATAAATCTTGTTCTTGATAAGTGTTTAATCAATGGTTATGCTTTGTCAAGGTTTTAATCCATGCTAGTTCTTGAATTGTGTTGATTGAGTGGCCTTCTTTCTAGCATCAAATGTATGATTCACTTGCATCTCGCCCATCTTGTGAACATAAGCATGTTTGGATTGAATTCATGTATTTGTACTCTTCGTTGAATGTCGAATATGTGGAAAGAAATGTGACCCCTTTGAGCCTTTGGTAGGTGCGACCTTGGAATGTATTAGAGATAATCATCCTTATCGCATTCGCAATTAAAGAGATATTTGAGAGATGCTCTTTCTATATTCGTGGTCTTCCTATCTATGAACTTAGCATGATTGTGTGTTGTACTCTTGTTATTTGATCAAGAGAAATATTGTGAATCCATGTCCTAGAGTCGTGCCTTAATTTATCTTCTTCAGATCTCCCTTTGTTGATCTTGTTTATTGCATTCTATTTAGATTGTTTATTGTTGTTGTTTGGTATTGTCTTATTTAGTTTATGTGTTGGTTTTGTGTTATGATAATCACCCATCATCTATTTATAGTCTAGATATTTCATCAATCTATCATTGTGGTACTTGTATTTTTACGTTTAATTCATTTTCCCTGTGGATCAACCTCGTATCATTATATCTACAATCATATGCTTATACACTTGTAGGCATGACACGAGTTTTATAAATATTGAAACCATTATGGAAAGTAAATCGCCTATCAAGTTTTTGACGCCGTTGTCGGGGAACACGGGATTAATTTGATATATGTAATATTATGATAACGATTGTGTGGATTAGTTTAGATATTTTATTTTTTTTGTTAAGATTTGCATTAATTTTTGGTTCTTTGACAGGTAGTGTATGCACACTCGATCTAGATGTGAGCCACCTATCAACTTGGATCCAGAAATTGAAGCAACGGTGTGCCATAACAACGCACGTAGATGGAGAAAAATGGCGGATAATCCTCCACCGGTTCAAGATCCTATGATTGCCTAAATGCAAAGGCAATTAGAAGTTATGCAAGAACAATTCAGAGCCCAATAGGAGGCTCAAAATAGAAACATAGAGGCACCAATCCGAAACCTCTTCCAACCCGTCGTTGATCAAGGGGTGGCCAATGGACCACCCATTCAAGCCAACAATTTCAAGTTCAACACCTCTCTCATACTCATGATCCAATAAAACCGCTTCCGAGGGATACCTATGGAGGATCCACATGAGCACATCCGCAAATTCCTTGAGTATGGTTGGATAATGAAGATGAATGGAGTCCCAGAAGATGCAATTCAAATCCTGATCTTTCCGTTCTCCTTGACTGACAAGGCGAAAACATGGTGGTTGAGCCATACCCAAGGGTCGTTCCAAACATGGGACTAATTGATGACGAAGTTTCTTCATAAGGTTTTCCCACCTGGAAAAACACTCAAATTAAAAGGAGATATCACTGTGTTCAAATAATGGGATGAAGAAAGCTTATATGAGGCATGGGAACGCTTTAAGGAGATGCTAAGAAAGTGCTCCGGACATGGTTTTGGAACCGATCACCAAGTCATGTGCATCTTTTATGGTGGAGTTAAACCCAAAAAGAGGACACTCATGAATGCGGCCACGGGAGGATCATTATTAGCAAGAGGACCGAATGAAGCCATGAGGATAATTGAGGAAATGGCCACAAATTCATTTCAATGGCCGGTGGCAAGAGAGGGAGTCCAAATTATGAAGAAGGTTGCATTAACATCAAGTTCGGATGCACTTGGGCTATTGGCGGCTCAAATGGCAACTTTAAATTCAAAGATTGAAGCCTTCACCAATCCAAAGGCCGAGACCTCTCAAAGTCAATTTGAAGAGGTCAATTATGTAAACCAATGAGGCTATTCGAATCAACAAAGGCCATTCAATCCAGGGTACAAGCCCTAATACGGAGGTCAATACAGTGGGAATCAAGGGTACCAAAATAGGGCTCAACATCTAAACTTATCCTATGGTAACCCAAATAATGCTATCCAACCACCTCCCGATTTTTCAGTGACAAATGGCGTTATTGATGGGGAGAAGAAGCCTAAGATGGATGACCTTTTGATGGCATTTATGGGGAAGACGGAGAACTACATAAAAGAATCTCAAACTCATGTTGGGAAGTTAGAGAATACCGTCGGAGCAATTGGCAACCAAGTCAACATGTTGGAAAAACAAATGGGTTAATTTGCAACTATCTTGGGAAGCCAACATCAACAAGGTAAGTTCCCAAGCAATACAACCGTGAATCTGAAGGATCAATGCAAGGCTATCACCTTGAGGAGCGGAACCACCTACGATGGCCCCGTTATGCTGAATGAAGAAGAAGATCAAGAGAAGGTTGATGAGCAACCAAGAGTAGAGAAGAAAGAAGAGGGACAAAGTCAAGAGGACTTAAGTCCCAAATTGAAAAAAATTGATGAACAAGAGAAAGGGAAAGAGAAAGAAGTAGCAACCAAGAAGATACCGGAGGAGTACAAAGTTCCTATACCATACCCACAAAGACTCAAAAAGGTGAAGAGTGATGAGCAATTCTCTCGGTTCCTCGACATCTTTAGAAAGGTACAAATCAACATCCCTCTCGTTGAAGCACTTCAACAAATTCCAAACTATGCAAAGTTTTTTAAAGATGTGATTTCAAAGAAGAGGAGATTGGGGGAATATGAGACGGTCAACTTGACCGAGAATTGTAATGCTCTACTACAAAGGAAGTTTTCTGCAAAGATGAAAGATCCGGGAAGCTTCAACATCTCGGTCACCATTGGAGAAAATCATGTGGGGAAGGCGTTGTGTGATCTAGGGGCAAGCATCAACTTGATGCCCCTCTCATTCTTTTCAAAATTAAAAATGAGAGAGATCAAGCCTACCACAATTTGCCTTCAAATGGTCGATCGATCTATGACGTATCCGAAATGGGTGGTAGAAGACGTGCTTGTAAAGATTAACAAGTTTATCTTCCCGGTGGACTTTGTGGTACTTGATATGGAAGAAGACAAGGAAGTTCCTCTCATCCTTGGGCGACCGTTTTTAAATACGGGTAAGGCTTTGATTGATGTGGAAAAGGGGGAGCTTACCTTGAGGGTAAATGAAGAAAAGATAACATTCTCACTTCCAAAAGCAATACAACATGCCAAAGAAGAGGCAAAGATCGTAGAAGAGTGCAATGTGCTCCAATTGGTGGATGAGTGTGTAGAAGAAGAGAATATTTGTAGATCAAAAGATCCCCTTGAGATTTGCATTTCTAACTCTATCTTTAATTGTTTGCCTAATGATGATTTTGGTCTATGTGATTCCGTTTCTATGATGAATTCTTTTCAGGAATCCTACTTAAGGAAGCCAAAGTTCTTGCCATTGAGAGACAAGGACCAAACATCAAAGGAAAATGAAGAGTTGAAAGCAAATGAGGAAATGGAGTTGAAGCCCCTACCTACACACTTGAGGTATGCTTACCTTGATGAAGCCAAGCAAAAACCGGTAATCATTTCTTCCCTCTTATCCAATGAACAATTAGAGAAATTGTTGAGGGTTTTGAGAAAATTCCAAAGCACTATAGGGTGGTCAATTTCCGACCTTAAGGGCATTAATTCTTCGATATGCATGCATAAAATTTTGCTAGAAGAAGATTATAAGCCTAAAGTGTAAAATCAAAGAAGACTCAACACTATTATGCAAGAAGTGGTTAGAAAAGAGGTGTTGAAATTGCTTGATGCCGGGATAATTTTTGCTATTTCAGATAGTGAGTGGGTGAGTCCCATCCAAGTGGTTTCTAAGAAAGGGGGGATGACTATTGTTGAAAATGATAATAAAGAAACAATTGCTACTCGAGTGGTGACCGGTTGGAGAATGTGTATAGATTACAGGGCTTTGAATGCATACACTAGAAAAGATCATTTTCCTTTACCTTTCATAGACCAAATACTTGATAGATGTTGACTAAAATGCCCCGAAAAATGCAAAATAAATAGACCTATCGACCCCCTCTCTCATCTTTGCACCGCCACCGACACCACCGAGAAACAACCGCCGCCGCCGCCTCTAATTGAATTGCCTCCTGCCCACCCTCTAAACTCTCTCAATGAAATGGAAAAATTAAGAAATATATATATATATATATATATATATATATATATATGTATATGTATATATACCTCAGAGGAAACTCTATTGCTATTTGGAAATAAATGATTTAGAATAGGATGTTGAGATTGGTGATTTGAGTTGAACAATGGGATCACCTTTTATAGCTAAAGTTTTGAAGTTGTGAGGGTGGATTTTAAATGATAGAATTAAATCGAAAATTTTTGGAAGGATTTTCTCATTCATTTCAGAGTTAAACGGACGATCATGGAGCATTCTTTAGGTCTGTGTCTGCTCGATTCCCTTATGTGAGGAGGAAGAAGAAGTCAATCAAATTTGGGCCAAAATATGGGTTAGGTAAAATTTTATTGGGCTTAGAAATAAAATAAATAATTTTATTGAAAAAAAATAAGTGATCACCTGGGCTGCAATTAATAATACACATTGGCCAAGTTTAAACTTTTGGGAGAATAAATCAACCAATTAGAATAATATTAATGATGATTCTTATTATCATAGTAATATAGTTAAAATTGTATAGGCGCGACTTATAGGACGTAATAATAATAATAATAATAATAATAATAATAATAATAATAATAATAATTGTTAGGAAAAACTATCAAGTAAAACCCTAAGGTGTGGTTTTGATGAGATGTCAAAATGTGTCAAACACTTCTTGAAAAACCGAAAGAGAACTAAGCTGACCAAACTGAGGCTCCGAAAAATTTCAGCAGAAGCAAAAGACAACCGAACTGGAGCATGGTCAACCCAGCTGAAAGGATGTGTCAACCAGTCAAGAAATAACCCAACTGAGGGTTAAGCTCTACAGGAGTCAAACCAGTTACTACCAAACTGACTGCCAGGTCAGTTAAACTGGAGAAACCAAGTCAACCTAACTGATGAAACTTACAGCAAGTCAGTTAAACTGAAGACTGGAAGCACCCAACTGATGGCCAGAATCAATATCAGCCGAACTGAAGCACAAAGACAAATCAATCGCTGAAGGCCAGAGTTGAAGTCAGCTAACTGAAGCTCAAGATGAGTCAACCACTGACCAAGTTGAGAATAAGACCAGTCGAGCTGGCAAGAAAAGTTTAGAAATACAGCCAACTGAAACGACAGCCAAACTGAGGAGCTAAGCTCAAATCCAAAACTGCCAACTAGAGAATCAATGGAGTTAATGCTCAACGGAGATCACAAAGTTAATGCTCAACAAAGATCAATTAGCTGAGTAACTGCTACATCAACAAGCTTCAACGGCTATGAAAATTGTTTGGGTCCAAATTTACTATTTATATTTTCCAGTTTGTGCTCTAGACAACTACTTAGGACCACACCCGCAATTGGACGGGGTCAATTGTAGAAGCAATAAGCTTAACCCGAGTCGATCTCTCAAGGAAGACTTTATAGGAAAGAATTATCTAAAGGCTACACATGCTTTCAACTAAACAACTAAAATAAAATCTAAACATTCTAACAAGGGGATTGATGATGATTATGATAGGAATTCAAAATAGACAACAACGCAAGATAATTAAATGCAAATACACAATTAAATTAAAATTAGAGGAAATAAGTTGGATTAAGGTATTATGGTGTAGATTCTCTCAATGGTTTTATCACTATGCTTTATTCAAGTTGATAATGCTACTCTCACAAATACGATAGACCCATCCGATTAGTTTAACTTCTATTACTGTCATTGTCTATCCGTTAAACCTCTCTTAGCTATATCGTACAAGCAAGATTGACATATTAGGCTTAGGAACCCCATCCACCTAACGTCGAAGGAACCAATTTCCGGATTTAGATTCACAATCAAGACTTCTCTAAATCCTATCAATGTTCAGGTAGTGATCAAGTACCTAAACATGAAAAAGCACGATTCCAACAACAACAATCCACAAGAACAAACATAGATCAAAACCACATCGATCATCTACCCCCTAATAGAGAGATTAGCCACTAAACATGCTCAAAACAACACAAATACCATAGAAGAAAGTCATCTCATAAATCAAATGCAAATAACTCAAACTTATACAATATTAAGTGTCTTTCAAGAGTTTGGAACAACCTCCAAAAATACATCCAAGAAATGTAAAGAAAAACACAAGATAAACCTCCTCGAGCTTAGCTTCCGCGGATGGCTCATCGTCGGTCCGTCTCGTCTTTTCTCCGTCTCCCTTGGTTCTTCCCTTGCTCTTCCTTTTCTTTCCTCTTCTCTTAGGTGAAGGTGATGGTGAGAAAGTGGTGTAGAGATTTAGTGTGTGTAGTGTGTGTGTAGAGAGAATGGTAGAGAGGATGGAGTGAGATGGTGTGTGGAATGGTAGTGATGATGATGATTCCCCCAAAAATCTCTAATAGATATGAGAGAGAAGAGAGATACGAGAGAGAGAGAGAGAGAGAGAGAGAGAGATGCTAGATGGCTATGGTGAGAGGTATAGTGGTAGGGTGATGGTGATGGAGCATTAAATGAGAGGGATTTGGGGAGGATTTGTTAGGAGGAAAAGTCCACAAAGTGAGCTTAGGGGAAATCAATCCCTATCCCTCTATTGCTTAGATTAGGGTGGCTTAAGAGTCTAGTTTCCAACATGCCAAAAGATGGAGGAAGAAGGATATGATGCATGTAGAAAAAGAGGCGAGAGATGAGTGTAGGTTGACGTTGATCGGGCGAACAGAGCAACTCGCGCGCCCGCGGAAGTCTGGAAGTTGCGCGCTCGGGGAAACTCACGCGCCCGCGGGGTGCCTGCGCTGAGAGCACCCTCGCGCGGTCGCGGGACTCGCGCGGCCGCAGGGTCTTTCAGCTGCAATGTTGCGCGGCCGCGGGGCCTTGGCTTCTCCTTCCGAGTTCATCTCTTCCGGGCAATCTTCGCTCCATGTCACCTTAGTACCTAAAAATTCAGATTTTACGAACAAAAGCTCAAGTTTTCCAAAACTTGGCTTATTCCACCATAAGAGCAACAAGAGAAGAAAATCACACAAAACCTATAGATAAACTAGATCAAAATACTAGGAAATGCAAATGAAACATGCAAAATCATGCAACAAAACACTTACAAATAAACATCAAACAACTCCCCCACACTTAGCTCTTTGCTTGTCCTCAAGCAAATAAGAAATTAAAAATATGAAGCAAGAAGGAAATACTCACAAGGTGATCATGTAATCGACAATTTGCATGGTTCCCACAAAAACATTCATTATCCAAAAATGTGAACACAATATCCAATCAAGTGAATTGCTCGTCCTCTCAAGTCTAGGAAAAACACGTTAGCCCATATTCAATTAATTTACATCCCCACAAATCACATCCACATTTATTAAGCTACTTCATTAAGCGACAAGGGGATCGCAAACACAGGACAAGGATCATTAGGTCAAATCATCGAGTATAACCGAGCTTCCTAATGTGGTTTCTCATACTCATCATGCAACACGTGAAAGGATTAACACACATGAGAGGAGTAGAATCCGGAATGCAATCCCATTTATTTAAACACATTCATGGGGGTATGGATCAAGAATCACAAGGTACAACCATTGGGAGGACATCCCTAGTGTCCTTATGTGGTTTCCCATACTCATAGTCGAATAAATCAACTAGAGGAGTAGAGATCCTTATTTTCCCCTTTTTCTTTTCCCTTTTTTCTTTTCTCTCTTTTTTTTATACCATATCATAAATACGAGGATAAATGATTAAGGGGGGTAATTTTCAAGAACAAGGCCAAGCATGCTTCCTAATCTTTCAAGGGCAAGACTCTTCAAGTCAATCATCGAATTGTGATCACATTCAAAAATAATTCATGTTAAGAGTGAAACCACGAAACAATTCATTCATTCATGATCGACTTGAAAGTAATTCCTTGAAAATTCATATCAAAAAAATTTCAAATTTGACCATCAGGCAAATAAGATACTAAGTGGGAGAATTGCATCATACCTAGATAACTAAAACAACATAATCAACATCACATAACCAACACTAAAATATTAAAACAAAAACTTCACATGAATAAGAAAATTCACAACATAACATAACAAGCTAAAATTCACAACATAACATAACAAGCTCTCCCCCACACTTAAAACATGCATTGTCCTCAATGTATGAAAACAAGATGCAATAAGAGAAAAGAAAAGAGAAACACATTACAAATCGTAGAAGACCGGCAACAGGCGCTGGTTCCTACAAAACACACGACAAATACAACCAACGAACAATAAAAAGAGTGAACTGAAACAATAAAAACACGCACATGAACACAAAAATAAAAAGTACACAAGAAACACGAAAGAACTTCCCTGCTGCGGTGGATCATAAGGTGGTGGAGGTGGCTGCTGGGACGCTACGGCGGGTGTCGTGAAGGCAAGGTGGTGATGTCGCGCGCTCGCGGGACTCCTTTTTCCTCCAAAAAACGTTGCGCGCCCGCATGGGCTGCACGCTCACGGGGCTTGTCCGCCGAGAGGGGAGTCGCGCGGTCATGCGGGGTACGTGGCCGTGGGCCATTACTTAGTCGTTTTTTTGCTATTTCACCCTAGCATCACTCCGACTCGTACCTGCAAAACAAACACCAAAAAAAAATATGAAAAACACACAAACACTAAAAGAGATTAAATAACATAAGTAAAAATAAGATAATCATGGGTTGCCTCCCATTCAGCACTCATTTTAATGTTTCGAGCAAGACAAAGTCCTTGGCTAGAGGTCATGGGGGTTCGTGGAGCGCGATGACTTGTGCCCCTTGGCTTGGATGGAACATTTCATCCATGGGCTGAAAAGCTCGAGTTCTCCACAAGAAAATGCTTCTTCAGTCGTCGACTCCCTACTCTCTTTAGACTTAGATTTGCCCAGGAACAACCTCTTGTGGGTATTGGATACAAGCTTTTGAAGCTCTAGGGAAACCTTCCTACTCGAAGTGCATTTATCAGGAACTTTTTTCACTTTTTCCCTCTCAATCTCCTTACACTCTCTTTCCGAACTTCCTTCCTGCACAAAAACTTCCTCGGGCCCGGCATCAATAGCATCAAGGGAAGAGCAATTTTTTATTATGGGGTTAGCAGGCATAAGAGGATCAAACATAGAGAAAGATACAGTTTCTCCAAAAATAGACATTTTCAATGTTCCATTTTTAACATCAATGAGGGTGTTTGTGGTAGCCATGAAGGATCTACCCAAAAGCAATGTGTATTCTTTCTCATTTTCTTAGGCTTCCCCTATGTCTAAGACAACAAAGTCAATGGGGACTATCAACCCACCCACTCTCACAAGGATATCCTCAACAATTCCCTTGGGATATTGATTGGGTCCAAATTTACTATTTATATTTTCCGGTTTATGCTCACTAGGTAAATACTAAGGACCACACCCGCAATTGGACGGGGTCAATTGTAGAAGCAATAAGCTTAACCCGAGTCGATCTCTCAAGGAAGACTTTTTAGGAAAGAATTATCTAAAGGCTACACATGCTTTCAACTAAGCAACTAAAATAAAATCTAAACATTCTAACAAGAGGGTTTGATGATGATTATGCTAGGAATTCAAAATAGATAATAAAGCAAGACAAGTAAATGCAATTACACAAATTAAATTAAGATTAGAGGAAATAAGTTGATTAAGGCATTAGGGTGTAGATTCTCTCAATGGTTTTATCACTATGCTTAAGTCAAGTTGATAATGATATTCTCACAAATATGATAGACCCTTCCAATTAGTTTAACTTCAATTCCTGTCACCGTCTATCCGTTAAACCTCTCTTAGCTATATCATACAAGCAGGATTAACATATTAGGCTTAGGAACCCCATGCACTTAACGTTGAAGGAACCAATTTCCGGATTTAGATTCACAATCAAGACTCCTCTAAATCCTATCAATGTTCAAGTAGTGATCAAGTACCTAAACATGAAAAAGCATGATTCCAACAACAACAATCAACGAGAACAAGCATAGATCAAAACCACATCGATCATCTACCCCCTAATAGAGAGATTAGCCACTAAACATGCTTAAAACAACACATATATCATAGAAGAAAGTCATCTCATAAATCAAATGCAAATAACTCAAACTTCTACTATATTAAGTGTCTTTCAAGAGTTTGGAACAACCTCCACAAATACATCCAAGAAATGTAAAGAAAAACACAAGATAAACCTCCTCCGAGCTTAGCTTCCGCGGATGACTCGTCGTCGTCCGTCTTGTGTCTTCTCCGTCCCCCTTGGTTTGATCCACTTGCTCTTCCTTTTCTCCTCCTCTCTTTTGTGAAGGTGATGATGGTGGAAATGGTGAAGGAAAATGGTGTAGAGATTAGTGTGTGTAGTGTGTGTGAGAAGAGAGGGAAAATGGAGAGAATGGTGAGAATGGAGTATGAGATGGTGGGTGGAATGGTGAGAGTGAGAGATGATGAATGATAGATGCCCTCTCCTAGTAGATCCCCCAAATATCTATATTAGATCTGAGAGGGAGAGAGAGATCTGTGTGATGAAGAAAGAGAAAGAAAGAGAGAGAGAGAGAGAAAAGGTGATGGGAGTTGATGGTAAGAGATCAATTAATGAAGGGGATTTTGTGGAAGATTTGGTGCCAAAAAGTCTACTCTAGAAATTTAGGTAATAATAAGCTACAAATTTCAGAAATTAAAAAAATGGCTCAAAAGAGTCCTTGAACTGATTTAAATGAGATTAGTTGAAACTGGAGTGAAAAGAAGCGGAGTTATGGAAAAAAACTGAACCGAGAGGGGGAGGAAGCACGCCGCGCGCCGGCGGGCTGCAGGGCGCCGCGGCGGGTAGCGCGGTGGGGGCGGTGTGCGCGGCGGGGGCCAGCTCCGTGGGGGCGGCTGGCGCGGCGGGGCCCTTGCGGGCGCGCGGTGGGGGCGTTATGTGCGGCGGGGGCGCGAGGCTCTCGGCCTTTTTGCGCCCCGCCCGCGCTATGATGCCCGCTCGTGCGGGTGCTTTTCCTCAATTCTTTTTAACATTGATCTTCTAAATTAAACAACCCAGCTCAATTACTCGATTTGCACTTGCCACTTAATTGCCGTAAAATACCTGCTTTTATGATTAAAAGCTCAAGTTTTTGCAATACTTGGCACAATCCACCATTAGAGCAATAAACACAAATAAACACATAAAATCAACACAAAACAATATAAAATTAAACAAAATAAATACTAAATACAATAAAATAAATAAATTAAAATAACACAATTAGACACTAAACAACTCCCCCACACTTAGCCTTTTGCTTGTCCTCAAGCAAACAAGAAATTAAAAACATGAATCAAGAAGGAAATATTCACAAGGTGATCATGTAATCGTCAATTTGCATGGTTCCCCCAAAACCATTCATTATTCAAGAATGCGAACACAATATCTTATCAAGTGAGTTGCTTGTCCTCTCAAGTCTAGGAAAAACACGTTAGCCCAAATTCAATTAATTTACATCCCCACAAATCACATCCACATTTATTAAGTTACTTCATTAAGCGACAAGGGGATTGCAAACACAGGACAAGGTTCATTAGGTCAAATCATCGAGTATAACCGAGCTTCCTAATGTGGTTTCCCATACTCATCATGCAACACGTGAAAGGATTAACACACATGAGAGGAGTAGAATCCGGATTGCAATCTCATTTATTTAAACACATTCATGGGGGTATGGATCAAGAATCACAAGGTACAACCATAGGGAGGACATCCCTAGTGTCCTTGCGTGGTTTCTCATACTCATAGTCGAATAAATCAACTAGAGGAGTAGAGATCCTTATTTTCCCCCTTTTCTCCCCTTTTTTTTATATATATATATATTTTATCTTTTTTTTATATTATTATTTTTACATATCATAAATACTAGGATAAATGATTAAGGGGAGTAGTTTTCAAGAACAAGGCCAAGCATGCTTTCTATTCTTCAAGAGCAATACCCTTCAACGTTAATCATCAAATTGTGATCACATTAAAAATAATTCATGCTTGAGAGTGACACCATGAAACAATTCCTTTTTTCATGACCAACTTGAGAGTAATTCCTTGAAGACTCATATCAAAAAAATTTCAAATTTGACCATTAGGCAAGTCAAAATACTAAGTGGGAGAATCACACTATACTTAGATAACTAAAACAAATAATCATGTATATCAAAACCAACATAATTAACATAACATCATCAATACCAACATATTTAAGCCAAAACAACACAATTCACTACATAACATAACAAGCTCTCCCCCACACTTATAACATGCATTATCCTCAATGTATGAAAAACGAATGCAAACAAAAGGGAGAATGGAGTAGAGAACGTCACAATTTTGTAGAAAACCTGGCAACGTGCGCGAGCTCCTACAAAACAACACAGAGAAACACCAAAATGGAAAGAAAATACGACAACTACAAGAAAAACAACTCACACACATAAGACAAAACATAAAATACTTCACTGCTCATTTGGTGGTGGTGGTGGAAATGAAGATGTAAGAGTCTATGCATCCCAGCTCGATTAGAGGGCTCGAATTTGCTCATCATGCGTGTCAAGGCGAGTGTTGATGCCCTGAACATCTTGGTGCACGGCCCCAATCGCATCATACATAAGGGCAAAAGAGGTATCCCAACGCTCTTGTTGTTGCAACATGCGGGCATTATGCTCTTGCCAAGAAGTCGACATGGAATCCCGTATTTGATCCCCAAAGGTGCTCATGGTGTCGGCAATAGAGTGCTGGAAGTTGTCCAGTCGAGAGTCCATGTACCCTTGGAACGACCCCCAGTCATTTACAGGCATGTGGTACCCGTGAGGGGCTGCATGTCCTTCTTGTTGGCCGCCCACGTCATGCTCGTCATCGTTACCCTCTTCATTGGGTTCCTGTGGTGCAGAGGAGGAACCTCCTGTGAGCTCCATGATGCTGCGCTGGATTTGCTTCAAGGTGCCAACACAAGTCCTCTTTGCATGAGGGCGCACCTCTCGCTCATTGTAGATCACTTCGGCTCGCTTGAGCTCCACTTTGTCAATTATGGGGGCGTCGATCCTTCTATAGCCAGTGGGAGCCGGGGCATCCTCAGCAAGTGCTCCAATTTTGAAATAAAGGGCGGAGATGAATGCACAGAAGGAAGGGTGTTGGGTCTTCCGCATGACGGCGTCATGGATAGTGCTCAAAATGAAGGTGGATGGGCACACTTTCCGGCTTTTCTTGGCACACCAAAGAAGAAAAACCTCTATTGAGTTCATCTTATTGGCTTGTTCCTTTCCCGAAATGTTGTATGCCAAGAACTTATGGACGACGGACAAGGTGGGATCTTCAATGAACTTGCTCGGAATGCCTTTTGTATTCCAATTCTGGAACCCCGAAATTTCATACCATGCATCCGCAGCATTGAAATCAGATGGTATTCTCTTGATCCCCACAGTTGGGAAATCAAAGTAATCCCGTAATTCAGCCAAAGTGATGTTATATTGCATATCAAACATCCAAAAGGTACAACTCTTTCCCTCATCCTCATCATGTTGAAATGACACCAAAAATTCAAGCACGACATTATCATAAGTGTAATATTGCATCCTAGTAAAGGTTTGCAAATTGAGCACCTTGAGATACTCCATTATTTGTTTTTCCAAATTCAACTCCCGCATCAACTTCTAATCAATGTAGCGAGGACAAGATATCTCATGGCTACGGAGAGTGAGGTAACGGTCATCTTCATTTGGCGTTGTGATGAGGAATGGAGCTCCATATTGTTGGCAGAGGTCCGATACCATTGGTGGGGAGCTCGTGCCTTCCGGTCCTTTGCCTTTGTCCGTGCTTGTGGATTTGCTAGCATTCTTGCTCTTGTCTTTGCCCTTTCCTCCAAAAAATTTGGGCAACTTCATTTTGGGGCCCATGGTGGGGAGGTTGGAGATATACAGAGAGATGAAGTACAACAACAATTTGGATGTGGAGCACAATAAAATAGCCCGGCGGGGCGGTGTAGCGCGGCAGGGCTATTTGGAGCGGCGGGGCGTGCGGAAGCTTGGTGAATTTGTGGTGGAATGTTGGGTGGAGAAGGAAGGAGATGCTGTGAATTTTAACAGAATCTTGGAGTGAGATTTGGGGAAATGGAGAGTGCGTAAATAAAGATAGGTAGTGAAGGAGTTAGGTGAATTATTGGTGAAGAGGGTGAGTACAAGTGTCCAGAGGGAGAGTACAAGTGGTGAATGATATCCACAAGTGTTAATAGAGGTGGGCCCCGCAGGGGAGTATGTGTTGGCTAGAGGGAACAAGAGAGGGGAAGCAAGAGAGAGGGCGCCCCGCGGGGGCGTGGTGAAGCAGCCCCACGGGGGCGCCAAGCGCAGCGGAGGGGGGGGCAAGGCGGGCGCGGCGGGGCTCGCAAGAGGGAGCCCCGCGGGGGAGGTAGGCCCGGCGGGGACCGGGCTGGCGCGACGGGGGCGCCTTGCGCGCGGCGGGGGCGCGGGGGTCTCGGCCTTTTCGTGCTCCGCCCGCGCCGTGATGCCCGCCCGCGCTATGTCTTTTTTGCTTTTCTCAATATTGCACTTGCTTGCTCTGTTTTTCTTCTCTTCTCCACCCCTGCGAAATTATTTTCCCAATTAAAAATTTTCCACTCCACAAAATACCATGAACCAATTAAAATTAAGGCAAGAGAAAATAAAATCAAACAATAAAAATCATGGGTTGCCTCCCATGCAGCGCTCATTTTAATGTCTCGAGCTAGACGAAGTTCGTGGAAGATTCAATCAGAATTGATAAGTTTCAATTCCTCCATATCGGCTTCGTGTGAAAACCCTTCATAGTATGGCTTGACTCGATGGCCATTCACTTGGAATGTAGCATTCGTCACCGGATTTTTTAATGTGACCACTCCGTAGGGGAACACTTCTTCGATGATAAATGGTCCGCTCCAACGTGATTTGAGTTTTCCGGGGAAAAGCCGCAATCTAGTGTTGAAAAGGAGAACCTTCATGCCCGGCGTGAGCTCTTTCTTAACAATTCGCCTATCGTGTAGCCTCTTCGCTTTGTCTTTGTAAATCTTGGCGTTGTCATAGGCTTCATTTCTCAATTCGTCTAGCTCGGACAATTGTAAGGCTCGCTCTTTTCCCGCACTTGCTAGATCACAATTCACAGCTTTTATAGCCCAATAGGCTTGGTGCTCAATCTCAACGGGGAGATGGCATGCCTTTCCATAGACGAGGCGGTATGGGCTCATCCCTAGGATGGTTTTGTAAGCCGTCCGGTACGCCCAAAGAGCATCCGGTAGCCTATGTGACCAATCTTTCCTCGTGACATTCACGGTCTTCTTCAAGATGTTTTGAATTTGTTTGTTGCTCGTCTCAACTTGACCAGAAGTTTGAGGGTGGTATGGAGTCGCCACCTTGTGAGTCACTCTATTTTTCTTCATCAATCTTGCAAAAAGCTTGTTGGTGAAATGAGTTCCACCGTCACTTATGATTGCTCTAGGGAAGCCAAACCTACTCAAAATATGCTCCTGCACGAACTTGACAACCACATTAGCGTCACAAGACCTAGTGGGGATTGCTTCAACCCACTTTGACACATAGTCGACCGCTAAGAGGATATACTCAAAGCCAAATGAGTTAGGAAATGGTCCCATAAAATCAATACCCCAAACATCGAAAATTTCAACAACAAGATTGATATTTAGAGGCATTTCATTTCTTCTCCCAATATTACCAAGTCTTTGGCATTTATCACATGAAATGGAGTAAGCATGAGCATCTTTAAAAATTGAAGGCCAATACAAACCGGATTGTAGGATCTTTCTAGCCGTCTTTTGCCCTCCAAAATGACCACCACAATGGGATGAGTGGAAAAAGGCTAGAACATCGGTTTTCTCCTCTTTCGGGACACACCTTCAAATTATCTCATCTTTTCCCAAATGGAAAAGGTATGGATCGTCCCAAAAGTAATACCTACACATTGTCAAAATTCTTTTCTTTTCTTGAAAAGAAAGGTTAGGTCTCATTTTATCACAAGCAAGATAATTGACAATATCGGCATACCAAGGAGAGGAATTAAGCTCAAGAACATGCTCATATGGAAATGTATCACAATCAACTCCTTTTTCATGCAACAAATTGAAATTTTCATCAACGGGGAGGCGAGATAAATGGTCCGCAACCACGTTTTCACACCCTTTCTATCCTTAATCTCAACATCAAATTCTTGTACAAGCAAAATCCACCTAATGAGTCTAGGTTTAGCTTGGGGCTTGGTCAACAAATGTCGTAGAGCCGCATGATCACTATGCACAATGACTTTAGAACCTAAGATGTAGGATCTAAATTTATCTAATGAAAATACAACGGCAAGCAATTCTTTTTCGGTAGTGGTGTAATTTACTTGAGCACTATTCAAGGTAAAGCTAGCATAATAAATTACACGGAGAATTTTATCAATACGTTGACCCAAAACAGCGCCCACGGCAGAATTTGATGCATCACACATTATCTCAAATGGTAAAGACCAATCAGGGGGAACAACAATTGGTGCGGTGATCAATTTCTCCTTAAGAGTATTAAAAGCATGCAAGTATTTTTCATCAAACTCAAAAGGAACATCTTGAGCAAGTAAATGGCATATAGGTTGGCTAATTTTTGAGAAGTCTTTAATAAATCGGCATGGCCTAGAAAGCTTCTAATTTCTTTCACATTAATGGGTGGAGGCAATTTTTCAATCACATCTACCTTAGCCTTGTCTACACTCATTCCTTCTTTAGACACAACATGACCAAGGACTATGCCACTAGTAACCATAAAATGACTCTTTTCCCAACTAAGAGTTAGGCTACTTTCAATGCATCTTTTTAAGACAAGTTCTAATTTCTCTAAACAATTGGAAAATGAGGATCCAAAGACCGAAAAGTCATCCATGAACACCTCAATGAAGTCTCTAATCATTTCGGAGAAGATAGAAAATATACACCCTTGAAAAGTGCCCGGCGCATTGCATAGTCCAAACGGCATTCTCCAACACGCAAATGTGCCAAACGGGCACGTAAATGCGGTCTTGGCTTGGTCCTCCGGCGCTATGGCCACCTGAAAATAACCCGACAAACCGTCAAGGAAGCAATAAAAACTACGCCCGGCAAGCTTATCAAGTATTTGATCAATGAAAGGAAGGGGAAAAAGGTCTTTTCTAGTGGCAGCATTGAGCTTTCGGTAGTCAATACACATTCTCCACCCGGTGGTGGTTCGAGTAGCCACATGTTCTCCTTTGTCGTTCTCAATGACCGTTATTCCTCATTTCTTTGGCACCACATGGACCGGGCTCACCCATTCACTATCGGCTATGAGATAGATGATCCCTTCCGCTAGGAGCTTAAGAATCTCCTTCTTTACAACTTCCATTAGCACGGGGTTGAGCCTCCTTTGCCCTTCACGAACCGGCTTAGCCCCTTCCTCTAGGATGATGCGATGCATACACGTAGAGGGGCTAATGCCTTTAATGTCGGAAAGACTCCATCCAATGGCTTGCTTATTCCTCTTTAGTACGGCTACTAAGAGGTCTTCTTCATCCTTTTCAAGCCCGGAAAAGATGATCACGGGCTTCTTATCTTCATCGTCAAGGAAGACGTATTTGAGATGAGATGGGAGCTCCTTGAGCTCAAGCTCGGGAGTAGGCTTCACTTCCTCTTCGGTTGAGGCCATGACTTCCATGAGACTCATGCCTTCTCCTAGCAAGATCTCCATCTCCTCGGCATTCAACTCGTCTCCCCCACACTTGAGGTAGGCTTCATCCATAGCAAGTTCCTCGGACGAGGTTTCACTCCTCCAAGGAGCACCTATTTCCTGCAAGAAAACTTCATCGGCCAAGACATCAATAGCATCTATGTAAGAACAATTTTTCTCAAATGAGGAGACAGGAATAGCCTTGTTTTCATGTACGGAAAAAGAAACCGTTTCTCCTAGCACCAACATTTTTAAGGTTCCATTTTTAACATCAATTAAGGTGTTTGTTGTAGCCATAAAAGGTCTACCTAGAAGAAGAGTATGTTCTTTACCCGTTTCTTTCACATCACCCACATCCAAAACAACAAAATCAACCAGTATGATCAATCCACCAACCTTTACTAGAATGTCATCTATTATTCCCCTAGGATATCTCACGGATCTATCCGCCAATTGAAGACACATTCTAGTTGGTTTCAATTCACCTAACTCTAATTGTTTATAAATAGAGTAAGGCATCAAATTGATTCCGGCTCCTAAATCTAGCATACCACATGCTTCTTTGCCATTTCCCAAAGAAATTTTAAGAGTAAAACTACCTGGATCACGAAGCTTGGGTGGTAGTTGATGTTGTAGGATTGCACTAGCCACCTCGGATACCTCTATCTTCTCATCCTCTCCAAATTTCCTCTTCTTTGAAGCAAGTTCCTTGAAGAACTTGACATATGCCGGCATATTTCGGATGACATCAAAGAGTGAAAGATTTACATTCACCTTGGATAGGAGTTTGTAGAACTCTTGGAATTGAGTGTCTTGCTTCTCATTCCTCAACCGGCTTGGAAATGGAATTGGAGGGTTGTAAGGATTGGTAGCCTTGTGGGGTGTGGGCTTCTTCACTTCTTCACTTTGCATTTCGGGCTTCTTTTTTTGTTGAGGAGCCTCCTCTTCTTTTTCAACTTCCTTGGTTGGGCTTGACTCTCCAACCTAGTTGTCTATCACTTTTCCTCCTCTAAACACGGTGATTGCTTGAGCTTGCTCCGGTTGGCTAGGCAACTTGCCCGGCTTTGCTTGCTTGGCCAACTCTCCAATGGTCCCGGCTATTTGGCCTACTTGGGTCTCAATTCTCTTCACGGAAGCCTCAACGGATTTGAATCTTTGCTGTGTGGCTTGAATGAAGGATTGCAATGTGTCTTGCAATGTTGTCCTTGGCGATTGATTAGGTTGAGCCAGATATTGTTGCGGCCTCGGATAAGGTTGAGCTTGGCCACCTCCGGCTTGTTGAGGTGGAGGTGGTTGTTGTGGTGGTTGAGGAGGTTGTTGAGGTTGTTTCCAAGAGAAATTCGGATGATTTCTCCACCTCGGATTGTATGTTTGAGAGTAGGGGTTGTATTGTTGGCATGGTTGGAAGCCTTGGAGAGCATTCACTTGCTCTTGAAGAGTATGGAAATGAGCCTCTTCGCTTGACTCCGACTCGATCGATCTTTGGCACAAGTTGGCCCCATGGCCATACTCTCCACAAATCCCACAAGTCTCAACGGTCATCACTTGTTGGGGTGGTCTCTCGGAAGTTCTAAGCATCTCTACTTGCCTTGTCAACTCGGCAAGTTGTTTCGTCACATCATAACTAGGGTTGGCTTCATTGACGGAAGCTCTCTTTCCCCTAGCACTCTTTTGTTGAGAAGTAGTGGCCATGGTCTCATAGATGTTTGAGACCTCTTTGGCGGTCCGTCCTCCAATGTCTCCTCCCGATGCATTATCTACCATATATTGGAAATTTTGTGATAGCCCATCGTAGAAGAATTGGTTAAGCAACTCGGGTGCGAGATGGTGGTGAGGGCATTGTTGTTGGAGACCTCGAAATTGATCCCAGGCTTCATGAAATGCTTCACCCGGAGATTAGGTAAAGGTAACAATTTGGGCTCTCAAGTCTTGGGTCTTTTGATTGGAGTAGTACTTGGTCATGAACTTCTCATAGACGGCATTCCAATTGGCCAATGAATTGGCTGGAAGAGACATGAACCACGTCTTGGCTCGATCTTTCAAGGTGTAAGAAAAACACCTCATCTTCAATTGATCTTCGTTTAAACCTTGTAAAGGAAAGGTTTGAACAACGGAATAGAACTCCTGGATGAAGTTCAAAGCATCTTCGGCCGGCATCCCATAGAATGAGGGAAGTTGGCTAAAATTGATGTTCTTCAACTCGTAGTTCCTTGCGGCTTCACCAAGAACTATGCAAGAAGTCGATGCCCCAATCACGGGATGAGCAAAATCTCTCATGTTCCTAGCCGCATTGGCATTGGCATTGGCATTGTCGGGATTGTTGAAATGGTTAGCTTCCATCTCTCTTTCCCACTCGAGCACGTCGAATCTTCTCAATCGATGGATGTTGTCAAACACGGGGGCTAGTCTCCGATTAAGGCTTCGCCTCCCTAGCATACACAAACACAAACAAAACAGAGATCAAACGTACCTTGCGGAAAGAGATATCAAAGCCAACAAAAGGACATAAACACAAAAAAACAAATTTTCACAAACAACACAAACACTTCAATGACAAGTTCACAATTTCAAAACAACACAAAAGCAAATATAACACCAATAAGACAATTCTTAACAGCCTTCCCCGGCAACGGCACCAAAATTTGATTGGGTCCAAATTTACTATTTATATTTCTCGATTTATGCTCACTAGGTAACTACTAAGGACCACACCCGCAATTGGACGGGGTCAATTGTAGAAGCAATAAGCTTAACCCGAGTCGATCTCTCAAGGAAGACTTTTTATGAAAGAATTATCTAAAGGCTACACATGCTTTCAACTAAGAAATTAAAATAAAATCTAAACATTCTAACAAGAGGGTTTGATGATGATTATGCTAGGAATTCAAAATAGACAATAAAGCAAGACAAGTAAATGCAATTACATAAATTAAATTAAGATTAGAGGAAATAAGTTGATTAAGGCATTAGGGTGTAGATTCTCTCAATGGTTTTATCACTATGCTTAAGTCAAGTTGATAATGATATTCTCACAAATATGATAGACCCTTCCAATTAGTTTAACTTCAATTCCTGTCATCGTCTATCCGTTAAACCTCTCTTAGCTATATCATACAAGCAGGATTAACATATTAGGCTTAGGAACCCCATGCACTTAACGTTGAAGGAACCAATTTCCGGATTTAGATTCACAATCAAGACTCTTCTAAATCCTATCAATGTTCGAGTAGTGATCAAGCACCTAAACATGAAAAAGCACGATTCCAACAACAACAATCAATGAGAACAAGCATAGATCAAAACCACATCGATCCTCTACCCCCTAATAGAGAGATTAGCCACTAAACATGCTTAAAACAACACATATATCATAGAAGAAAGTCATCTCATAAATCAAATGCAAATAACTCAAACTTCTACTATATTAAGTGTCTTTCAAGAGTTTGGAACAACCTCCACAAATACATCCAAGAAATGTAAATAAAAAACAAGATAAACCTCCTCCGAGCTTAGCTTCCGCGGATGGCTCGTCGTCGTCTGTCTTGTGTCTTCTCCGTCCCCCTTGGTTTGATCCCCTTGCTCTTCCTTTTCTCATCCTTTCTTTTGTGAAGGTGATGATGGTGGAAATGGTGAAGGAAAATGGTGTAGAGATTAGTGTGTGTAGTGTGTGTGAGAAGAGAGAGAGAGAGAGAGAATGGAGAGAATGGTGAGAATGGAGTATAAGATGGTGGGTGGAATGGTGAGATTGAGAGATGATGAATGATAGATGCCCTCTCCTAGTAGATCCCCCAAATATCTATATTAGATCTGAGAGGGAGAGAGAGATCCGTGTGATGAAGGAAAAGAGAGAAAGAGAGAGAGAAAAGGTGATGGGAGTTGATGGTAAGAGATCAATTAATGAAGGGGATTTTGTGGAAGATTTGGTGCCAAAAAGTCTACTCTAGAAATTTAGGTAATAATAAGCTACAAATTTCAGAAATTAAAAAAAATGGCTCAAAAGAGTCCTTGAACTGATTTAAATGAGATTAGTTGGAACTGGAGTGAAAAGAAGCGGAGTTATGGAAAAAAATTGGACCGAGAGGGGGAGGAAGCACGCCGCGCACCAGCGGGCTGCAGGGCGCCGCGGCGGGGGCCAGCCCCGCGGGGGCGGTGGGGGTGTTATGCGCTGCGGGGGCGCGAGGCTCTCGGCCTTTTCGCGCCCCGCCCGTGCGGGTGCTTTTCCTCAATTCCTTTTAACATCTTGATCTTCTAAATTAAACAACCCAGCTCAATTACTCGATTTGCACTTGCCACTTAATTACCGTAAAATACCTACTTTTATGATTAAAAGCTCAAGTTTTTGCAATACTTGGCACAATCCACCATTAGAGCAATAAACACAAATAAACACATAAAATCAACACAAAGTAATATAAAATTAAACAAAATAAATACTAAACACAATAAAATAAATAAATTAAAATAACACAATTAGACACTAAACAGATATCTAATAGATTTATCAGCAAATTGTAGGCACATTGTAGTGGGTTTCAAGTTCCCTAATTCTAGTTGCTTAAATAAGGAGTAAGGCATCAAGTTTATTCCTGCTCCCAAATCCAACATCCCACACACTTCCTTACCATTCCCCAAAGCAAGTTTAAGAGTAAAACCACCTGGATCACAGAGTTTTGGTGGTAGTTGTTGTTGTAGAATCGTGTTTGCCACTTCGGACACCACTATCTTCTCATTCTCCCCAAACTCTCTCTTCTTGAAAGCTAGTTCTTCGAAGAACTTGACATAGGCCAGTACATTGCAAATGACATCAAGGAGTCGAAGGTTGACGTTCACCTTTGAAAGGAGCTTGTAGTATTCTTGAAACTGGGGGTCTTGCTTCTCATTCCTCAACCGGCTTGGAAATGGAATTGGGGGATTGTAGGGGTTGGTAGCCTTGTGGAGTGTGGGCTTCTTCACTTCTTCTTTTTCTTTTTCGGGCTCCCTTTGTTGTTGTCGAGGAGCCTCCTCTTCTTTTTCAAAGGTAACTTTCTTCAAGTTGGGCTCTCCAACCTTGTTCTCCTCAATGCCGCCTCTTTTGAGCACAGTTATAACGTTCACTTGCTCAGGCTGGCTTGGAAATTTTCCGCTCTTTAGCCGCTTAGATAGGTCACTCACCGTATCTGCAACTTGGCCCACTTGGACCTGCATGAAGGCTTGTAGTGTTTCTTCTAAGGGCGGCCTTGTGGAATGGTTTGGTTGATTTGGAAATTGGGGAGGTCTTGTATATTGTGCAGCTTGGCTACCTCCGACTTGTTGAGGTGGAGGTGGTTGTTGATGTTGAGAAGGTTGTTGAGGTTATTTCCAAGAGAAATTTGGATGATTACTCCACCCCGGATTGTATGATTGAGAGTACGGGTTGTAAGGTTGGTGTGGTTGGAATCCTTGAAGGGCATGCACTTGCTCTTGAAAAGCATGGAAATGAGCTTATTCACTTAACTCTGGCTCGATCGACCTTTGGCACAAGTTGGCCCCATGGCCATACTCTCCACAAATCCCACAAGTCTCAACGGTCATCACTTGTTGGGGTGGTCTCTCGGAGGTTCGAAGTATCTCCACTTGCCTCGTCAACTCGGCAAGTTGTTTCGTCACATCATAACTAGGGTTGGCTTCATTGACGGAAGCTCTCTTCCCTCTAGCACTCTTTTGTTGAGAAGTTGTGCCATGGTCTTATAGATGTTGGAGACCTCTTTGGCGGTCCGTCCTCCAATGTCTCCTCTCGATGCATTGTCCACCATATATTGGAAGTTTTGTGAGAGCCCGTCGTAGAAGAATTGGTTGAGCAACTCGGGTGCGAGATGGTGGTGAGGGCATTGTTGTTGGAGACCTCGAAATCGATCCCAAGCTTCATGAAATGCTTCACCCGAAGATTGGGTAAAGGTAACAATTTGAGCTCGCAAATCTTGGGTCTTTTGATTGGAGTAGTACTTGGCCATGAACTTCTCTTAGACGGCATTCCAATTGGCCAATGAGTTGGCCGGAAGAGACATGAACCATGTCTTGTCTCGATCCTTCAAGGTGTAGGGAAAACACCTCATCTTCAATTGATCTTCGTTCAAACCTTGTAAAGAAAAGGTTTGAACGATGGAATAGAACTCTCGGATGAAGTTCAAAGCATCTTCGGCCGGCATCCCGTAGAATGAGGAAAGTTGGCTAAAATGAATGTTCTTCAACTCGTAGTTCCTTGCGTTTTCACCAAGAACTATGCAAGAAATCGATGCCCCAATCACGGGACGAGCAAAGTCTCTCATGTTTCTAGCCGCATTGGCATTTTCGGGATTGTTAAGGGGGTTAGCTTCCATCTCTCTTTCCCACACGAATATATTGAATCTCCTTGGTCAGTGAATGTTGTCAAACACGGGGGCTAATCTCTGGTTAAGACTTCGTCTCCCTAGCATACACAACCAAAAACAAAACGGAGATCACACGTACCTTGCGGAAAGAGAGGTGAGACTAAACAATCAGCACAAGAAAATCAAAACAAAAACAACAACACAAACACAACACTTAAACAAGATCACTTTCACAAAGGCAAACAAATAACATAAGAGCAAATATAGCACCAATAAGACAATTCTTAAAAGCCTTCCCCGGCAACGGCGCCAAAATTTGTTTGGGTCCAAATTTAATATTTATATTTTTCGGTTTGTGCTCTAGACAACTACTTTGGACTACACCCACAATTGGACGGGGTCAATTGTAGAAGCAATAAGCTTAACTCGAGTCGATCTCTTAAGGAAGACTTTATAGGAAAGAATTATCTAAAGGCTACACATGCTTTCAACTAAACAACTAAAATAAAATCTAAACATTCTAACAAGGGGCTTGATGATGATTATGATAGGAATTCAAAATAGACAACAACGCAAGATAATTAAATGCAAATACACAATTAAATTAAGATTAGAGGAAATAAGTTGGATTAAGGTATTAGGGTGTAGATTCTCTCAATGGTTTTATCACTATGTTTTATTCAAGTTGATAATGATACTCTCACAAATACGATAGACCCTTCCGATTAGTTTAACTTCTATTACTGTCACTGTCTATCCGTTAAACCTCTCTTAGCTATATCGTACAAGCAAGATTGACATATTAGGTTTAGGAACCCCATCCACCTAACATCGAAGGAACCAATTTCTGGATTTAGATTCACAATCAAGACTCCTCTAAATCCTATTAATGTTCAAGTAGTGATCAAGTACCTAAACATGAAAAAGCACGATTCCAACAACAACAATCCACAAGAACAAGCGTAGATCAAATTCACATCGATCATCTACCCCCTAATAGAGAGATTAGCCACTAAACATGCTCAAAACAACACAAATACCATAGAAGAAAGTCATCTCATAAATCAAATGCAAATAACTCAAACTTCTACAATATTAAGTGACTTTCAAGAGTTTGGAACAACCTCCACAAATACATCCAAGAAATGTAAAGAAAAACACAAGATAAACCTCCTCGAGCTTAGCTTCCGCGGATGGCTCATCGTCGGTCCATCTCGTCTCTTCTCCGTCTCCCTTGGTTCTTCCTTTGCTCTTCCTTTTCTTTTCTCTTCTCTTAGGTGAAGGTGATGGTGAGAAAGCGGTGTAGAGATTTAGTGTGTATAGTGTGTGTAGAGAGAATGGAGAGAATGGTAGAGAGGATGGAGTGAGATGGTGTGTGGAATGTTAGTGATGATGATGATTCCCCCAAAAATCTCTAATAGATATGAGAGAGAAGAGAGATACGAAAGATGGAGAGAGAGAGAGAGAGAGAGAGAGAGAGAGAGAGAGAGAGATGCTAGATGGCTATGGTGAGAGGTATGGTGGTAGGGTGATGGTGATGGAGCATTAAATGAGAGGGATTTGGGGAGGATTTGTTGGGAGCAAAAGTCCACAAAGTGAGCTTAGGGGAAATCAATCCCTATCCCTCTATTGCTTAGATTAGGGTGGCTTAAGAGTCTAGTTTCCAACATGCCAAAAGATGGAGGAAGAAGGATATGATGCTTGTAGAAGAAGAGGCGAGAGATGAGTGTAGGTTGACGTTGATCGGGAGAACAGAGCGACTCGCGCACTCGCGGGGCGCCGCGCGCCCGCAGAAGTCTGGAAGTCACGCGCTCGCGGAGACTCCCGCACCCGCGAAGTGCCTGCGCCGAGAGCACCCTCACGCAGTCGCGGGACTTGCGCGGCCGCGGGGTCTTTCAGCTGCAATGTTGCGCGGCCGCGGGGCTCTGCACGGCCGCGGGGCCTTGGCTTCTCCTTCCGGGTTCATCTCTTCCAGGCAATCTTCGCTCCATGCCACCTTAGTACCTAAAAATTCAGATTTTACGAACAAAAGCTCAAGTTTTTTAAAACTTGGCTTATTCTACCATAAGAGCAACAAGAGAAGAAAATCACACAAAACCTATAGATAAACTAGATCAAAATACTAGGAAATGCAAATGAAACATGCAAAATCATGCAACAAAACACTTACAAATAAACATCAAACAAAAATCAACATACCATTGATGAACCAACAAACCATCGATCAATGGAACCCAACAGTCACAAGATCACTCCTCTATAAAAGATGAGTGAATCTAAATTTCAAATACTTTTAACACTTTTCACTTCTCGAGAAATAACTCTCGGTTATATAAACTTTTGCACATACTCTTAACTGAGCTTTCTTTCTCCCTCCCACAGCTCAAGTTCAAAGCACTGTTTTAGCTGCAAAAGTATCAACCGAGAAGAAGAGCTAAAAGCTACAAGTAATCACCTAGCTGTTGAAAGTCCAGCCAGAGAAGTCTTCTCAGTTCAAACATTATAAAGATCAACTACTTAGCTTAACTCAAGGAGAAACATCAGTTGATATCCCTTTCAAGACTAAACCTCTTGAAAATTGAAAGAGATCTAAAATTTTGTAAAGATGACAATAGCACCTAACTCTCCAACTAAGTGTGAGCTACCGCTAAAGAAACTAACGCCGCAATAGTTAGCTACTGGGGACTACAAGTGTGAGCCTTCGACCCCACTAAGGTAACCGTGTAAAGAAACTCACTGTTGCTAGGTTTAGCAAACCTGACATTCATTGTATAATTTGTAAAGAAACTCAAGTTATATAGTAGATTTGTCCTTCTGTGGAAGGAAGAGAGGACGTAGAAGTTTGAGACTTCGAACCTCTATAAATCGTATGTGTGCTGTACTGTTTTACTTATACTTGCATATCTCTAAAACTGTACACAAAGATCACACAAGCTGCACTCATAAGTCAATTGAAAATCACCGAATTGATTAAGTACATCGATAAGTTTTGAAGCAAGTCAAAGGGCCCTTATTATATTCCGCACTTGAGTTCAAAGTTTTGAATCAGTTTATTCACCTCCCCTTCTAAACTGATACCGACTCGTCCGGGACCAACAACAACAACAACAACAATAATAATAATAATAATATAACAAGTAGTATTTTTTAAAAAGTTTCGGGTCACTACAACTTACACGTGGAAGCTTACACTTATACCTTAGTACTTACATGTTGAAGCAAGCTTACACTTACACTTAAGAACTTACCCTTACACTTTAGAACTTATACGTTGAAGCTTACACTTTAGCTATTAAATGTATGATTTACACACTATTACACATTACACGTGTGACTTACACGTCAACTTACACTTTAACTATTCAAATTGTAAGTGTAAATTATACACATGTAAGATTCAAAGTGTAAGTGTCAGCTCTAAAATGTAATTGTAAGCTTTAAAATGTAAGTGTAAGCTCTATAGTGTGAGCTTCAATGTGTAAATGTAACTCTTATACGCCTAAGATGCAATGTGTAAGTCCCTAATGTGTAAGTTCTAAACGCGTAACCATAAAGTGTAAAGTTCAATTGATAACGTGTACATGTATGATTGCTAATGTGTAAATATGAATGCTAACAATGTAAGTACGAACATATTCTGTAAATTTCTCAATCACACTCAAATTTCACAAGTAACTTATTTTTACTGATAAATTGTATATATAAAATTTTCCCCATATATGTTTTTCAAGTAATAAAAAAGAGTTTCTCAAAGAAAAAAAAAAGTAATAAAAAAGAGAGAACAAAAGAAAAAAGTAAAAGAAACGGATACATTTTAATTTAACCTTCTTTCTTTCTTCTTCTTCTTTTAATTTGAACTTTATTTTATGGTTGTTTTAAAGTTTGAATGATCCACACCAGATCACCGTGACATTCCATGTGATATTTTATGTGCCAAATTTTTTATTTTATTTAAATTTTTATTCATGGTTCATCATTTTCCAATTAAAAAAAATAGAAAAAAAATAGTTATGGCACAAAAAATGTAAATCTGATCCGTGAATGATCTTAACTACAAATCTATATAATATATAATAACAACACCGGATCCGCAATTAGAAACTCTCTATTTTCCCGCCTTTTTACACCTTCCGAAAATGAAAAAAATAATATTTTGTACTAGTAGATTATTTATTTTCTGTTTAAAATATTGAATATTAGTATATTCCAAATATATGATTATATATTTCCATAAATATTATATTGCACGCAACTAATTATGAGGACTACAATTAGGGGGAATATATATATAAATAATTATATATATCTAATGTATATACATCGGAAGACCACACCTACATTAAAAAAAAATTCCCAAATCGTATTATATATGTAATTAGTTATGGTATAACATCAATCTATCAATCTATATAAAAAGGTAACACAATTACATAAATTTATGAGTATTATTGTGATACCCCGTCCCTTTTTCTAAATTATGAATTATAATTTTTGGAAAATGGTGTTGAAATTGAATATTAATCATGTGAGTATGTTTGTATTATGCCGTTGATTTAATGCAGGTTGTTCTACTTGAGCCGATACGTCACAGCACAGTGATGTTATACTGAGTGTATAACACAGATTGAATTTAATACTAAAGTGTCGAGTTATATGATAATGAATGAATGTTATTGCATTTAATTTTGTTTGCCAAAACCTTGAACACCCTAACGCTGAGTTGATCGGGGGGCTAGGGGGCAACGCCCCCTGCTTTTTCGGTATGTATTAAAGGTGTTTCAAAATCTAAGTCGTTTTAAAACGGAGTTAAAGATGTCCGGGAGTCAAAATGGAAGCGGGGTTAAAGGGGGGCACGCCGCGCGCTCGCGGGGGGGTGCGCGCCCGCGGGGACGTGCCCGGTCGCGGGAGACTGCGCGCCCGCGGGGCTGCCGAGAGACGCGCGCCCACGGGGGCTGCGCGCTCGCGGTGAGCCTGGGCCGAGAGCTCCCTCCCGCGGTCGCGGGAGGCGCGCGGTCGCGCGGGCTGGGCCGATTTTCCTACCTATAAATACCACACTTATTCATTTCATCTTCATTTTCTCCACTTCCATTTGGGCGATTTCCTCCATCTCTCTCTCAAGAAACTCTTCATCTTTTGGAGTAAATCCTTTCAACATCCACCATCAACAAAGGTAACCTCTACACCTCTCCTTCACGGGGATTAAACACCCATTTCTTGTTGTTTTGGAAACTAGGGTTTGATAACCAAAATTAGGGTTTCCACTTTTATTGATCCTCTTGCCTTGATATCTTAAACATATGGTTTATTTACCTCCTTGAGGCTATATGTGAAGTTATATCGAATTCCTATGGTTCATTGTTGCTAGAGTTTGGATTTTTGACATAATTACCCTTGAATTGTTGATAATTGTTTGGAGGTGTTGTGTTGGTTGTTTGGGGTTGATTTTCAAGTATGTTAGAGCTCTATGATGAAGGTGTTTGTGTTTGAAATGGTGAGTTTAAATGATTTAAATTGAGTTATGCTTTAGTGGTTTAAATGGATGCACGTAATGTGCTCGATTAAATGTTTCAAGGGGTTTTTAATGAGTATCTTGAGTCCAAAATCACGTTGTGAGTTTGTATATCCACATTTGTGTATATGGGTATGTTTAAAGACCTTAAAGCAAAGTATATCTTGAGTTGGTCAAATTATGATTTAATTAAATAACTCGACATCTAAAATGAAAGAAAATTGAAAGGTGCTAGGTGACGTGTTGGGGCTCGAGGTGGATGACTTGTGCACGGCCAAGAAGTATTTCAAAGGTTGAGAAAGATTTGAAAGCGTCTCGTGAGGTGGGGTAACTCTAAACTGTGAACACGTGTAATGTTATAGTTATTGTTGTGCTTTGATTGTATAAATATGAAGGGTCTTCGGACCAGTGAATGAAAGAGATCCTTCGGGGTCGACAAAGAGACCCTTCGGGGCAGAGATCCTTTGGATCGAACATAGACCTGTTAATGTCCTCCCTGGGGGGTAGGATGTCTGCGGGCATCCCTACAGGGATAAAGATGTTCATTAACGGGGGCATCATGATGTTTAGGCCCTACGGGGTTGAGACTAGTCTCCACAAAGTAAAGAAAAGTCCATATGTTATATTTTCACTTGTGCAATTAGCTATAACTGTTTGCAGTGTTCCCCACTGAGTATGTTGTTAAATACTCACCCCATTCATTCAATGAATTTTCAGGTTGAGGAGTCGAGGCCGGAGTAGGAGCGTTGTGAACACAAGAGAGCCCCACAAGCTTGTGTTTAATTTTGCTTGCTCTTGAATATGCGTATTGTTAATATTATTACATTGTTCATCCTTTCTGCTTTATGATCAACGATTATTGGGGATGGGAATAGCCCGATCTTTTATAGTTATGCTATGTTTAACTTGTTATAACATGTCAATGATTTAAAGGCGGGTCGATTGACCTAGGAGCCTACGTCGTGCAAATGTATGTCGATGAATCCCTAAATTTTGTGATGGTTATGTTAGGGTGCTAGACGGGCGGGTCGTCTAAGACCTATGAGCCCGATAGGTTAGATGACTGTATGAATGATGTGGATGGGTTTATTCTATGCTTCCATTAAATACGATGTTGGATGACATGGTAGATTATGATAGGTGGCATGTTATAATTGTGGAAGGAAATTTTATATTCGGAATTATGATGTTATACCTCATTATCCTATTTAACCCTAGCTTCTGCTCAATTTATTATGAGAATGCAAATACATGTAAATGAATTATTGTTAAGTGACGTGGCCAAACGGAGTAGTTTGGGACGTTATAAGTATGCTGAGTGACGTGGCCAAACGGAGTAGTTTGGGGCGTTACAATTATTTTTTATAATAACTAGTATACCACATGTGCGATGCACAGTGAATATTATTAAAAAATATGTATGTATAATAATAAATATATGAAATATATTGACATAATTATGAATTATTTGTGTATTTTTCAATAGAATATGCGTTAATAACATCTTCTGACTTTATAAAAGAAAAATCATCAACTCATATACGATAGATTGTAATGATATTTTCAACTTTATAAATGGATTGTTATACGTTATTATATGTAACTTTATAAACCTAAATGTAGATAAACAAAAAAGGAAGGAAAATACACATCTTCTTCTCCACCGCTCGTCCATCCCTTTTTTTCTCCATTCCGCAGCGGCGCAACCACTGTCTCTGTCTCTGTCTCTGTCTCTCTTCTCTCTCTCCATTTCTGCAAGTCCACAACCATGAATCCAACATAAAATTGAAGAAAGCAAAAAAAAAAAAAAGATCTTCAAACTACGGTGACCATGGCGAGGCTCCCTCCCCTAAAAATTTATACAGACTCCGACCCTCATTGGATTTTACAATTCAAACCCGTTTATTTAGGTTTGAAAAATATTTTTCGAACCCCCTTTTTCGAATTTGGAAAATATTTTCCAATTCCCTTTATGCGAGTTCGATTTTGTCACGATTACGAACCACCTACTTTGGGTTTGAAGAATATTTTTCTAACCCAAAGATGGAGCTTCGAACTATAATTTGCTACATTTTTTTATTCCGTCAATGTTGTGGTTGGAGAAGGTGAGGTAAAGTGCAATAATAATTTATATTCTCTAGTGGTTGGTGTAAGAAATAAGAATAGTAGTAAATGAGGAAGAAGGAATGAGAAATAAGGGTGTCTCATGGTGGTGGAGTATAGAGAAAGAATGGTTGCCGATTGGGTGAAGGAAAAGGGTGGCATTTCTAGTTCTGGTTTCTTTCGCTCTTCTCTCTCTTTTTAATTATCTTTTCATTAATAACTAAAAGATTAAAATTTTATTTTTTTAAGGTGGAAAGGTAAATCGAACTTTTACTTTCTTATGCAAATAAAAAGTGATTTTTTTAATAAAATGTGGTATGAAATGTAATACTATAATGGTGTGTAAGAAAATTTTAGTGTAAACACCCTAAAAGATTTTCGATGTGGATTTTGAATTTGTTTAATATATTTAATTAAATTAAGAAATTAAAAATATTTGAAATTAATACATTGAAAATATTTTATTCTAACATTTTAATACATTTAATTCAACATTTTAATTTTAAAATATTAAAATTCTATAAATTTAAATTGTATATAGCATTAAATTTATAAGATAAAATATCAAATATTATACTTGATCTCAATTGTAGATTTAATTCAAAAATTTAAATATATTAAATTTAAAATTTTGGATGTGGATCTTAATTTTTTTAATATATTTAATTCACTTAAAAATTAAAATAAATATAAATTAATATGTTTAAATCATTTTACAACATTTTAATATATTTAATACAATATTTTAATTTTAAAATATATTTAATAGTAAATTGATAAAATCAAATATCAAAATATTACACTTGATCTCAATTGAAAGGCCAAGAAAGATGGAAAGACCATTGTTGGATCTCACTATTTATACTTTGTTCATGTACAATGATATTACATTTTATTTTAAAAATTAAAATATATAAGGTTCAACTATTTAAAATATATTTAAAAATGATAACTTAAATATTTTAGCTTCAAAAATTTAAAAATATTTAACAATAAATTTATAAAATAAATTGATACATTTATTTTGGTAATATGAATATATTTAATTTAAAAAATTTATGTGTATCTTGATTTTTAAAATAAAAACATATATATAAATTTTTCTCTTTACTCCACCACCACGAGCCACCCTTATTTCTCATTCATCATTTCTCATTCGCCACTATTCTTATTTCTTACACCCAGCGCTAGAGAATATAAATTATTATTGCACTTTACCTCATTTTCTCCAACCACAACATTGACGAAATAAAAAAAATATTGCAAATTATAGTTTGAAATTTATAGTTCGAAGCTCTGTCTTTGGGTTCGAAAAATATTCTTCAAACCCAAAGAAGATGGGATGCAATCGTGACAAAACTGAACACACATAAAGAGATTTGAAAAATATTTTCTGAATTCGAAAACGGGAGTTCGAAAACGTTTTCAAACCTAAAGAAAAGGTTTTGAACTATAAAATTCCAACGAGGGTCGGAGTCTGTATAATTTTTTAGGGGAGGGAGCCTCGCCATGATCGTCGTAGTTAGGAGATCTTTCTTTTTTTGCTTTCTTCAATTTTATGTTGGATTCACGATTGTGGACTTGTAGAAATGGAGGAAAAGGAGAGAGACAGTGGTCGCGCCGCTTCGGAATGGAAAAAAAAGGGGTGGAGCAGCGATGGAGAAGAAGACGTGTATTTTCCTTCCTTTTTTGTTTCTCTACACTTGAGTTCATAAAATTACATATAATAAGGTATAACAATCTATTTAGAAAGTTGAAAATATCATTACAATATATCATATATAAGTTGATGATTTTTATTTTATAAAGTCGGAAGAGGTTATTAACACATATTCTATTGAAAAATACACAAATAATTCATAATCCTGTCAATATAATTCATATATTTATTATTATATATAAATATTTTTTAATAATATTCACTGTGCATCGCATAGGTGGTATACTAGTTACTTTAATACTCTCTCCGTTTATATGTCTCTTGTTTTAGAATTATAATCTAAAATTAATAATAAATTATTTAAACTAATATATGCTTCTTTCCTCCTATATCACATAAAATTCTATTCACGTATTTTCCTAAAAATAAGCAAAAAAAAAATTCTCCTTATATTTATAAAGTAAAGTTAAATGGGAGAGCCTCCAAAAAGTGTGAGAATATATATAAAATAATAAATATTTTGGCATATAATAAAACTAATAAAACAACAAAAATAAAAAAAATGGAGGGAGTAACTAGATTTCTTACCTATGTCACACTATATATCTGTAAATAATATATATATCAGCGGTAAATGAGTAGTCGCGAAAAACTCATCAAATTATTGGAAGCATGTAGAAATGGAAGATGTTTAATCCAACTACATTCCGCCACCATCAAAACCGGTCTCGCAGACGACACTTTTTTCGCGGGGAAACTGATTGATCTGTACGCGAAATTCAGTTCTTATCAAATTGCGCGCAATCTGTTCGACGAAATTCCGCACAGGGCCATGTCTGTCTATAACCGCATGCTCAAATGCTATTGCAGAGACAAACGGTATAGAGAAACGTTGTCTCTCTTTTCTCGTATGTTTTTGTCTGAAAAGACGGATCTTTATACAATTCCTATTGCTCTCAAGGCGTGTGCCGGGCTAAAAGCGCTTGCCTTTGGGAAGGTGATTCATGGTTTTTCCAAGAAAAGTGATCGGATTGGTAGGAACTTGTTTGTTGGGTCGGCTTTAGTGGAAATGTATTCGAAATGTGGGGAGATGGATGAGGTGGTGCGTGTGTTTGAGGAGTATTCTGAGCCCGACACAGTTTTGTGGACTACGGTTATTACGGGGTTTGAGCAGAGTGGTCAGAGTGTAGAGGCGCTGGAGTTTTTTGCTCGAATGGCATTGACGAAAGGAGTTGTGATCGACCCTGTTACTCTCGTTAGTGTGTTATCTGCTTGTGCACAGTTGTTGAACTTAAAGGCGGGGAGAAGTGTTCATGGTTATATGGTCAGGGTGGGATGGGAGAGCGGCTTGTCTTTGTCAAATGCCTTGTTAAGTTTGTATGGAAAGACGGGTTCAGTGGATGCTGCACAGAAATTGTTTGAGAGGATGGAAGAGAAAGATGTGATTTCCTGGGGATCTATGATTGCTTGCCATGCTCATCATGGGGGTGCTGAAGAAGCACTTTGTCTTTTTAATGAGATGGTGGCTAGAGGAATCGAGCCTAATGCTGTTGTTTTGATTAGTGCTTTGCAAGCATGTGAAGCTAAATGTAGTTTGGATGAGGGGAAAAGAATACACAAACTTGCTGCAAGAAACGGGTTGGATACAGATATCTTGGTTTCTACCGCTCTTATTGACATGTACATGAGCTGTTGTTCCCCTGATGAAGCCATTGAGGTGTTCGAACGGATGCCTGAGAAAGATGCAGTTTGCTTCTCAGTAATGTTGCATGGATGTGCTCAAAATGAAAGGGCATGCGAATCCATTGGAGTATTACGTGATATGTTGGCCAATGA